>CM071835.1:95704154-96904154 GCA_036507285.1 Trichosanthes cucumerina | reverse complement strand
GCAATGGCCAGAAGAATTCTAATCAACTTTACCATGGCAACATGTGAAAAGGTTTCCTCATAGTCAACCTCTTCCACCTGGGTAAACCCCTTTGCCACTAGTCGAGCTTTGAAGGTCTGCACCTTCCCATCTACGCCACGTTTACGCTTGTAGATCCACTTACAACCAATAGGTTTAACCCCATCTGGTTGGTCCCAAGCTCCCAGACGGAATTGAAGTACATCGACTCCATTTCCTGGTCCATAGCTTTAATCCATTCGTCATTGTCAATATCTGCCATTGCCTGATCATAGGTCAATTGATCCTCGTAGTCATCATCAGGAGTGACGACCTGGGTTTCAGCTAAACTCATGTAACGTTTAGGTTGTCTAACAACCCTCCCACTACGTCGAGGCATTCCCAACTCTTGGGAACGGGCTTGACTAGACGAGCTAGGATCAACAACACTTGTTGACGTACTAGCACCATCAGCAACTCTTGCTGATAAATTGTCCATTTCATTCAACACAATCTTACTCCTTGGTAAGTGTTCCCTGATGTGGTCTTACTCAAGGAAAGTGGCATTTGTCGACACAAGCACCCTATTATCCTTAGGATCGTAAAAGAAACTACCCCTAGTCTCTTTTGGGTAACCTACAAAGAGACACAACTTTGAACGGGGTTCCAACTTCTTCGGATTTGACACCAACACATGGGTCGGACATCCCCAAATTCTGAAATGACGTAAACTTGTTTTACAACCATGCCAGGGTTCAAAAGGTGTTTCACAAACACTTTTTGACGAAACTGTGTTCAAAATGGATAATGCAGTCTCCACTGCGTAACCCAAAAAGAATCAGGGAGACGAGCATAGTTCATCATCGACCGAACCATGTCTAATAGGGTTCTGTTTCTCTTCTCTGATACACCATTCTGTTATGGCATACCAGGTGCTGAGAGTTGAGACGTAATTCCATGTTCTATCATATAGTCCTGGAATTCAGTGTTCATATACTCTCCACCTCGATCCGATCGAAGTGTTTTTATAGTTTTACCTAACAGGTTCTCAACCTCAGTCTTGAACTCCTTGAACTTTTCAAGAGTTTCAGACTTCCTATGCATTAGGTAAATTTACCCATACCTCGAATAGTTATCTATGAAAGATATGAAGTATTCATAACCACCTCGTGCTTTAAAATTCATCGGACCACAGAGGTCAGAATGTATAAGCTCAAGGGGCTCCTTGACTCTATATCCTATTCCACTAAAAGAACGTTTGGTCATTTTGCCTTCAAGGCATGACTCACATACCGGTAAAGAGTTTTCTTCCAACTCACTTAGAAGTCCACTGTTCACTAGTCTCTCAATCCTATTGACATTAATGTGGCCTAACCGTAGATGTCAAAGATGGGCACTTTTCTTTGGAGAAACTTTACTCTCTTAGTTTGCGTTTCTGCTTTAAACAATTCGGTATTCAAAATATTTTTTACCGAATTAGGGTTCAAAACATATAAATTGCTCTCAAGCGAAGCTGAACAAATCAAATTTCCATTTCGAGAAATAAACGCTTTATTACTCTTGAAAGAAACGGAAATATTTTGTTCTAATAGACATGAAATCGAAACTAGGTTTCTAATAAACCCAGGAACTATGTACATATTATCCAATAATAGGTACTTCTCGCCAAAGAATAGTTTCACCTTGCCAATTGTTGCAGCTGAGATAACTTCTTCGGATCCAATCCTGAGTGTTATCTCACCCTCTTGCAGCCGCTGCCAGGAACTTAATCCTTGAAAAGAAGAGCAAACGTGGTTAGGGGCACCTGAATCCAGTATCCAGACAGAGTCTCTACTCTCCACTAAACAAGTTTCTGTGACAAGTAAATCACATTTACCTGTCATCTTTCTTTCTTCAAGGAACTTGGGACAACTGTGAAAACGTCTTAAGGCAACACTTGCCTCAGCTTCCTGTCCCCTGGTTTGCACCAAAGACTGGAAGGTTTGTAGATCGTTAAATAGGACTGTTGAGTCGGGCACCTGAGGACCCTCCTCAGTGAGTGCGAACTCTTGGTCGTCATTTACCAAAATCGTGTTATTATTGTTTTTCCATGAAATAGTATCGCCGACTAACTTAACGGAAGCTAAAGGAGCATTAAAAGAGTTTGACATGATGTTGCTGAAAAATGAAAAACTTTGTATTAGTCTCGCAAAAACTTTTGAAAAATCCAATCGGATAGGGATTGTCTGGTCCAAGCCAAACTAGCAGGCAGATCATAGGGGTCTCACGGTGTGAATCGAAAGAAGAGACCGTGGGTCCCATTTTCATAGGTTCCGCTCCCACTCACTATAAGTACTCTCTCCATTCACATTGAATATTGACCCATACAAATGCCCCCCGTAGGGGGACGCTCCCATTTGCGCCACGAGGCCGAGTATGGATCTCACGGTGCGAACTTCACGGAGATTTGTTGATGGAAAATTAAATGTATCTCATACACTTTATTTCCTCCCACTAAGCACTTTAAATTAAATGGGATTGGCCTAAATAAACCGGCTAAAATTTACCTAAGTCTACCAATATAACTTTTATATTGGATTAGCCTAAGTCTATAATCACATTATTAACTTAGGTCTATGTGAGTAAATTAATTAACTCTTAATTAACGGCACTCACGAGAATATAACCTAAGAATCTTCGGACCGAATTCACTCCCAGGTCGGTTCCCAGGTAGGGGTGTTCTGCAAAGCGTCAGCTTAAATACCCCAGCATTAGACAGAACCTTCCTTAGACAGAGTTACTTATCAGTCACCATTCAAAGATCATATTTGATTTCCTAATTCTAATCTTATTAGAACTAGAAAACCTATGTCTAATTATTCAAGTTCTAAACATTTTAAAACTAATAATTAACTTAGGTTACATGCATTTCTATGTTATAGTGCTTGATCATTCATCACATGAATAATACTATACTATAACATACATTCACCACATGAATTAAATGCATGAGCATGCTTTTAATTTAAAAATATAACACTTATATTAAATAAATTAAATCATGCAAACATTATATTATAACTCTTATAATATAAACCTATCATGCATACTATATATTATAACTCTTATAATATAAATATGATGCATGAAATGTTTAACCTAAGGTGGGATTTTAAATCTATATGACATACATTATGCACATAGAAAAATATTTCATACATCTCATGCATAAAATAAAAAATAGCATTATTGGACCAATTTTTGGCACCCTAGGGACATAAAATTAAATTAATTAACATTAATATAATAATTATATTAATATTAATTAAAAATAATTAAAAAATACATTTATAAAATAATTTTACAATTAAATAAATAAAATAAAACGGTTGCGTAACTCCCAGCTCGAACTGTTGACCCCTGATGCCACTTCCGTGCGTTTCTCGCGCACCATGCTCCACTACGCTGCAGCGTTGCAACGCTGTAGTATACAGCGTCACGCCTAGCGTTCTCAACGTTGTGGCGTTGCAACGCTACCCCTAGCGTTGCAATGTTGCACTGCAGCAGCCTCTCCAGCAGCATGGATGGCGTCGCAACGCTGAAGAACAACGTCACGACGCTGATGAATTTCCAGCGAACACCTTTTGTTGTTTTTCACCGAAATCGCCCATTTTCGCTCCGTTTTCTTCACAACAACTCTTGCCACGAACGACACGGACTTACAGACTCGATTTACATTAAAAAAAATGTCCAAAACACCGGGCCTTTACATTGATCTCATCAACTTTAATGCAAATCTAAACTAATTGCCAAAAACCGAAAACATCCAAAAACTCAAACCATTAACAATGATCTCATGAAAATTATAACAATCATCTCATGAAAATTAATGCTACCCACCTAATTTTAAAAATTCACAGAATACAGAACGAAGAGCAATGATTGGCTCTGATACCAATTGAAGGGATTTGGAATTCCCGCAGCGAAAGACGTTGTGAAACGTCGTTGATCCGTTGTGTAATTATATCTTAAAATTGAACTAAACTACTTTAATTCTAGGCTAAACATGCAAAAGAAGAGGAAAAACAGTAAGGATAAACGGTACTTACTTGTTGAAGAACAGTTCTTCAATGCTTTCTTCCTCCGATCACGATCTCTCTCGAACCAACGATCTCCTCGAATCGAACCTCGAACAGTGTTGCAAGACACTTCCAAAACGTCTTCTCGATTGTTCTCGGGAGGTTGAGGGAGAGTATGTGGGACTCCATTTGCATTTTGGGTGAGGAGAGAGTTGAGGGAGTTGAGAGAGAATGGTGGTCTCTTGGAACTTGAATTTCCAAAAATGAGAACCAACCTTACCAAAGGCTTCTCACCAAGCCTTTAAATAATGGTGAGATGTGGAGTTAATATCTCCATTAAATTACCATTAAACCACAACTATATGATATACAAATCATATTTGCATATCATATAATATAAGGTATCTCATACCTTATTATACAAATCTCATTTGCATAATTGTGGATTTTTAAATTGAATCACATTCAATTTAATTTCTCTCTATTGAATTTCTCCAAGTAGCACTAATTAATCAATTAGGTTATACTATAGTTCATTATGAATCTCATTCACATTAAACTATATTATGTCATCTATATCTCATATAAATGACATAAATACCCAAATAATGAATTTGAACACTTCAAATTCACACCAAACTGTAAACCCTCAATTTGTCCAATTTGAGACAACCGAGGGACCTAATGGACCTACACGTGACGAGCTCCAATGATCCAAGACTAACCTGTCAAACTCTTTGGCCTTGTTATTCAACATTCATTAGCTACAGTAACACTCCACTAAAGCCCGTAGTTGCACTCTCATCACTGTAGGACAAGTTGTGTCGATCGATATAACCAATACCCGTGAGTCGACCCTTCACTGGTTATTCGTAGACACTATTGGGTCAAATTACCGTTTTACCCCTGTGTCTACCTCTTGCTCTTTAAGTCCCACTGGTCCTCTAATGAACAACTACGTTGCATGGTCCAACCATAAACAACAACTCTCTCAGGCCAATGAAAGAGTGGGACCCGTTGTTCAAGCCTTGGGAGACGAAGACTTAAGGGAACAACCCTCTAGTTTCCCTAAGTGGAACGAGTGAATTCCTTCTTGCGTAGTCAAGTTCCAGCTCCCCACGTGGTCCGTCCACGAGAAGATATGCATATTGGGCGAGCATCAGTGGCCACCCTCACCCATACTAGTCAAAGGATGACTTCGCAGATGTAAGTCCGTAACACGCCAAGATTAAGGTCAAGTCACTAATGGTCATCTACGAAATTATTAGCCCTATCTTCATAAGCGGTGTTACATCAAGAAATCTAATAGTTCCGGTCCGGTCTTGTACAATCTCATTACACACAGGATTCCCCACTCGCATGTCAACCATATAAACGAGTCAGATCACCTCGTTTGTATCTTAATACAAAGCGGGTCGCATCCACAGCGTATCCAGGATTAGGTCTCCAACCCTATCCATATATTGTAGACCGTTTTGGTCATTAACTCGAACGTGATCCTCCCTGTGTGTCCACTACACACCGTTCAAGTTCTAGTTCTCTCATTAATACAATGACCTTGGAGCTTAGTTTATTGGATTAAGTTTATGAAATATGCGAGACATAACAAATAAATAAATGTTATTTATATCACAAGGCTCAAATAAATAACTCTTATTTATTTACAACTTGAAATATTACAAACTGCACGAGATGAGGACATACATCCCAACATTTTCCATATCTCTTACCCGCCTAGGGCACAGCGTTACAACAATGTGCCGAGAATCTTTATAAATAGAACATGATTTCCAACTTGAAGAGGGAGTCGAATATGATAGTTTTTGCACTCTAATTTCGAAATACACTCTGTAAGAGGAGAAAGAAGAGCATTCCTTGGGAACCAAAGCATTTGTGGAGGTTCGAGATCGTGACGGGAGCTCGGAGACGAGAGACCGGCATCGACACATAAGTTTATTTTCTCTTTCTTTTAGATTGTAGCACCGTTTAAAGACATTTCTATAACTTTAGCTTGGTTTTATTGTGATTTAGAGTGGCTAAACGATGTAGCTAGGATTTGATTTGCATGTTTAAGACTTGTTTTCTTATGTATTGAACTATGTTTTGTTATTTATTTTTGGCAATTCGTTCTTCAATTCTTTGATCTTGTTGGTTTAAGTGGACTCGAGAGAAAAAGAAACTTAGATTAGAGCAAAGTTGTCAAAACTCGTAGAAGTCTGGCATGAGAATGACCTAGAAGTCTAAGGGAAACACATAAAAAAGTTGCTTAATGTCGTGCATGCTTTTAAAATTCATAAGGAAACTTTATAATTTATCGTGTGTGCGAGGCTCATTATGAATCGAGAGATTTTCTTGAGTATCTTCACTTCTTGTTTATAAATTCATTATGTTGCTTCATTGCATGTGTTAAATAAGGTTTTAACTTTGAAGTCAATTTCCTCCAATTCTATCATATTCGTGTCTCCAATGTTTCTTTATCTTTTTATCTTTGTCCTATCTATCCACGTTTTGTTACTTTAGCTAAAATCTAGAATTAGTATCTTGGTAATTAATTAATCTTGAAACCCATTCCCGAGAACGATACTTGGAACTCTAAAATCACTATACTAAAACTTGACCCGTACACTTGCGGTATTGCATTATAATTTTACGCAACAAGTTCTTGGCGTCGTTGTCGGGGAATGGCGATCATTTAGATTAATTGATATTGGGAAAAATTCAAAATTTTAGACTAAAGTGTTTGTGTGGTTTTCCCTTATTTGTGATTTTCCTTATTTGTTTTCTTTCTTTTTATGTTTTCTTTCCTTTTCTATTTTTTTGTCTAATTCTTGGTTCTTTTAGGTACCTCAAGGTGTATGCCCAAGGATAGAACTGTAGACTTGCACCCTTTTGATCCTGAGATTGAGAGGACTTGTAGGAGACTCTTAAGGCAAGGGAGAGTTGAAATTCAGACAATGGCAGATCAGGAGCTAGTCAACAACCCTAAACCCATCAGGGAGTATTTCCAACCTGTGTTTAATTCTGAGCAGGCAGGAATTATCCATGCCCCTATAAATGCTAATAATTTTGAACTGAAAACAGTGCTTATCCAGATGGTTAGGGAAAGTGACTTCAGAGGGCAAGCCAGAGAGGACCCAAATTCACATTTGTAAAACTTTCTGGAAATCTATGGTACAGTTAAATTAAATGGGATTTCTGCCGATAGTATTCGCTTACGTCTTTTTCCTTTTTCTTTGCAGGGTAAGGCTAAGGAATGGTTAGGGTCCCTCCCACTAGGAAGTATCACTTCTTGGGAGGAGTTGGCTCAAGCCTTCATGACCAAATTCTTTCCACCTGTGAAGGCTGCAAAATTAAGGACTGAGATAGGAACTTTCAGGCAGTAGGATGGAGAGCAGTTATTTAAGGCCTGGGACCGTTATAAGGACATGCTCAGAAGATGAAAACAGCATGGTTACCCATATTGGCTCCAGGTACAATTATTCTATAATGGACTTGAATGTAAGACCAGGACCATTCTGGATGCCACTGCTGGAGGGGCTTTCATGGCGAAGACTGTGCCAGAAGCATGTGCCCTCCTAGAGGAAGTGTCAAATGGCAGCTACCAGTGGCCCACAGACAATGACAGATCCAAACCAGTAGCTGGACTTTATCAACTGGATGAGGTAACTTCTCTCAAATCTCATATGGCATCCCTCACTCATGCTCTGAATAACTTTGTAGGATCACCCCAAACAGTGGTACCCTTTCACTGCTCCCAGCCCAATGGAGAATCTATTATGGAGCAAATACATTATATGAACAATAGAAGCAACACTTATGGAGGAAACCGGACTCAGAATACCCTTCCAACACATTATAATCCAGGTTTGAGGTATCACGAAAAATTTTCTTATGCTAACAATAAAAATGTGTTGCATCCTCCTATAGGGTATGCTTCTACATCTTAAATGAAGTAATCTCTGGAAGAAACAGTGCACTCTTTTATTGTTGAATCCAGAAATAGGTCTAACCAACAGGAGAATGCAGTCACCAGTCTAATTGGCGTAGTGACCAGTCATGGAGCCGCCATAAAGAATATCGAGACCCAGATCAACCAGATGAATGTATCAATTTGAGCTCTGCAGGAAAGGAAAGAGACACCTTGAGGGAGAACAGTCTAGCTAAAAACGTTAAGGAAAGCTCTTCTTGGGAGGCAACCCAAGCTTTAAGTTTTAGCCCTTTGTTATTTCTTTTGAGTTTTCGTTTTAGTTGTTTGTTTACTTATTAGTTTGTTTTGTTTTACTTTATTAGGTTGTTGTTGATGCCACCCCTCGTTGAAACCTATGCTCCCATTCAATGGAACTTCAACTCACGTGTCTTGGCTATCCAAGGAACTCAAAAAATAATAAATGATCTTCATCATTCAGGACAGTATCATTCATCTTACCCTTATACTTGCTTTGAGCTTATTTTTGCAAACATTGGGGCCAATGTTTAGTTTAAGTTTGGGGGTGGGATGTTCTTTATTTGTTGTGATTGCCCTGAGTATATGTTGATTGTTGATTGATCTTATGCATAAGTATGATTACGATAGCCTAGGATGAGATTTAATTGAAAACTTTTGTGATTCTGCTGAAACTTGAGAGCATGATATAAATTCGAGTTAATTTAAAAAATTTCTTGAGCTTTTCCTATAATATTATGCGCACAGCCTGTGTTCCTGTAGTTTTGAAATGCTTAGAACAAAATTATTAGGTTTAGAAGTTTGATGTCACCTCGATAGGTCTAATAACTGATTTGAGAGTTAAACTGCAGGATAGGGTGAATGACAAGATGAAGTGCATGGTCTATATAATATGTGCATTATGTGAAAGAGTTGTCGTCTGTTTTTGTTGTTTGTTTGTTAAAGAAAAAAATCAAGATGACAAAAAGAGCTATCTTCACTGTGATCAGTTAGGCCACTCATTGAGCGAGTGCTCTGGGTAAGGGTCCCTGCAGTGGATGTGTGAAAGCTAGTGTCCTTGCACAAAAAAAAAGGAAAATAGAAAAAAATGTTAAAAAGTGATTAAGTGTTGAGTAGAGTTATTTATTTCTTGAATGTGGGGAAGCTAAAGGATTAGTAATTATGACCAATGTAGGGGAAAGTTGAACGGAGAGCCTAATAAAGTTGATCCGGGCTTAGTAAAAATGAAGGGAACATAGGCTAATCACACAAACACGTAGGAACACTTAGGAAGAGTTTTAAATTGTTCATTGAAGTACTATGTTTGAGTGTTTCTAGTGATTGCCAAAATTTTCTTTTAAATATTTGAGGCTTGAATCAAATGTATGTATAAGAACAATCTCATGTTTAATTGTTTTTGCTCGGGACTAGCAAAAGTTTACGTTTGGGGGTATTTGATGGCAAACAAAATGTGTTATCCTTAGACTTATTAATTACTACTTTTATGATAATTTCAGGCCTATTATGTGTTTTAATCATTGAATTTCAGGTTAAGAGCTTAAACAGAACATTTGGAGACATTTTGGATCACTTGGGATCAAATCGGAGCTTTTTGGAGCTTAAAATAACATCGAATGGAAAAAGAATGGACAAATCTAGCCAATTGACCCGAGGTGATGGCGTTGCAACGCCCTGCAGAGCATTGCAACGTCGTCCGTGCTGCTTTTATGCGTTGAAGGCTCGTGCAGGTAGCGTTGCAACGCTTCTTTGCAGCATCGCAACGGTACTTCGATAAGGAGGCGCGCGCTTAAGGTAGCGGCGTTGCAACACTACCCTTAGCGTTGCAACGCCTCCGAGTATTTCCATATCTGTTACCCGCCTAGGGCACAGCGTTGCAACGCTGTCCCTAGCATTGCAACGTTGTGCCGAGAATCTTTATAAATAGAACATGATTTCCAACTTGAAGAGGGAGCCGAATTTGATAGTTTTTGCACCTTAATTTCGAAATACACTCTCTAAGAGGAGAAAGAAAAACATTCCTTTGGAACCAAAGTATTTGTGGAGGTTCGAGATCGTGACGGGAGCTCGGAGACGAGGGACTGACATTGACACATAAGTTTATTTTCTCTTTCTTTTAGATTGTAACACCGTTTAAAGACGTTTTTATAACTTTAGCTTGGTTTTATTGTGATTTAGAGTGGTTAAACATTGTAGCTAGGATTTGTTTTCCATGTTTAAGACCTGTTTGCTTATGTATTGAACTATGTTTTGTTATTTATTTTTGGTAATTCGTTCTTCAATTCTTTGATCTTGTTGGTTTAAGTGGACTCGAGAGAAAGAAACTTAGATTAGAGCAAAGTTGTCAAAACTCTTAGAAGTCAGGCATGAGAATGACCAATAAGTCTAAGGGAAATCATAAAAAAGTTGCTTAATGTCGTGCATGCTTTTAAAATTCATAAGAAAACTTTAAAATTTATCGTGTGTGCGAGGCTCATTATGAATCGAGAGATTTTCTTGAGTATATTCACTTCTTGTTTATAAATTCATTATATTGATTCATTGCATGTGTTAAATAAGGTTTTAACTTCTGAAGTCAATTTCCTCCAATTCTATCATATTTGTGTCTCCAATGTTTCCTTATCTTTTTATCTTTGTCCTATCTATCCACGCTTTGTTACTTTAGCTAAAATCAAGAATTAGTATCTTGGTAATTAATTAATCTAGAAACCCATTCCCGAGGACGATACTTGGAACTCTAAAATCACTATACTAAAACTTGACCCGTACATTTGCGGTATTGCATTATAATTTTACACAACAGTATGCAAATGTGATTTGCATATTATATGGTTGTGGGTAAATAGGTGGAGGTTTTACCTCCACCACATATCACTATTTAAGAATGCATTGTGAAGCATTCTTCACTTAATTCTCTCATTTTTGGAATTCCACCAAAAGAGAACACACAACATTCTCTCTAACCTCTCTAACTTTCTCCAAACTCATATTCCAAAGGGAGCCCCACAACTCTTCCTCATCCACCGGAGAACAACCGAGAAGCTCAAGTGGAGGTGTCCAAAGATCGTGTTCGGTTCGTGGATCATTGTGGAGATCAAGATAGATCATTGAGATCGTGACTCGGGAGGAGGAAAACACGAAGAACGGTTCTTCAAAGGTTAGTATTCGTTGTACTTTTCCTTCTCCTTTCATGCTTAACCTAGGATATCATGTGATGTATGTTCAATTTTAAGAAAACTTGTAACACAACAAAAGCAATGTGATTACATCGCTTCCGCTGCGGGATTCCATCCCTTTAATTAGCGTGTCTCTCTTTTCCTTGTTCTTCTCTATGTTTGTCTTTTTATCATTGGTGTGTTTGGCTTCCACTGTTCAGAATATTTCTTTATCTTTAGGTTGTTTTTCTTTTTTGTCTATTATTACATATAACAAATTTGTTAGATAGTCTGTTAATTTATTATATTTCTTCTATTACAGTAGTAATTCTCGTGTATAAAATGACTATTTATATGCCTGCAAGGTTTAATGAAAAGTATGAAAGTTTTATTTAGACTTAGTCTTAATATGTATCCTTTATGTGTCTCATTTTTTGTGGTTTGATTTAGGGTTTGAATGTGTTTTTTTGCATGTACAAAAAAAATGGATGATTATTTCGATATTACTTTCCATTAAAATGGTCGTATGATGTTATGTCATCTCCGATATATTGGTAGAAGGCAAGCTATTGTGCAACATGTAGATTGTGATAGGTTGTCCCTAATTGAATTACGTATTATGATGGTTGAGCTAAATGTATCAAACAGTTCAGAATTTTATTTGGTTCTACCTGGACATACATTGGCTTCTGGTTTTAGGGTGTTGTTAATGGATGATGACATTTTAAAAATGGTTCAGCTAATACCTCAAAGTAGGATGATGCATATTTACGTAGAATGTTCTCCTAATATTGAAGTATTGGATCTGACCGGACCTATTGCAGTTGAAATGCCTATTTTTCTAGAGTGGCATCACAATCATGTTGAAAACGAACTAGAGTCTGATGGTTTAATGGAAGTAGAGGTGTCTGAAGAGTCTTATGTAAGTGTGGAGGACACTTCTGATGTGTCTAAGGAGCCTCAGGAGTCTGTTCATTCATTGAATTTGAATGTTGATGTCGATATATATTGTGAGGAAGTAGAGTCATCTTATGGTTCATATTCAAATCTGCATACGCCTCATGGTTCTGATGATGAAGAGGATGTGAATGGAGCGGAATTTATGTCTGAGATTAACATGAACCATATTGAATTTAGAGTGGGGATGAGGTTTCCTAGCCCAAAAGTTCTGAAAGATGCCATAAAATTATTTGCAATTAAGAATGCTTACAATGTGAGGTTTATTAAGAATGATAAGGTGAGGGTCACTATTGTTTGTACTGGGCAATGCAAATGGAGATTGCATGCAAGTGTTATTGAGAATGATAACACTATTCATATTAAGACCTACATAGGTGAACATACATGTAGTAGGGAATTTAAGAATCGAAACATTACTTCTAGTTCGATTGCTAAGATGTATTTGGATCGATTTAGGAGCCAACCAGATTGGTCTCGTGCTAAAATATTTGAAGACGTGAGATGATTATCAAGTGAATATTTCTCGAAGTCAAGCTTACCGTGCAAGATGTAAGGCAAATAGGATGATAAATGGTAGCATAATTGAACAATATAAGAGACTATGGGATTATGTTGAAGAGATCAGACGATCTAATGAGGGATCAACTGTGAAGATTCAATGTGTGCCTCATGAATATTCTCAACCTATTTTAAAGAGGATGTATGTATGTTTGAAGGCATGTAAGGATGGATTTCTTACCAATTGTAGACCTTTTGTTCATTTAGATGTTTGTCATTTAAAAGGTTCATGTCAAGGACAGTTAGTAGCTGCAATTGAGGTAGATGGGAATGATAGTTTATATTCTATTGCATGGGTTGTTGTCGAGGTTGAAACAAAAGATAGTTGGGCATGGTTTCTCGAATTACTACAGTTAGACATTGGATGTTTTTTTATCAAAGGATACTCGTTCATCTCATATCAACAAAAGGTATATGAATTTGTCTAATTTATTCTGTTAAAAATTGTTGGTTTAAGTAACTTGTAACATACTGTAGATAAATGGTTTGCTCACTATTGTATATTATTTTTATAAGGTTTGGTTCCAACATTTGATGATGTTTTTTCGAACGTACCTCATTGATTTTGTGTGCAACATATGTTTAGGAACTTTCAAAAACAGTTTAAAGGATTGGCTTTGAAAATTTTATTTTGGAAGGAGGCTAGATGCAATAATAGGAAAGAATTTGATGAGGTTATGACTGATATTGGTAGACTAAGTGTGGGGGTGTACCAATATCTGGGTGGTATTCCTGCCAAGCATGGGTCTATGCATGCTTTTTCATGTAATCCTAAATGTGATTTCTTGCTTAATAATATGTCTGAGTCGTTTAATTCACTCATATTGCCAGCAAGAAACAAACCTATCATTCAACTTTTTGAAACTATTAAGAAGATAAATGTGTAGGCTTACTAAGAAGCATGGTAAATATAACAGCATGGATAAAGAACTTGGTGGTAGAATTCTGAAAAAGTTGGCAAAGAGTATTTCTGCTTCTAGGAAAGCCATACCTCGTTGGGTTGGGAATAGTATGTTTGAGGTGGAGTCTGGTACTACTCAGTATTTTGTGGACATTGAGAAGCGGACTTATACATGTGGCTTATGGCAGTTAAGTGGGATTCCTTGTCCTCATGCTATCCAATGAATCTATTATGTAAAAAAAATTCTGAGCAGTTTGTTGATGATGCAAACAGTAAAAAAACGTTAGAGAAAACGTACTCTCAATTTTTTAAAACCTTTGAATGATCATACTTTTTGGCCTACAACATCATACAAACCTATACTCCCACCAAGAATCAGAAGACCACCAGGTCGACCAAGAAAGCAGACAAAACGAAATGAGGATGAGGTTAGGTCTTCTAGATCAGGGTCGACATCACGCAGAAGGTTTCGATGCGGTAAGTATAAGTTGTCAGGCCACAACTCCAGATCTTGCAAAAAGGTCCAATGAAGAGGAGATCGGTCAATGCATCAAATTCTTCATTCATGGGGTTTAACATTCCATGTGTAAGTATCTTATATATTTGAACTTATTTGTTATATAATGATATATAAATCTCACCATTTGTTTGACTTGTAAGAACCAACTGGCAATGATGTTCCAACTTCGCAAGGATGTACTAAAGTTGGTTAACGGGACTCCAATGCTCAACCATATTCTGCACCACCATATTATGCACCACCACATTCTTCACTACCATTTTCTATACCACCATCAACTGCAACACCATCTTCTACAACACATGCCTCTACAACTCAAGCATTTGCAAGGAAGAGGAATGAGAAGAGGAATGTTAAGTGATATACAATAAGGCTTCTACAAGTAGATCTAAGGCTTCTTTGACTTCTTTTGTACTCAAACTATGAAATGTTGTATTGTCATACCTTTTTTTTTTGTGGTTGTTGGGTCCTTTAATGACATTAGGACAAGAATCTTTTTGATTGGTGTGACTTTATGACATAGTGAGTCACACCTCAATATTGACTATTGGGTAATTTGATGGCGAACACTTTTGTACTTTAATGTTTATCAACATGTGTGGTCTGAAATTGATCTTTTTTTAAGGTCAACAATATCCAATACACTGGTAAATTTTATTTTTATGTGAAAGGTATTGATTTGTGAGCAATTTTAATTACACTCTAGTTCTGAAACTGATCTTTTTTGTGTAAGCTATTGATTTCAAACTAGTTCCTAATTTGTTCCTTTCAAATGAGAAATCATCCCAAGCATAACTTTATCGTTAGACACTAAACTCATCCTATGTCCTCCCTTACCCACTTGACCCATTTTCTAACCTATATGGACCCAAAAAAACTACTAGTTCGTAATTCGTTCCTTTCAAATGAGAAATCATCTCGTTGGGGGACTTTAAGTATAACTTTATCGTTAGACACTAAACTCATCCTATGTTCTCCCTTGCCCACTTGACCCATTTTCTAACCTTTATGGACCAAAAAAAACTACAAGTCTGTAATTCGTTCCTTTCAAATGAGAAAATCATCCCGTTGGGGGACTTCAAACGTAACTTTATCGTTAGACACTAAACTCATCCTATGTCTTCCTTTTATCGTTAAACACTAAACTCTTCTCTTAACCTCTTGGGGACAAAAAAAAACACTTATTACAATTTGGGAACATAAGATGTAACTTAAATTTTTAGCTCAATGATCCATAACAATTTAACATAGTTCGAAATTCATCTTAAGGCGTAAAATCTCAAAATCTTTTCCATTTACATTTTTTGGCCAAACTTAAATAAGCATACACTAAATCCCACTAATATAACAATAATTATCCAGTAAATCTTGACAAAACACCGTAGAATCTTTATTTCTTTCTTCAATCTCCAAACTTCATCTTTAAGTCATTTATAACATCCTTTTCATGTCGCCCAATGGCAGGGTCAAACCAAGCAAAAAAACCACATCCATAACCTCTACCATGTAGTTCAAGAATGAAGAACATGTGAGGAAAGTTTTACAATGCATACCCATACCAGTTTCAATAGATCACTCACCTTATACGAAGCACGCCCCCAAAATCGACGCCCTGAGTTTGATTTCGTCCATGATATTTTCAAATTAGCTCGTAGCCCACAGTAACATAATGTCTCATTTGTAAATTTTGGCATACTCCTTCTACTTCTCGACTCTGGATTCTCATTCATGACCTCCATCGGGTTAATTAATAACTTGAAATCAAGGAAAACAGATGGAAATCCTATCGAACAAAAGAATGGTGACGGGGGAAGGCAATAATTTTGTCGACACAAAAAATAGAGAGGGACGAAGATTTGGGTTTCTTAAGAAAATCCTTTTTTAAAAAAAAAATCTATTAAAGATCAAACTCAATTAAAAAGAATCCAATCAGCATTGCGCCAGCTACCTAGTCATCTGCCTCATCGCCAAGGCCATTAGTCATTAGACGGAAAAGTTAAATGGAGGACCCAATAGAACTATTTAGCTAAATTCGAGGATTTGATTGTCTGGTTTTAAAACATAGGGAGACACACCATTTGTAACGACCCTACTTTTCAGACTTTATCTAGGATCACTACTAAACATACATGCGATTGAGGCTATAAATAACATTAAATAAGTAAAACTTGATAATTAAACTCACTTTAATCTGAGATCCTATAAAAACAAAATATTTTAAAAGCATAAATAAGTTTGGCTTCAGATTCAAAATCTTTATCCTACATAAGCGGAAAACAATAATCATTTAAAAAATTGCTTTCTAAATCATGTATGTGGAAATCATGACTTAGTTCCCATGGCTTCCCTGTCACTCGTCGTGTATGCCCTCGCCTTTACCTAAAAACATTTTAAAAACGGTGAAAACAAAACAAAGGTAAAGGGGTGAGTATTATAATAATACCCAGTAAGTGGGGGGTCGGGAATTTCAAACACATGCAACATGACTTTTAAACATGACTGTTAATCGTAACTTTTTAAAATCATAAAACTTTTCTATAGTGGGACCTAAAACCTCCTTTCATAAAATCATGACTTTCCTCTTCGGCTATACGTGGTCAATTGAGTCTACTTGAGTCTTTTCATGTTGAGTCCCTCACAGACCCCTATAGGTTTTGAGTCCCTCACAGACCCCTATAAGTTTGAGTCCCTCACAGACTCCTATAAGTTTGACCCATAGGGTCTCTGATGCATGTGTAACGCCCCAGGCCCAGGATCTCCTGCGACCTGGCTGCGTCACTATATCATCCATGACTACTTGTAAGAGTGAAGACACTATCCCCACAAACCAACACGGGGTCCTTTCAAAGCATGCTTTGTCCTCACTCACATGCTCCCAGGAAAATTTCCGGAGGTCACCCAACATAGGATTGCTCTAAGCCAAGCACGCTTAATCGTGGAGTTCCTATGATTGAGCCACCTAAAAGGAAGGTGCACCTTGTTGGTATAGGTAGTAGCTATCTAATTCTTTTAAGCCTTTCTCAACTATACTTTCATATCCTCATGGTCACTCGCATGTACCCCTTTTCCTCGGGCACCATGCTTCCATATCTTCGAGGATCCTCTCATTCGGATGTGGACTCGGTTCATTCATGTACCCCTCTTCCTCGAAAGCGTCACATGCCCACCTGGCTTCCGCCTTGGTTCGCCCCCGAACCACATCTTCTTGGGAGAGGTTTTGCTCGATACCATTTGTAACGCCCCTGGGCCCGGGATCCCTCTGCGACTGGGCTGCGTCACTATATCATCCATGACTACTTGTAAGAGTGAAGACACTATCCCCACAAACCAACACGGGGTCCTTTCAGCATGCTTTGTCCTCACTCACATGCTCCCTAGGAAAATTCCCAAGAGGTCACCCAACATAGGATTGCTCTAAGCCAAGCACGCTTAACACCGAGCTTGATGAAATTCACTAATCCAACTAGACACAGCGGTTAATAGAGCGTTAAATAAAATAAATAATTAGTACCTGAGGTCGTGGTCGTCACAATCTTCCCTCCTTAAGAACTTTCGTCCTCGAAAGTTCCTATTCTTGAAATAGTTCTGGGTATTTAGCTCGCACCTCTTCTTCTCGCTCCCAGGTAGCTTCTTCCGTGCAGTGATTTTGCCACAATACTTTAACTAAGTTGATCTCACGATTACGGAGGGTCTTTCGATCTCTTGCAATAATCTGTACAGGTCGCTCGCCATAACTCAGATCTTCTGCTAGCTGTAGTGGTTCGAAGTCTACGACATGAGTCGGGTCTGGAACGTATTTTCTCAGCATGGAGACATGGAATACGTTATGAACCGCTGATAGGGAGGGCGGCAGTGCCAGTCTGTAGGCCACCACACCAACCCTTTCTAAAATTTCGAATGGTCCTATGAAGCGCGGACTCAACTTCCCTTTCCGACCAAACCTTAGAATCCCTTTCATTGGGGCCACCTTAAGGAACACGTGGTCCCCAACTTCGAATTCTAGGCCCCTTCGCCTTGTATCCGCATAACTCTTCTGTCTATCTTGGGCGGTCTGCATTCGCACCCTAATCTTCTGTATCGCACTATTAGTGACTGTACTAACTCTGGACCCAATAAACGGCGTTCACCAACCTCCTCCCGTAAAAGCGGGAGTTACGCAACGTTTTCCATAGAGAGCTTCAAATGGAGCCATTCCGATGGTGTTGGTAGTTTGTTATTGTAAGCAAACTCCATCAAATGCAAATGTGTGTCCCAACTACCCGGAAAGTCTAAAGTGCAAGCTCGTAACATGTCTTCTAAGATCTGGTTCCAAGCGTTCATACGCCCATCCGTCTGCGTGGATGAAAAGTCGTACTAAAATTCAAGCGTGAACCTAATGCTTTTGTAGGCTCCTCCAAAAGTTGGAGGTGAAAGCGTGGATCCCACATGCGAAATAATCTTGTTTGGAATCCCATGCAGCGGACTATCTCTTCCAGGTAAAAGTCGCGCCCACTTATCCAAGTAGAATAGGTGGGTTTCCACGGTATGAAAATCTTGACTTGGTTAATCTATCCACAATGACCCAAATTCTTCGAGTAACCTCGTAAGGTTCTAGGCGGTCGACTATGAAATCCATAGAGATCTCCTCCCATTTCCACCGGGGCACATGTAAAGGCCGCAGTGAGTCCTGCGGGTCTGCTTCAGGTGCCTTCACACGTTGACAAGTCAAGCACTTGGCGACAAACTCGCCACGTCGCGTTTCATGTTACACCACCAAAATGATTATTTGAGATCTCGATACATCTTGGTACCGCCGGGATGCATAGAAAATGGTGAGTTGTAGGCTTCGCTCGAGATCTCGCCGATTTGTCATCGTCCCAGCACACATAATCGCCCACGAAATAGCAATCCTCCATCCGTGGATGGGAAAACTCTACCCACTCACACGGGTTACTCTGCGATGCGGCTTTTCTACTAAGCGAGGGTCCACCTGCTGAGCCTCAACGATACGTTGTCTCGGGGTTGGTTGCACCGTTAATCGAGCTAAGCGAGTCGTGGTCTTTCCTACTAGTATCGCGATTTGGCATTTCGCAAACTCGCTCTGTAACTCGCTCTCATCAGAACTCGTCTTTGAAGTATGAATCGGCTCCTCATCGAGGGCATCGCCACGACATTAGCCTTAGGGTGGTATTGAATGTCTATGTCATAATCCTTCACTAATTCCAACCATCTGCGTTGCCTCATGTTCACTTCTCTTTACGGGTGAACAAGTACTTGGACTTTTATGATCTCAAAAAATCGAATTTTCTCGCCATAGAGGTAATGTCTCGGATCTTTAATGCAAAGACCACCGCTTTGCTAGTTCCAAGTCATGAGTTGGATAGTTCCTCTCGTGCGTCTTCAATTGTCGGGATGCATAGGCTATTACTTTACCATGTTGCATTAGTACACGACCCAAACCTTTCTTAGAAGCATCATTTGTATACCACTTAAGCTCCCTGTTCTCTCGGGAATTTGTAAGAATCGGGGGTGACACTATCTGCACTTGAGTTCACGGAAACTCGCCTCGTAGGCATCATCCCAAACAAATGAGTTTCACTTGCGCGCGTCGGTGAGTCATGGGCATGGCTATCTTGGCGAAGTCCGCGCGTAAAGCGTCTATAATAACTGCAAGACCAGAGAAAACTACGCACCTCTCAGCGGTGGTGGTCGGGCCGAGGCCAGCGTGTGGCGGCCTCCACTTTCATTTGGGTCAGCAGAGACTCGACCGGACACCACATGCCCTAAGAAGGATACATGCGAGCGAATTCACACTTGGAGAATTTTGCATACAACTTATTCTCTCTCGGCGTGTTTAAAACTTCTCTCGGTGCCTTTCATGATCTTCATCACATCTAGAGTATATCGAATATCGTCAATAAACACAATCACTAACGTATCTAGAAACTCTTTGAATAAAGCGGTTCATCAAGTCCATGAAAGCGGCGGGGCGTTGGTCAAACCAAGCGGCATCACCGTGAACTCGTAATGCCCATAACGTGATCTCGAATCTTTGTTTTAGGAATATCCTCTTCCGATCCTCAATCGATGGTAGCTTCGATCTCGGATCAATCTTGGAGAACATTGTTGCTCCTTGCAATCGATCGAACAAATCGTCTATTGCGGGAAGAGGATATTTATTCTTGATCGTAACTTTATTCAACTCCACCGTAATCTATACACAGCGCATGGACCCGTCTTTCTTTTTCACGAACAACAACTTTGGTGCTCCCCAAGGCGAAACGCTAGGCGTATAAACTCCTTGTCCGAGTAAGTCCCGCAAGCTGTAGTTTTGATTCTTTCAACTCTGCGCGGTGCCATTCTCATGCGGTGCCTTGGATATCGAGTCGTCCCTAATTCCAATCCGATGTTAAAATCTACCTCTCGACCGAGGTATTAGGGAGGTCCTCGGGAAGACGTCAGTAAATTCATTCACCACTGGTACTGATGACGAGAGATCTCGTGCACCTTGCATCTAGTATGCAAGCTAAGACGCCCAAGCTCCCCGATGTAATAACTTCACGGCCTTAAGGGCGTGAATTACCTTAGGCCTACTTCCCGCTATCGTGCCTCACGAACTCTGTAGCTTGAGGTTGGTCGGGAGGAGTGAACACTACCTCCTTCCGAAACAATCAATGCAAGCATGGTTCTGCGCTAACGATCCATGCCCAATATCACATCAAAGTCGGACATGTCTAAAACTACTAGATTTCTTTGTTAACTCATGGTGCGATGGTCACACTACCATCCTTGACTTTCATAGTGGCTAACAAATTTATCCCCGCAGGAGTGGAGACCGAGCAGAGCAGAGCATATCAGAATCGTTCTAATTCTAACTCAGCTTGACTTACGAAGGATGCAGAAATAAAAGAGTGTGTAGAACCAGAATCAAATAATACAAAGGCAAGGTGCCCAAGTAATGGAAGTGTACTGTAACCATGAAGTCCGAGCCATAGATGTTTTTCTTGGTGCTTGCATAAGCTCTTCCTTGATGTATAACAGGCTTCAGCGAGTCCCACTATTGATAACCCGAGGTTGGCTAGTCTTTGGCTTGACTCGGCGGCTATTAGCTCTGTGCCCCTCTTTCCCACATCGAAGCACACTCCGGATCGGGCCAAACACTTACCCCAATCGCTACCTACGTCTTTGCATTGTGGCTTATCTCCACTGTTATTTCCCGTTCTGTTGACTGTGGTTTCGACTTTGAACACGCACGAAAATGTCTGGTCTATGCGGTGTATGCGGCTGGGGCCATTTGTGAGTTTGAATTTGGTGGTCCCACTTCCTCTTATGATTTGCCATCGGTTTGCCAGGTTAACCACTACTGCGCTGCGATGCGCGCTGCTGCACCAAATCAATTCGCCACTCTCGCTGCGGAGGCATAATCGGGAGGTGCTAGTGCACGGATGAAGCCTCGAACATTTTCGCCCGATCCCATGATGAAACGCTCTGTCTTCTTCGCCTCTGTGTCTACTAGCTCGGGGCAAAGCGTGACAAGCGGGTGAATTCTCTCTCATATACCTCCACTTTGCCCTGCATTCGGCTAAGTTGTAAGAATTTCGCTTGTTTTCTGTAACGAGCCGCAGAGGTAAAATTCCGCCGAATGCTTCCTTAAAGCAGATTCAGTGTAATCGTTTCTCGTGGCGACAATGGTTCCCTGGCGGACTCCCACCATAAATACGCGTCATCCCTCAAAGATAAAGGTAGCACGGGACACCCTCTCGGTCCTCAGGGCAGTTCATCAATCTGAAAATGGTCTCAATGGAGGACAGCCATAACTCAGCCACAGTGGGGTCACTGGAAGACCCATCAAACGATCTGGGATCATATTTCCTGAAGTCCTTCAGATATCGAGACTCCAAAGTTGCATCGCTCCGCCCCCGATTTGCTTGGGCGGTGAGTGGCTCATCAGAGCTCGCACTAGAGTGCGCATAGCCTCTACCATCATAGTCATAACGTTAGTGTTCCCTTGATCCGCCACTGGAGCAACTGCAGGTGCATTCTCCTGGCGGCCAGGCTGGTCCTGGGGGAGGTCTGGTATGGGTGGAGCAATCTCTTCTTGTCCAAGTGGTAAATCAGGTTGGGTGTCAACGTTTTCTCTTGCCCTCCGGCCCCTACCACGTCCCCTACCTCTCCCTCGACCTCTAGGTGGCATTTTGTCGGTACTACAATACAGAGAGTTTCTAACTCAGTTTCATTACTTTCTAGCTATAAAATAGGATCACCCCTTAGGGTTTTAAATTCATTTACATTTATAATACAGGATCACATCATAATCATTTGCTTAATTTGTAAAATATCCGAACGCGTGCACAGCGGTGGCCAGGGCGCGTTGTTCAACCATGGGAACTACTCGTGGCTTACTCTGTAAGCAAGTCTCTGAACCCCTTAAACCTAGGGCTCGATACCAAGCTATAACGCCCCTACTTTTCTATGACTAAACTCTTAGGGACATTACTACACATGCATGCATTTATAGGCCAAGAGATAAAAAGATCTTTAAAACCTCCAATGAAAACAATTTGTCTTTAGGGATCCCAAATAAAAACATTCAAAAGCAGATAAAAGGAGCGGTTTAACATGGCCTATTTAAAATCAGAACGTAAATTTAAACTTCAAAAAACATAAAGGAACAACATCGATTATAAAAGAAATGTGCGGAAAACATGTCTATTCCCATGGCTCTAAGTAACGCGCCTCCGTCACTCTCATACGCACGTCCTTGGCCTTACGAAAAACATTTTTAAAGAAAGGGTGAGTATTGCAAAACAATACCCCAGTAAGTGACCTCGCTCACGAGGTTTGGGATATGCATACACATACAATCATGACTTTTAAACTTGTTCGAAATGTACATATGCGGGACCTAAAACTTTCTCATATTGTCAGGTCTTTAATCCATGACTTCCTTTTTATTTATGTGGCCGATTGGTCATCCTGAGTCATTTCGTTTTGAGTCCCTCACAGACCCCTGTAATCATTTGAGTCCTCATGAGACCCCCTGTATGGTTTGAGTCCTCCACGGACTCTGTATAAATTGAGTCCCTCACAAACCCACTCGTAATTTGACCCATAGGGTCTCTAATGCATGTTTGACCATGCACATAATGCACTCAGGAGACCAATGTCCACATTTTTCATCAAATCATTTCGTGACATACATAACATGCATGAGGTCCCATCATTCAACATAACTATAGTGTACATGCCACAACCATTATCATTAATATGCAAATCATGACTTTTCACATCAGATAGGGTGTAATACTCACGTATATAATCATGCAATATTCTCATAGATAATCTTTGTACTATCCTCACATGAAATCTTTGGAATATCCTTACGTAAAATACAAAGACATTCTCGCATAAAATACTAGATTATGCTCGCATAAAATATTGAGATATCTTCACATAGAATATCAAAGTATTTTCACATAAAATCTCGGGATATTCTCGTGTAAAAATCATTAAATCTTTTTAAGTAAAATATCGTACTAATTTCACATAAAATATTGAAATTCGTTTTCTTTAATCCCATTTAAAAGATTCGGCACAAGGTCCCTTACCTTAATTGAATTCTACTCCAAGACTTAACCCGAGCTCTTGAGTACTCTTCTTTTAGTGGAACCTGGTCCACACAATAATTCGAAATTATTCTCCAAGCATTAACCAATTCCATACACGTAAGGGTGCCTAATTCTAGTCCTTAAGACTTTATGCCCCGCTTACCTCGAGTTCAACGCGAGGACTTAATATTTCTTAGTTTGTTTTGGCGTTCGACCTCCAATTCCGCTCCAAGTTTGGTCCCTACAAAAATGTGTTCGAAACCGTAACCTAAGTTCTCAATCAAACGCTTAATTAATCGATAGGTCACAAGTAAATCTCCAACGAGTTCGAAACTAAACCCGATCGTTCACCGAGTTATAACTTCAGCGGCTGTAAAAAGACGTGCTGGCCGGCGCAGATCAAACAGCGGCAGCGGCTGGAGAATTGCGTGAACTCCGGCGAGAACCTGCGGTTGGATTGGGCGTGACTGGCGGATCCGGCGCTGCAAAAAAATTCGACGGCAGCTCCTCGTTCGGTCTCCGGCGCACTCAGACGCGAGCACTTCCAAGAGACGGCTTCCAAGGCGTGACTTCAACGCACGGCTGTGGCTCTTCGGACGGCTGGATGTTCGTGGTTCGTCGGCGGCAGCAGACGCGGTCGGCTGGGACTCTTCTTCTTTGCTGCGGCCGGCTGGACGAGGTGCAGATGGGAGCGGCGTGCAGCTCCGAGTGTGTTCGTCCGTGGGTTGCAAACGAGGCGGCGTGCGTGGTCTTCTGGTCAGCGTTCGTGGATCAGCTGTAGGTCTTCGTGGATCGGCCAGGCGTGAGCTCTTTGCGCACGAGTAGTAACCGTGAGTCGGCGGCAAGGGTTCTTGTGGTTGAGTTTGTCACGGCTAGGGCAAAATAGGAGAAGAAGAAGGAGGAGAATAGGGTTAGGGTTAGGGTTAGGGTTATCCTTCTTCTTCTTTCAACTTAAGGACCTTATATACTCCCAATTAGGTTAAATCCAAATGTCCACTATAACCCTCATTTAGGCAATAATCACTAAGGTGCCATTGACACGTCCTCATCTTCTAATTTTATAATTAGTTGTCTAAAGGAGAATGTTTCACTTTAAACTAATAAAATCTACGACTCATTAACACCGAGCTTGATGAAATTCACTAATCCAACTAGACACAGCGGTTAATAGAGCGTTAAATAAAATAAATAATTAGTACCTGAGGTCGTGGTCGTCACAGCATGTTTGACAATGCATAAATCCTCAGGAGACCAATTGTCATAGCCTACATAACATGTTCATATACATACAATATGCATGAGGTCCCATTCTTCAATCACATAAACATATGAATTCATAATGATGCAACAATCATATAAATTATATAATCCTAGCATAACTTTCATAACTTTAAACTTGAGTCAATCAATCATAAATAATAAATACGTTTATAATTTAAGATACATATTTAACACAATGGCATAACTGAAAATCTCAATATGCTTAACTATACATAACTGTATCAAGACTCATTTTCAAATACTTTGAAATTAATATAAATCATATAATCATAGCATAACTTTCATGTCTTTAAACTTGAGTCAATCAATCATAAATAATAAATACGTTTATAATTGAAGATACATATTTAACACAATGGCATAACTGAAAATCTCAATATGCATAACTATACATAACTGTGTCAAGACTCATTTTCAAATACTTTGAAATCATTTCTGTTCGGGTCCTCTCAAACCCTTAAGTCATCTGGAATTCTCTCAAATTCTAAGATAAAATTTTTTTCTAAAATCAAATGCTTCGGGAAAAATCCATTTATTGAACTACGTCCTTGAAATTCATCCTTTTGGGCAAATCCTTAAAACGTATTTTAAACACATCTTTAAAAACATTCCCTTTTCAAATTACTTTGTAAGAAATCCCTTACCTTAGCCTTAGCTCCGAGATATTTCATAATTAAATCTCTGACCCTGCAATCCTTTCGTCCGTGTCCTACCCGAGTTCCTTAAGTCAAATCCAAATTTCATAATTAACACACACAATAAATAGCCTTATCTTTGGAATTTTACAAATAAACAGGTTGAATTACCACTACGAAGGCTGAAAACAAATTCGAGGGATCAAAACAGTGGGTGGAAAAAGCGACTCGCGAGCGGCGCGCGTGGTGGTGAATGGCTGCGTCTTGGTGCGTGGACTACTTTTTTGATTCCTCGTTAGCCGATCTATTCGGAATCGGTCGTTAAATCTCTAAAACCGGTTGAAAACTAGTCCAAAAACTCGAACCAAGCGGTGAACCGGTCGAGCAAGCCTCAAGTTTTTGGAGCTTCAACCCTTCCTGTTCGACAGCGATGATGGTGGTCTGGCGATTCGGCTTCAATCCGGCGTGGTGGTCGACGTTGGCTGAGTGAAGAGCACAGCGGATTGCAGCGCGCACTCCTCAGAACGGCAAAAATGCTCTACGCGACGGCGAACTTGGATACACAAATAAGATCCGCTGCATTGAACGGTGGGGGTGTTCCGACGGGCTCGACTGGTGCACGACGATCAAAACCAAAAACAGAGGAAATAGAACGACAGGATGGGGGTTTGTCGTGCGATTCTGACGAAGACGTGCGACCTCCACCGAAGCTTCAACGTGTGACTCGGCGAGGGCAGCGGCGGACAGTTGGTTGACGTGCGACTGAAGCATCGATCGACTGAAGTGGTGGGAGAGGAAGAAACCCCTCGATATGTGTGCCTCTCTTCTAGGGTTAAAACCCTAATTCCCTCTCTTTAGGCAAGATTTACCAAAATGTCCTTCATCTTAGACAAAACCACAAAAATGCCCCTATTCTTTAATTCTCTTAGTTTACACAAAGAAATAAATCAAAAAATATATATTCTAAGGCCCACTTGAATATTTTTCATTAAATTAATCCAAAGTACATCCTAAAAGGTACTTGGAAAAATCTGGGGCGTTACACCATTGAAACATGGGGACCAAAAAGGTATTTTTCCCTTAAAAAAATCTATAATTTTAAGAATAAGCCATCATCCTTATAAATTTAAAAAAAAAAAAAAAGAAAAAATCAATTTGTAACCTTAAATTTTGCATATAAAATCTCAAATTATTAATTGCATCCATTAATATCCTAAATTTTCATAAGTTAATCTATTTAGACATTTTGTCTCAATTACATTTTAGAATTTTTTTTAATACAAACATTTTAGAATTGTTAATGCATAATTATTTTTTATACAAAAATTTAAATGAAAGAAATATAATAATATATATTAGAGAAAGATGTTTGAATCAAGTTGGTGGTAGAAATTTTTATTTATTATATGAAAAGTTTTTCACTTTCTCTTCTTCCTCTATTTTTCTCTATTTACTTATAGAGAATTACGTGGTAATTTTTTTTATGTTACTTTGATAGTTTTTTAAGAATAATAATGAAAAATTGAGTTAATTTTTAAATAGAAGCTTAAATAGTTATCATGGCCAAGTTACGAAATTTTAGAATTTTAATTGATATAAATATTATTAGAGTTGCATTCTTTTCTTGTATATTTCTAGAAAAAAATTGACTCATACTTTGTATTCAACAAATTAATAGAGAAAAATCTATTAGAAAATGTTGATATAAAGAAATATGAACTCATCTCAATATATATATTAATGCGTTCAAAATTATCTTTGTATAAGTTTAACATTATATTCGTACGAAATTGTGCCCCCAATATAAAGTTTCAGATCAACTATTGATACTAAGTGAAACACCCCCTCAACAAAAGTTATGGATTCGTCACTGCTCTCAGCCATAGGGTTTACCTCTCTCTTTCGATAGTTACTTCCCTCGTTGATTTAATGCTTTCACGATGTATTTTCTATAACTCTCGGGTTGATGTAGTGAATTGTGTCTTTGTTGTATTTATTGTGTTTTTAGGCTAGAATTGTAATAACAATTGTTGTTGTTATTGTTATTGTTGTTGTAAACTCTCAACTTTGTGCAAAACTTGTTTTTGTTGTTAAACTGTGAGTATGTTGTGTATGTTTATGTTGTTGGTATTGTTATTTTGTTATAGCATGAACTAATTTCCTTATGAAAGGATTTGGGAACAATTATGTAAATTAATTTTAAGCTAAGGTTTTATGCTTAATTTGTGACGGATTATAGTTGTAATGAATGTATTAATGGATTTACGAATGGCCAACTTAAGTCCATAGCATTTTCTTTACATTGAGAGAAAGGAGGAAACCGATTACCATAATCACCATAGGATTGTGTTAAGGACTATTCCCGCAATGAAAATGGGTAAGTTAGAGATAATCATCCTAGTATGGTACTAAAACATTGAGCTTCACAAAGTAATTGAATGAGAATTTGTTACTAGAAAATACTGGAACGTATGAGAAGAGACCTGAATTAAAATGTTGCGACACAAATAGGTATTATGCATACTTGGGCCTGTTTGGTATGCAATCCGGATTCAATTTTATGTTTTCGGATTCACTGAATTCAGTGAATATGTGTTTGACAGATGTGTTTTCGAAAACTGTTTTCAGATTCTGTGATCCAAATAGTAGAAATTCTGAAAACAATATTTTTATGTTTTCATTGTATACAGATTCTGAATTTAAAATTTTAAAATTCAGAATTATATTAAATAAAGATAAAAATCTTAATAAATACAATATTTCATGTTATAAACTCAATTTACTTTTGTTAAATTAAAATATATATAATATAATATATTATATATTATATAATATTATATTATAAATTGATAATTCTATAAAACTTATATAAATCATGTTCATAAATTAATTAATAATGTCTTATATTCAATCTAATAATTAGTTTTGCAACTACAACTAATTTCATGGTCTATAAATATGTTATAGAATACACTTTAAACAACTATTTAGAATGGAATCAAATTTCTAAAACTGCTACCAAACACATATCGGAAAACATGAAATACAACTTTGTTTTCATTGAATCCCTTGTTTTCAAATATCTTTTTTCAGATTGTTTATCAAACAGACCCTTAGCTTCATAAATCTGATTGCATGAATTAATCCCCATATCTGAGCCTATCTTTTGCTATAATACTCATCGACTCCCTTACTTTATGTGTTTGGACTTTTAAAGAAATGTAAACTAGCTTATGTATGTTTGAAATAAATAACTTCTTATTAGGGTTAATGAAAGAAGGAATGATGTTGGTTTTAGTGGTTTGGGTTGTGGGAAAAAACTGGGCAAAAAAAAACGGTTTTAAATCGAATCGAACTTCCCATAACTGAACCAGGCGGTTCGGTTCAAAAACCGAAATAAAAAAAAATCGGTTCAATTTTGGTTTAGCATTCTGTGGAATCAACCTGTTCGGTTCAGCCGAAAACCATACTGAACCAAACTGTGCACACCCCTAATCGTCAACTCAATGAAATAAAATAGGGTCACTTTAATAGCATTCTCATCATCTTGGAACTCAAATGTGGGAAATAATTTATCCAATTCTTCCCCCTTTATCACTTCTTTGCCACCAAAGTACAACAAGTATATTGGAAAACAAAATCTTCTGCAAATGTTTGTTCTCATGTTTAAGCCTAGTTATTAGGTCAAACTTGTGCTTACCAAATGACACCTTCTGATCCAATAACTCAAAACTCGTTACATTTGCTCTAGTCTTATTCTAAGAAGGATATAGTGAACCAATTGTCCATTAAACATTATGTCGCATCTAACAATGGGGCCTAAACATTTCTAGTTGGGTTGGAGTGAGTTTATTTTTTATATTTTTATTGGTTCTACCTAAGTAAGCACAACAAGTCAGGGTTGTAGGAAAGTGATCATCGGGAGGAATTTTCTCAACCAATTCTATTATAAATCACCTATATATGTACAAAAGATAAAATAAAGCTTAAATGAACCAAAAATAGAGTTGAAGGAATAATATAACACATGCAAAAGAAAACTGTCAATTTTTCTAGTCTGCTATTTTTTTTCGGTCTGCCATATTTTTAGGTCAGATAAATTTTTGATTTCTCAGTCAGTATCGAACACAAGAATTTATAACGATGATGAATTTCGATCGGATATGATGAATGAATTCTAACCGGATATGATGGAGACGAAATAATGGGATGGAATGTCGAATGGAAAAAGGACGTTCCAAAATTTACTTATTTTTTTAACATGAAGGGTACAACAATAATTTCGCCTACCAAGGGGGCCATAAAAATTAGTTTTTAAAAAAGGGGTCTAAAATCCAAATGAAAATTTAGTTTTAAAAAAAAAAAAAGTCTAAAATCCAAATGAAAAATTATAAGGGGTCAAATGATGCAATTTTCGAGGGGAATGAGAGGAAAAAATTTTAGTTGGAAAATGGTATTACCTAATGGAGTTTTTTAAAATGATGTAATTTAAAAGAAAATAACAAAAATAGGATAGTTTTCAAACTAATTCTAGATTTGGGGTGGCTAACACGTGTACATGGGTTGCAAATTAACTAACTCGTGGCCCACGTACACGTTTTCATTATTGAAACGTGGCCTCGAGCTCTTATAAATTGTGAGGTCTCCCTACATTTTTTCAATGTGGGATCCATCAAAACCAATTGACAATTAGAGAATTAGCTCATATCTCTTATAAATTCTCTTATAAATTAGGTCTTCCCTACATATTTCAATGTGGGATTCTCAACATATCTTCTTAAGATGATACCTCTTTGAGGTCACAGTTCTTAGATCGAATTCCAATTTCAAATTTTTGGAGCGAATACCCGTTTGGGTTTCATGGGTTCTGATATCATATTAGATTATTTGGAGTTTCATCTCAAAATCAATTGACAATAAAAGGAGTAACTCATGTCCTGTATAAATTGTGAGGTTTCTCTATATTTTTTCAATGTGGGATCCTCAACATGCCCCCTCAAGATGGTGCATATTTGGGTTCATCATTCTTGGATCAGATCCCAATTTTAATTTTTTTTTATCGAATACCCGTTTGGATTTTAAGGAATCTGATATCATCTTAAATCACCAATCAACCCAAAAGTTTGCTTTTGGGTTGATTGGTGATTTAACATAGTATCAGAGTAAGAAGTATTGTGATCGAACCCCTATAAAGTTGTTTCCTCCCAATTAATATTATTTTTCACTTATTGGGCATTTTTCCAAGCCAATAAGTAAGGGAGAGTGTTGGAGTATTGATATAATTAAATTTGTCATAGGCTATCAAGTTAAGCTTTTTGGTTGATTGGTGATTTAAAATAGGGAGAGGGATTGACATTAGTGGAGTTTGAACATAGGAACTTCTGTTCTGATACCATATTAAGTTTCATGGGTTTCCATCTCAAAACCAATTGACAATGAGGGGAGTAGCCCATGTCTCTCATAAATTGTGAGGTCTCCCTACATTGTTCCAATGTGGAATCCTCAACATGCCCCCTCAAGATGGTGCCTGACAGAATATCCGTTTGGGTTTTATGGGCTCTGATACCATATTAGATTACATAGGTTCCATGCCAAAACCAATTGGTAATGAGAAAAGTAGTTCATGTATATTATAAAGTGTGTTGTCCTTGTCCTTCTACATTTTTTCAATGTGGGATCCTCAACATGCTCCCTCAAGATGGTGTCTCTTTGGGTTGATCATTCTTGAGTCATATCCCAATTTCTAGACCGAATACCTGTTTAGGCTTAATGGCATATAATATCATATTAGATTTCATGAAATTTCATCTTAAAACCAATTAGCAACGAGGGGAGTAATCCATGTCTCTAATAAATTATGAGGTATTCTTACATTTTTCCAATGTGAGATCCTCAACATGTCTCCTCAAGATGGTGCGTCTTTAGGTTTATCATTCTTGGATCGGATCTTAATTTCAATTTCTGGATCAAATACTCGTTTGGGTTTTATGGGCTCTAATATTATATTAGATTATATGGGGTTCAATCTCAAGACCAATTAGATATGCACAATCTATGGTTGTATAAATTTTGCATGATGAGCCTTTTGTGTTCAAGTTTTTGCCAACGTTTTTCTTCTATATTGTTCTATTTTTTATCATTGGAATTGAACATATCTCTAACTATGTTTCTGGTACATGGGCTCTTAGTAGTTTGAAGTAATGAGATTAGAAGACCACATGTGAGCAAACAAAAAGACAGTGAATCCCCATATTTAAGACAAACGATGAAATTGGGGCCAATTTGAGAGAGAGCCTTTTGAAATCCTTTCATCCCACAACTTGGGTCCCTTCATAACAACGACGAAAGGAGTAAGAATGAGCAGAGACAAAGACAACAATGAGAGAAAAAAGCATTGTAATTCATCCCACTCGCTGACTTTGAGGATATGTTTCTAAACACGAATGCCAAGTTGGATATCATTGCTCCCATGAAACCTAAAACACAACCGAAATTTCCAACATTAGTTAGATTCACATTCACAACAAGTAGGCACAAAATTCCTGCAATGATTCCTCACCAGTCATTGAGTCCCTTTTAACTTTAAAAAAATGTTAAATCTAAATAACAACTTAGGATAGATTACAAGTTTTTTCTTAAACTTTTAGGGTTGTGTCTATTTGATCCAGCTTTCAAAGTGTCTAATAAATTATTGAACTTTCAATTTTCAACTAATAGATTCTTGAATTTTAACAATGTCTTACACATTCCTAGACATCCCGTTTGAAGTAAGAAATGAACAAAGAGAGATAATGCTTTATCCTAGAAGCACTTTCATATTTGGACGGTCTAGAATTGGGAAAACTACAGAGTTGACAAGGAAGTTATTTGATAAGGAAGAGTCATATATGATCATTTGGCAGTATCTGATGGTGTTGAGGATGGTGTGAGTTCATATTTGAGTAAAAAAAAAAAGTGAAATTTTTTGAAGACTTCAGTTGAGAAAAATGGAGCAGTTTTGCCGCAACTTTTCATGACATTTAGTCTGACACTTTGTTATGTTGTTAGACAACATGTATCTCAATTGAAAAGGTGATCATGTCAAGTACAATCATTTTTGTTTAGGATCAGAGATTAATCTTTTGAAATTTTATATCATTTTAATATGACATTCTTTAATATTTGATATCTTCCAGAGTTATGAAAATTGAAGATGAAAAATAGAGAGTTTGACTTGGGTAATTTTATCATTCATCCTCGCCTTAGAAATCAAGGATATGAGGGTTATGAAATGAATTTCGTTTGCATTGATGAAGTACAGGATTTGAACATGAGTCAAATTGCTTTTTTTAGTTATATTTGTAGAAATGTTGATGGGGGTTCGTGTTTTCATGTTGATGGGGGTTCTTAATTTAACAATATAAGGCTCCAAGATTAACTTTTCTTAAAACTTGGTAATTACATTCAAATATTGCATTAATAAAGTGCTAGAACAACTTAAAATAATGAAAAGATCACACAATTGATAAGGTTTTTAAGCTCAATTTTGGTGGAAAATAACTCTTTGATAAATAATTATCTATGAACATATTGGATTTTCCTAGATTAGGTTAAGTTTTTTTTTTTTTTTTTTATTTGTCCTCTCAGGGCAGATTAGTTTTCTGCTTATTATTCTTATTAATATGCTTATTATTCTTATTAATATAAATAGGTCTTTTAGGATTTGTTTGGTAGACAATCCGAAAACAGAAATTTGAAAACAAGTGATTCAATGAAAACAGAGTCGTATTTCATGTTTTCAGATATGTGTTTGGTAACAGATTTTGAAAAGTTGTAGTTGCAAAACTAAATATTAAGTTGAATATAAGACATTATTAATTAATTTATCGAACATGTTTTTTTTATATAATTATTATTTTATAATATAATATTTGATATTTTATAATATATTATATTATACATATTTTAATTTAACAAAAGTAAATTAAGTTTATAAATATGAAATATTATATTTATTAAGATTTTTATCTTTGTTTAAAATAATTTTGCATTTTAAAATTTCAAATTCAGAATCTGGATACAATGAAAACATAAAAATGTTGTTTTCAGAATTTCTACTATTTGGATCACAGAATTCGAAAATAGTTTTTGAAAACATATCTGCCAAACAAGTATTCACTGAATTCATTAAATCCGAAAACATAAAACAGAATCTAGATTACCTACCAAACAGGTGCTTAAGTTTTTGTCTTATTAATGGCAGTTCAATATGTAAACCCTCCTTTTGTATTTGTATTCTCTCGTTTTCACTCCCGTATAAGAGGTTAAGATATTGGGTGTTAAGGTGTTTATTCGTTTGGGCATCTACTTTTGAAATCTATCATGGGTTTGCCAGATTTTGCTTCCATCATCTCGTCCACCTTCTTGTTGTTTAACGCCACTGGTTGTCATTTTGCATTATTAGGCTCAAACCTGCTTTTGAATTATTAGGTTTTTGCATTGTCATTTTTCATTAGTTTCAACGTCGTGGTGTTATCTTTGTTGACGCCCAATTGTTGTTGCCTGGTGAGTTAGCGAAAAATGGCGGTGCAGTTCATTTGGAATTTGTCAATTTGATGGTAAACCGTGCTTCTCTTTTGCTTGATTACTGGAGAGTTTTGAAGATAAAAGAAATTTGCAATTTGCAATTGGAGGATATGGTTAATATTGATTTGCAGACCGTAAATTATTTGAATGAAAATTTGCAAACTAAAAATTTTGTATTATCGTCGAGGGTTCATTTGTCATGTCGAATCATAAGGATGATTCTCTTAAGTCGATTAGTGTATAATTGGGTGGTAAAAATTATCCATATTTGAATTATACTATGAAGAATTTCTTACAAGTGTGCGAGTCAAACCTAGTAAGGCTTCTGATTATGCTTCCTTGTTAGATGTTTGGGAGGTTGACAATTAAAAAATATCACGTGGATTAATAACTTTGTTATATATTCTATTGGTGCTCAATTGGCAAAATATGCGATTGTTAAGGAAGTTTGTGGGATTATTTGGCTACATTATATACGCATTATTCTAACTTTGTTGTATAATATTAATTGGAGACAGATATTGATGCGCTTCAATAGAATGATATATGTAGTCAAAAGTTTCATTTTTCTATGTCTGAATTATGGGATCAATTGGCATTGACCAAATCCTCATAATTGAGCGCAGTTCAAGCTTACATCACTCGAAAGGAGGAGAAGCGTCAGTTCAGTTTCTCATGGCTATTCGATTTGAGTTCGAAGGATTGTGTGGGACAATCCTACAATATACTCCTCTCCTTTCTGTTGATTCAGTGGTTATTGAATTGTTGGTAGGGGTGATTCATCTTAAGTCTCAGAGAGATAATCGTAAATGACGACGACGACAACAACGACAATCGTCACCCACAACAATAACTATCATTTCCTCGATCGGCAGAATACTTCATGGACATATTGACCCACCTCAATCCAACAATAACTATCTTTGGATCCATACACGCTTAAGCAATTTCTACAGTTCATCAATTCACAACCTCATGCCATGTCAGCTTTATCTTATAATGGTTTGTTCTCATCTAGTACCTCAGGTATACCTCCTTCCTTATGGGTCTTTGATTCGAGTGCTTTTCATCATATGGCTTCTCATTTGTCCTCCTTTGTTTCCTCATCTCCTCATTCTTCTATATCAATTCTGACGGCTGATGGCACTCCTATGCCATTACTAGGTGTTGGTTCCATCCTTACACTTCATGTGTCTCTCTCTCTTTGATGTTTATTATATTCCTAGTCTTACTCTAAATCTTGTCTCTCTTAGTCAATTATTGTATTTTCTTTAATATTTGAAGATTGTAGGGGCTTGATTGAAAAAAAAAATCCAATACATAAGAGATGAAAAACAAATAAAACGTTGGAGACTATAACACTTACTAACACCAAATTTCAATAAAGAAATTTAATTCATCAAATGAATCTTGATTTTATTGATTTTTGTGAAGTGTTACCATCTCTAACATTTATCTTTTATTTCTTATGTAAACTTTGATTGGATCGATTTGTTGGTTTCTTGGATTGACTTGCTGATTTGTTGATCTTGGATCAAACTGTTGTCTTGTTGATTTGAGATCAACCTGTCGCTTGTTGGTTGTTGATCTTAGATCGACCTTTCAGTTTGTTCGTATTGAATCAACTTGTTGACTTGTTGATTTAGGATAAGTCTGTCAATTTATTGATCTTCTTAAAGTCTTCTAGTAGTTGAATCTGTTGAATTCTAGATCTTAAGTCTTCTGAGTTCTTTGGATTTTTTAACTGAAAGCTTCTTAATTCTAAATCTTATAGACGGAATTCTTTGAATTCTCTGATTGAACTTGAAGTTTCTAAATTTCTAGTTAAATGCTCTAAAATCTAGCACTTCTGAATGAGTACTTCAAATCAAAAGTGACTTCTATTTATAAAATTTGGTGAATTTTTGTATGGATTTGGTTGACTTTGGACACAACTTTTGGACTTTGACTTATTTGAGTTTAATCTATTTTTTAATAAACTTGAATTATTTAAATTTAGCCTAATTTATTTTTAGTGATTAGCTTTAGGTCTAAACGTCATATGCATAATTTGATTGGGGTAGTTTAAGTCGTCTATGGATTAATATTGGATATGTGGCATTATTTAACTTTTAAGTTTCAAAATTTTCATATCTTTTAATTTAATTTGATAATTTGTGATTGACTGAATTTATTATTCAACAACACCATTTAGCCTATATAATTAAAAATTGAGTAAAACTGAAACCTTTAAAATAAGGGGGACAATCAATTTTTACCCTTGAACTCCACAATTTGTATCAATTTTTTCCATAAACTTTAATTTCATCCAATTAAACCTTAAACTTAAACATGTCTTTGTAATTTTTATATTCAAACCCCACTAAATTTACCCAACGATTTTAGTAAAAAGTTAAGAATATCTCAAAGTTCACAAATTTCAAAACAAAAAACCAACTTGGCATAAAATTAAGTTTGACTAGTACACAAAATTAAAGATTCAATAAATCTTTCAAAAACTTACAAATGTCAATAAAAATCCAATTCTTGATGCATTTTGTTCCAGTTTTATCAATTTCGTATTAGACACATGTTTTTATATCAATTAAATGCACACAAGAATATTTTTATTGATGATTTTTTTGAATGAAAGTATATTAGAGGGTAACACTCAAATCTAAGAGAAATGTTGTCTCTATTATCAAAGTTTAAGGTGTAGTATGATGAAGTTGAAAGTTCTGGTAAAAGTTGATGTAACTTGCCAAATTCATGATAAAATTTAATAATTTCCCTTTAAAATACTATAGACCAAAATCAATCTAATTACAAAAATGGTCATTTTAAGATTAGGTTTATGGATAAATATTTTTTGAAAAAAAATATATTTTTGGCCACTTAGTTTGTAAGTGAATTTCAAGTATGTGAGTTTCAAAATTTGAATAATAAAATCACTTAATTTAGTAAAATAGTTCAATAATTGTTGGCATGACAATTTTTAATATAAAAATAAAAATTTTTAAATAAAAATTAAATATTTTTTTAATAAAATAAAAAATAAAAACCACCTCCTTCTCTCTCCATCCCCTCCCTTCTCCTTTCCGTCTTTTTTCTCTCTCTTATCTTCCCGTCCAAGCAAGAGCTAATGGCAGTGAGCAAATCGGAGTAGATCGGGTTTGCTCAAGTCCTCTCCGACGAGGCTGCGATTCCGACGACTAGGCAGCAGAAAACACTAAAATTCTGACGACTAGGCGGCGGAAAACGCTGCGACGAACAACGGTGCAGGTGGCGTCTTTGTCCGGTGGGAGGGACGCGTGCGACGGCGTTGAACGGACTAGGCTTCAACCGTACATTTGCGATTCCAGTGACCGGGCGGCGGAAAGCACTGCGATTCCGGCGACTGGGCAATTCTTATAACAATCTGTCGTCTTCTTCTTCTTCTTCCATCGATTCAATTAAAAACAGAGTAAAAAAATTAGAGCAACATGTCGAAGAGTGCAACTTGCAGAGCCTGATTTGTGGCTGCGAGCATCGGCGCCGTCGAGGTTTTGAAGGACCAAGGCGTTTGCCGGAGGAACGACGTCATCAATTCTCTCCAACGACACGGCAAGACCCAGCTCAAATCTTACTACCAAGCCAAGAATTTCTCTGCTTCGTCTTCTACCGCCATTGCCAACCAGATCAATAGGTCTCGAGAGGAGAAAATGAGGAAAGTCATATATTTGAGCTGATTGGGACCCAGTACCATCACATAATTCTAATATTTTTCCTTGATGGGTCTTGATAAAGTTTTGGTTTGGCTGACAAATTTGTGGAAGAAAAGTCATCGAATTGGACATGGGGAAGAGGGAGTTGAAGGAGAAAGAGGGATTTTTTTAAAAAAAAAATTATTTTTATTATTTTATAATAATAATATTTATTTTTATTTAAAAATTATTATTTTAATATTAAAAATTGTCATGTCAACCATCTTTAAATAATTAATGGTAGATATCGTATAGGGACTCAATTGAACTATATTATCAAATTAAATAACTTGATTACTTGATTTTGAAATTTAGAGACTTAATAAAAATCTATTTTTTTTATTTTTATAAAATCGATTGTGAATGAATTCATTTAAAATCACTTTTTAATACATAGTCATTCTAAAATCTTCTCCAACAACTTTTAAAGTAGATTCTTATAGAATTGGGTTCCTTTCTCTTCTTAACAATTTTTTTTTTTAAAAGCTTAACAAATTTTCAATTTTTATCCTTCAATCATTTTAGTTAACATCAAAATGCTTTTTATAATTACATTATGTTATAAGAATTGTTTCTTTTGATACTTAATAAATAATTTAGAGCAACCAAGATATACATTTTTTTAAAACAAAAGTTCAACAATATTTGGGGTAGAAGAGATTTGAACCTCTTACCTCTAGTCGAGGGTACATACCTGTTATGGGTAAAGATTGGACCAACAAGAATGGACAGGTCGAATGGTCGAGGTAAAGGGTAAAAGAGAATGAGAAGCCCAAATACTAGGTCAAAGCGGGTCGAACCATGATGGAACGAGACCAAAGGGCTTGTCCGAGATCCGCCCCAAGCGCGTGGTCGGCCTCGGCATAGGCCAAGGCCGACCAGGGTAGAGCCCTCCCACTTGGGCTCTACCCTAGCCCCACGTCCCAGAAAAAGGGGTCGGGCTTGGGCCCAAGGCCAAACCCGTGGTCGGCCTCGGACGAGGCCGAGGCCGAGGCCGACCATGTCCGAGGCCATACCTGGGTTTTGTTCCAATGGAACCGGACCCACAAGCTTGACTCCGGCCTTTCCCAACTGCCCCTTTTCCCAAAAGGGGAAGGAAACCCATCAAAGGGAAGACTATTAAAACTCTCCTAGGGGGAGGAAAAAGGTAAGTCAATTCAAGTCACTCAAACACAAACTCTTCCTAAATTCTCTCACAAACCCTCTCTGACTTAGGCATCGGAGCTCGTGTGGCCTACACCACACCGGTGTCCAGGTTTTCCTTGTCTTGCAGGCTGCGTTCTTTCCTAAGAATTACAAATTTACCGTCGTCACGTGGAGGTCAGGTGTGCTCTCCTGTCCAAAATTTGACAACAACAGTTGGCGCCGTCTGTGGAGAACGAACAACGCTTGCTAGGAAAACCGTGAGTTTAAGCCAAACAGCGAAGAAGATATGAGTCGATTTGCAGCAAACAAGAACTGGAATGAAGATGGAGAAGATTCTAGCCCTGACCTCCACCCTCGAAGAATTAAAACAAACTCCTCTCCTCGGCCTCATACTGACGCAGGCTGACCACACGAGGAGATGGCAGAATTACGGGAGAAGGTCGACAAGATGGACGAATGCCTATGGAAGATCTTGGAGAAACTCGACCAGAAAGACCAACACCAGGGAAAAGCGAAGGTGGCAGAAGGGATGGGAGAATCAAAATCCCCACCCTAAGCACACCGATAAGTCGATCCTTGGAGGAAGCGACAAACCACGCCGATCCCTCACCAAGAGCAAAGCAAGCAAGCAAGGCGCCGGATAAAATCCATTGTGCAAGTAAGTTCATACACTCATCGCAAAAATCGTCCCGAAAACTCGAAACCAGCAGCTGGAAAAAGCTTCGGGACGACGTCAGATTTACGAGAGGTGATTAACCAAAGGCGGAAAGCATAGACCAAGGCCGACCAGGTGGCGGCCGAGGCCGACCAGGAAGCCGCCGAGGCCGACCTGACGAGAATCAAAGATGACGCGGCTGAGACGACTCCACCTTGGAAGAATGACATCCGCCAAATGCAAAAGGAATTTGGGGATCTCCAAGGGAACCTCCTAAAAATTCGAGAAGTCGAGAGGTGGGATCTTGAAGCCCTTATCGAGCAGGTTGACCCGCCCTTCACCGACAAAATAATGAATGAAAGAATTCCAGAAAAGTTCAAAGTACCTTCCATCACCCCCTACGATGGGAGCTCGGACCCTGTAGAACACTTAGACACATACAGATCACGCATGGAGCTACACGGAGCGTCAGAAGTGCTTAAGTGCAGAGCTTTCTCTTCCACCTTAACAGGGCCAACACAAGATTGGTACAGAAAACTGAAGAGAAAATCTATCAATTCCTTCAAAGAGCTAGCCAGAGCATTTGTATCTCAGTTCCTAGGAGGTCGGGACCAGCGGAAACTCCAAATGCACTTGCTTACCATCAAGCAGGGACCTAAGGAAAGCTTGCGTGATTATGTTTCTCGTTTCAACAAAGAAACCCTGTAGGTCGAAGGTTTCACAGACACTACAGCTCTAATTGCCATCGTGGAAGGTCTGCAAGACAAAGGCCTGTTGAGGTCAATTGGAAAGAAAGAACCAACATCTTACATGGAGTTCATAGCAAGGGCACAGAAGTACATGAGCGCAGAAGACTTATTACGATCAAAAGAGGTCCCTGGACAAGAAAAGAATGACAAAGGCGTGGATCCAGCTGGAACACAGAACTATTCCTCGACGGTCTCCAAAAGAAGAAGAGTCGAAGAAGGTGGCCGAGGACGACCCGAGGAGTACCGAAGTAAACCAGATCATCGAGTGGTCCCGAATCAACCATTCGAATGGTACACTTCCACGACTCTTCCTCCAGAGAAGATCTTGATGGAGATTCGACATTTGAATCTCGTGAAGTTCCCTGAAAAGATGAGAGCCCCACCTGGAAGACGAGACCCAGCCAAGTACTGCATGTTCCATAGGGACCACGGGCACGCCACCTCCAATTGCTACCAACTCCGAGACGAAATAGAAACCCTAATCAGAGAAGGGTACCTGAAAGAATACGTCCAAGACGAAACTCAGCCCCCGTCATCGAGAAACGACCGAGGCCGATCAAAATCAAGCCGAGGACGAGCCACCCCGGGAAATCCAAACGATTTTCGAAGGACCAGCTGGAGGCGAATCCAACAGAAAGAGGGAGGCAATCGCCCGTGAAGCTCGACAAGATCCTTATTATCAAGGTATCTTCTCAGTTCATCCAGGAATGGAAGACCAAGTCCTCGGGTTCACAGAGGTTGAAGCTAGAGCGATCCATCAACCCCACAATGATGCATTAGTAGTGACACTTGTCATAGCCAACGTGAAGGTTCACATAATACTCATAGATGGAGGAAGCTCAGCCGACGTCCTATCTTCAGCCGCTTTCAATGCCATGAAATTAGCAAGGGGGCTTCTCAAAGAAAATTTAACCCCCCTAGTTGGTTTTGGCGGAGAAAGGGTTACCCCTGAAGGTAGCATAGAGCTTCCAGTCACCTTTGGCGAAGGGGCGAACTCTGTCACATAAATGATCAACTTCTTAGTAGTGGAATGCACCTCAGCTTATAATGCAATCCTTGGGAGACCAACACTTCACCAATTAAAGGCAGTTGCTTCCACATACCATCAACTTTTGAAATTCCCAACCACCAATGGCGTCAGGATCGTTAAGGGACAACAGAAAGCATCAAGAGAGTGTTACTTCGCGGCATTAAAAGGGACAATGAAACGAAGCTTTGAAAGAGACCTCGGCCCCGACATGGCCGAGGCTGACCACAAAATGGTCGAGGCCGACACGGCTTAAAGGCAGGCCCCATGTTCATAGATAGGTTTATTTACATAGAAAACCCCACGTAAAGTTCGAAGTTTCTTTTCTTTTTACCATAAATGGAAGTTTTGCTTTTCTTTTCGAGTAAGAAAACGTGACTCAAGTACAGCTATCAACACAAATTTCCTACTTGAGTAGGGGGCTATAGGGGAGATACACCTTGCACACTCCCTCACACGCATCTTGTTCTTCTTACACACGAAAGCATGAAAAACTTGTGGTCGGCCAAGGCCGAGCACACCAAGTCAAGGCCAAGCACATGTGATAAAAAAAAAACATGCCCGACCAAGGCCGAGCATATTATAGCCGAGGCCGAGCACACCAAGTCGAGACCGAGCACATATGATAGAGCACACCAAGTCAAGGCTAAGCACATGTGATGAAAAAACATGCCCGGCCAAGGCCGAGCATATTATAGCTGAAGCCGAGCACATATGATAAAAAACATGTGGGGACCGACCAAACCGGCCGAGGCCGAGCACACCAAGTGAATAAGAAAGCGCATGTTCATTCATTCAAGGGAAAGAAAACTACATGGCAGAATTACACCAAACTTAGAAAAAGCGAAAAAGAAATACATAAAGTCTAAGACTCATCCACTCCAGCTCCACCACTATGTTTGAGTCCTCGTAATCGTGATCGGAAAAGCGGTGGGGTCATTCTTGAAGGTAGCGTAATCCTCCTCAAGAATCCCAAAGTCTATATCCTTGAATCGTTTGGAAGCACGCTTGATAGCCCAGTTGCATCCACCATAAAAAATGTTGTTTTGGAGGGTTGTAAACTCCTCCGTCTTCTTAAACCCCTCAGTCAAGTACTCAACATTAGTCAAAAGGGCATGTGCTTCACTTAGTTGACTACGAAGAGTCTGAATCTCAACATTGGCAGAATTGAGTTTGATTTGACTCTCTGCAAGCAGACGATTAACCTAACTCAAATTGGTTTGAGCTTGAATCAGCTCAGATCTAGGACAGAAGTGCGTTGGAAGTTATTAATGGTCTCCGCCATAGCCATGGCAACCATGCTAATACGACCGAAACTCTGAAAATAAGAGAAAAAAGAAAGCAGGATCATCAGAAAGCACCAAGATAATAACAACACCCTCAATTGAAGAAAGCTTACATGGCGGAGCTTAACAATCCCTTCGTTAAAGCCTCTCATGGGGTCGTTGGCCAGGAACCCTGGGGGATGGTCTTGACTCACCCCTCTCCAAAGCTCGAAACTCTGACCAAGCAGCTCAACCTCAGTAGCCGGTGAGGTATAATTATGGGGAAGAGTGAAGGCCCCGGAGAATGGAGGATTCTCTCCTTCTGATGAAGAAGGAACGCTCCTCCGGGTACGACGCGTGCTAACTTCAACAGGACGAGGTAGAAGATCACGAGTTTCGGAAGGTGGCACCTCACCCCTAGAGGGGCTAGAGTCTTCAACCCTTGAAGGACCAGCCCCACCACGGGCTTTCTTCTTCTTTTTTTGCTCCATGACCTCAAACAAAGAAGCACTTCGATGAGCCATTTCTAAAAGAAAAAAAGAACAAAGGCAATAGGACCACTGAATCAAGTTACAACAAATAAGAAAAAGACGACGAAGAGTAAAGTTTGGAGAACCGAGGCCGATCAACTCGACCAAAACTGGCAACAGGCCGAGGCCGACCAACACGGATGAGACTGGTAGAAACCTTTACCTTCGGGAAGTGGAGGAGGCGCGAAACCAATTCTTTCAAGATTCTCTTGGCTCACAAGAGCAGGCCCGAGTCGGGAGGGAGCTCCTAAACTCTTCACGACCCTAACGAAAGCTCGAGCCGCGACAGGATGACGAAATTCCAAAGGAGCTGAAGAAAAAAAGAAGAAACACAATCCAGTTAATTGAAAGACACAGGTGCAGTTTCCAAAAAGAGAGAGAACAACTCACCATAATTCCCAAACTTAGTGAAAACTGCATATGTGGCATTTTGAGAGCCACGAGACAACCAATTGCCACTCACTAAAAACCATTGATTTTTCCAGTTGTGAACGGAACTTGGGTTATTAATTAACTTTCCACAAGTAATAAAAGAAACGACCAAAAGACGGATTTCGACTCAAGATATAGAGAGACATAAAGACGTGCGGACTAAGCAGGCTCCCATCCCCATAAGTTGCCCATAATACATAACAACCAATGATGTGAATCCAACTGTTTGGGACAATTTGGGCGGGTGCCAACCTAACCAACGCCAGAAAACCTTGCAAAAATAAAGGAAGACGAAGACGAAAGCCAAACTTGAACATTGCAGAATAAAGAGCTACTTCACCAAGAGGAGGATCATCAATCCGATCATTTGGCCCGGGAACCCTGATTTGCACATCTAAGGGAATATCATACTTGTACCGTAATCGCTCGAGTTGAGCTCCGGTCACCAAGGATGATATAACCTCATGACTTGCACCAGACCCCTCGAAAGAATGATCAGAGGATTGGGGAGCCTCATAACAACTTGTGTCATAAGACTCCTCACCACAAGATGATTCATCAACCTCAGGAGAAGTAGTAGACCAACCACCTTCCATCAAACACGAAATACAAGGAAAAGATTAAAAAGAAGAAGGAACGACTTAAAGACACAACAAGAAGAGAACTACCTTAAGAGAAAGAGAAAATGAGAAGAATGGTGTGGAAAATGAGAAGGATAAGGTGCTCTATTTATAGGAGGGAGGTGAAGACCGGATTGGAAGGAAAAAGCTTTCGAAAATTCAAATAAGATATATAAAAAAAAAGGAGGAGGAAGGGTGGCCTCTGCTGGGCACCCGTGATAATGACAGAGGCGCGAGCTCGCCTTGCCGCCAGCGTGCTGAAGCGGCGAGCCTACAAAAATCGGCTCCGCGCAGCACGCCGCCGGCCTCGGTCCGGCGCCCGGCCCGCCGAGGCCGATCAAAGCACTCGCGTGGCGTACACGGTGGCGGGCACGCCACGCGTGTCAGGCACGTCAAAATGGCAGGCCTGCCGGCGTCAGCCCTCGCAGACACGCCTCGGCCTCGGCCGGGCCCGTCCGACGAGGGCGACCAGCCACCACCGTGGCGAAGTCGGTGGCGAGCTCGCCACGTCGTCGCGCGCGCACGGAAGGATGGTAGGCTCGAATCGACCGCAGCAGCACGCCTCGGCCTCGGCCCTGGCGCCGGTCCGGCTGAGGCCGACTAGACTAAAATCGGCCGGGTGGCCGATCGATCGGTCGAACCGACTGCACTAAATCGCCAAGATTGACAGGGTCGGCTTACCTAGGTTGAACCGGACCTAGGGTTCGAATCCCCTACCAAAGCTCCCCTTACTCCTGCGATGAAGATTATCCAACTTTCACCTCCTACTACCGAGACCAACTTTCAAGGCTTTCAAGCTCCGACAACGACACAGTTATCGGGCAACAACTCCTGTCAAACACGCTCTATCCAAGAGAACGACGTAAGTCGTGGATCAGGATTGGAGCACGTTCTTGTTGAAAAACGAGAAACGTAAAGCAACACGATTATAAAGCGACAAAAATTTCCCTCCAGCGAAGAAGCGGGAAGCCCAAGGTAATCCCCATAAGGATTAGCGGTGATCCCACTCAAAACCTAAGAACGACAAATACGCATAATAATCATCGAGAACGATAATCGGTCGTGAATCCGGATGAGTGTTTAAACCCCCAATAGAATCAACTGGGATGACCAGGAAAAGGAGAACACACGAAGTGCAAAATAAGCCACGACGACTGGCCGAGAATCCCATTGGGTAACGGAGAAATTGACTCCTAGTGGACTGAATATCCTCACAAGGATGGATAGCAGAAACAAGGAAAATTTCGGGGTAACCCTCGAAATGTCTAAAATGACTCCGAATAAACCTTACTAGGAGAATCGAAACGCAAGTAAAGCGCAACGAGATCCTAACACTTATAATAAATACCGGAGGAATTGGCACTCTAGGAGACTGAATATCCTCATAAGGATGGATAACAATAACTAGAGAAAATTCGAGGCAACCCTCGAAATGTTTGAAATGACTCTGAAGAAATTCAACTAAAAGAACCAGGCGGATCGAAACGCAAGATAAACGTAACGAGAACCTGAAATTCAAGAACCAGGCGGATCGAAACGCAAGATAAGCGTGATGAGAACCTGAAATTCCAAACCAGACAATGGGAAAGTTAACACTCTAAAAAATAAAATAAAAAAAAATATAAGTTACTCCCAAGTCAGGCTCCACGTCATAAGTTCACAAGCTCCCAAGTCTCAAATCCTAACTAGGGAGTGGGGGCTAATGTTATGGGTAAAGATTGGACCAACAAGAATGGACAGGTCGAATGGCCGAGGTAAAGGGTAAAACAGAATGAGAAGCCCAAATACTAGGTCAAAGCGGGTCGAACCATGATGGAACGAGACTAGAAGGCTTGTCCGAGATCCGGCCCAAGCGCGTGGTCGGCCTCGGCATAGGCCTATGCCAGGGTAGAGCCCTCCCACTTGGGCTCTACCCTAGCCCCACGTCCCAGAAAAAGGGGTCGGGCTTGGGCCCAAGGCCAAACTCGTGGTCGGCCTCGGCGAGGCCGAGGCCAACCATGTCCGAGGCCATACCTGGGCTTTGTTCCAATGGAACCGGACCCACAAGCTTGACTCCGGCCTTTCCCAACTGCCCCTTTTCCCAAAAGGGGAAGGAAGCCCATCAAAGGGAAGACTATTAAAACTCTCCTAGGGGGAGGAAAAAGGTAAGTCAATTCAAGTCACTCAAACACAAACTCTTCCTAAATTCTCTCACAAACCCTCTCTGACTTAGACATCGAAGCTCGTGTGGCCTACACCACACCGGTGTCTAGGTTTTCCTTGTCTTGCAGGCTGCGTTATTCCCTAAGAATTACAAATTCACCGTCGTTGTCACGTGGAGGTCAGGTGTGTTCTCCTGTCCAAAATTTGGCAACAACATTACCAATTATTATTACTGACTTAAGCTCACTTTTAAATTAAAAGCATGTAAATACAATTGTTAGCAATTATTTTAAAAGCTAGATACAATAATCTCAAATTAAACCAAATGTTATTATCCTAATATTTTTTAAAAAAATAATAGGTTAAATTACAAATTTGTCTTTATTGTTTGGAGAATTTTAGAATTTAGTCCCTATAATCTTAAAAGTTAGAATTTCATGATTGATTTGATAAAACCTCATAAATAGTTATAGAAATTTTTATCAAATCATGAGAACTATTTCTAACATTTAAAACTATAGGAACTAATCTCAAACTTTCTCAAAGTTGAAAGGAGCCATTTTCAAAAAAAGAGGTTGCGATTAAACCGATATCTTTCAGGAAGCAAGGTGATCGAAGAAGAGACCTTATTAAATCTAAAAGGGAATTAGAGAGACTCTTAGAGGAAGATGAGAAACATTGGAAACGTAGATCCAAGGAGGAGTGCCTTAAATGGAGTGATCATAATATAAGATGGTTTCATTATAAGGTCTCCCATTGACAGAAAACTAATATCATCACAGGTCTTTACGATGAGAATGGGGTGTGGAGGGAGGAGGAAAGGGCACTAGAGTGTATCAACACAAATCATTTTAAATAGCTTTTTTACTTTAGGCACCCTGACAGTTAAGCTATTCAAAAGATAACGGATTGCATCGAGGAAAGAATTTTTGTAGCTCAAAATCATGATTTGATAAAGGCTTTCACAAAAGATGAAGTTGAGTTCACTTTAAAGGCCTTGCATCCTACAAAAGAACTGGGACCAGATGGTATGCATGCTTTATTTTTTCAAAAGTATTGGGAGACTGAGCTTTGAAACTGTTGATCTTTATATGAAAATGCTTAATAGAGAGATGAATCTTGAGACTCTTAATACAATGTATATATCTCTAATCCCTAAATGCAACAAGTCGAAATATATGATAAAATTTAGGGCGATCAATCTGTGTAATGTAGTGTATAAACTTGATTTTGAAAATGATTGTTAATCGTATGAAGAAGATATTGAAGGATGTGATCTCTCCAAATTAGTCTGCCTTTGTTCTAAGTCGTCATATCACAAATAATGATTTCATCGGGATCGAATATTTTCATGCTTCGAAAAATAGACGAAAAAGAGCCACAGGTTGGGTGGCGTTAAAAATGACATTAACAAACCGGGTTGAATGGAGTTATCTTTTGGCAATAATGAGGAAGATGAGATTTGATCAGAGTCTGTGATTGGATCTCACTAGTTATGTGGTGTGTAGAGTCTGTGAATTTTGCGATTCTTATGAATGGGAAGTCGAGCAATGTGATTAAATCATCAAAAGGGTTGAGGCAAGGTGATCCCCTATCCTCTTAGCTTTTCCTCTTTTGCACGGAAGGGCTATCAGCTTGGTCGAGCAGGGAGTCTCTCTAAATAGAATATCTAGAATTTGAATTAATAAATAGTGTCCTAGCCTAACCCACTTGTTTTTTTGTTGATGATAATATTTTCTTTTTTAATGATTCTGTTCAAGAGAGTTAGGTCATAAAAGAGGTGTTCCTCGATTATGAGGAAGCTTTGGGCCAATATATTAATAGAGACAAATCTATGTATATGGTTAGCTCAAATGTGGATGTGGACAATATCCCATGGATCCAATCTTATTTAGGAGTGAAGCATGGAGAATTTTTTAGTACGTATCTCTGCTTTCCGTCCCAAAATTCCCGTAGGAAGGCACAAATCTTTTCAGGAGGTGAAAAACAGGGTGTGGAAGGCAATTCAAGGGTGGAAGGAGCGAATGTTTTCTGCAAGCAGGAAAGATGTTCTTATCAAGACGGTGGCTCAAGCTATCCCTAGTTACACTATGAGCTATTTCCAACTTCCGAACAAGTTATGTAAAGACCTGAGTGTTATGTGTGAAAGAGTGTATATTAAGAAAGCGGAAGCAATTTTGGATCTTGAACACTCTAAGTTGATCAATTTTACAAGATAAAAAGCATGCTCAAATCTGGAAAACACAAAGAATAAGAACTCATACCTTTGTAGTTCAAAATTCTCCTAATCCGTGGGTAATTTCTTGTCACAAATACTTTGTAGACAACCTCTAGTGTCTTCCCTACTATCCTCGGGCCTTGGAACAGATTGTGGGATATTTGATAGAGAGAATTTGAAGAGAGATGGGAGAAAGGTCTGAAAAACGTGAATCAGAAAAATTCTGATAAATCTTTAAAAATTCATGTATTTCTTCTTCAATTAAAGCAAACCAAAAGCTTCTTCAATCAAGGAAAAGATGACAACATGAAGATGATGAAGATTTAGCAAGAAGGAGGTGCTCAATTGTGGTGAATTTCAAATTCAAAGAACTTTGTTCACCCTTTGTTCTTTGGTCCAATTGAAATTCAAAAATCAATTTGAATTTTCTTTTAATTTTAATTCAAAATTAATATAAAATTAATTTTAAATTAAAATTTATTTATTAATTTAATTAATTAAACAATTTAATTAGTTAATTTTAATTAATTTATTTAATTTAATATCAAATATCAAATTAAATAATTGGATCAATCCCGATTTCTTAAATCGACCGTTCGAACATGAATCCCTATTCATGTTATAAACCGAACCAATATTTAAATCATATTTAAACATTTTCACCTATTCTTTATTATAGTTTAATTCATAATTAAACTGTGACACGTTAAGTATATCACATATAATTAACGTTTTCTCCTAAAACCGAATTTGAACAATTCAAATTCTTTTCTCTCAAATGTTACAAGGCTTAGTCCGAATTAGTAAGAGGACCTAATGGACCTACAGATCATGAGCTCCAACGATACGAGATTAACCGGCCAAACTCTTTAGCCTAGCTAATCAACATTCATTAACCACCGGGACACTCCACTAAAGCCCAGTGGTTGCACTCTCCTCACTATAGATATATTTTTGTCCACTCGATATAACCATGATTAGTAAGTCGATCATTCACAGGTCGTTCGTAGTTACAGTTAGGTCAAAAATACTGTTTTGCCCCTGTAATTACTTCTAGTTCCTTAAGTTCCACTGATCCTCTAATGAACAATTGGTTTGTGGTCCAACCAACAAACCGAATCCCTCTCAGGCCAATGAGAGGGGTGGGACCTTTGTTCAAGACCCGGAGTCAGCAATTAAGGGAACAACCTCTCTACTAATCCCTAAAGCGGGTAGGAGTGAATTTCATCTTGCAGAACTATGTTCCCAGCTATCTACCCGGTCTTATCCCTGAAATGAGAGGTTTATTGAATCGACAATCTCAGGCCACTCTCACCTAAGGATAATCCGAATAAACAGGAGTTCATGGCACGCTCAGGATTAAGATCGAGTTACCTAGGTCATCGAATGAATATAGTCAGTTAAGACAACAAACGGAGTTATAAAGTCTAAGTGACTATTTCTCGGTCCAGTCTTATGCAAACTCATTGATAGGACGCCCCCACTCGCATGTCTCCACATGAACGATTCAAGATTACATCGTTTGTACTTTACAAAGTGGGTCGCATCCATAGTGTCCCCAGGATAAGGTACCCAACCTTATCCCTATACTATAGACCGTTCTGGCTATAACTTGAACCTGATCCACTTTTATGTCACACATAAAGTTCAAGTATACATCCTATAGCCATGGGTTCTTTATTGGATTACGGTTTCAAAATATACAATTCACTTTATTCATTAACACCTTTACTGAATAAATCTCAATAAAATCTTTATTGCAAAATAGAATATACATTCAGTTTACAAACCCACGAGTTTTAGGACATAAAAACCAACAAACTTCCACTTGGACTAAAACATCGATGGAGTCAAACATGCTGAGCAAGAAAACTGTCCTACTGTACAACCCGTAGTCCTAGACTCTCTAGGTCTCCCTCAAACACTTTAGCCGTGAGGGGCTTTGTAAATCGATCAGCAATGTTGTGCTCTGAAGCGATCTGCGTGAGGATCACGTCTCCTCGTTGCACAATCTCCCTGATGAGATGATATTTGCGCTCTATGTGCTTTCTGCGCTTGTGACTTCTAGGTTCTTTAGAATTTGCCACTACACCACTATTATCACAAATAAAGAGTGATAAATAAATTCATATTTGGAACAACTTCCAAATAAGCCAAGAACTTCCTAAGCCATACAGCCTCCTTCGCTGCTTCACAAGTTGCGACGTACTCAGCCTCCATGGTGGAGTCAGCAATACAACCTTGATGTGGATTTCCTCGAATCTACATCAAGGTTGTATTTCCTCGAATCTACATCAGTCTGAAAATCAGAGCTTCTCCGTTAAGAGTGAACACTGATCCTGATGTGGATTTCCTCGAATCTACATCAGTCTGAAAATCAGAGTCAGTGTATCCTGCAAGGATCAAATCCTTTGTGCCATACACAAGCATATAGTCCCTTGTTCTCCTAAGATATTTGAGGATATTCTTAACGGAAGTCCAGTATCATATCCTGGATTAGACTGATACCTGCTGACAATTTCCACTGCATAGTTGTTGGGATGTATGTCCTAATCTCGTACTTGTTTGTAACATTTATGATTGAAATAAATAAGAGTTATTTTTTCATCACTTTGTGTCTCGCATATTTACAAACTTTGTCCAATAAACTAAGCTTCAGGGTCATTGATTTATGAGAGAACTAGAACTTGAACGGTGTTTAGTGGACACACAGGGAGGATCACGTTTGAGTTAATGACCCGAACGATCTACAGTATATGGATAGGTTGGAGACCTAATCCTGGGTACTTGTGGATACGACCTGCTTTGTATTAGATACAAACGAGGTGATCCAACTCGGTTCATGTGGTTGACATGCGAGTAGGGCATCTTGTGCAATGAGATTGTACAAGACCGGACCGTAAATTATTACTTACTGATGTAACACCGTTAACAATATAGGACTAATAACTTCGTAAATGACCATTAGTGACTCGACCTTAATCCTGAGCGTGTTACAGACTCCTGTTTGCAGGGGTTTGTCCTTTGACTAGTACGGGTGAGAGTGGTCATAGTTACTCGCCCAATATGCCTATCTTCTCAAGGACAAGACCACGTGGGGAGCTGGGAACTTGACTACGCGAGATGGAATTCACTCGTTCCCGACTTTAGGGAAACTAAAGGGGTTGTTCCCTTAAGTGTTGTCTCTAGGGCTTGGACAACGGGCACCCACCCTCTCACTAGCCTGAGAGGGGTGTTGTTTATGGTTGGACCATACAACGTTGTTGTTCATTAAAGGAGCAGTGGGGACTTAAGGAGCAAGAAGTAGACACAGGGGTAAAACGGTAATTTGATCCAGCAGTGTCTACGAACAACCTGTGAAGGGTCGACTCACGGGTATTGGCTATATCAATGGACACAACTTGTCTTACAGTGACGGGAGTGCAGCTACAAGCTTTAGTAGAGTTTTACCGTAGCTAATGAATGTTGATTAACCGGGTCAAAGAGTTTGATAGGTTAGTCTCGGATCATTGGAGCTCGTCATTTGTAGGTCCATTAGGTCCCTCGATTGGCTCAAACTGGATACATAGAGGGTTTACAGTTTGGTGTGGATTTGAGGTGTTCAAATTCATTAAAAGGGTATTTATGTCATTTATATGAGATATGATTGACATATTATATAGTTTAATGTGAATGGGATTCATAATAAACTATAGGTTAGCCTAATTGCTTAATTAGGGCTAATTTAGAGAAATTGGATTGAGAGGAATTAAATTGAATGTGATTCAATTTAAAAATCCACAATTATACAAATGTGATTTGTATTATAAGGTATGAGATATCTTATTATATGTGGTTATGCAAATATGATTTGTATAATCTATGGTTGTAGTAAAATGGTAAATAGGTGGAGATTTCAACTCCACCTATCACCATTATTTAAAGCCTTTGCAAGAAGGCTTTTGGTAAGAGTTGATTCATTTTTTTAGAATCTCACCAAATTGCAATTCTCAAATTCTCTATTCTTCTCTAAAAAAAAAAAATCTCTCCATCCCTTTACCAAAGGAGTCCCACCACTCTACTTCTACCTAAGGAGAATAACCGAGAAGTCCTTTCGGAGGTGTCCGATTGTTCGATTGTTCAGAAAGTTCGTGAACGTGGAGATCGAGAACGCGAAGAGTTTGTGACCGGAGAAGGAAATCGTGAAGAAAGGTTCTTCAACAAGTAAGTACATCTCCTTACTGTTTTTCCTTCTTAAAGCATGTTTAATCTAATTTCTATAGGATAGAATTGATTTTAAGAAATATTTTCACAACGAAACCACGACGATTCAAAGTCATTTTTCCGTTGCAGGAGTTTTATTCCCTTCAATAGCATATGTCGGGTCGAGTACATAGCATGACATACATCAGACTACCGACAGCTGATGCATAGGGAATGCATCTCATAGTCTCAACTTCTTGAGGTGTCTTAGGACACTGTTCCTTAGACAAATGAATTTCATGCCTGAAAGGTAATAAACCCTTCTTGGAATTCTGCATCTTATATCTAATCAGCATCTTGTCAATATAAGATGCATGATGACAACGCTAGCATTTTGTTCTTGCGATTCCGAACAATTTGGATTCCAAGGACAAACTGAGCCTCTCCCAAATCTTTTATTTGGAATTGGGTCGCTAGCCATTGCTTAACGCCAGTCAGGAATCCTGCATCATTCCCAATGAGCAAGATATCGTCTACGTATAGAACTAAGAAAGCTACAGTAGTATTGACTATCTTCTTGTAGACACAAGACTCGTCAATATTCTGTTTAAAGCCATAAGATTTGATCGCAGTATCAAATCTTATATTCCAGGATCTAAATGCTTGTTTCAATCCATAAATGGATCGTTTCAGCTTACAAACTTTTTGCTTTTGACCCTGAACTTTGAACCCCTCTGGTTGATCCATATAGACACTCTCTTCAAGATTGTCATTCAGAAAGGTTGTCTTGACATCCATTTGCCAAATTTCATAATCATAAAATTGATGGAGATTTGATCCTCTTGAGCGTGGAAATGTGTTTTATGGATCAAATTGCTTGATTGTTTTGGTTTATTCCAAATACCAATACATTGGGTAAAATAGAGAGATAAGCAATAATTTAATCTAATCTAATTAGAGCATGGAAATTAGACATGCAAACATACTGTAGAAAATACAAAACTAAAAGGAAAGAGGTGATTATCTTTGTAGTTTCGCAGCAACTCCTTGCTCCAAGAGTACAGCAACTCAACAACCAGAAAAAACTCTTCTGTTCTTTTCCTCTAGCAAGACACCACCACTTGGATAAACCTTCTATCCTCTGAGTTCTTTGGATCAATTCTTGGTGGGAAGGATTCCAACAATTTTGGAAGAAGAAAAGGGAATTGATTGAGAGAGAGTTAAGAGAGAAATTCAACAATTGCACTGAATCATCAATCAATCCTCTCCTCTCACCAGGAGAAGAAAAAACTATCTGGGTACCTCCCCACACCCTATCGAGAGGGAATTGGGGAGTGGTGGGAACGTGTCATCTTGACACGTTCCCAATTAATTAATTAAAAAAAATAATTAATTAAATTAAATTAAATCATATTTAATTTAAATATCATATTTAATTAATTAAATGATTAAATCACATTTAATCATTTTACCCTTTAACCTATAGTTTTAATGCACATCTTATGCACATTAAATTTTAACCTATAGTTTTAAATATGAATCACATTCACATTTAAATTAATATTTGAACTCTTTCAAATATTTAATTCTCTCATATAATTTAATATGAATCATATTCACATTAAATTTATAATATAAAGTTCCAAAACTTTATATTATAACGTATCTATATACATTAAATTTATTCCCTAATGTGATCTTCCTCCAAGAAAGTGGCGTTTGTCGATACAACCACCTTGCTTTCTTGTGGGTCGTAGAAAAGATCACCTCTCGTTTCTTTGGGATAGCAAAAAATTGACATAATCTTGAACGAGGTTCCAATTTCTTTGGATTTGTCACCAGCACGTGTGCCGAACAATCCCAAATCCTGAAGTGTTGTAAACTAGGTTTACGCCCCTTCCACAACTCAAAAGGTGTTTCTGAAACACTCTTTGATGGAACAGTGTTCAAGATTTGAAACGCAGTCTCTACTGCGTAACCCCAAAACGAGGCAGGCAATTGAGCATAGCTCATCATAGATCAAATCATGTTTAACAAGGTTCTATTTCTCCTTTCAGATACACCATTCTGCTGAGGTGTATTAGGTGCCGAGAGTTGAGATTGGATTCCATGTTCTATCAAATAGTTCTGGAATCTTAGATCCATGTACTCTCCACCTCGATCGGATCGAAGTGTGTTAATGGTTTTCCCTAATGCATTCTCTACTTCAGCCTTATACTCTTTGAATTTTTCAAGAGCTTCAGACTTATAATGCATTAGGTATAGATAACCATACCTCGAATAATCATCTATGAAAGAGATGAAATATTCATAACCTCCTCGAGCTTTAACATTCACCGGACCATAGAGAGCCGAATGTATAAGTTCTAAGGGTTCTTTGGCTCTATAACCTTTTCTAGTAAAAGGTCGCTTAGTCATTTTACCTTCCAAGCATGACTCGTAAGGAGGTAAAGAATCATCTTCTAACTTGTTTAGAAGTTCATTCTTAGATAGTCTCTCAATCAGGTTGAGATTTATATGACCAAGTCTGAGATGCCAAAGATAGGTATTATTATTTGGAGAAATTCTTTGCCTTTTACTTTGAGTATTCACAGTTTTAAACATCTCATGATTGAAAATTGTTTTAGTTTGATTCGGTTTAAGTACATACAAACCGTTTTTAATCTAACAGAACAAATATTGACACCCTTTTTCAAAATGAACGCTTCATTAATTGAAAAAGAAATACAATATCCACATTCAATTAGACAAGATATAGATATCAAGTTCCTCTTAATCCTGGAAACTATGTACAAATTTTCTAAAAATAGGAATCTATCTCTAAAAAACAACTTGGCATCTCCCACTGCACGAGTTAAGACGACGTCTCCCGTTCCGACCTTGAGCGTCATCTCACCCTCTTCAAGCTCCTTGAAGGAACTAGTTTCCTGTAAAGAAGAGCAAACGTGATTAGTGGCTCCTGAATCAAGTATCCAGGAAAAATCATCATTTTCCACTAAACAAGTTTCAAGAACAAGTAAATCGAATTTACCTTTCTTCTCTTTGAGCTCAGCAAGGTATTTTAGGCAGTTTTCGCTTCCAGTGCCCGTCCACGTTGCAATGGAAACATTTTCCTTTATCTGCAACTTTGGCTTTCCCCTTACCTTTGTCTGCAGCGGCGTGTGCCTTCTCTTTCCCTCCTATCTTCTTCTTTTGGGTCTTTTTAAGCCTGTAAGATGGGCCATGAGACTTAGTCCGAGAGGATGAACCCTTCGGAACCTTTCGGAATGGGCAAACAAATTTGCCTCTCCATCACTGTCCCCTTATTCTTCATAAGGGATTTGGAAAGTCTGCAGATTCATTGAGAAGAGTAGTCAGGTTGTACTCTATCTTATTCATCACCGCATTATTGCGTAATTGCAGAAACTCTTGAAATAGATTCGGGATGAAGGACACGACTTTTGCTCGTCGATGATCGCGTCGTTCATTTCTGCCACGTTTAAGTAGACCATCAGATCGAGAACATGTTCTTCTCACCGACGATCCCTTCTTCATACGGGAGTTATAAACGCGTACTTGAGGGATTTCGGCGCCGGCCGTCTAGACGGTTGTCCAAACATATTATGCAACGAACTCATGATCTCACGAAATGAGACCATGCCTCGTGCTTTTTGCGTAACTTCGTAAACACTAGCCAAAATGTAGACCTTGGCCTTGTCATTGGCCTTGATCCAACACCAGACGCATCCTAATGATTGAGGAGCGTTTTGAGCGAGGACTTGAGGACATTTCTCGCTTAGTAGTAAAATGAAGGGTCGTCAACAACGTAATCGTATTCAAAGTTGGACTTCCACGTAATATAATTTTTTCGCGATTAAACGTTAGCTTTTGAGTAAGGCTATTATAGAGGACGACATGTCGAAATTTCAAAAAGCAGATTCTAATTAGTTATGCCTTTAACCCATTACAAACCAATCAATTTTAGCAAAATTATTAAAGAACCCTAGTGTTTAAATTAAACTTTTAATTTTGCAACGATACTTCAAGGGTTTAGAATAAAAGCCACCGTCGGGTGGTCAGTTACTCCTCCCCTGAATTGAGACTGTCTCAGCTAATTCTCACTACTAGAACATCTCATGTCCCAATTATTCTTAGTTACCATTCGTTTGGTCAAGGACTCGTTAACTAGCTTAACTTATCCCGCAAATGTGACCCTACCATTTTCAGATCCAATAGGTCCGAGCTAACATGCTACTATTAAGAAAGACAACTATTGACAAATTACCTAAGAGACCCTATCCATTTCTGGAGTTCGCGGTGTTCTGACCCCTATAGGCAGGCCCTCCGTAGGGATTGGTTGTTCAAGGACAACCTAGCAGGTGGACTATAGAAATCTCACGGTGCGACTTAATGGAGGAGACGTAGGATACATTGACACCAGTCCTGTGAAAGAGTCTAGATTAAGAAAGCGGAAGCAATTTTGGATCTTAAACACTCTAAGTTGATCAATTTTGTAAAATAAAAAAACATGCTCAAAGCTGGAAAACCAGAGGGATAGAAAACTCAACTTTGAAGATCAAATTCTCTTCCCCCCGGTGAAAGGTTTTCAACACGAACACTTCGTGGACAACCGTTAGAGTCTTCCCTACTATCCTCAGGCCTTAGAACGGATTGTGGGATCCTAGGTTGAGAGAATTTGAAAGAAAAAACCTCATAGGTCACTAATTCGGGAATATTGAATTTTCTGTAAAATTCTCTCAACATCCCTCAAATCACCATTATATAAAGCTTCAAAAAGCTTCAATGGAGTGACAACTCAAGGGTGATGAGGATGCTTTGAGATGGAGGTGGCCAATTTTGGTGAATTTTGAAGATGAGAGGGATTGGGCAAGTTGTACTTTGGATTTTATTGAAAATCCATGAAAATCCACTAATTTTCATTTAATTTTAATTTAAAAATCAATATTAAATTGATTTTTAATTAAATGAATTTAATTATTAAATAATTAATTTAATTAATTAATTTTTAATTTAATTTAATATCAAATATTAAATTAAATAAATTGCCCGATCCCGATCGATTTTCCGAACATGGATCTTTATTCATGCTATAAATCGATCCAATATTTAAATCATATTTAAATATATACACCTCATTTTAATCATAGTTTAATTCATAATTAAGCTATGATTCGTTAAATATATCACATATAATTAACGCTTTCTCCCAAACTCGAATTTGAACAATTCAAATTCTTTTCTCTAAAAGGTTACAAGGCTTAGTCCGAGCTAGTAAGGGGGACCTAATGGACCTACAGATCATGAGCTCCAACGATACGAGATTAACCGACCAAACTCTTTAGCCTAACTTAATCAACATTCGTTAACCACCGGGACATTCCACTAAAGCCTAGTGGTTGCACTCTCCTCACTATAGATATATTTCTGTCCACTCGATATAACCATGATTAGTAAGTCGATCCTTCACAGTCGTTCAGAATCTGATTGGGTCAAAATTATCGTTTTACCCCTGAATTACCTCTTGTTCCTTAAGTCCCACCGATCCTCTAATGAACAATTGGTTTGTGGTCCAACCAAGCAACCGAATCCCTCTCGGGCCAATAAGAGGGGGGGGGCCCATTGTTCAAGACCCGAGTCGATGCTTAAGGGAACAACCTCTCTACTAATCCCTAAAGCGGGTAGGAGTGAATTCCATCTTGCAGAACTATGTTCCCAGCTATCTACCCGGTTTTATCCCTAAAATGGGAGGCTTATTGAGTCGGCAATCTCGAGCCACTCTCACCCATGCAAATCTAAGGATAATCCGAATAAACAGGAGTCCATAGAACGCTCAGGATTAAGATCGAGTTACCTAGGTCATCGTATGAATATAGTCAGTTAAGACAGTAAACGGAGTTATAAAGTCTAAGTGACTATGTCGCGGTCCAGTCTTATGCAAACTCATTGCATAGGGCACTCCCACTCACATGTCTCTACATGAACGATTTAGGATCACATCGTTTGTACTCTACAAAGTGGGTCGCGTCCATAGTGTCCCCATGATAAGGTACCCAACCCTATCCTTATACTATAGATTGTTCTGGCTATAACTTGAACTTGATCCACTTTTATGTCACACATAAAGTTCAAGTATTCATCCTATAGCCAAGGGTTCTTTATTGGATTAAGGTTACACAATACACAATAGTCAATAACACCTTTACTGAATAAATTTCAATGACAACTTTATTGTGAAATAGAATATACATTAAGTTTACAAAACCACGAGTTTTAGGACATAAAATCCAACAATCTCCCACTTGGACTAAAACGTCTGTGGGGTAAAACATGTTGAGCAAAGAAAAAGCGCCTCTTCAGACAACCCGTAGTCCTAGACTCTCTAGGTGTCCTCAAACACTTTAGCCGTGAGGGGCTTTGTAAACGGATCAACAATGTTGTGCTCCAAGCGATCCGCGTGGACGATCACGTCTCCTCGTTGCACAATCTCCCTGATGAGATGATATTTGTGCTCTATGTGCTTTCCGCGTTTATGGCTTCTAGGTTCTTTGGAATTTGCCATCGCACCACTATTATCACAATAAAGGGTGATAGACAAATTCATATTTGGAACAACTTCCAAATCACCAAGAACTTCCTAAGCCATACTGATTTCTCCTTCGCCGCTTCGCAAGTCGCGACATACTCACCTCCATGGTGGAGTCGCAATACAACCTTTCTTTATACTCCTCCATACTATAGCTCCTCCGTTAAGAGTGAACATTGATCCTGATGTGGATTCCCTCGAATCTACATCACCAAAATCAAAGTCGGTGTATATCCGCAAGGATCAAATCCTTTGCGCCATACACAAGCATATAGTCCCTCGTTCTCCTAAGATATTTGAGGATGTTCTTAAATGCATGACCCGGTGATCATATCACGGATTAGATCGATATCTGCGACTATTCCCACCGCATAGCATATGTCGGGGCGAGTACATAACATGGCATACATCAGACTACCGATAGCAGATGCATAGGGAATGCGTCTCATATCCTCAACTTCTTGAGGTGTCTTAGGACACTGTTCCTTAGACAAATGAATTTCATGCCTGAAAGGTAATGAACCCTTCTTGGAATTCTCGCATCTTATATCTAACCAACATCTTGTCAATATAAGATGCTCGAGGGCGATGCTTAGCGTTTTTGTTCTTGCGATTTGAACGATCTGGATTCCAAGAACAAACTGAGCCTTTCCCAAATCTTTCATTTGGAATTGGGTCGCTAGCCATTGCTTAACGCCAGTCAAGAACCCTGCATCATTCCCAATGGGCAAGATATCATCTACGTATAGAACTAAGAAAGCTACAGTGGTATTGACTATCTTCTTGTAAACACAAGGCTCGTCAATATTATGTTCAAAGCCATAAGATTTGATCACAGTATCAAATCTTATATTCCAGGATCTAGAAACTTGTTTCAATCCATAGATGGATCGTTTAAGCTTGCAAACCTTTTGCTCTTGACCCTGAACTATGAACCCTTCTGGTTGATCCATATAGATACTCTCTTCAAGATTGTCATTCAGAAAGGTTGTCTTGACATCCATTTGCCAAATTTCATAGTCATAAAACGTGGCAATGGACAAGAGTATTCTAATGGACTTGAGCATGGCAACAGGGGAGAAGGTTTCTTCATAGTCCACCCCTTCCTTTTGAGTATAACCCTTTGCCACCAGTCGAGCCTTAAAGGTTTGCACCTTACCGGCTTGGTCTCGTTTCCTCTTGTAGATCCACTTGCAACCGATAGGTCTTTCACCATCTGGTTGATCTACAAGTTCCCAGACTGAATTGAAGTACATTGACTCCATTTCAAGGTCCATGGTTTTAATCCACTGGTCCCTATCTATATCATTCATTGCCTGTTTATAGGTCAATGGATCCTCAATGCCATCATCAGGTATGACGACCTGGGTTTCAGTCAAACCCATGCGGAATCATCATATCCTATTGAGATTAATGTGACCTAGTCTCAAGTGCCAAAGATAGGTACTAGGAGAAAGTTTCTGCCTTTTATTTTGAGTATCAGCTGTTTTAAACATCTCGGTGTTCAAAATAGCTTTTAATTCGATTGGTCTTAACACATATAAGTTGTTTTCAAATTTAGCAGAACATATTCGTACACCTCTTTTGCAAATGAACGTTTCATTATGATCAAAAGATACTTTATACATATGTTCAAGTAAACAAGAGATAGATACAAGATTTCTTTTGATTCCAGGAACCAAAAGTACATTTTCTAATAAAACGAATCTATCTCTAAACAACACGCCTTCATCGCCCCATCGCTTGGTGAGACAACCTCTCCCGTTCCAACCCTGAGAGTTATCTCCCCATCTGCAAGCTGCTGCCAGGAACTAGTTTCCTGAAAAGAAGAACAAACATGGTTAGTGGCTCCGAATCTAATATCCAAAGGAATCATCATGTTCCACTAAACATGTTTCAACAACAAGTAAATCATATTTACCTTGTTTTTCCTTCTCAGCTTTCTTTTCTGCAAGGTACTTTGAGCAATTCCTCTTCCAGTGCCCGTCACCACCACAATGGAAACATTTTCCTGTGGCCTTAGCCTTGCGTGTGGGAGCTTGTCCCTTCCCTTTGCCCTTTTTCTTTTTCTGAATACCCTTATTCTTGGTAAAAGAAGGACTAGACTTGGTCCCTGAGGACGATCCTTTTAGGAACTTCTTCGAAGCGACAACATTTGCCTCCTTCTCTTTTCCTTTTGATTTCATCAGGGATTCAAAAGTCTGAAGCTCATTGAGGAGAGTAGTCAGGTTATATTCGATTTTATTCATCACCGCATTGGTGCGGAATGGGAGGAAACTCTTCAAAAGAGATTCCATAATAAAGGTTACTTGACTTTTCTCATATATGACAGCCCCATTTACCTCTGCCACGTTGAAGTGGACCATCATGTCAAGGACATGTTCCCTAACAGAGGCTCCCTCCTTCATACGTGAGTTGTAAACGTATTTGAGAGCATCATAATGGATCGATGAGGACGGTTGTCCAAACATCGCCTCTAATGATCCCATGATCTCCTTACCGGTGACCATGCTCTCATGTTTCTTAGACAACACATCAGATATGTTGGCTAAGATGTAGACTCGGGCCTACTCATTAGCCCTAATCCATCTGTCATAAGCATCCCGAACAATTCGGTTTGCTGTCGAGCTAGGAGGGGGAGGACATTCCTCCGTTAAGACGAACCTCAGATCATCAAGAACAAGAATCGTATTCAAGTTTGATTTCCAGGTTTCATAATTATCGCCGCTAAGTTTATTGAAGGCGAGTAACCTGGAAAAAGAGTTCGACATGCTGAAAAAGAATGAATTCTATTAGTGAATTGTTTGTAACCTATCCAATTTAAGAATTTAGCAAAAGTAATAATGTACCCATAAACTCATTATTGTTTTTGCAACGATACTTCAGTGAGTCAGAGTAACTGCTACCGAGGAGCAGTCAATCACTCCTTCACTGAACCAAGACATTCTTGACTAAATGCTAACACCGGAATAACTCTTATTCCTATAACATTCTAGTTATGGCTACTTTGGTCAAGAATTTAATAACACTTAGCAATTCTTGTAAGTGTGATCCGCCATTTTCAGACCTCAAATGTCGGCCCCAACAATGCTACCGAACTGGAGAGACAAAGCTGGGAATGGACCTAAGAGACTCTATCCATTTCTGGAGTTTGAGTTGTTTCGAATCCCATGTTACATCCCTCCGAATGGATGGTGCTGCTACTGGGCAACTCAGAGGCGCAACATGGGAATCTCACGGTCCAACCTAATGGAGGAGACCGTAGGATGTGTTGACACACTTCCTTCTCCCACTTACTATAAATACTTTCTCCATTCACCTTGCTCTTGATTTATGCAAACACCATCCGAATGGGGATGCCCTATTGACATCACGAGGCCGAGCATAAATCTCATTGTGTGAACTTCATGAGAGTAAGAGAGAAATTGATATATCATATATACCTTTTCACTCCCACTAAGTATTTTAAACAGTTTGGGTATACTTTTACTTAGGCATATTCCTGGCTAAAACAATATGACCTAAGTCTACCAATATAACAATTATACTAGAATTACCTAAGTCTATTAACCTTTTAATAAACCTAGATCTATGAGTTTAATTTATTAACTTTTAATAAACTCCACTCACGAAAGATAATTTATAAACCTATGGATTAAATTCACTCCCAAGTCGGTTCTGTGTAGGGGTATTCCGCTTCCACGCTTAAGTACCCCAACCTAGCTGTAACCTTCCTTAGTCAGTAATCCTCTTTAATCAAAGTTTATAAATTATTGGTTTCCTAATTCTAATCTTATTAGAACTAGATAACCTAAGGTCTAATTAATTTCCAGTTCTAAAACCATTTTAAAACTAATTAATTAACCTTAAGTTGCATGCATTTCTATGTTATAAATTGTTTCATCATTCATCACATGAATAAACATACATTTATAACAAATCCATCACATGAAAAATGCATAGCAATTATATGTTTAATTTTTAATTAATATAACTCTTATATTAATTATAATTAAAACATATAAAATTTGTTTCATAAATTAATATAACACTTATATTAACTCTTATGAAACCCAATAAACATGCATACAATATATTATAACACTTATAACATACTTTCAATGCATGGAGCATGCTTCCTATGGTGGGATTTTAAAATCTATATGGCATACTTTATGAACATATAATCAGGGATTTTAATTAAAACATACATTCACAATGCATAATTAATTAAACACACTAAAGTTGACTGGTTTTGGCATCTAATGCAAGCAAACTACTAAATTATTACAATAATAATCTAGAATTAACATCGAACGACTTCGAACTCTTCGAATTTGGGTCGAACCGACTTGCAAATGTGTGAACCGGACCTTCAAATGGTTGAACCGGGCTGCAAAAGACTGAACCGGGCCTCCAATTAGTGAAACGGACCTCCAAAATGGAAAAACCAGCCTCGAAATAGTCAAAACCGGTCTAAAACCACCCGAACCGGACCAAAAACGAGCTGAACCGGTCCAAAATGACTTGAACCGGTCAAAGTCAACTGGACCGGTCAAAGTCAATGGTCAAATAGTCAACTTCTCCTTCATTTAGAAAAGCACGGGCTGAACATGAACTTGATTACTGTAGCTAAGATGCAGAATTTAAAAAAAATGCTTATGTTTTGTTGTATCAGTGACCTCTGTGGCTTCTCTCTTCAAATTGAAGGCCTTCCCGAACTCCGATCGACCCGAAACTTTTACAGATTATTCTACACACATTAATGCTCAAACACACTTGAGCAATTTGAAAATAAAACACAAATTGATGCTCAATTTAAATGCCAAACCCAGAAGAACACTTTAGATACCCAGAAAAATTGTATTTCAAAAAACACCCACCACATAACACAATTGATCAAATTGAGTGCTCAAAATTACTTTGATACCAATTGAAAGAGTCTAGATTAAGAAAGCGGAAGCAATTTTGGATCTTGAACACTCTAAGTTGATCAATTTTGTAAAATAAAAAAACATGCTCAAAGCTGGAAAAACAGAGGGATAGAAAACTCAACTTTGAAGATCAAATTCTCTTCCCCCGGTGAAAGGTTTTCAACACGAACACTTCGTGGACAACCGTTAGAGTCTTCCTTACTATCCTTAGGCCTTAGAACGGATTGTGGGATCCTAGGTTGAGAGAATTTGAAAGAAAAAACCTCAAAGGTCACTAATTCGGGAATATTGAATTTTCTGTAAAATTCTCTCAACATCCCTCAAATCACCATTATATAAATCTTCAAAAAGGTCACTTAGGTCTAAATTAATTTTAAACAATTTAAAACTAATTTTATTTAACCCAAGTTCCTATGTTTGCATGCAATTCTTTGTTATAGGTTATGGTTTCTAAAACCCCTTTTTTGTAACTTTTATAAATTTTAAATATTAACCTATGACGGCGCACTTATGATAAATCCAACAAACGATTTCAAATTGGAAACATATTCAACTAATTGAATCATGCAAATTACTTAAATAAAATAACACTTTATCTTAAACTAAGTAATTTCATGCTCCATCCTATTTATTTTTCATATAATCCAATTATAACAATTATAATTAATTACTTATGAAAAATAAAATAAATCATGCATTTCTACCATATTTATATAACAATTATATAAATAAAATGCATGAACATGCTTATCCTAAGGTGGGAAAAATTCTAAATGACATTCATAAAGAAAATAGTCGTAAAACCGAAAACATTTGACCCCTAAAGTGCAAAAAAAAATAAAATTACACTAATTTTATTACAAAACTGGTCCAAAATACTTGGAACCGGGCTCAAACCGCTCGAATCGAACCAATCACGATCCGAACCACTCGAACCGCCCTTGAACCGGTCTGCTTCTTCAAGCTGATGCCACGACGTTGCAACACTGAGGACAGCGTTGCAACGCTGCCTCCTTATGCGCGCTCTTCGGATATCGGGGTAGCGTTGCAACACTGAGGGTCAGCGTTGCAACGTTGATGATCTCTCGAATTTTCGTATCGATAGGAGTTTCGGCGTTGCAACGCTGCTGGTAGCGTTGCAACGTTGTTGCTTCTACAGCAGCTAATTCCTTTGAAAATAGCGCTTCCAATGGTGAATTCTCCCTCGAATCTCATCCGAATTGCATAAAGTTTGTCACGAACAACTCATAACTCAATTACAGACTCGATTATGCACTTTATTGCCCAAAACGCAGGGGCCTTTACATTTAATTTGATCAAATCAGAATTAAAACTAAGGCCAAAAATTTCCTAAACAGTTTTATAGCAAACCAAATGCAATTCCAACCTTTCCAATGCAAATTTGTTTCAACCAAAACAAAACAAACTTGGCTCTGATACCAATTGATGGAGATCTGATCCCCTTGAGTAGCGAAAACGTGTTTTATGGATCAAATTGCTTGATTGTTTTGGTTTATTCCAAATACCAATACATTGGGTAAAACAGAGAGATAAGCAATAATTTAATCTAATCTAATTAGAGCATGGAAATTAGACATGCAAACATGTTGTAGAAAATACAAAACTAAAAGGAAAGAGGTGATTACCTTCGTAGTTTCGCAGCAACTCCTTGCTCCAAGAGTACAACAACTCAGCAACCAGAAAAAACTCCTCTATTCTTTTCCTCCAACAAGACACCACTACTTGGATAAACCTTCTATCCTCTGAGTTCTTTCGATCAATTCTTGGTGGGAAGGATTCCAACAATTTTGGAAGAAGAAAATGGAATTGATAAAGAGAGAAATTTAACAATTGCACTGAATCATCGAACAATCCTCTCCTCTCACCAGGAGAAGAAAAAACTATCTGGGTAACTCCCCACTAGGGAATTGGGGAGTGGTGGGAACGTGTCATCTTGACACGTTCCCAATTAATTAATTAAAAAAAATTAATTAACAATTAATTATTTAAATTAAATTAAATAATATTTAATTTAAATATCATATTTAATTAATTAAATGATTAAATCACATTTAATTATTTTACCCTTTAACCTATAGTTTTAATGCACATCTTATGCACATTAAATTTTAACCTATAGTTTTAAATATGAATCACATTCACATTTGAATTAATATTTGAACTCTTTCAAATATTTAATTCTCTCATATAATTTAATATGAATCATATTCACATTAAATTTACAATATAAAATTCCAAAACTTTATATTATAACGTATCTATATACATTAAATTTATCCCCTAATGAATTTGAACATTTCAAATTCAAACGATCTAAGAACCCTTTACGAGCTAGAAGGTGGACCTAATGGACCTACTGGATCGTAAGCTCCAACGATACGAAATTATTCTTGTTAATCTAATTAACCTCCTAATCACCATTCGTTAACTGCGGGAACACTCCACTAAAGTCCTGCAGCTGCACTCTTCTCACTGCAGATATTTTTCTGTGTCCACAGATATTGATCAATAACAGCAAGTCAATCCTTCATGAATGTTCGTAACACCAGCTGGGTCAAATTACCGTTTTACTCCTGGGTTACATCTTGTACCTTAAGTACCAGTGTTTCTCTAATGAACAATTTGTTTGTGGTCTTACCAACAAACAGAATGAAGGGAATCGAGTCCCGCAGCGGAAGCGATTGTGAATCGCGCGCTCTTGATTTAGTTACAACGATTTCGTTCAAGAACAAAATAACTAGATTAAGCATATAAAACTAAATGGACAACAAGAAATATTACCTTTGAAGAACCTTTTTTCAAGTGCTCCTCCTCTCTCACGATCAGGATCTCAGCAACACGAACCACGAAAGGACAAAGACACGACCACTGGATCTTCTCCGTTGTTCTCTAGGTGAGGGAGGAATGTGGGTTCCCCTTAGGTAAGATGAGATATTGTGAGAGAGAGATTGTGTTTTGGAACCTTTCCAACAACACAACAAAGCCTTTAGGTTATCTTGACCTAGTTGCATCTTATGCAACTATATATAAGGAGATAGGGATGGAAATCACCATCTTATCCCTCTTTCATTCTCTCTTTAATATATAGTTAATATGTGAATCCAATTCACATTAAAACTATATATTATATCAATTATATCACATATAATTGATATGACATCTTATATATGAAATTGAACACTTCAATTTCATTCCTAACTTTATACCCTCAATATTACCATGTTGAGCCAACGGAGGGACCTAATGGACCTACAGTTCATGAGCTCCAATGATATGAGAATAACTGACCAAACTTTTTGATCTAGTTAATCAATATTCATTAACTACAATTCACTCAACTATAGACTTGTAGCTGCACTCTCCTCACTGTAGATAATATTGTGTCCATTGATATAGTTATTACCCATGAGTCGACCCTTCACAGGTTGTTTGTAATTACAGCTGGGTCAAATTACCGTTTTACCCCTATGATTACCTCTTTGTTCCTTAAGCACCACTGTTCCTCTAATGAACAACAAGTCTAAGGTCCTACCTTAGACTCATACCCTCATAGAGGGCGGGGTCCCGTTGTTCAAGACCTATAGTCAGTTCTTAAGGAAACAACCTATCTAACTCCTTAGTATAGGAATGAGTGAATTCCATCTTGCACAGTTAAGTTTACAGCTACCTACGAGGTTTTGTCCCTGAGAAGCTAGGCTTATTGAGTCGACCCATACTAGTCTAAGGACAAACCCCTATAAGCAGGAGTTCTTAACTTGCTCAGGATTCAGGTCGAGTCACTAATGACCATCTATAAATTACTAGTCTTATCCTCATTAACGGTGTTGTTACATCGGTTAGACTAATAATTTCATGATCCGGTCTTGTATGAACTCTTCATACAGGATGCCCCCACTCGCATGTCAACTACATGAATGAGTTGAATTAGCTCATTTGTACTAATTACAAAATGGGTCGCATCCATGGTTGTTTCCAGAATGAGGTTTCCAACCTTATTCTTATACCATAGACCATTTAGGTTATATTCTTGAACACAATCCAAATAGTGTCTACTACACTGATGTTCAAGATATATGTTATAACCTTGGAGCTTAGTTTATTGGATTTATAAAGCGAGACTGTAATTCTATCAAAATAAATAATCCTTTATTTAATTGATCAAAATTACATAAGTTTACAGCATAAATCCCAACACAGAAGTCCCTCTCGGGCCAATGAGAGGGTCGGACCCTTTGTTCAAGTCCCGGAGACACCACTTAAGGGAACATTCATCTACTTACCCTAGTAAGCGGGAAGGAGTGAATTTCATCTTGCTAAGTTAAGTCCCCAGCCGCTCACTCAATCTTGTCCCAAAGAAACGCATATTGAGTCGGCGAATCTGGTCACTCTCACCCATACTAGTCAAAGGACAATCCCTCGCAAACAGGAGTTCGTAACCTGCTCAGGATTGAGATCAAGTTGCCTAGGTCATCCTAGTGAAATAGAAACCTAACTAGTCAACGGAGTTACATCTAGCGGTTACTATTTCGCGGTCCGGATGTAATCTCATTACATAGGATATCCCTACTCACATGTCATCTACACAACACATTAGGATCATAATGTTTGTATCATATACAAAGTGGACCATATCCACAGTATTACCAGGGTAAGGTACCCAAACCTTATCCCCTTACTATTGACCCTTTAGGATGTATCTCGAACTGAGATCCTTTATATGTACACTACATTCAGTTCAAGAGACATTTTACAGCCTTGGATGTTAGTTTATTGGATTTAGGGTTAAAATAAGGGCAATATCGTAAATAACGAACAATAACTCTTTATTGAAATAATAACTCTTTATTACAATAATTAGAACAAAATTTACAAACAACGAGTTTTAAGGCACAAACCCCAACCGATAGGTCTTTCACCATCTGGTTGATCTACAAGTTTTCAGACTGAATTGAAGTACATTGACTCCATTTCGAGGTTCATGGCTTTAATCCATTAGTCCCTGTCTATATCATTCGTTGCCTGTTTATAGGTCGATGGATCTTCAACGCCATCATTAGGTATGAAGATCTGGATTTCAGTTAAACCCATGTAACGGTCGGGTTGTCTAACATCCCTCCCACTACGTCGAGGCATTCTCAACTCTTGAGAATGACTAGCTTGATCAACAACTTTTGTTGATTTATCTGAAGCTTCCTTGGGAATTTCGCTCAAGACAATTCTGCTACGAGGTTAATGATCTCTCATGTGGTCTTCCTCTAAGAGCGTGGCATTTGTCAACCAAGCACCTTGTTCTCCTGGGGATCATAAAACATACCACCTTTCGTTTCCTTGGAGTATCCTATGAATAGGCATAATTTTGAACGATGTTCCACTTTCTTTGGACCGGACACTAACACATGTGTCAGACATCCCCAAATCCTGAAGTGACGTAAACTACCTTTACGCCCTTTCCATAATTCATAGGGTGTTTCTGAAACACTCTTAGGGGTTGTTTGGCACGCTGTGTTGGAATCAGAAACCCTGGGGTTTTTTGGCTAGAATAAGAAATACTGGACTTGCATAAAACAATGTTTGGAGCGCAGGGTTGTGTTAGGATGTGTGGCAGAAAACAGTGTTTGGGGTGCAGTGTTGTGTTGGGTTAGGTGTGTGCAGTCTGTTTTTTTTCTAAAATAAATACTTAATAATTTTTAAATCTAGTAATTTTGTCTTCTTACTTTATTTTTTTAACTTCATAACTACATAATTACCCTATCAACAATTTATCTAATGTATCTAATTTAAGTTTATAATACTTTGTAGGAGTATATATTATATTTATAATGCACTTCACTCATGATGACATAAAGTAAAACAACTAACTATATGTTGTAATGTGTAATGTAAGAACTGTGGTGCAAATGATAAAGTAAAACAATCGATGCATTAGAAATATGTTGGTTAAAGATAACATGTTACGCTGACTGAAATAAATAATAAAAAAAGTAGAGATAGTTGTCCAATGAAGTTTAGCTAAACATAAAATTCTAAAAAAGTCATAGAGAGTGGTAGATGGAAATAAAATTAGGTTTCCGGTGCTTTCCCTAGAACTTCCACACAGTAATCATACTTCCAATTTGGGGTGGTTCATGCAAAGAAAGAGTTCAACATCATACTATTCGAGAGAAGCGTTTTTGCAACAACCATGCAGTCCTGCCTTGTCATCCCTGAGATTGCCTTCAATTTTGCATATACCTCGTTCACTCGAGCTACTAATATTATATTAATAATATTTACAACCAAAAATATTATCCAGCACAATGTATGTAGTGCATATATACAAAATCTAATCAATAAATATATATATATATATATATATATATATATATATATATGTTTAATTCAACAATCACAATTCCCATTCCAATTCATCCATATATGGTTTCATGAGATGTTCCCTCCATTCAGTCCAGACATCTGTTGTCTCTACAAATCCAATGTTATTTGTGTTCATCCTAGTTGAATCGGGGTCACTTGTGTGTGCCTCCTCGAATGTAGGATCTGGGTCCATCTTTTGTATAATTAAGTTGTGCGACAAACAACATGCAGTTATAGTCCTGCACTAGACTTCTACTGGGTAAATAGACTTTCCTCTTAGTATCGCCCATCGACCCTTCAGCATACATAATGCTCTCTTAATGACATTTCGAGCGGATGAATGTCTCATGTTGAACAACTCTTTCGGATTGGCGATGGTTGGGGCATCAAAGTATCAAGTTATTTGGGTGGTCGAGTCGCAGAGGCGATCGTTAAATTAATCTATAGAGTTTTCATTATAGTTATCGATGGAGGTAATCGTCGCGATGGTCAGGTCGTCGGTGTGGTCGTTGAAGTTTTCGTTACCGGTAGTCATCGGAGTTGCCATTAGAGTTAGTCGGTCGCCGGTGTGGTCGTCGAAATTGTCATCGGAGTTGGTCGTCGGGTCGCTAGTGTGGTCGTTAGAATTTTCATCAGAGTTGGTTGGGGTCGCCGGTGTGGTCGTTGGAATTGTCATCGGAGTTGGTCGGGGTTGTCGGTGTGGTTGTCGGAATTATCACCGAGTTGGCCGGGTCACCGTGGTGGTCGCCGGAATTGTCATCGTAGTTGGGCCGGGTCGCGGTGTGGTCGCCGAAATTGTCACCTGAGTTGGTCGGGGTCGCCGGTGTGGTCGCCGAAATTGTTATCGAGTTAGTCGTGGTCGCCGTGTGGTCGCCAAAATTGTCATCGAGTTTGTCCGGTCGCCGCGCGTGGTCGTCGGAATTGTCATTGGAGTTGGTTGGGGTCGTCGATGTGGTCGTTAGAATTGTTATCGAAGTTGGTCGGAGTTGTCGATGTGGTTGTCGAAATTGTCATCGAAGTTGGTCGGGATCGCCGGTGTGGTCGTCGAAATTGTCATCGGAGTTGGTCGGGTCGCAGTGTGGTCGCGTCGAAATTGTCATCGGAGTTGGTCGGGTCGCCGCGATCGCGTCGTAAGAATTTTCATCGAGTTGGTCGAGACGCGGTGTGATTATCGAAGTTTTCACCGGAATTGGTTGAGTTGCGGTGTAATCGCCGGTTGTCGTTGTTGGTGGTCGTTTGAGTTGTCACCGGAGTTGGTGGTCCACCGTGTAGTCGCGTCGGAGTTGTTGTCGAAGTTGTCATCGGAATTGTTGTTGAAGTGGTCATCGAAAATGAAAAACGACAAATAGAAGTAGAAAACATGGTACAAAATCCATGAGGTTGTGTTTCAAAACCCATGAGGTTGTGTTTTCAAATCCCTTGGTTTTGAAACGCTTTGTACCAAACATGGTGCCAATGGGCCAAACACCCCCTTAAAGGGAACCATGTTCAAAATATATGCAACAACTTCTACTGCATATCCCCAAAACGAACTAGGCAGCTGAGTGTAGTTCATCATGGATCGAACCATGTATAACAGGGTTCTGTTTCTCTTTTCAGGTACACCGTTCTGCTGAGGTGTACTGGGTGCTGAGAGTTGGGATACGATTCCATGTTCTATCATATAGTCTTGGAATCTCAAATCCATATACTCTCCACCTCAATCTGATCGAAGTGTTTTAATCGTTTTACCTAACGAGTTCTCAACCTTTGCCTTATACTCCTTAAGCTTTTCAAGGGTTTCAGACTTATGACGCATTAAGTAAAGATAGTCATACGTAGAATAATCATCAATGAAACTGATGAAATATTCATACCCTCCCCGTGCCTTAACATTCATTGGACCACAGAGATCCGAATGCACGAGTTCCAAGGGTTCTTTGGCCATATAACCTTTTTCAGAAAAATGTCGTTTAGTCATTTTTTCCTCAAGACAAGACTCACATGGTGGTAAAGAGTTATCCTCTAACTGACTTAGGAGACCACTCTTAACCAATCTCTCAATCCTATTGAGATTGATGTGGCCTAATCTCAAGTGCCAAAGATAGGTACTTGGAGAAAGCTTCTGCTTTTTATTTTGAGTATCAGTTGTTTTAAACATCTCGGTGTTCAAAATAGCTTTTATCTCTCTTGGTCTTAACACATATAAGTTGTTTTCAAGTTTAGCAAAACATATTTGTACACCTCTTTTGCAAATGAACGCTTCATTATAATGAAAAAATATTTTATATATATGTTGAAGTAAACCAGAGATAGATACAAGATTTCTTTTGATTCCAGGAACCAAAAGTACATTTTCTAATAAAATGAATCTATCTCTAAATAACAACTTCACCGCTCCCACTGCTCTAGTTGAGACAACCTCTGCGGTTCTAACCCTGAGAGTTATCTCACTATCAACAAGCTGCCTCCATGAACTAGTTTCTTCAAAAGAAGAACACACATGGTTAGTGGTTCTTGAATCTAGTATCCAGGTGGAATCATCATGTTCCACTAAACATGTTTCAACAATAAGTAAACCATATTTATCTTGTTTTTCTTTCTCATCTTTCTTTTCCGCAAGGTACTTCGGGCAGTTCCTCTTCCAGTGCCCGTCTTCACCATAATGGAAACATTTTCCTGTGGTTTTAACCTTGCGTATGAGAGCTTTTTCCTTCCCTTTATCCTTCCTCTTCTTCTGAATACTCTTATTTTTAGAAAAAGAAGGACCAGACTTAATCCCTGAGGACGATCCTCTCAGGAACTTTCCTCGAAGTGACAACGTTTTCCTCATTCTCTTTTCCCTTTGATTTCATTAGGGACTCAAAAGTCTGAAGCTCGTTAAGTAGAGTAGTCAGTTTATACTCTATCTTGTTTATCACTGAATTGGTGCGGAACTGCAGGAAACTCTTCGGAAGAGATTCCATTATAAAGCTGACCAAATATTCTCATCTATGACAACCCCGTTTACCTCTGCCACGTTGAAGTGGACCATCATATTAAGGACATGCTCCCTAATAGAAGTTCACTCCTTCATTCAGGAGTTGTAAACATACTTGAGAGCATCATAACGAACCGACGAGGACGGTTGTCCAAACATGGCCTATAATGATCTCATGATCTCCTTTGTGGTGATCATGCCCTCATGTTTCTTAGACAACACATCAGATATGTTGGCTAAGATGTAGACCTGGACTCTATCATTATCCCTAGTCCATTTGTCAAATGCATCTCAAACTGTTCGGGTTGCAGACGAGCTGGGAGGGGGAGAACATTCCTCCGTCAAGACGATGAAGGGAATAAAAGTCCCACGCAACGGAAGACGATTGAATCGTCGTGGTGAAAATGTGCAACTATAGTTTCATTAAAATGATCTAACACTTAGATCTAAGTTAAACATACAAAAGAAGGAGGAAATTACAGCGATAAGAACGTACTTACTTGTTGAAGACAGTTCTTCAAAGTTCCTTCCTTGGTCACGAACACTTCGTACTTCTCGATCTCAACGAACACCTCTCTCGAACAAAACTAGAACACCACGAACGGTCTTCTCGGTTGTTCTTCTTTTGGAAAGAAGGAGAATGGTGGGATTGTTTTGTGTTTTGGTGAGGAGAGAATTAGAGAGAAAAATGAGACTCTTCTCTTTGGTGAAATCCAAAAAATGAGAGTGTGATCTCCAATCCTTCTTGCAAAAAGGGTTTAAATAGTGGAATAATCATGGAGTTAAAATCTCCACATTATTACCATTTTACCACAACCATAGGTTATGCAAATTATATTTGCATAACCATATAATATAAGATATCTCATATCTCATATTGCAAATCACATTTGCAATAATTGTAGATTAATTAAATTGAATCACATCCAATTTAATTTCTCTCAATTAATTTCTCCAATTAGCCTTAATTCAACAATTTGGCTAACCTATAGTTTATTATGAATCTCATTCACATTAAACTATATATTATATCATTCATATCTCATATAAATGACATAAATGCCTCTAAGTGAAATTGAACACTTCAATTTCATACCAAAACTCTAACCTTTCTTTTAACCCAGATAGAGCCAACCGAGGGACCTAATGAACCTACAGTGACGGGCTCCAACGATCCGAGATTAACCTATCAAACTCTTTGACCCGGTTAATCAACATTCATTAGCTACGGTAACACTCCACTATAGCCCGTAGCTGCACTCCCGTCAGTGCAGAATATTACGTGTCCACTGATATAACCAATACCCATGAGTCAACCCTTCACAGGTTATTCATAGACGCGGTTGGGTCAAATTACCATTTTACCCCTGTGTCTACCTCTTGCTCCTTAAGTCCCCACTGCTCCTCTAATGAACAACATATTGTGATGGTCCAACCATACACAATACCCTTCTCGGGCCGGTGAGAAGGTGGGCGCCGTTGTCCAAGCCACGAGAGCGAGACTTAAGGGAACAACCCCTCTAGTTTTCCTAAAGGCGGGAACAAGTGAATTCCATCTCGCGTAGTTAAGTTCCCAGCTCCCTGCTTGGTTCTGCCCCTGAGAAGATAGGCATATTGGGCGAGTAACTGTGACCACCCTCACTTGTACTAGTCAAATGACAGACCCCCGCAGACAGGAGTCCGTAACACGCTCAGGATTCAGGTCGAGTCACTAATGGTCATCTACGAATTTATTAGTCCTTACTGTCAACGGTGTTACATCAGTAAGTCTAATAATTCACGGCCCGATCTTGTACAATCTCATTGCACAGGATGCCCCCACTCGCATGTCAACTACATGAACAAGTTGGATCACCTCGTTTGTATCTAATACAAAGCGAGTCGCATCCACAGCGTATCCAGGATTAGGTCTCCAACCCTATCCGTATACTGTAGACCGTTCGGGTCATTAACTCGAACATGATCCTGTCTTTGTGTCCACTACACACCGTTCAAGTTCTAGTTCTCTCGCAAATTCAATGACGCTGGAGCTTAGTTTATTGGAAAAGTTTGTAAATATTGTGAGACACAAAGTAATGAAATAAATAACTCTTATTAATTTCAAACAGTAATTTACAAACACGAGATTAGGACAAAAATCCCAACAGACGAACCTTAGATCATCAATCACAAGAATCGTATTCAAATTTGATTTTCATGTTCCAAAGTTATCACCGTTAAGTTTGTCGGGGGGTGAGGAATTGAATAAAAGAGCTTGACATGCTGAAAATAGAACATATTCTATTAGTGAATTGCTTTTAACCGATAACATGCATCCAATTAAGAATTTAGCAAAAGTAATAATGTACCCATAATCTCATTATTGTTTTTGCAACGATACTTCAGTGAGTTAGAGTAACCACTACCGAGGGCAGTTAATAACTCCTTCACTGAACCAAGACATTCTTGACTAAATGTTAATACCAGAATAACTCTTATTCCTATAGCATTCTAGTTATCGCCACTTTGGTCAATAATTCACTAACAATTAGCAATTCTTGTAAGTGTGACCCGCCATTTTCAGACCTCAGAGGTTGGCCCCAACAATGCTACCGATTTGGAAAGTCAAAGTTGGGAATGGACCTAAGAGACCCTATCCATTTTTAGAGTTTGAGTTGTTCTGAATCCCATATTACATCCCTTCGAATGGATGGTGCTACTACGAGCAACCTGCAGGCGCAACATGGGAATCTCATGGTTCAACCTAATGGAGGAGACCATAGGATGTGTTGACACACTTCCTTCTTCTACTGACTATAAATACTTTCTCCATTCACCTTGATCTTGATTTATGCAAACACCATCCGAATGGGGATGCCCTATTGACATTATGAGGCCGAGCATAAATCTCACGGTGTGAACTTCGCGAACAGCGTAAGAGGAAATTGATATATCATATATACCTTTTCACTCCCACTAAGTATTTTAAACAGTTTGGGTAAACTTTTACTTAGGCATATTTCGGCTAAAACAATACGACCTAAGTCTACCAATATAACTATTATACTGGAATTACATAAGTCTATTAACCTTTTAATAAACCTAGGTCTATGAGTTTAATTTATTAACTTTTAATAAACGCAACTCACGGAAAATTAATTTATAAACCTCTAGATTAAATTCACTCACAGGTTGGTTCCCAGGTATGGGTATTCCATTTCTGTCAGCTTAAGTACCCCAACCTAGCCAGAACCTTCCTTAGACAGAAGTCTCTCTTTAATCATAGTTTATAAATTATTGGTTGCCTAATTCTAATCTTATTAGAACTAGATAACCTAAGGTCTAATTAATTCCAATTCTAAAACCATTTTAAAACTAATTAATTAACCTTAGGTTACATGCATTTTTATGTTATAAATTGTTTGATCATTCATCACATGAATATACATACATTTATAACAAATCCATCACATGAATAAATGCATAACAATTATATGTTTAATTTTTAATTAATATAACCCTTATATTAATTATAATTAAAACATATAATATTTGTTTCATAAATTAGTATACCACTTATATTAATTCCAATGAAACTCCAATTCATGCATACTATATATTATAACACTTGTAACATACTTTCAATGCATGGAACATGCTTCCTATGGTAGGATTTTAAAATCTATATGGAATACTTTATGCACATTCAATCAGGGAATTTAATTAAAACATACATTCACAATGTATAATTAATTAAACACACTAAAATGGACTGGTTGTCGCATCTAATACAAGCAAACAACTAAATTATTACAATAATAATCTAGAAATAATATCGAACCAATTCGAACACTTCGAATTTGGGTTGAACCAGCTTGCATATGTGTGAACCAGACCTTCAAATGGTTGAACCGGGCTGTAAAAGGTTGAATCGGACCTCCAAAACGAAAAAACTGACCCCTAACTAATCAGAACCAGTCTAAAACCGCCTGAACACGAGCCGAACCGGTCCAAAAACTATTGAATCGGTCAAAGGTCATGAACCGATCAACTCTTTCTTCTTCTTCAATTTCAATCACGCGGGCTGAAGAAAAAATTACTGTAGCAGATGTGAAAAATAAAAACACAGCAACCTTTGTTTTTCCATTTCAGTGACCTTTCGTGCTTCTTTCTTTAAATTGAAGGATTTTTCGAACTCTAATTGACTCAAAACTCTTACAGATTATTCTACACACATAAATGCTCAAATACACTTGAGCAATTTGAAAATAAAGCACAAATTGATGCTCAATTTAAATGCCAAAACAAGATTAACACTTTAGACGCCCAAAAAAATTGTATTTCAAAAAATACCCACCACAGAATAAAATAGATCAAATTGAGTGCTCAAAATTGCTCGGATACCAATTGAAAGAGTGTATATTAAGAAAGCGGAAGAAATTTTGGATATTGAACACTCTAAGTTGATCAATTTTACAAGATAAAAAGCATGCTCAATCTGGAAAAATAGAGAATAAGAATTCATACATTTGTAGCTCAAAATTCTCCTAATCCGTGGGCAATTTCTTGTCACAAACACTTTATAGACAACCTCTAGTGACTTTCCTACTATCCTTAGGCCTTGGAACAGATTGTGGGATCTTTGATAGAGAGAATTTGAAGAGAGATGGGAGAAAGGTCAGAAAAACATGAATCAGAAAAATTCTGATAAATCCTTAAAAATCCATGTGTTTCTTCTTCAATTAAAGCAAACCAAAAGCTTCTTCAATCAAAGAGAAGATGACAACATGAAAATGTTGAGGATTTAGCAAGAAGGAGGTACTCAATTGTAGTGAATTCCAAATTCAAAGAAGCTTATTCACCCTTGGTTCTTTGGTCCAATTGAAATTCAAAAATCAATTTGAATTTTCTTTTAATTTTAATTCAAAATTAATATAAAATTAATTTTAAATAATTTATTTAATTTAATATCAAAAATCAAATTAAATAATTGAACCAATCCCGATTTCTTAAATCGACCGTTCAAACATGAATCCATATTCATGTTATAAACTGAACCAATATTTAAATCATATTTAAATATTTCCACCTTTTCTTTATTATAATTTAATTCATAATTAAACTGTGACACGTTAAGTATATCACATATAATTAACGTTTTCTCCCAAAACCGAATTTGAACAATTCAAATTCTTTTCTCTCAAATGTTACAAGGCTTAGTCCGAGCTAGTAAGGGAACCTAATGGACCTATAGATCATGAGCTCCAATGATACGAGATTAACCGGCCAAACTCTTTAGCCTAGCTAATCAACATTCATTAACCACCGAAACACTCCACTAAAGCCCAGTGGTTGCACTCTCCTCATTGTAGATATATTTCTATCAACTCGATATAACCATGATTAGCATGTCGATCATTCACAGGTCGTTCGTAATTACAGTTGGGTCAAAAATACCGTTTTACCCCTGTAATTACTTCTAGTTCCTTAAGTTCCACTGATCCTCTAATGAACAATTGGTTTGTGGTCTAACCAACAAACCGAATCCCTCTCGGGCAAATGAGAGGGGTGGGCCCTTTGTTCAAGACCCGGAGTCAGCACTTAAGGGAAAAACCTCTCTACTAATCCTTAAAGCGGGTAGGAGTGAATTTCATCTTGCAAAACTATGTTCCCAATTATCTACTTGGTCTTATCCCTGAAATGGGAGGCTTATTGAGTCGGCAATCTCGGACCACTCTCACCCATGTAAATCTAAGGATAATCCGAATAAACAGGAGTTCATGGCCCGCTCAGAATTAAGATCGAGTTACCTAGGTAATCGTATGAATATGGTCAGTTAAGACAACAAACAGAGTTATAAAGTCTAAGTGACTATTTCTCGGTCCAGTCTTATGCAAACTCATTGCATAGGATACCCCCACTCGCATGTCTCCACATGAACGATTCAGGATCAAATCGTTTGTACTTTACAAAGTGGGTCGCATCCATAGTGACCCCAGGATAAAGTACCCAACCCTATCCCTATACTATAGACTGTTCTGGCTATAACTTGAACCTGATCCACTTTTATGTCACACATAAAGTTCAAGTATACATCCTATAGCCAAGAGTTTTTTATTGGATTAGGGTTTCAAAATATACAATTCATTTTATTCAATAACACCTTTACTGAATAAATCTCAATAACATCTTTATTGCAAAATAGAATATACATTCAGTTTACAAACCCACGAGTTTTAGGACATAAAACCCAACAATGTGCAACATGTTCTAGTGGGGTTTTACGGAAAATAGCAAGAAAATATATTGAAAGAGTTGAAAGTGACTATGTAAATGAGAATGAAGGATTGACTTCAAGGACTTCAAAGTTCTCAATCAAGCTATGCTTGCTAAACATAGTTGGGCTCTTAAAAACTCAAACTATCTTTTGGACAAAATCCTAAAAAGAAGGTATTCTAAAGATAATTTGGCTCGAATCTTTCGCTTACCTGGAGAACCATTTTCTGGGGCGTATGATCTTTTATGCAAAGAGTATAGATGAAAAATAGGCAATGAGAGACATGTTTTCATTTCAAAAGGCCCTTGGATTCATAAATCTGGTAACTTTAAACCTTGTTGGATACATGAGTCTTTTAAAGGAAAAAAATGGCAGACCTGATCACTCCAGAGGGACAATGGGATGAAGCTTGTGTTAAGGAAGCTTTTCTCTCCCATGATGTGGAAGAGATTCTCAACATTCCCCTTGGAAGAGCAAGAAGGGAAGATGAAATCATTTGGAGCAGCGATAAGAAGGAGACATATTCAGTTAAAAGTGTTTATCATTTAGGCTTTTCTCTTTCTAGCTCTTTTTTGCCTTTGTATTCTGATGGAAAGTGGTTAATTATTTGTGGCAGGAATTCTGGAAAGTTGATATCATGCCTTCTATTGAACACACTAGTTGGAGAATTATAGATTATATAGTCCATTTTGCTCATAATTTGTGTAAAAAATGAATTTGTGTGAATGAATGGTGTTCTTTTTGCAGGAAACATTTCGAAACAACTTTTCATCTCATGTGGGAATGTAAGTATTTTAGGACCGTCTGAGAACATTTATTCCCTAATTATGTGTTTGTTTTTAATATGGGTAGGGGAAGATGAAGCCCAAGCAACTATTGGGACTACATCAGGAAGGAAGTGTGCAGAGAAGAGCTCGAGTGAATGCTGGTGGTGATGTGGAGTTTGTGGGATCAAAGGAATAAAATTTGGTTCAATATGGTGAAGCTTTTGGTCGAAGACCTTTTTTATAAAGGTAGATTTTGTTTTGCATCTTCATCAGCTTCATCCGGGGTCTATCAGACCTCGACCCTCTCCCTCTCCTAAGGGAAGTTGGAAGCCGCTAGAATTGGATGCGTGGAAAGTTTAAACTCAATGCAAATGCAACATGATCTCACAAGTTGAACTATGAGGATGTGGGGTGCCTCGTCAGAGATAGGACCAATCATCCTTTAGTTGAAGGGTGCAAGTTTATTGACCAAAATTGGTTGATCAAAACTCTTGAAGCCTTAACAATATTAGAGGGCTTGAAGAAAGTTCTTTCGTGGAGAATGGAGTAGTTACCACCTTTGATTGTGGAATCTGACTCTAGGGAGGTGATTTCTCTTTTAAATGGGGCATACTCTGATTTATCTAAACTTTTTTTTTGTTGAGGATATTCTTTCTCTTGTCAAGGATATCCGTTCTATTTTTTTTGCAATATCCCTAGAGAGGAGAACAAAACTGTCAATGTGTTACCAGAGAACATTCTTCCTCTCGTTATTGAGAAGGATTGTAACTTATAATTGGGTCTCACCTTGGTTTATATATTTTTAGCTTAAAAAAAAATTTCTCAAAATTATAAAACCAAATTTATAATTTAATCAAAATGACATTAAAAAAAAAGTTAAAAAAGGTTTAATTACATACTTGTCTTTATAATTGGAAAAAAGTTAAAATTTATACTCCATAATTTTAAAAGTTAGAATTTCCAAAAATGATAGCCAGCAATTTATTATTATTTTTTTTCATAATCATGGGAAATTTAAAAAAGTTTTTAACCTTCAAAATTGGCCCGATCTATTAGATTTCGGGCCTCCAGTCCACTGATATTAATACCAAAACCCTAGCTTCCCATCTTCATCTTCTTCGACCCTAAATCCTCCAACTGAAAAACCTAGCACAGCGGTAGCCGCCCTTTGCGCCAGTAATCTTCTCCACCACTTCAATCGTTCCCCTTCACATGGTGTTTACAGTACTTTTTTCACAACTGATTCTCGTAGTTTTGGATTTTTTTTTTGGTTTTCAGGAAGTAAGCAAACATGGCGTATGCAGCGATGAAGCCTACGAAGCCTGGTTTGGAGGACGCACAAGAGCAGATCCACAAGATTAGGATCACCCTTTCGTCGAAGAACGTGAAGAACCTTGAAAAGGGTAACCCTTACCTCTGTTTAGAAACTAGTTCCCTGCCTCGGTTGTTGTTGTTGTCTAGTTTGCAAGTTGAATTTTTCTTTTTTCTAATATTGCATTCGAACTCATACTCATTTATCTCCGGGTTTTACGTTTTTGTAAAGTGTTTCTGAAATGTATAGATTCCCTTACATTTGCGCTGATGTGATTTTTGTAGCTGTTTGCCATTCATTGGCTTTTCACCTTTTATGTTCGTCTTGATTTATAATATTGAATTGTTATTTGTATTGTGGCGTTCGATATTATCTGCCAAATCAACTTCGGATGTCTGCTCTGGAAGTCTTCCATGATTCGGAAAATGGGGTCGAGTCTCTTGGAGTCTTTGGCCCTTAGTTTATATGTTTCTACAAAAATTAAAACTCTTTATGTCTTCAACTTTGTAAATATCATCGTAATCCTCATGGTTCACTTCGTTTTTCAATCAACAGTTTGTGCTGATTTGGTTCGGGGTGCCAAGGATAAGAGACTGAGGGTTAAGGGACCTGTGAGGATGCCAACAAAAGTCCTGCACATCACCACCAGGAAATCTCCCTGCGGTGAAGGTATTGTTCGGTCAATGCCTAACTTATGAATAACATTGAACCGAGGATGATGGCATGCTTCTTTTTCTATATTTGAAATCAATCAATTCGTTCAGACAATTGTATTTTTGTATGTATGGTTATATTTTCACCCTTAATTTGGAACCTTCTGGCTCTTTGTTACCCTGGATCAAACCCTCAACTATACTTTATCCTCGTGTATCTCTTTCCATCTTCCATTTTTCTTTTTTGGGATTGGCATTTGTGATGTTAGTTAAATATTCATGCATCTTGATATTTGGAGTTTCACTATTTGTGTTTTAGTGTGGATATCCTGTTTTCTTCTTCTCCCTCCATGTGTATCCTTAGACCTGTTATTGTTTTTCACCCTTGAACTTTGGATGCGAGTTTTCCAATTCTTCTGTATGAATTCGTCTGCATTCATGAGACATTGCGGTGAAACTGAATCATCATTTCACCCTGTAATTCTAGAAAACATGACGGAAAATGATTGGACGGAAGATCTGTAAGTTTGTTGGAATTGTGCTTTGATGAGTTCTGCAAAATTTTGAGTTTATTATTCTGTGTTAATGTGAAATAAAAATGTTGTCTTCATTTTGGATGAAAAACTGGTTTTCATGTACTTGTTCAATATTCGGTATCACGATCAACTGTTAAGAGTGTATTTAGTTTGGTATTGTTCTATAATTATTCAGTGAATGTCGGTTATTTTGGTATTTGCTCTCTGTGGCTGGGCCTCTTTGTTGGAGAAATTATTCAAGGTTGCCACGATGTGGCTGATAATTTTGCATCATTGGATAAATTTTCCTTTTGTCGATGATGTCTGATATAAACTGTGGTATTCAAGCTGAATGATCTTTTAGAACCAGCCTGAACTTTGGTTACCAACCTTTTAACTTTTGTTTCAGGTACTAACACATGGGACAGATTTGAACTTCGTGTCCATAAGCGAGTTATCGACCTTTTTAGCTCTGCCGATGTTGTTAAGCAGATTACATCTATCACCATTGAACCAGGTGTTGAGGTTGAAGTCACAATTGCAGATTGATGTGTTCCATATTTCTGAAGTTCTTTAATCCACTCTTAGTTATTTAGAATTCTATGTACTCTGTGTGCCTGCCCTGTTTCAATCCTAAATTGTCAAGGTTTATGCGTTATCCATTTTTGTCATAATTTTGAAGTTTACAATTTATTTCAAGAGGTAAATTTTTGTCTGCTGATTTCGTTGATATCTTTGGATCTGTTTGTTAGATGAAAAATTAGAATATTATTTTTCATGAGTTGCATTCTGCTATATGTGCTTTATGTTTAAATGTGAATGGTCATCCAAATTTATGTCTGGTTAAATATTTTGATAGTCAATTTGTAAGAAAATACTCTTGATTCAAACGAAGGTTCGGCTCTAAATTAGATTAGATTTGTAATTTTTTAAATTTATAACCAATTAGTAAAAATTTGTGAGTCATTTGGCATTTTTTTTTTCTGTCAATGTATGAAGGCGCATCATTGTGTTTTATATTTTTTGAGCACAACCAGGGTTGGTTATGGGGTTCGGTCTTTGATCTCTTTAGAGCGTATGCCAATTACTATTGCATATCAGTTTTGTCCGTAGCTTCTGTTCCTTAAATCAATGTCTTAATTTAAACCAATTATCGACTTTTTGGAGGGGTTTGGAACACGGTTGAGGTTGGATGGTTTTGAAATTTAAACTCAAACATTGTTTGGATTCAAAATTCAATTTGAACTAGTTTGAAACATAATTCTATAGTTTTGAATTGTGCACTCTAAATATTGTTTTTAGAACATTGTTGTATGATTGTTAGGTTTTGATTCTAAAGGGGTGTTTGGCCCATGGTTTTAGGTTGGTTTGGTTTTGGGTTGGAACCCAAAACCATGTTTGGTACAAGGGGTTGGTTTTGAAACACAACCTCATTAGTTACAGTGCAACCCTATAGGTTTTGTACCATGTTTTTCACTTTTATTTGTCGTTTTCTATTTTCGATAACCACTTCAACAACAACTCCGATGACGACTTCAATAACAACTTTGATGACTACTCCAGTGACTCGACCAACTCCGATGACAACTCTGATGACCACCAACAATGACAACTCCGGCGATTACATTGGTGTCTCGACTAACTTCGATGACAACTTTGATAATCACACTGATGACCCGACCAACTCTGATGACAATTTCGATGACCACAACGACGACTCGACTAATTTTAATGATAACTTTGACGACCGTTCGATCACTATCGATAATGAAAACTTCGACGATCACACTTATAACGATTACCTTCATCGATAATTACGATGAAAACTCTATAGATTAATTTAACGATTGCCCTTGCGACTCGTCCACCCTAACAACTTTATACTTTGATGCCCTAATTGCAACCCAACTGGTCTGAACCACCAACAATGACCATAGTTGAAGACCACTCCAACGACCTAACAACCATAGTTGATAACCATTCCAAAAATTCGACCATCTAGCAACCACTGTCGATGACCACCTAGTGACCACTTCAATGATCCGACCACCCTAGCAACTCGATCACCTCAATGACTACTTCAACGATCATCCAACTTGACAACCCAACCACCTAAAACCATTGTTGACAACCACGATGACCACTTTAGTGACCACCTAACAACTCAACCACCATATTTACCATGACGACGACTCTAACGACTCGACCACTTGACAATTACTGTCATAACCACCAAACGACCACTTCGACGTGACCACCCTGATGACCACTCCAACAACCCACGACGATCTAACCACTATGCAATCACCATCATTGGCCACCGACAACCAACCACCCAATGACCCAACCACCTAGTCAATTTTTTAAAGGTTAAAATTAAATAAAAATAGTTACTAACAATTTTTTTTAATCCATTATATGTTTGAAATAAGTTTCAAAATATTGTACAAAATATAGTTTCTAATATTTTAATTTCCAAAAATTGCATCTTATTAGATCCTGCTTAGTCCAATTCATGTTGGAAAGGAGAATTCAAATTTTAACCCATTTATCCTTGAAATATGTTTTAAAATACAGTGAACAATTTTATTTAAATTCCATAATTTCTTAAATAAACCTCCAATATTTTAATTTGTAAAATAGAGTTCAAAAAATAGGTTTATGAATACTTTGTGAAATAAATTTTTCTCTAATATCTTAGATAGACTTCTAATTTTTTTTTAATCTCAAAATAGAGTTTCAAAAATAGGTTTTTGAATACTTTATAAAATAGAGTTTTAGATTCTCTAATTTGTTAAATAGACTTCAATTTTTTTTTAATTTCTAAAATAGTTTTTTATGAATATTTTGTGAAACCGAGTATTAATTATTTAAATTATGTGTCCTTGCTAATATATTTAATTTTAATGAATTAAGTTAATTAGATATTAATATACTTGTACAAACTACACATCCATATTTAACTATTATTGAAACAGTTGATCCACATAATTGATTAAAATATTGATATGCACTTCAACAAACAACTATCAAGTAAAAAAATTGGATCTAGAAAAAAAAAATTCTAAAAAAACTGTTATAAAAATACAACATAAACAAACAATTTCAGTTTTATGATTCGTACTTTGGGCCTATTGGGCCAAACGCTGTATTAGGGTTTAGGGGGAGTGCCAAACCACGTAAATTCGTTCTTAACACATAAATTCATTTAATTCATGATGAATTAAAAAAAAAATTGAATAAGATAGAAGTAAACTTTTATACCATATTTGATAACTTTTTAGTTTTTAAATTGAAGTCCATAAAAATTACTTTTATCCCTATATTTTCTTATTTTGTTACTTATTTTTTTTACATATAATTTAAAAATCAAGTCAATTATAAAAAAAAAAAAGTTTTTAAAACATAGGCAAATTAATTTTATCCATAAACATAGTTCTTTTTCTCTTTCTTTTGTCTAATCTTCTACTTTTATCTCACACCACAACCGACCACAACCGACCAACACTGCCCAGCAAACTGCCGGAATGCTTCTTTTTCGCGCAGACGCCGGCGTCGACCCATCCCCGTGTAGCAGAACCGACAACAACTTCCCGTCCCATGTAGCAGAAGACTTCGGCGCCCCTTCCACTTGTAGCAGAACTGGTCGCGCGCATAGTGAACGCAAACGCCGGCGTCGGAGCTCCTCTTCATGGATCAACCTACCGTCGGTGCCTTCCCCGCGCAGTCGCCGGACTTGTGAGTGGGTGAGTTTTTTTAGCCTTTCAATTTTTTTGGTTCAATCGGTTCTTGGCTTTTTAGGTTGGTTCTTACGATTTTGAGTTTGGTTTCGAATAGATCGGCCTACGGGCATTTCGGATCCGTGCCCCACTCACCGCTGCTCGTCGGAAGCCGCCGCCGCTCGTTGGAAATCGTCGCCGCCACCGATTCGAATCATACAGTGAGTTTCGTTTTCTCGAGCCCGTTTTAAACCTTTGTTTTGCTACTTCAGTTATTTATGGCAAGTTAACTCGATTAACTTGAATTTTAGCTAGCTTTTGTCTCTTTGAATTTTACCTATTTGAAAATTAACTTCTTGTTAGCTAGATTTTGTTTTTTGAGAAAACTAAATTTTGTTTATTTGAATTCAAAGTTTAATAAGGTAAAATTGAGAAGGGACATGTTGGTTTGAATTTTGAGAGTAAGGTTTAATGAAGTTTTTTTGTAATTATTAATTTTCTTAACTTGACAAGGGACATTGGTTTTTAATTCGTTTGTATCAATTTTTATTTAATCGAAGAGGATACATGATTAAGTTTCCTAACCTCAGATAATAGACAAATTATGGATGAAGAAGAATCGATTGTCTAAGGAGTATGAGTTGGGTGTTGAAACATTCATTGAATTTTTGGTAGAAATCATTGGACTTTGATCATCATTGACCATACCAAGAGCGTTGCATTCTTTATGGACCCCTTAAAAAATCGACTTCATGAGGACATCATTGTTGTAGTCGGCATGTACGCTGAACTCATCCTATATTTTAGAATTTAACCCTAATTAGATTATTTGAATAGTAATAGACTCTTATATTCATCCACTTGTAGGGCATTCAAAGTTGTAAAAAAGAGAAAACCTATTTGGAAGTCTGTTAAGGTAGGTTATTTAATAAATAACAACTATTATTCAACATATGTATATTCGTTATTGAGACATTGATGTTTTGATGTTGTACGACAGTGCCCCAAATAACCGGGTGTTGTAGAATGCGGTTATTATGTTATGCATTTTATGCATGAGATAATCTACCAAAAAAATACTTCAATCATTGATCTAGTACATATATTCCTTAAACATTACAATGATGAATATATTAAAAGTAAGTTTCTAGTTTTCAATTGTTCATTTTTATTTTTTTCTTGTTTACAGATGAAAGATGCATCATCTACTTATACACAAAATGATATCGACATTGTGAGAATTGAGTGGGCGTAGTTTGTAGGAACGCACATATTGTTTCCATAATATATGTGCATCTTTTTTTCTGTATTAGACTTTATGATATTCCCTTTTTGTGGTCCACCATTTTTGTTGCTTGCACTATCTCGAAGTGTTTTTTGTTACCCACTAAATCTTGAATGGATCAAATCGAATCATGTGCTTCAAGATATAAATGCTTCAATCGGTAAGATATTGATTACTTTATGAACTCATTATTTTATCTATATAAATTGGTCTCATACTTCTAAGTTTATTGTACGAGGATTGTAGGAGAACAAACTTTTGATGGAGTATATTACTAGAGGAATTCGTGAACAAACTTTTGTGTCCTAAGAGGTACATCACATACCTCATGCTTTGAATTTTGAAAGTGTTTTTCATATATGTCACCAAGCTAATTAAACTCATTTTATGTGAAGACTTTGAGAGGTTGTGGTGGGAGATATAGCCACATGTGTCTATTGCTTACATGTGTACATATGCAAGATTAGATATTGATTCTTCTTTTGCTCATTGTTTGTTGGTTGTTTTATCTAAACTTATATATGTGTCTAACTTTTTATTCTCAAAATTAGACATATATAATGCTTAGTTATAAGTATTAGTAAACTTTTTTTAGGAAAGTCATATAGCTGTAGTATCATTATAACCTTTTCTAAACAACTCATATTGGTTCGAATTTTTGTTGATGAGAAGTTTTGAACCTTTAATGGTTATGACGATGGAGTTTGGTTTGGTTATCTGGTTATTGGGTTGTTATAAGTGTGTATTTACTTAAACAGGTATTTGTAAAAATTTTTGGTATTGTTGTAATTATGTCGTTATACTGTAGAAATTTTGGTATTACGTAATTAAAAGTATGTACACCAAATTAGATATCATTTCTTCCCCTTAACAGAGTCTAGTATTCTTTAAATGGTTAAGTTTAATATTTAAATGAATATTGTTTTGTCCATTGCAGGATCAAGCAGAGCCGAGCACTACATAGTTGTTGGGATGTTTGTTCTAATCTCGTTCTGTTTGTAAATTTACATTTGAAATTAATAAAAGTTATTTATTTCATCATTTTGTGTCTCGCATTTATTACAAAGTTTGTCCAATAAACTAAGCTCCAGGGTCATTGAATATTTGAGAGAATTAGAACTTGAACGGTGTGTAGTGGACACACATGGAGGATCACGTTCGAGTTAATGACCCGAACGGTCTACAGTATATGGATGAGGTTGGAGACCTAATCCTGGATACGCTGTGGATGCGACCCACTTTGTATTAAGATACAAACGAGGTGATCTGACTCGTTCATGTGGTTGACATGCGAGTGGGGGCATCCTGTACAATGAGATTGTACAAGACCGGACCGGGAATTATTAGACCTACTGATGTAACACTGTTAACAGTATGGACTAATAATTTCGTAGATGACCATTAGTGACTCGACCTGAATCCTGAACGTGTTACGGACTCCTGTCTGCGGGCGTTTGTCCTTTGACTAGTACGGGTGAGGATGGTCACATTTACTCGCCCAATATGCCTATCTTCTCAGGGACAGGACCAAGTAGGGAGCTGGGAACTTAACTACACGAGATGGAATTCACTCGTTCCCGTTTTTAGGGAAACTAGAGGGGTTGTTCCCTTAGGTGCTGTCTCCAGGGCTTGGACAACGGGCACCCACTCTCTCATTGGCACGTGAGGGTTGTTGTGTATGATTGGACCATTACAACGTTGTTGTTCATTAGAGGAGTATTGAGGACTTAAGGAACAAAAAGTAGACACATGGGTAAAACGGTGATTTGACCCAGCAGTGTCTATGAACAACCTGTGAAGGGTCGACTCATGGGTATTGGTTATATCAGTGGACACATCTTGTCTTACACTGATGGGAGTGCAGCTACGGGCTTTAGTGGAGTGTTATCGTAGCTAATGAATGTTGATTAACCGAGTCAAAGAGTTTGATAGGTTAATCCCGGATCATTGGAGCTCGTCACTGTAGGTCCATTAGGTCTCTCGGTTGGCTCAAACTGGATTAAAAGAAGGTTTACTATTTTGGTGTGAATTGAAGTGTTCAAGTTCACTAAAGGGCATTTATGTCATTTATATGAGATATGAATGATATATTATATAGTTTAATGTGAATGAGATTCATAATAAACTATAGGTTAGCCAATTGTTGAATTAAGGTTAATTTGGAGAAATTAAATTGAGAGAAATTAAATTGAATGTAATTCAATTTAAAAAGCCACAATAATACAAATGTGATTTGTAAAATGAGAAATGAGATATCTTATAATATGTGGTTATGCAAATATGATTTGCATAACCTATGGTTGTGGTAAAATGGTAAATAGGTGGAGATTTCAACTCCACCTATCACCATTATATAAACCCCTTTGCAAGAAGGGTTCATTAGTGCAAGACTCATTTTTGGAATTCTCACCAAAAGAAGCTCTAACTTTTCTCTCAACTCCTCTCTCAATTTCTCCTCCCAAACCAAAAGGAAGGATCCCACAATCATCCTTCTTCCAAAAGTAGAACAACCGTGTAACCTTGTGGAGGTGTTCGATCGGTGTTCGTGTGAAGAGTACGAGATCGTTGAGATCGAGGAGAGCACGAAGAGTTCGTGATCTAACGGAAGGAAATCTTGAAGACGGTCTTCAACAAGTAAGTACCTTGAACTTGCTGTTTTCCTTCTTAGAATGTATGTTTAATCTATAATTATGTGATAGTTAATTTTAACTTAATTGAGTTGCACAACAACACCACGACGATTTGATCGTCTTCCGTTGCGCTGAGACTCTTATTCCCTTCAATAGTGGAAGAAGCATATGACATGTAAACACATTAGTGTAATTTATATATTTTATCATAGTTTGATTGTAAACAGAATTATTTTTGAATTAATGAGTAATAACTCTTTCGTTTTATTATAATCACTTCCATGACATTTGTTGACAATTACGAAAAAAGAAAATAAATGTTTGACACGCAAAATATGTCATAATACATTGTTTGTTGACTAATAAAAACCATCAAAGAAAATAAATGTTTGACATAAGGAATCTGTCATAATACTTTTGTTGACAAATGGAAGATGTCATTAAATGCTCTTTCTTGACACCTAAAACTATCAAAGTAACTAAATACATGACAATTCAAAACTGTCACCTAAAAAACATTTATGACAATTAAAATCTATCAAAATAGGCAATAACTTGACAGGAAAATATTATCGTCTAAACCACATGTTCGACAATAATTTTTTATCATACACATAATTTCTATGACATTTAAAATCTGTCATTGTTTGATATATGTTGACGGAAAATTAGGATAGACGGGCTATTTCTTGACAATGTTTAATTGTCATACAAAAGTTTACAATGACATCTAAAAAATGTCGTGTATACAGATTTCTCGACAAGATAAAATTGTCATAGAATAGTTAATTATAACAATATTTTAAATGTGTCATGTATAGAGTTTCCTTGATGGTGGCTTCTAGGACGGAAAAAAAGAGTCATAAAATGTGTTATGACAGTTTTTCAATGTCATAAAATCCCGAATTTCTACTAGTGCATTTACATTGTGATGACAAATGGCGACCAAAAACATATTCGAGAGCAACAAAAAAGTATCACAAACCAATATTCTTCTCAATTTTTTTTCTCTATTTTGATAAAATATAAATATAATTAACTAAAACACTATTAATTATATCATTGTTGGGTAACTATTTGTTTGAGTTGATAATGTTTGGGTATTTTTTTTTTTCAATTAAGTCCATGTTGTTTAACATGTTTTTTTGTACAACATGTTAATTTAGTTTCTTATCATTTTAATTTTTAATATAGTGAACTATTATTTGTTTTAGGCGCCTTTTTATTTTGTTGAGTTGTTCACTTATACCACATAGTTAGTATTATTATTAGAGTTGAGACATGAACAATTGAATCTTGGTCAATGATATATACTTCAATTAGTTGAGTTATGCAAGTTGGCACACAATTATTATTTAATTAACTATAAAAACACTATATAAAATCACAAAATAAAGTTTATGAATGCAATACAAATCAGTAGAGATCACAACTAAGTTGAAATAGCCATAGGTTGAATTTAATAATAATATTTTATTATTTGATCTACAAATTTAGTCTAATTTAAAAAATAAATATTACAAAAAATAATATAAGTCAAAATATGTTAATTAATGATTATAATTAATCAATAGTTAAATATTAGGTTTGTATCTTATAGGTTCTTAAACTTTCAATTTTGTATTCTATAAGTCTATGAACTTTAAAATATGGCTATAGATCTCCGAACTTTAAATTTTGTATCTAATGGTTCCTAACCTATTTGAATTTTCTTAAAAAAAATTAATAGACCCATTAAACATAAAATTTAAAGTTTAGAGTTTTATTTGATATTAATTTAGTTAATATGGAAAATTTTGAATATTTTAGAGACTTCTTAAACATAAATTAGAAGTTTAGAAACTTATTGGACACTTTTGAAGTCTATGATCAATTAGACAAAATTTAGTGACCTATTAAGCATAAACTCAAAGTTTTAGAGAGACCAGACTCTCATATATATATATATATACTACCCATTACATTTTAAAAAAACCTAAATGCAAAACAAAGCCCATTAAGATTCTTTAAAACAATATATAATACACATAAAAATAACTTTAAAAAGAAAAAAAAGGAAAAAAAAATTGATGCATATTTATAAAGCCTTAAAAACTAAAAATGACATAATGTCATAAATTCGAAAATGAAGTCAGTTTTTTTCTTCCCATTGTAAAAATGAAACTCTCTTTGAAGTATATATATATGTATATTTTGAATCTGAATAAAACAAAAACCAACCCATCAAGTTACTCCATTTCAAGAATGAAGGATAATACATCAGTTGGAACCATTCTTTTGTCTAGCTGGTTTAGAAAAACACCCACCTCTAAAGAATCCAACTCTACCTCCATAGGAGGAACACATGAAAGCTGCAAAGAAAGGAGACTTTCGAGACCTTCCATTACAACAACAACTTCAAGAACTTTGATCGACCATTCGATACTAACCACTTTCCGATTGTGGGAGATCCAAAATCATCACGAACTAACCATCCTAAGCCTCCACGGTTCCATCTTGATGACTAGGATGCATCAATATTCAACTTCTACCGACCCAAATTGTGGGGCTTCCAACGCCCTGGAGCAACCAGAATGGTGTTCAACTGATTGAGGGGAACCCCCTTATGGAGATAATGGGCAGAAGTAAATGAGCTAGAATGAGAGATGCCAATCTGGCATGAGAGAAGACTTGGAGGATCCAAATCCAAACTCAACTTAGAGCCAACCGTAGCGACTCCTCATCCCGAACATTGTTGTCAAACCAGATAGAGTTCCTAAACATCCACGTACTCCATAAAAAGATCACCACTCGTCCGAGCTCCTTCGTCGACATATATCTCCTCAAACAATCCCAATACTCCAGCGACGACCATATACACCTGTCCACATCAAAAGAGCTCATGTAAGAAGGGAAAAAATGAATCCACATCCTTCGAATAACCTTACACTCCCAAAAGATGTGACTTGTTGTTTCCAGAGAAGACATACAAAAGGAACAATTTAAGTTAGAAAAAAAACTCCCTTTTTTGATAAATTGTAGGTTGTTGGGATTATGTCGTGGAACACTCTCCACACTATCATTTTGGCCTTGGGGGGTGCTTTAGCTTTCCTAGGGCCTTCCACAAACTTCTCGACGCCGACATGTCGGAAGGAGAGGCCTTTGACGAACTACTAGAGTTGAGGCTCAGGTAATAAGCGCTTTTGACAGAGAAAATACCTTTTTATCACGATCTGATATAATCTCATCCTCGAATCTCCTTCTTTTACCCCTCAATGGAATGTTGAGAATGTCCTCAACGTCCATAGGAAGAAAAGAGTCCCTCACTAAACTCTCATTCCAAACACCTTCCTCAGTAATAAAGTCAGCTACCTTTTTTAACTTAAGATGATCAAGTATGAGAAGGTTGGCCTAAAGTTTCTATCATTTGGCACTCAAGGGTCTTCCCCTAGAAAAATACGTTTTCCATTTCTAATCCTCTAGCGAAACCCCTTTTTAAATAATTTCTTCTCCCAGAGAATGCTACACCAAGTTAAAGAGGGAGTAGACCCTAAATCAGCACTCAAGAGGTCACCACTTCTATAATAATGACCTTTTAACACTCTGGCCAGGAGGCGCTGAGGATTTTTTTTGATCAAATTCCAACTTTGTTTGGCCAAGAAAGATTGGTTGAAAACCTGAAAGTCTTTGAAGCCTAGCCCCCCTTCCTACTTGCTTTGACAAAGGCGACTCCATCTCCTCTAATGGATTTTCTTTTTAATTTCTGAGGAACCCCACCAAAACCTCCTATACATAACACCCAACTCCCCACAAAGACCAACCAGGGAGGCGAAAGTAACTCATAGTATAACCAGAATTGCTTGAGCTACTACTTTCAAGAGTATCTCTTTTCATCCGGTTGAAAATAACTTATCCTTCCAGTTTTGTATGCATTTCCAAATTTTGTTTTTTACCTCCCCAAAGACTTGAGTCTTACGTCGCGCATTATGAGAGGGGAGGTGTAACAACCCGCATTATTTTTAGAAATACGGTCAAACTAACAAAAGTGCGGAAATGAAAAAAAACTGAACTTCAAAATTAACATAAACCAAACTGAGACACAAGGGTCAAAAGCTAAATACTAACCAACAGAAACGAATCAAAGTAAAGAATAACTAATACTAAGTCCAACAGGGACCAAAATTACAAATGCTAGGAAAACTCTAAGAAAAACTCATTCGTCCTATCAGAACGCTAGACCTTACTCACTGTCTGAACTATCTCTTGATTCGTCATCTGAAATCATTTTGAAAAACAAAAATGAGTACAAAAATACCCAGTAAGCAATAACCACAATCAATTTCAGAAATTCATTTTCCTTAAAAACAAAACATACAAATAGTGGTCGGACAAATCACATAAGCAAATATTTCATTCATTTCAAACTTTCAAACACAAAGTGAGAAAGATGCATATATGAAGTAGCCCAGACAAATATTGTTACCCGTCGGTAACACAAATTATTCAGAGATGTCGATTAAAAATCGACCAGAACTTACAGAACAAATCACTTAAATGTGAGGCCATGTGAGTGTAACACACATATGAATCTACATTGCAAGGAACACCAAACCACTATTGTGCTTCCCACAAATAAGTCTTAACATATCAAAGTTTGTCGATACAATCGACCAGAACTTACAAATACAAATTTGGCTACTACACAAATAGGCATGCAATCTCCAAACAGAAAAATTAGCATATTCGGATAGCTCTAACAAATCGAACAAAATAATTTTCAAATAATCAAAAAGTAACAAATACCTTTGCTTAACAAAATAATCCAAAACAAATGCAATTCACGTAAAACCATGTTTTCAGATATTTTATCAAATCAAAACATAATTATTTGGAAGGGATGTGGAAACTACTTACCTCAATCGTAATCCTTACAAATCTCAATCTCAAAATCCAGATCTAATTCCACTTTCTTGCACAATCAACTTTTCCTAGAAGTCTAAACATGTCCACTTATTAGAAACCAAAAATTCTATCTTAAAGACCCAAAAGGTAATCTAAAAACTAGACAAACTTATCCACCAAAAGTTTCCATTCAAAATAATTTTCTATGTAAAACATATGGAAAAATAGGGTTCTTGGATAAAAAGCACTGAAAAACTGAGTTAAAACGCTTTAAAACCCAATTAAAACGTACTAAAATTGATAAAATCAATGCTTTTCAAAGTATTATATAAAATACCAAACAACTTTTCAATTCTAAAACTTTTAAAACCTTCAAAACTATCATAAATTAGGGACAAAAACCCAGAAATTTTTTTGCTCATAAAATAAAACTTTCCAAGAGTTTTTTATCTAAAAAAATCAAGATTTCTACTGTTTTACAAATATAATCAGATCTGTAAAGTAATTAAAACTGCTGCAAAAACCTTTAAAATATACTCTTGGTATAAATCATATATTGAAGTAACAATCATTTGGTAAATTTTTGGTACAAAAAGAATATAAAATACACTTAAAACAATCTCAATTTTACAGAAAATAAAAGCTGAAAAATTCTGAAAAATTTTCCATCATCAAAACCTTCAATTTAATTTAAAAAATCATAAGAGGAAAAACTTTGATAAAAATTAAGCAAACAAAACCTAAAAGCTCTTTAGGAAAAGGATTTCAAGAATCTTTTCTTTTAACAATTCAAGAACAAGAATAAAACCCAAAACCTTGAAAGAAAACTTCAATAATCTAATCAAGAAAACAAAAGAAACCAACAAGAGGAAGGAAAACTTACTGCTTCTCTTTAGATAAGAAAATGCAAAACGTCATTTTCTTTATTCCGACCGTCAAAACAATTTTGTAAAAAGCGTTAAGGCTTCAAGAGACCCTTTTATAAGAAACCCTAACTTAAAACTCTCAAAAAGACAATGTTTCCTTTTTTTAAAAAAAAAAAACGAGATAAAAAGATTTAAATCCCAATTTAAAAAGAAAACAAAATCCTATTCCAAAAATGATTTACTAAATTCTTTAAAATAATAAAATATATTAAAAAAGCATTTTTTTTTACGGTTGTTAGTAAAGCCCAAAAGAATTCATCGATTTAACTCCAAGCTCTTGACTAATGATTTCAAGTCTGAGAGGCCCTGCATTACTGCTTGCTAGAAAGACCGACTTTCCTTTATTTACCACCTGCCCAGATGTAGCGACATAGTTCTCAAGAACCTCATGAATAACTTGGCACTCCTATGGAGAATTCCTGAAAAAGAAGACACTATCATCAACAAAGAAAAAGTGAGAGACCATAGGACAATGTATTGGAAATTTGGAAACCAGAAATAGTAGAGTTAAAAACTTCCCTTTTCTACATGCGTTGATAAACCCTCTCAGCACAAATGAGGAAAAGATATGACGATAAGGGATCTCCTTGTCTCAACCCCCTTGAAGGTCGAAACTGCACTCCTGGAGTTCCCCTTAATGAGGACCGCAAAGGACATAGATTCCACACACTCCATAGAAAGATTTATCTAGTTCTGACTAAAGCCAAGCACTTTCATCATCTCTCTAAGATAACTCCACTCAACCATATCATATGCTTTACAAATGTCAGTTTTTAGAGCAACCCACCCAACCTTCCCTTTCTTCCTAGTTCGAATAGCATAAAAACATTCAATGCACTATCCGTAATATGGCGACTTGGCACAAAGGCAGATTGGGTGTGGGATATAACATCACCAACATATTCTTGAGCCTATCGACTAAAGTTTTAGATATCAAGTTATAAATCACATTGCAGAGGTTGATAGGTCTGTAATTCGACATCTTCTTAGGACTCTGGACCTTCGGGATTAGAGATATGTATGTTCTATTCAGAGGATCTATCTTCGCCCCATTGTTTAGAACGTTTAAGCAAAGGTCCACCACGTCTGCTTCGACGATATCCCAAAACTTTTGAAAGAACATTGCTCGGACCATTAGGACCAGGAGCCTTAGTGAGATGCATCTCTTTTAGAGCTCTCTCCACCTCATGTTTAGAAAACGACTTACACAACTCGACATTCTGCTCTTTCGTAACTTTCTTCTCCACTTGATTGGTGATTCTCGCAATATCCTCCGGACTAGGCAGGAAGATTTAAACAATCTTTGAAAATAGTTTGAGGCAACTCCCTCTATTTCATCGAGCAGGTCTTTCCAATCTCCCTTATCATAAAAAAAACCCACCACATCTCTTTGAAGTATATTGAAGGATAAATACATGTTTGACTTACATTAAATGAAGTTTGAGATACACTTGAGTTCATAAAATGCAACTTGCAACTTGAATCTAACTTGAGTTAGTTGTAAATGTAACACGAGGGAATTTATCTTGAAACTCTTCTTGGCATAAAACAAATGTGATGAAGTGAATTCTTTCCCTAAAAAATTCACAGAAAATAGATACTACAATTGAATTTTAGGAAGATCATGGTAACAGAATAAATATTAGGTTAAATTATCAAGATGAAACATGAAGTTTGTTTCAAAACAACCAATGAAACCTTTTATTTTTGTTATATTTAGGAAAAATTATTTGTTAATTGGTCGTTAACACATTCAATATGCTATTTGAGTTATGCTATTTTTGACAACAAATCTCGAAGTTGATTATAAGCGTGACTTGATTTTGATTAGAGAAAAGGTGGTGAATCTCCTTGAGAGTATTTATAACCATTTAAAAAAAAAAATAAAATTAATTATTAGGGTAAAAGTCAATTTATAGCCCTAAATATTTGGGGTTGTGTTAATAAAAATCTGAGGTTAAATTACAAGTTTAGTCAATAAACTTTTTAAGTTTGTGTCTATTTAGTCTCTAAACTTTTAAAAGTATCAAATAAGTCCCGAACTTTCAATTTTGTATCTAATGAGTCTCTAAATTTTAAAAATGTCTAATAAGTTCATGAACTTTTTTTTTGTATCTAATAGGTCCTGACATATTCAAAATTTTTGAAAATTAACTATTCTATTAGATATGAAATTAAATTTTATGTCTGATAAGACTCTAAACTTTCAATTTCGTGTCTAGTAAGTTCATGAAATTTAAAAAATGTCAACTATGTCAATGACTTATTAGACAAAAAATTAAAAATTTAGGTATCTACTAGACACAAAATGAAAGTTCAAGTACTTATTAGACACATTTCAAAGTTCAGAGACCAAATGGATAGGACTAAACTTGTAATTTAACCAAAATCTTAACATAATAATTGTATCAATTTAAACCTTCAACTTTGAAAAGCATATCAATTTACACACTCTCTAGACTCTTCTCGACAAACTATAATTACATCAATTAAACTTTTAAACTTTTATCAGTGAATTAATTTAAACCTTCAATCAAAAGTGAGTCAATTTAGACACTCAATTTCAAATAATAGACGATTGTGAAATGAAAAGCCTAGTTGTTTTGCACACATGTAAGAATGCATGAATGAGAAATTTTAAAATTGAGAGTCTAAATTAATTCATTTACGACAATTTAGGGGTTTAATTAATAAAATTAGTCTCTATATGGAAATTCTAAGGTCTTTCAAATGAAATTTAATGGAGAGTGTAAATTGATACACTTGTGAAAGTATAGGATTTTAATGGATATAATTATTAATTTAGAGGTTTCTCTTCATATAAACTCAAAGTTTAGAGATATAAATTGATATTTATCTTAATTATTAATAACTATATAAAATCAAGCTGTTAAAAACATTAATTATTAAAAAAGAGAAAAAATAAAAACAAAAAAAACCTTCCTTATCTTTTAGGGGAATTGTAATGGGTAGCATAAAATATTAGAATATTTGCAAGCTTAGCTATGATTTTTTAGATTTGCAAATCTAGCAAATTTTTTTAAATCTGATTTTTCGTTTTTTTATTATTCCAGATTTACCCTCATTGGTATAGCAGCAAGTATATCAGTAGTATATTTGATATACTTTACATTTGGTATATCAATAGTATATCTGATATACTTTATATTAGTATATCAAAAGTATATCTGATATACTTTATATTGGTATATCAGAAGTATATCTGATATACTTTATTTTTATATACCAATATATACCTAAAACGAAGTATGTTAATAATATATTATTGATATACCACGGATACCCTACTCTTAGGTATATTATTTAGAATGATATACTTCCTATATATCCGTAGCAAATTAGAGATATTTTGCATATTAGTATATCACTAATGTACTTCATTTTAGATATGTTTATTTCACTAATATACCTAACATTTAGTATATCATTAGTATATCGATTGAAATGAACATATATCATATCTTGAGTTATTGATATACTCTTAATTAACTTCATATACATATATCAGTAGTATATTAGTGATATACTCTATACAATAACACATCTCACACAATAAGATATAACAATCCAATTTGGTTTTAAATTATGAATTTACCTAAAATTTAAAAGCATAACCTGAAATTTACTCTACCTGAAATGTCGGACATTACAAATAGCTTTTGAGATCCCATTGATATACTTAATATTATTGAATAAAGTATATCATCATAAATCATTATCAAGCATAAATCACTATTTGTGATATATCGTTGATATCTTGAATAAAGTATTTTGGTAGTAGTATCGATTATCGAGTAGGATATCTGATATACTTAATATTTGGTATATCAACTGTATATCAGTAAGATATCTGATATACTTAATATTTGTATATTAATAGCATATAAGTAGTATATCTGATATACTTTATATTTGGTATATTGGTAGTATATCAGTAGGATATTTGATATCCTTAATAATTGGTATATCAATAGTATATCTGATATACTTTATATTTGGTATATATTAATCAACTAGTATATACCTATATATTTGTAACGCTAGGATTTAGATCAAGATTTGGAATCCGAATTTGGTCTTAACATGAGATTTCTTCAAGCCAAACACGCTTAGCTTTGGAGTTCCTATGATTGAGCCATAGAAAATTAGGAAGGTGCATCTTGTTGGTATATCAATTCTTATAAGTCTTTTTCATCTATATTTTCATAACTTCGAGATCGCTCTCCTTTGGATGTGATCTCGATTCATTCATGTACCCTTCTTCTTCGAACATCACAATATTAGTTGTATACTACTGATATACTATCGATACACTTCTTTTTAGGTATCATTTAAATGATATACTTTATATATATATCATAGTGTATTATGAATATTTTGCACATTTGATATATCACTAATATACTTTATATTACGTATGTCTCATTTCATTTTGATATAAGTGAAATGTATTAGTAGCAAATCACTAATATACTTCATATTAGGTACATTTGATACATTGAATATAAATTACTATTATACTCTTGATATACTTCATATTAGCTATTTTTATATACTGTTGATATACTAAGTACGAGAAATTCAAGTTCATTGATAGACTTAAGTAAAGTGTATCATTAGTATATCACTAATATACTTCATATTAGGTATATCGTGGGTATATAAACTATATATCATCGATAGACGATTGATATACACCATATTACAATTACGCAACATTACACAGGAAGGGTATTTTGGACATATCGCTGACTCCAATTGGGTTGAACCAATTTTTTTTGCTAGAAACAAATGGTAGACACACTTGCAATTGAACATTTATTTTTTTGTCATTTGTGCAACTGGCCTTTTTATTTTAAATAATATTATTAGATTAAATTAAAATTTTAGCCCAGGAACTTTAAAAGATGCTCTACAATGTGTCGAAAATGCCTGAGAACTTTTATTTTTATGTCTAGTAAATTCTTAATATTTTCTACATTTTTTTTTAATTTAATGGACCTATTAGACATACAATTGATTTTTGTATATCCGGGTATCAATAGTATATCCCTCGTGTAGTTACTTTTGGTTAGATATATCATAAGTATATCAGATATAAGGTTGATAGACTCCTGATATATACTTAATGTTAGTGAAATCAACGAGTATCAATAGTATATCACTCGTGTAGTTACTTTTTGGTTAGATATATCATCGATATATCAGATATAAGATTGATAGATTACTGATATATACTTAATGTCAGTGAAATCAACGGGTATCAATAGTATATCACTCATGTAGTTACTTTTTGGTTAGATATATCGTCGGTATATCAGATATAAGGTTGATAGACTATTGATTTTCTAAAACACAGAAGGACATTTTGGACTTTTTCTTTCCTGTTGTTGGGTTGGGCTTGGACATTTTCTTTATTCTCGCAAAACAAATTAATCAATGATATGACTGCAAATAGAACAAATCTTATTGCCATTTGTGCAACTGCCCCTATCTTTTAAGGAAAAATTAAAAAAAAAAAAAAAAGAAAAGTCCAATACAAATTATTCAATGAGATTAGCTCCTTAAAATTAGACGTAAATCTTAAAATTCATCTATTTTTATTAAAAATTCAAATGCGTGGTTTTTGGAAATTTTGGGTGTGTGAGTGTGAGTGTTGCTACGAGCATGGCTATGCGATGGGGGGTCCCATTCTGACGTGAGTTGGGTATAAGAATGAAAGCCGCGCCACAACTTTGAACTGAAAAATCCCACCGGCTTCCCACCACCACAAACACACACACAAAAACCCACATTCTTCCTTCATCTCCATTCTCCAATGCCGATTTCCCCTTCTATCTTCCATTTCCATTTCCATGTCCATCTTCAACTTCTCCCATTCTCCTTCTCTTCCCTTTACTACCTCAAACTCAAACCCCTTCCCCTTCTTCACTTGTTCTTCATCCTCATCACTCCTATCTCTATCTTCTGCAACTCCCAAAACCGGAGGACTCGCACTTCTTTGGTTCAAACATGATCTCCGAATCGACGATCATCCAGCTCTCCATGCCGCTGCCTCCCAATTTCCCGCTCTCCTCCCTCTGTACATCTTCGATTCCCGCATACTTTCACGTAATCTCTCTCTCTTTTGTGTTCGTCTATGGATTTAATTGCAATTTGGAATCAAATTAATGTTGTTATCGATGATGCAATTAGCGATTACTGCCTATTTTGCTCTGTTTAGTGCCATTAGAATTTAGATGATGAATGGGGTTTAATGTATATGCAGGGTTTTCCGATGAAATGCTTGAAATTGTTCTTCTTGCCTTGGAAGGCCTCAGACATTCGCTGAGGGATCGGGGTCTGGATTTGATGCTCAAGTTTGGGGATGCGGAATCTGTACTTCGGGAGCTTGTAATTGAGGTGACTATTTTTCTAGGTTTCGTAGTTATTGCTGAGGATTAGAGAATTTTAAGAAGCGTTCGTGTGATTTGTTCTTTTTTTTTTTTTTTTTTTTTTTTTTTTTGAATTCAACTACAAGGTTTTGAACAGGTTAAAGCTACCCATGTCTTTGCTGAGGAAGAGGTTGAGCAGGAGTTATGTGTGTTGATGGATGATGTATCTCAGACATTGGCCAGTCTGATTGAGAGTCCAAATCTAACAATTTGGAGGACGCCATTTTATGATTTGAGGGTCTGTCTCTCTTACTCTAATCCTCTCCTTCATTTTGCCACTTTGACTTGTTGGTTTTTTTTGAGTTTAACATGTGGGTGTTGGGAGATTGGAACTCTTAGTTGAGGTGCATGCCTTAACCACTTGAGCTATATTTTGATGATTTTTTTACACTGATGCGGTGTCTATCAGAACTTAGAGGTCTTACCTACGTCATACGATGAGTTTAGGAAGCTTCAACTTCCTGTACATCCTCCACTCTCTTCCCCAACATTACCCTGCTTGAAAATGGATTTGAACTGGGGTACGTTTCTGTTGCATGGATTTTTTCCTTTGGAATTGTGAATTGTGGTGGCCATGATAAATAATCTTTCGTTTGTATGATAAATTGGATAAAATCATTAGGTATCATGCCTACATTTGATGGTTTGAAGGAGTTTGTGAATAGTAATCAAGTATACAAACCAAGAGAAGATTGGCATTCGATCAAGAATACAACAGCTGAAGCTATTGTGCGGGCTAAATCTTCTAAAAAAGGAAGCAATGAAAACAATCCAAGTTTGAAAGAGTCCAGGACAGAGGGAATGGGCAAATCAATTTTTTCCATACGAGGAAAGATTTTCCAGATGGGGGGTGGTACGGAAGGTGTGTTGAATGCTTTAGCTGCATACATAAGATACAATGAGGGAACATCTCGAGATGACTGGCAACTGTAGGTATTGGTTCTGCTTTTTCTCTTATAATTCCCTACCCCTTCAAGGAAAAAGAAGGTTGAAAAAAGAAAAAAGAGAGAATTAAAGATCATATTGTTACCTAAGTGCTAAAAGATTTGCTACCCTTTTACTTGTTTCCTTTTCATATTGGAGAAATTACTCGAAGAGGTCGCTACAATAATATACCTGACAGTCTTGCACCGTTGGATGTTCGAGAGAGAAATTGTAAAAGTACTTCAAATATGTGTTTAGTGGTTATTAAGAAGCATGCAGATTTTTGAATCCACGTCCAATAGTTATTAAGAGGTGGCCACATTGTGATGGTCTCATTGAATAATATTTATTAATATTGATATTTTTTGCTGGCTCATCATTGCATTATTATAAGAAGGGAGTTTCTCATTTTAGATATTACTTTTTGTTTAAACTATTTGATTCTAATGATCTATTCATGTAATTTCAGTACCTTTTTAGTGATTACCATAAATCTGTACATTTGCAAGCCTCATTCATCATCGAGAACAAAAGCACAAAGCATTTCATATTCTCGTTCTATTCACATTTGCATTTTATGATGAAAAAGAAATAGCTTGAAGCATTCGTATTTATTTCAGCTTCCATTAGATTGCCCATTGAGGTCAGCGTTTTATGCAGATTACATGAAATGGTACGCAACTCTGAAAGCCGAGATGGAGCTTCATTTATCAAACTTTTTGGTCCTGCCATTCATCTGGGATTGATTTCTAAAAGGAGAGTGCACTATGAAGCCATCAAATATGAAAAGGAAAGAAATGCTGGGTTTCTGTCACCATTTGGATACTCTGCAGGCACTGTTGCAGCAGCAGTTGATGCTGTTCTCTCCTCAGAGGTTCGTTATTTAATTTAAAATTTCAAAATGAACATATACGACGGTTGGTTTTAGAAGTTAAGTTGGTTTAACTGCTTGGAGTTTTTCATTTATAGATGAATTATAATATAAAATCCTTTTTAGTTTCTCATTTGATTTTCACAACACAGTGGTATTGGCTTATGAGTCTGAAGAGCAAAGGAAGGCGTTTGGGAAGTCATTCTTATCGGAATTGGAGATGGAATGGCTTTCTTGTTCAGGTTAGCAAGTAAAAACTAAGTTAAAAAACACTTTTGATTCCTAGGGCGTCTTTGGTTTGTGATCCGATTTTTTTTCGAAAATAAAGAATTCCACAGAAAACAAAAACAAATTTCTTATTTTTATTATATCTGAAAATAAGTTTGGTTCCAATTTAAAAACTTTAAATTTGAATTCGAAATTTAAGAGCCGTGTTTGGATGTAATTTGAAAATGTTGGAAAAAATTAATAACTGTTTCACAGAATCAATTCTTTAAGAAAAAACTAATATAATTATTTCTTACTATAGTGAATTTAAACTTATTGTTGCCAAAAAGGAAAAGAAAGATGGTGGAGGTAGCAAAGATAGTTGAAGGCGAGATGGTTCAAAAGATTTTTGGTTTCTTGAAATACAAGTAGTAAAATATATAAAATGAATAAAACTTTTCCAATCAGAAAAAGGAAAAAGGAATTCTCTCTAGTAATAAAAAGGAAAAGAAACTATTTATCGAAAATGATTAATGTTTACACAACGTTGTGCTAGTTAAATCAATAGTATAATGATGTACTAAAAAAAAATCAATAGTATAATCTTCTATATATATTTTTAGTAACTTTGGTTTGTTGATCTTTATTTTATGTAGTTGTTATAATAAAAATTTAATGATAGATCCAATTTGTAGATAGAGGACCACTTATGAGTTTTGAAGAAAAAAGATAAACTGTAATATTCAATTTTGTTGTTTTGATGAAAACGTATTTTTTCAGGAGTGTATCTGTTTTCATAATTTTTAAAAAAAAGAAAAACAACCATTTTTTTGTTTTTGAAAATAGGTCATTTTCGAAGTTGTTTTTGATAATCGTTTTTGAAAATAATTGTACCAAACGTATTTTCATCGTTTTCTTGTAATTTTTTCTTGTTTTTGAAAACATAAAAATGAAAATGGATCACGAACCAAATGGGGCCTATACTTTCATGAAAGTAACAATTTAGTCTATGAACTTTGTTTTCTGATGATATAATCCCCATACTCTCAATTTTGTAACAATTGAGTCCTTAAATTTCAGTTTGTAACTATTTGATTTTGTAAAAATTTAGTCCTTGAACTTTAGTATGTAACAATTAGTCCCTATACTTTAAAATTAATAGTCTCTCGTGAAAAATATTGTTTAATTGTTAAAATTTACTAGGCTTTCTTACATATTTAGATCGATAAATTGATTAAGGATCAAATGTATTTATAAACTACGAAAACTAAGTTATTATATAATAGAAATTGACACTTATTTTGATGAGATTTTTCAAGGTAGGAATTAAATTGTTACAAATTTGAAAATTCAATCTTACATACTAAAGTTTAGAGACTAAATTGTTATAAATTTGCAAATATATGGACGAAATTGTTACTTTCTTAAAAGTTCAAGTTCCATGGTAAAAAAACATAAAAGCTAATGACAATCCTGTCACCTTATTACTTTTTCATTTTTCATTGATTGAGAGTGAAGTTCATGCTGTTCAATTGTTCATATGAAAAAATGTTGTTCGATTGGTATGCAAAGTTTTGGCCATATATGTGCAATGGTACTTCCCTTAAGAAAGGTCGGTCCCTCTTCAGTACACAGTTGTTGGATGTGAAGGCCCTGCCATTCTTCTTGTGCATGGTTTTGGTGCCTTTTTGGAGCATTTCCGTGACAATATACAAGGCATTGGTGAAGATGGAAATCAAGTTTGGGCTATAACAATGCTGGGGTTTGGGAGTTTAGAAAAGCCAAACATAGTGTATAGTGAATTAATGTGGGCTGAATTTCTTAGAGATTTTATCGTTGAAGTTGTGGGCAGACCAGTACATGTTGTTGGAAATTCAATTGGCGGTATGCACAAACAACCTACTGAGTTTATTTATTTGCATAAACTATCGAAACTTCTTTCATATGACACTTTCAAGTAAGCTTAATTTCTTGCTTGATTTTCAGGTTATATTGTCGCTATTGTCGCTTCTCTTTGGCCTTCTTTGGTTAAATCCATTGTCCTCATCAATAGTGCTGGCAGTGTAATTCCAGGATATTCATTTTTGCCCTCCAAGAAGGTCAGTTTTTTGAACATTATTAATTTTTCTAGCTTCAAATATGTGCATTAAACATGCTAACACAGGTATGTATCAAGGCCATATAGGCAGGGTGAGTTGATATTAAACACATAAATTCGACCCTTTTTGCTTGATTTTTCTTACCTAAAACACATTCTTTACAAATTCTTAAGCCCTTTTTCTTGCATCACCCCATCACCCCATCTCCTCTCTCATTTTTTTTCCCTTTCTTGTAGGGCAGATCAGCTTTAATTAATGTAATAAAAACTTTTTTTTAATGACAATTGGGCCGTATTTGAAATCCAATGCCCCTTATATGCCCTTCTTAGCACATTAACACATGTATTCAATTCCACATCACCCATTTGCTAAACAAATGACCTTATTAGAATAATGACAATAACTTAGGTCCCGTTTTCTAACCATTTAGCTTTTTGAAAATTAAGCCTAAAAATACTACTTACACCAATAGATTTCTATGTTTTTTTATCTTCTTTGTACCTATGTTTTTAAAAAACCAGCTAAGTTTTGAAAACTAAAAAAAAGTAGTTTTCAAAAATTTGTTTTTGTTTTTGAAATTTGGCTAGAAACTTAAATGGGATGAAAATCATTGAAGAGGAGATGAAGATAAATTGTGGGAAAACAAACATAATTTTCAAAAATAAAAAATAAAAAACCAGGTTATCAAATTGGGTCTTAATTTTTTATTTCTTAAAACATTAGAGGCTAAAATAGGCTTTTTGAAAGCGAAAAGATGAAAATAAAATGAACAGGCTTTTGTTATAGTAGGAAATCTAGCTTGAATAATAGCAAGTAAGATCTAGCTGAAATCATGGTAAACTTTTTCTAATAATAAAATATTTTACAAAAAATAGCACAAATGTATGGTGCTGCACACCTATGATATATGGTGTATTAAGTAAATGACATACTCGATCAGTAATACAAATATGGTATGATAGTGATATACTTAGTATATCATTGGTACACTTTAACAACACCACAAAAATTAAAAAATTTATATATTTGTAAATTATTTTTCTATGTAACAAATTTGTGAATATTGTAACAGAATTTGTCACCCATTATGTATATTTTTTTCTTGAATAATCAATAATATCCTAAGTTTCACATATTGTAATTGGAATATAGGAGAGACAGGTTACTGGTGCTGCATGGTTGGCCGCTCGACTCCTTTTATTTTACTTGAGACTGAAAACAAAGGACATAGTGAGGAATTGCTATCCTACTGTATGTCAACTAATATCCCAATTATTTTTTACTATTGCCTTGCAATTTTTTATCATAGAAATTAAAATTCTAACATATTTTTTGGTCTGCAGAGAACAGAGCGAGCTGATGAATGGCTTATCAATGAGATGCTAAGAGCTGTATCCTCTTTTGTAAGCATTTTGTTATTATGTTTAGAGATAAGTTCCATTTTTCATTAAATATTGTGTAAGCTAAGTTTTGCCATCAAAATATTACCTTAACGTATTATAAAAAGTCCAAAGATCCTGGTGGCCTGGTGGTTCTAGAAAGTATTTTTAGCCTTGATCTTTCAGTTCCCCTCAATTATCTCTTGGAAGGATTGGAGGAAAGGGTTCTCATCATCCAGGTAAAAGAGAATGGTTTAGTCCCCTTCTCAATTTAGTTTCTAATCTTTTAAAATTTCATCGTATATGTTTCGAGCAAGCTTACTGTGATTAAGGTCATGTTTGGGAGTGATTTTGGAATAACCAAAATCACTTTTAACATGTCTAAAATCACTTTCCTTTCATGTTTGACAATATTAAACAAATGATTTTGGAAGAATCCAAAATCACTTGAAGTGATTTCCTATCAATCACTTGGGAGGTGATTCTTAAGTGATTTTTATCAAGTAATTGTGATTTAAAATGACTATTATTTCATTTTTGAAAAATGTATACTTTTGGTGACGGGTAAAACCCGTAATCTTTTGTACAAATTCACAAATTTCCATAAAAAAATGTTTTTTCTCAAAACCGTCACCATTAAGTTCATCCGTCATTTTTTACAAAATGACAAGTTTTCTCTCTCTAAAGTTCTTATAATTTGTATCTTTTACTTTATTATCTTTTTATCTTTTCATTCATTTTTCTCTATAATGGTTTTAACTTTCTTTGAATTTTTTTATTTCTAGTTTTTTTTGTTTCTCCCTATCATTTTCGTATATTTTTAATTTTTTTCTCACTATTTTTTTTATCTCTTGCTCTACCATTTTTGTCTTGTATTTTTTTGTTCCTAACTCTTAATTTTTTTCTCTTCAATCCTCGTTATAAATTTTCTTCCTAAAATTTGTATCATCTTGCCCAATTTTTTTTATCTCTCTATCTTTATTTCTCTAATATTTTAATTCTTCCATATCTCTGAGTTGATGATTATAAAATCCCTTTTGAAAACAAACATTAATCATTTTTTAAAAAAATTATATTTTTAATTAAATTTAAATTCACTTTTACAACGTTTGAATTAAATATTAGAATAATTTATAACTAAATAATTTTTATAAAAAAATAATTATAATTAAATCATTAGCTTAAAACACTTATTTTATAGTTACTCCCAAATATGCATTTTGAAAATCGCTTAATTGTATGAAAATCACTGTTAAAAGTGTAGAACCAAACATGAAAATGATTATATGAAAATCACTTTTAATAAATCAATTATAAACAAATCAATTGTACTAAAATCAATATTTCTAGAATTATTCCCAAACAATTAGGTTCTTTTGTTTTAGGAAGCTAATTTAGTATAGCAGCAATCAAGTCAAGTAAGGTTGATATATACCAAGTGTGTTAATCTATTTTGTCAAATTAAAACAGAGCATTTTGACATCACATCATTATTTTGTTTACAGTTTAGTGATAGTATGTTAGACTATGTTAATATAATTAAATTTACCTCCAACCGATCAACTTATGTTTTTGGGGTGATCGGTGATTTAAGATAGTATGAGTTTGATTTTAAAAAAATATGAGTTTGATTTAAAAAATAAAGTCAATGCATGAAGGATACATAGAATAATGGCAAAAGATCAAAGACAAAATAGATTATTGAGTTCCCCAAGATAAAAAGTGTAGTAGAAGAATAAGGAAATCTGTAATTAAAAAAGTTTATAATGGAATTACGTAGGGGATGAAAGATCCTATCTACAACTCCAAGTCTATGTTGGCTATGCTTAAAGAGCACTGTGCTGGGGTAACAATCAAGGAATTGGATGCTGGTAAGATGAGAAAATAAATTGTTCACTTTCTATGACTTTATTTATTTATTTATTTGGTTGTTCTAACTTTAGTTTCTTATATTATCAAAATTTATCAGGACATTGCCCACATGATGAGCTACCAGAAGAAGTGAATTCTATCCTCTGTGAATGGATAGTGAGAGTTGAGAGTAAACCAAAGGCTGGTAGTATTTTGTAATTTACTCCGACTCACCATAATCTACATTTTAATTGTCAATGACGACCTTCTTAATTTTATGGAAATGTCGATGTCTTATTTTCATATGAATTTTGATGGAAGTATCGATAAAATGTTGGTGTGGATGGATATTTCTAAAAAAATTGTAAACATCAAAAATATTTGAATCAACCCTTTTGTTGTATTCCATTGATTTTGTATAATATAATGAAAATATCGTTTAATGTCATGTTAATGTCAAACTCATTGATATATGGAAATGTGACATGTTGATAGAAAAAATGTTTTTTTTTTTTTTTTTTTATTTCAACAACATTTAAGGGCGAGGGGATTCGAAACCATAACCTTTTAGTCACAAGTCTGGAAGTCAATTAAGCTATATATTTGTTGACACAAAAAAGAGTTTCTTATAAGTGAAAGTCACAACTCTATACTTGCCCATTAAACGTTGTGCATGTTGGCACAAAAAAGAGTTTCTTATTAGTGAATAAATCATAACAAATAAGCAATTTTATTTTCTGAAAGGAAACAATATTTTTAATGATCACTAAATTATTATTTGTTTTTATAATAGAAATGGTTATAAATTTTAAAATTCCTTTTATCATGAGTATTTATAAATTCTTATATTTAAATATTAACAATTGATTATGTGATCTACCAATGGATTGTTATAATAATTTAAGATTAACCTACAAGTTTGAAAACTCCAAAAAAAAAAAAAAGTTTGGTTCCTTAGCTTCAATGGTTGTGTCTAATAACTGCATGCATTGTTTTAAAGTTTTTATTAAATTCCTAAACTTTCTCACATATTTTTAAAAAATTTAGATTTAAGTATCATTTTAGTCTCTATAACTTTGGTTGGTTTCCTATACCTTTAAGGGTTGTTTGACACGCTGTTTTGGAATGAGAAACTTTGGAGTTTCTTGGTTGGAATAAAAAACCTTGAAGTTTCTAATTCATGTATTTGGAGTGTAGGGTTGTGTTGGGCTGATTTGTTGAAACCTGTGTTTGGGATGTAGGGTTGGATTGTAGGTTATTTTCTTATAACCGTTTTTTTAGGATTTTTTTTTCAAGATCTATTTTTTTTACTTGATAATTGTTTGTTGAAGTGCATATCAATTTTTTAACCAATTATGTGGATCAATTGTTTCAAGAATAGTTAAATATGTATGTGTAGTTTGTACAAATATATCAATATCTAATTCACTTAATTCATTATAATGTAAAATTAAATAATATTAGCAAGGATACATAATTTAAATAATTAATACTCTATTTTACAAAATATTCAAAAAAAACTATTTTAGAAATTAAAAAATTTGAAGTCTATTTAATAAATTAGAGAATCTAAAACTCTATTTTATAAAGTATTCAAAAACCTATTTTTGAAACTTTATTTTGGAGATTAAAAAAAAATAGAAATCTATCTAAGATATTAGAGAAAACTATATTTCACAAAGTATTCATAGACCTATTTTTGGAACTTTAGTTTATAAATTAAAATATTGGAGGCTTATTTAAGAAATTATGAAATTTAAATAAAGTTGTTCACTGTATTTGAAAACATATTCAAAGGATAAATGAGTTATAAAATTTGAATTCTCCTTTCCAACATGAATTGGACTAATCAGACCCAATAGAATGCAATTTTTAGAAATTAAAATATTACAAACTATATTTTGCATAGTATTTTGAAACCTATTTCAAACATATAAAGGTTTTAAAAATTTTGTTAGTAACCATTTTTGTTTAATTTTAATTTTTTTTTAAAAAATTGACTAAATCGTTGGGTTTCGAGGTGGTTGTCGATGGTGATTGCATAGTGATTAGGTCGCCGTAGGTGGTTGTTGGGTGGGTGGATCGTTGGAGTAGTCATCAAGGTGATCGTATCGTCGAAGTGGTCGTTTGGTGGTTATGACAGTAGTTGTCAAGTAATCGAGTCGCTAGAGTCGTTGCCAAAGTGGTCAATATGATGGTTGGGATGCCAGGTTGAGGTGATCGTCGAAGTAGTCATCGTTGTGATCGAGTTGCTAGGGTGGCCAGGTCATTGAAGTGGTCATCGATTGCTATGTAGTCATCGGCAATGGTTGCTAGGTGGTCAAATTTTTGAGGTCATTGTTAGGTCATCAGAGTGGTCGTCAACTATGATTATGGGTTGTTTAGTAGTTGAAGTGGTTGTCAGATGGTTATTGCTGGTGGTTTGGACAAGTCGGGTTGCGGTCGTTGGGACATCAAAGTATCAAGTTGTTGGGGTGGTCGAGTCGCATGGGTGATCGTTAAATTAATCTATAGAGTTTTCATCGTAGTTATCGATAGAGGTAATCGTCGTGGTGGTCGGGTCACCGGTGTGGTCATCAAAGTTTTCGTTACGGTAGTGATCGAGTTGTTGGGGTTTGTGCCCTGTGCCCTAAAACTCGTAGTTTGTAAATTTTGTTCTAATTATTGTAATAAAGAGTTATTATTTTTTAATAAAGCGTTATTGTTCATTAATTTTAGTATTGCCCTTGTATTAACCCTAAATCTAATAAACTAACATCCAAGGTTGTAAAATATCTCTTGAACTGAATGTAGTGTACATATAAAGGATCTCGGTTCGAGATACAACCTAAAGGGTCTATAGTAAGGGATAAGGTTTGGGTATCTTACCCTGGTAATACTATGGGTGTGGCCCACTTTGTATATGATACAAACATTGTGATCCTAACGTGTTCGTGTAGATGACATGTGAGTGGGGATATCCTATGTGATGAGATCGCATGAGACCGAACAAAGATATAGTAACCACTAGGTGTAACTCCGTTGACTAGTTAGGTTTCTATTTCACTAGGATGACCTAGGCAACTTGATCTCAATCCTGAGCAGGCTACGAACTCCTGTTTGTGAGGGATTGTCTTTTGACTAGTATGGGTGAGAGTGGGCAGATTCGCCGACTCAATATGCCTACTTTCTTGGGGACAAGACCGAGTGAGCGGCTAGGGACTTAACTTAGCAAGATGGAATTCACTCATTCCCTCCTATTAGGGTAAGTAGAGGAATGTTCCCTTAAGTGGTGTCTCCGAGACTTGAACAAAGGGCCCGCCCCTCTCATTGGGCCGAGAGGGACTTCTGTTTGTTGGTAGGACCACAAACAAATTGTTCATTAAAGGAGCACTGGTACTTAAGGTAAAAGATGTAACTAAGGGGTAAAACGGTAATTTGACCCAGCTGGTGTTACGAACATTCGTGAAGGATTGACTTGTTGTTATTGGTCAATATCCGTGGACACAGAAATATATTTGCAGTGAGAAGAGTACAGCTGTGAGACTTTAGTGGAGTGTTCCTGCAGTTAACGAATGTTGATTAGGAGGTTAATGAGATTAACCGAGTAATCTCATATCGTTGGAGGTTCTGATATGTAGGTCTATTAGGTCCACCTTCTAGCTCGTAAAGGGTTTTTAGATCGTTTGAATTTGAAATGTTCAAATTCAATTAGGGAATAAATTTAATGTATATAGATACGTTATAATATAAAGTTTTGGAACTTTATTTTATAAATTTAATGTGAATATGATTCATATTAAATTAAATGAGAGAATTAAATATTTGAAAGAGTTCAAATTTTAATTTAAATGTGAATGAGATTCATATTTAAAAACTATAGGTTAAAATTTAATGTGCATTAGATGTGTATTAAAACTATAGGTTAGAGGGAAAATTGATTAGATATGATTTTATCATAATTAAATATAAGATATTTAATTTAATTTTGGTTAAATATGATTTAATTATTAATTAAATTAATAAATAATTAGTTATTTATTAATTAGTTTAATTAAAGGAACGTGTCATCTAGATACGTTCCCACTACCCCTCTTCTTCTCTCTATCGATAGTTATACAAGGAGAAGAGAGATCAATTTGGTTGATCGATCATTAGTGCAATTAGGTGAATTACTGTAAAACTCTCTCTCTCAATTTCCCTTCATCCTTCCAAACTAGTTGGAATCCTTCCCACCAAAGATTGGATCTAAGTAGAAACTCAGAGAATAGAAGGTTTGTTGAGTGGTTGTATTCTGTTGGATAAGAAGAACAAAGGAAAAGGAACTTGGTGTTGCTGTGTTGCTGTAGATTCCAAGGAGCAAGGAGTTGTTGTGGAAATTCGAAACTACAAAGGTAATTGTTCTTCCTTTTAGTTTAGTGTATTGTACAACATGTTTGTGTGCTTAAATCCATGCCTAATTAGATTAGATTGTACTGCTTATTCTCTGTAATTTTACCAATGTATTGGTATTTGGAGTAAACCAAAATAAACAAGTATTTGATCCTTTAAACCACGTTTCCCTGCTCACGGGGATCAGATTCCCTTCACGGGTAGTCGTCGCAATTGTCATCAGAGTTAGTCGGGTTGTCGGTGTGGTCGTTAGAATTGTCACCAGAGTTGGTCGGATCGCTAGTGTAATCATCGGAGTTGTCATTGTTGGTGGTCATCGGAGTTGGTCGGGTCACCGGAGTAGTCGTCAGAGTTTTCGTTGTCGGTGGTCAGTGGGTTGTCGTCAGAGTTGTCATCGGAGTTGTCATCGAAGTTATTGTTGAAGTGATCCTCAAATATGAAAAATGACAAATGGAAGTGAAAAACATAGTACAAACCCCACAATGTTGCACTGTAGTAACCCATGGGGTTGTGTTTCAAAACTAAGGGTTTTGAACCCCTTGTACCAAACATGGTTTTGAGTTTGGAACCCAAAATCACCCCAACCCAAAACCATGAGCCAAACACCCCTTAGTGTTTATTCCATTTAGTCTTAGTAATTTTGGAACGTTCGTTCTGGTCCCTTCATTTCTTTTATCTCATTTTATTCGATCACAATTGTAGAACAAGCACTATACTCAATAAATTTCTAAACATATTGTTTACACGAGATTTCAAAATGAAATTTAATTCAAGTAAAAATGAACTTAAGTTTGGATTGATTGGTATGTAAGTACAATACAATCTCTAATGTTTATCCTATAATTCTTTTTCTCAAATGTAAATCTTATCGAGGGCTTCACACCTTGTTTGCGAGATTAAATCTTCGGCTTGTTGAAGAGTCACTTAGAGGGTATTTGAGGCGAGGAGTTGTGATATGTAAAAACCATAGAATTTTGAAAATTAGGAATCTTTTATATGAATTATAAAATTCTAAAACTTCCAAATCAATTCAATTTCAACTCTAAGATGAGAATATCCACTAGATTACCTTAAGATCAAAGCTCTTAAGACAAAATAAGTTCTTGATACAAGAGTGAATACTCCACAAGATGGGATGATCAATCCTACTTAAATGTTCTTGATATGCAACTCAAGACATAAATTGCAAATGGATTAAGAAGCTCCTGGCTAAACTTAATAGAAAAAGCTCAAACGCTTCAAATTTCATTCATCTCAAAAAAAATTGTCTATAACCTAATGGTCAAGTTTTAAATAACTTTTCAAACCGTAAATGCCACTTCATTGATCATAACAAATGAAAAAAAAATACCCCTACTTAAAATGTCATAAAAAGGATAAAATTGAAAAAAAATACATAAAAATTATAAAACAACAATTTGACGTCTTTAGTGGTTCATATCATCCTCTCTTTCTTTTGAAGGATTCATCATCGAATCTAAATTAATACTTTGTAAAGAAGTTTTATAAACATGAGATGTCAAAAGCTCATCTCTTCTTGGGTTCCATCTATTTTGAAAAGAATGATGGTTCTTCCAATTCACATGTAGCTTGCAACCATAAAAAGAATTTGGGTTAATTTTTTAGTTTTGCTTCATGATCAATATTTTAACAACCTGCAAGAATTCAAAAGAAAAACATGGAAAACTTGGTTGAATCTCACATGTTAGAAAACTAACTCTTTTATCAAAAAGTTCAAGAATGTTTTATTTTGAAATCAAGGAAGATTTGTCCTCACAAGTTTGTAAAGACACATACTTGACTTTTCTCTCATTTTTATCTCTACACCGAGTATTACTTACGTGTTTTTCTCTCTCATTCGTGTTTTCACAATTTTCTTCTTCATCGATTTCTATTGTTTTTTCCTTGTCTCATGCCTTTTATTTTCCAACTCACATACACCAAGTTTTACTTCTCTTGAAAGCAATGAAACATGATAATATCACATGATATTTTATGATCAAATGTACTAACGATGTCATCACAAAATAATCTAGTTTCAAGCTCACTACCATCTACTTTCTCTCCTCCACTACTATCAACACAATATGCTTCTCAAGAAATAAGTGGTACAACAATAGTAGTAAAATTACAATCATGTGATTATTTGTGTAAGGCCCGAGAAGTAAGGAACGTGATTTTGGAGTTTAATTTTTTTCTCTTCTTTTAATTTTTTTTTATAAAAGGGCTTGGTTTGACTTAGTCTTAGGGTTTGTTTTTTTTAAAAAGGAAGAGGAGGGGCTTTTGGGTAATTTCGAAAATCACATAGGTCTTTGAAAAAGGCCATTTTGTCTTTTTGTGGGCACATTTTTCGAGGTGCCTTCTCCTTCATCTCTCTCACTCTCTTCACGATTTCTTCTTCCCAGCCACCGCCTCCTCTTGCTCACCGTGTGTGGCTGTCGCCGCCGATCGAAGCCGCGCCGCCACCGATCGAAGCCGCGCCGCCGCCGATCGAAGCCACGCCGCCGCCTGTTGCACGAACGTTGGCGCCAGACGAAGCCCACGCCGCTGCCGCTGCAGTCCTTCGTCGCCGTCAGTTGCAGTTTCGTGAGTCGTGTCGGAAGCATTTTGGCTTCGCCAGACCTTCGGTGAGTGGGTATCGTGCTTTGTCGTTGATTTGGTATTTTTTAATGGATGTTAAGACTGATTTTTGGTTGGGTCACAGTTTGTGGTAGGAGTTATCCGAGGTTGGTTGAAAAGTCTGCGGAGTCTAAGTGAGTGGGACACCGTCTCACTTTTCTATTGGACGTAGGTACGTGGAAGCACAGTCTTTAGACCCAGTATGTTTCGTTTCCTTGTGTAACGCCCCTACCTTTTAAAACATAAGTTCCTAGGGCATTACTACTCATGCATGACTTTGAGGCCTTAAATAACGGTAAATAGGGAAAACTTGGTGATTAAATTCACTTTATGTTGGGATCACATAAAAATAAAAACATTTAAAAACATAACAAAGTTCGACCTCTGGTTTCAAACTTCTATAATACATAAGCGGAAAACAATAGTTTGTTAAAAATGTTATCTAAAACATATGCGCGGAAAACTATGACTTGGTTCCCATGGCTTCTGTAGCGCATCCCCGTCACTCGCCTGGTATGCCCTCGCCTTTACCTGAAAACATTTTAAAAGCGGAGAAAGCAAAACAAAGGTAAAAGAGTGAGTATCATAAGAAATACCCAGTAAGTGGGGGGTCGGGAAATGCAATCACATGCAACATGACTTTCTTTTAAACATGACTGTTATTCGTGACCTTTGAAATCATAAAACTTTCTGTTGTGGGACCTAAAACTTCTTTCATAAAATCATGACTTTTCTTTTTGGCTATGCGTGGTCAATTGAGTCTACCTGAGTCTTTTCATATTGAGTCCCTCGCAGACCCCTATAGGTTTGAGTCCCTCACAGACCCCTATAAGTTTTGAGTCCCTCATAGACCCCTATAAGTTTTGAGTCCCTCACAGACCCCTATAAGTTTGAGTCCCTCACAGACCCTTATAAGATTTGAGTCCCTCACAGACCCCTATAAGTTTTGAGTCCCCTCATGCACCCTATAAGTTTGAGTCCTCACTGACTCCTATAAGTTTGACCCATAGGGTCTCGATGCATGTTTTACCATGCATAAATTCTCAGGAGACCGATTGCCACAACCTACATGACATGTTCATATACATACAATATGCATGAGGTCCCATTCTTCCAACACGTATACATATACATTCAAGATGATGCAACAATCACATAAAACATAAAATCAAGGCATAACGTTCATAACTTTAAACTTGGGTCAATCAGTCATAAGTAATAAATACGTTTATATTTTAAGATACATAATTAACACAATGGCATAACTGAAAATCTTAATGTGCATAACTATACATAACTGTGTCGAGGCTCGTTTTAAAATAATTTGAAATCATTTCTCAGGATCCTTTAAAACCCTTTGAAATATTACTTTTCTAAATTCATGGGCGTAAGTCTTGTGAATCCGCCTTTTTGAAATAAGTCCTCGAAAGTTTCATCTTTTAAAATAAATCTTTAAAGAAATCATATTTACTCCCTTTTTAAGATCATTTGTAGAAAAATCTCTTACCTTAGCCTTAGCTTGGAACTCCTATAGTTTCGCTCCTAACTCAAGGTTGCTTTCAAACGTGCTTGCTACTTGAATCCCCTAAATTCAATACATTTATCCTAATTAAGACACATAATCATAGCTTATTTTCGAATCCAATCTAAGTTATGTTAAATTACCAAGAACGGAGTGTCAAATCACGCTCAGAGGGTCGAACTATTTGAACTGGACAACTAAGAAAGGCGGAGTTGACCGTTGACCGGCGGAGTTGACCGTTGACCGCGGTGTTGACCGGCGACTGGCGGCGTGCGGAGGTCAGATCTGGGATGCTCACTAGCCGATCTAATCGGAACTGATCACCATTCACCTGAAACCGATCAGAAAGGCAGTGAACCAGTCGAGCCAAACGACGGTTCGATTTACGGGCAGTGTGGCGGTTCGACTTCCAATTTGCGCGAAATGAGTGGTTTCCGATGGCTGAACCTTCAACTTCTGTCCGGCGTGCTTGTCGATGGTCGGACGATCGAATGAAGAGGGGAAACAGGTCCCCGCAGACGAACAGGTGGTTTCGGCGCTGGACTTCACGGCAACGACGAGCGAGGTGGCTTCGGCTACGACGTGCGGCGTCGCAGGGCAGCGATTTCAAATCACCGGTTGGAAGTGGAACGAGAAACGCACGCCTCAACTCACGGCTCAAGTGACAACGTTGCGCAGGGAAGAAACTCGCGAGGGCTTCAATGCTCGACGACGACTAAATGGCGATGGCGAACGACTAGCTTCTCGTGTGCGGCGACTAGCAACTAAGGTGGTGGCGCAACCGTGACGAACTGGTCAGAGGTTTGGTAGCAAGGTTGCTGTCGCACGATTGAAGTGAAGGAAGGGGAAGGTGGAGGCAAACCTGTGAAGGGTCGACTCATGGGTAATGATTATATCAACGGACACAATATAATCTACAGTGATGAAAGTGCAACTACAAGACTATAGTGGAGTGACTTGTAGTTAATGAATATTGATTAATTGGATCAAAGAGTTTGATCAGTTAATCTCACATCATTGGAGCTCATGAACTGTAGGTCTATTAGGTCCCTCTGTTGGCTCAACATGGTAATATTGAGGGTATAAAGTTAGGAGTGAAATTGAAGTGTTCAATTTCATACATGAGGTATTATATGAATTATATGTGATATAATTGATATAATCTATAGTTTTAATGTGAATTAGATTTAGATATTAACTATATACTAATGAGAGAATGAATGAGGGATAGGATGGTAATTTCCATCCTATTTTCCTATAAATAGTTGCATGGGATGCAACTTTGAGCTTAAGTGATTTGACATACCATTTGTGTAAGACTTCTCTCTAAAAAGATCAACATCTCATTCCTAAAGGATCTCACCTTCCTCATTCACCTAGAGAACAACTGAGAAGATCTAGTGGTGGATCTTCACACGTGTCGGGTACGGGTCGCTGAGATCGTGATCGTTGGAGAAGGAGTACGTGAAGAAAGTGTTCTTCAAAGGTATGTTTATTTGCTGTCCAAACTAAATTATATGCTTAATCGTAGTTAATTTGTTCTTAATGTTAATCCATGTAATGAGATCAGGAACACGCGATTCACAATCGTTTCCGCTGCGGGATTCGATCCCTTCACATCTCACGTGATACATTTCGAGCCACTGCAGGTCGATCATGATTTGAGCTACGAGGAAAGGTTAGTGGAAATCTTAGCTCGTGAGAAGAAAATGTTGAAGAACAGAGAAATCGACTTTGTCAAGGTCTTGTGGCAAATCCATCAGCTTAAGGAACCTACTTGGGAGCGTGAGGACAAGTTGAGAGCGAACTACCCTGAGTTGTTTACGAACTAGCCACTTTCGAGGACAAAAGTTCTTAAGGTGGGGAGATGTGACGCCCGACAATTTCAGGAGCTCAAACTAATTTAATCAGTTGCCTATAGATGTTGGTGACCAATTTACTGAGTCCATATCGAGCTTTGAGAGAAAAGAAGTCAAGGTTTTCCCTTTACCCTTTCTTTTCATTTAGGGTTTAAGTGCTCCTATTGTTTTTAAATAGAAAAGGTTTTAAAATTAAAAAAAAAAGGTTTTTGAAGGAGGAGCAACAGACTACCCCCATCTTTTCTTCCATTCTTCGTGGAGCAAAGAGTCACCGCCGACCATCTCTTCTTCCTTCTCTCTCGCGCAAGAAACCCAACGACAACCAACAACCACTTCCCTTCCCTCGAGTCAACAACACAACCACAACCCCCTTTTCCGTTTGTGTTTTCCACGTTTCAACAACCACAACCACTCGTTTCTCTAGCCTCATACTCGATTCAACGTTGGCGCAAGGGCCTCCTCGTTGTCGCCGACCAACTCACCTTCGAACGCCGGAAGCATCGCCTCGCTCTTCCCCCTTATCCCCGTCGCCGACAGCAACCAGCAGTAGCCGCAAACTTCTCCGGTAAGTGGTTCCCCAAAACCCATTCGGTTTGGTTAAATTGGTTTGTTGGTTTTAGGTCGGTTCTTAATGTTTGGAGTTTAGTTTTGAATAGATCAGGTCACGGGCATCCTGCATCTGTGTTTCACTCGTCGCCACTCGCTAGAAGTCGCCGCCGCGTAAATCGCCACTGTGGGTTCAAGATGACCGCTTAGTTCTGTTTTCTCGAGCTTGTTTTAGGCCTCCGTTGTGGTAATTAGGTTATTTATGACAAGTTAGCTGCTTAAACTATTTTAGGCCTGTTTTAGTTCTGTTTTCTCGAGCTCATTTTAGGCCTCCGTTATGCTGTCGAAATTTCGGCGCAGAGGGTACTGCCAAGTGATGTCCCTAGTTTTGAGTTGGTAAAAAATTAGGGTCGTTACAATACCCTTCTCTACCTCAAACATCATATTCCCAACCCATCTTGGTATGTAGTTTCAATATTATCTCATCCATTTATCCAACTTCTTTTGCACTCTAGGCCCTAACTCTCATTTCAAACAAGTGTAAACCTTATATTATTTTTGATAATCTAGACAAAACAAATTTTCGAATGGTCTCAAACATTTTGATTATTGGTTTATCCCTTGCTTGAAAAATATAGGAATTAAAGCATCCAATCATATTATTCAGCAAAAGATCACATTTAATTTGTGTTGAGAAAGACCAATATTTCGTTGCTATATCATTCAAATATTGGTAAGCACAGACATCCAACTTACCAATTTTCGTCAAAATCTTGTCAAACTCAGGATTTGTAGTGGCCCTCGCAACATCTCAAAACATACCTTTCAAAGGAAAACTCTTGAACTGCTTCTGAAAATTGTTATATATATGTCGCACACAACCCGTGGTTGACATTTTGGAACACGTTGTTGAAATTTGGAACAAGACCCTAAACAAAAACAAATAATTTAGGTGCATGGAATATAAACAAACAAATACCTTTTTGTGAAACCATAATAAGTACCAACAAACAATTTAAGTGCATGGAGCAAATTAAAGAAAAAAGATTTACCTTTTGTTGGTTTGAGATGAAGTAAATCCTTTAGATCATCTTGAAGGAGGGAAAGAAACCATGTCCAACTGTCTTTGGTCTCTGCCTCCACTACAACCCATGCAATCTGGTATATGCCATCATTACGATCTATTCCAACTACATTCATCAGATGCCTTTGGCATTGTAGGACCATATGTCAACATTAGAAGGGATGAATAGGGATGTCTACCAACTTTTTAATTATTTAAAAATAATTTCAACACTTTTTAGGCACTTTTTAGCACAATGAAAAGTTTAAGAAATTTGCACTCAATCAATTTCAACAAAGTAAACTTTATGAAATTCTAATTCAATGGTAAAAAGATTACAGTCAAATGATTTCAACGAAACAAATCCTAAATCATGTAATCTAATAAAATGCTAGAGCAAAAAGTAAAGTGCAAAAATTAACAAGTTGAAGGAAAAGAGGACACCAAAAGTTTATAGTGGTTCGACAAATTGCCTACTGCATTCCCCAAGCTTCTCTTGGATATTTCACTAAATTCGATCCTCTTACGGATAAGAACCAAACTGTCACGACCCTCTTTTTCCTAGGCTAAAGAGAAACTCAAATCCTTTTTCTGGTTTAGGATTAAACCAATTGAATTTTCACATAACCCAAGGTGTGCCCACACCTTAATATAAATCCTCAAATGATAATAAAAAAAATTACTTCTTGAAAGCAGAGTAAACAAGTTACAAATTGCACATGATGTTGGGTTTTATGCCATAAACTTGTGTAGTTTTGTAAATTATTAATTAAATAAATAAAGAGTTATTTATTTTGATAATTATTGTATTCTTGCACATAAAACTAAATCCAATAAATTAAGCTCCAAGGTTATAATGATAGATCTTGAATAAATGTGTAGTGGACACTGAAGGGATGGAATCTCAATGCGGAAGCGATTGATCGCGTTTATTCTTGATTATGTTCATATAGAAATTACAAAAACAGAAACTATAGGCTAAGGCTACTTACGAAAGCATAGTAAATTAGGGATTACCTTTGAAGACTCGATTCTTCTCGTAATCCTCTTGTCGTCTACGATCTCTACGTTCTCTACGATCAAACACCTCCAAAACGTCTTCTTGGTTGTTCTCTAGGAGAGTGAGAGAAGTGGGAACTCCTTTTTGGAGATTAGGGATGCATAATGAATTTAAGAGAGAGATTGGTCTTTTTCTTGAAAGCAAATTTTCCAAAAAATGATTTTTTTTTCACATTTGCATCCAAAATGATGCTTATATAGGAAATGTGGGTGGAGACAAATTCTCCACCCATTATGCCACTATTTCCACTAATTATGCATTATGCAAAATCTATTTGCATAATTTCATAATATAAGGTGTCAAATACCTTATTATGTAAATCACATTTACATAAAGCGGAAATTAAATTGAATCATATTCAATTTCCATATCTCTTAGATTAATTTCTCTATATATGTCTTAATTCCATAATTAGGCAATAATATAGTTTATTATGAATCATATTCACATTAAACTATATTTTATATCAATTATATCATATATAATTGATACAATTCCCTGAATTGAATTTGAACACTTCAAATTTATTCCAAAACTTTATACCCTCATTAATTCCATATTGAGCCAATCGAGGGACCTAATGGACCTACAGATCATGAGCTCCAAGATTAAATCAAACTCTTTGACCCCGTTAATCAACACTCGTTAACTACGAGTCACTCCACTATAGACTCGTAGCTGCACTCTCTTCACTGTAGGACAAGTTGTGTCCATTGATATAACCAATGCCCGTGAGTCAACCCTTCACAGGTCGTTCGTAGTCACAGTTGGGTCAATTTACCGTTTTACCCCTGTGATTACTTCTCGCTCCTTAAACACCACTGATCCTCTAATGAACAACAAGTTTATGGTCCAACCATAAACAATGTCTCTCTCGGGCCAGCAAGAGGGAGGATCCCCGTTGTTCCAGACTTGGATACAGTTCTTAAGAGAACAACCTATCTAGTTACCCTAGGTCGGAAACGAGTGAATTTTTTCTTGCAAAGTTAAGTCCCTAGCTCCCTACGATGTTTCATCCCTGAGAAGGTAGGCATATTGAGTCGACAGTTGTGGCCACTCTCACTCGTGCTAGTCTAAGGATAAACCCCCGCAGACAGGAGTTCGTAACTCGCTCAAGATTCATGTCGACTCATTAATGGTCATCATTGAATTATTGTCCTAATATATCAACAGTGTAATTAGAGTGGTCGAATAATTCTCGGTCCGGTCTTATACAATCTCATCGCACAGGATGCCCCCACTCGCATGTCAACTACATGAATGAGCTGGATCACCTCGTTTGTATCAAATACAAAGTGGGCCACATCCGTAGTGTTGCCAGGATGAGGTTCTCAATCTTATCCATGTACTATAAACCATTTGGGTCATCTACTTGAACTTGATCTTAGCTTTGTGTCAACTACACACTGTTCAAGATCTCCTACATGTGACCCTGGAGCTTAGTTTATTGGATTTAAGTTTGTAATTGTGAGAATACAAGGTTTAAGGAAAAATAACACTTTTATTCATTTACTTGAAAAATTTAAAATACACGAGTTTAGGGCATAAATCCCAACAAACACAAGTTGGATTATGTTCAAGTATATAATCTAAATGGTCTATGGTATACGCATGAGGTTGGAAACCTTATTCTGGTAACACCATGGATGCACCCCACTTTGTATTTAGTACAAATGAGGTAGTCCAACTCGTTCATGTGGTAGACATGCAAGTGGGGGCATCATGTACGATGAGATCGTACAAGACTGGACTGCAAATTATTAGCCTATTAGTGTAACACCGTTAACAAGACAGGTCTAATAATTTATAGATAATCATTAGTGACTTGACCTGAATCCTGAGCAAGTTACGAACTCCTACTTATAGGGGTTTGTCCTTAGATTAGTATGAGTGAGAGTGGCTTGTAGCCGACTAAATATGTCTACCTTCTCAGGGACAGAACCTTGTAGGTAGTTGGGGACTTAACTCTGCGAGATGAAATTCACTCATTCCTGAATTAGGGAATTAGATAGGTTATTCTCTTAAGAACTGTATCCAGGTCTTGAACAACGGGACCCCACCCTCTTACTGGCATAAGAGGGATTATGTTTATGGTAGGACCATAGACTTGTTGTTCATTAGAGGATTAGTAGTGCTTAAGGAGCAAGAGATGATCACATGGGTAAAATGGTAATTTGACCCAGCTGTGATTACAAATAACCTATGAACGGTCGACTCATATGTATTAATTATATCAATGGACACAACACAATTTACAGTGAGGAGAGTGCAACTGCAAGTCTTTAGTGGAGTGACTCGTAGTTAATGAATGTTAATTAATTAGATCAAAGAGTTTGATCGGTTAATCTCGTATCATTGGGGCTCATGATCTGTAGATCCATTATGTCCCTCGGTTGGCTCAACATGGAAATATTGAGGGGTATAAAGTTTGGAGTAAAAATTGAAATCTTCAGTTTCACACATGAGGAGAAATATTAGTTATATGTGTTATAATTGATATAATATATAGTTTAATGTGAATTTGGTTCATAATAAACTATATATGTATATGAGAGATATGGAAATTGAATGTTGATTCAATTTATACATACTATATAAATGTGATTTATATAATAAGGTATGAGATACCTTATAATTATGTAAATATGCAAATATGATTTGTATATACATAATATGAGCACTATCTTGAACAATAGGGATAAGATGGTAATTTCTATCATATTTCCCTATAAATAGATGCATGGGATGCACTTTTGAAAATAATGCTATAGTGAAACCCTAGTGCTCATAAGCTTGTTGTGGCAATTCTCATAACAAGCTCCTCCTCTCAAATCTCTCTAGACTCCCCTAACTCCTAAGAGGAATCTCACCTTTCTCCCTCGGCGGTGATCGTAGACCGATTGTGTCGGGATCGTTGAGAACGTTAGATCGTGAGGAGCATTAGAAGAATTTGTTCTTCAAAGGTAATATGCTATCCATTTTACTCTTTACATATGGTTAATCTTAATTTTGTATTGTTCTTGATTTGATTTCGTAACAAATTTTGAGAACACACAATTCAATTCTCTTACGCTGCATTCGATCCCTTCACAAGAAAACTCCAAAAAAAATTCCTCACAATAGCGATATGCCAGTTGAAGAACTTGGTGAGGATTATTGAAAATATGAGCTTTTTGGAGACTTTTTGGTTGTTGTAAGATTTTGCAAAAATCACCTCTTAGAGCAACAAGATTGTTATCTATTTGACAAATGGAGGAGCCTCTTGTTGGAGTTTGTGCTCTAAAACTCGTAGTTTGTAATTTTGTTCTAATTATTGTAATAAAGAGTTATTATTGCAATAAAGAGTTATTGTTCGTTATTTATGATATTGCCCTTGTTTAACCCTAAATCCAATAAACTAAACATCCAAGGACATAAAATGTCTCTTGAACTGAATGTAGTGTACATAAAAAGGATCTCGGTTCGAGATAAAACCTAAAGGGTCTATAGTGAGAGGATAAGGTTTGGGTACCTTACCCTGGTAATACTATGGATGTGGTCCACTTTGTATTTTAATACAAACATGGTGATCCTAACGTGTTCGTGTAGATGACATGTGAGTGGGGATATCCTATGTAATGAGATTACATAAGACTGGACCGCGAAATAGTAACCACTAGATGTAACTCCGTTGACTAGGTAAGTTTCTATTTCACTAGGATAATCTAGGCAACTTGATCTCAATCCCGAACAGGTTACGAACTCCTGTTTGCGAGGGATTGTCCTTTGACTAGTATGGGTGAGAGTGGCTAGATTCGCCGACTCAATATGTCTACCTTCTTGGGGACAAGACCGAGTGAGCAGCTGTGGACTTAACTTAGCAAGATGAAATTCACTCATTCCCGCCTATTAGGGTAGCTAGATGAATGTTCCCTTAAGTGGTGTCTCTGGGACTTGAACAAAGAGCCCAACCCTCTCATTGGCCCGAGAGGGACTTCTGTTTATTGGTAGGACCACAAACAAATTGATCATTAGAGGAGCACTGATACTTAAGGTACAAGATGTAACCTATGGGTAAAACGGTAATTTGACCCAGTTGGTGTTACAAACATTCTTGAAGGATTGACTTGGTGTTATTGGTCCATATCTGTGGACACAAAAATATATTTACTGTGAGAAGAGTGCAGTTGCAGAATTTAGTGGAGTGTTCCCGCAGTTAACAAATGGTGATTAGGAGGTAATGAGATTAATCGAATAATTTCGTATCGTTGGAGCTTCTGATCTGTAGGTCCATTAGGTCCACCTTCTAGCTCGTAAAAGGTTCTTAGATTGTTTGAATTTAAAATGTTCAAATTCATTAGGGAATAAATTTAATGTATATAGATACGATATAATATAAAGTTTTGGAACTTTATATTATAAATTTAATGTGAATATTATTCATATTAAATTTTGTGAGAGAATTAAATATTTGAAAGAGTTCAAATATTAATTTAAGTGTGAATGAGATTTATATTTAAAAACTATAGGTTAAAATTTAATGTGCATTAAAATTATAGGTTAAGGGGTAAAATGATTAAATGAGATTTAATCATAATTAATTATATGGTATTTAATTAAATATGATTTAATTAAAATAAATATTAATATAATTAATTTGATTAATTATATTAAATATTAATTAATTAACCTCTCGATAGGGAGTGGGGAGTTACCATTTCTTTTGTACTTCTTCTCCTGGTGAGAGGAGATGATTTTGATCGATGATTTCATTTTGGTGCAATTGGTGAAATTGTTTTTCTCAATTCTCTCTCTCTAATTCCCTTCTCATTCTCTTCCAATTGTTGGAATCCTTCCCACCAAGGATTGATCAAAAGAACTCAGAGAATAGAAGGTTTGCCAAGTGGTAGTGTTCTGTAAAACAGAGAAGTTTTTTTTTTTTTTGTTGTTGTGTTGTTGTGCAATTAGAGTAAGAGTTGCTGGATTGAAAAACTACAAATGTAATTTCTAATTTCCTTTAGTTTAATTATTTTACAGAATGTGTGTGCATGTTGTAGCTCCATGCCTAATTAGATTAGATTACTGTTTATTCTCTGTTTTATCCAATGTAATGGTATTTCTAGTAAACCAAAACAATCAAGCAATTACGATTTTAATCACGTTTTCGCTGCTCAAGGGAATATGATTCCCATCAATTGGTATCAGAGTCAGGTTTGTTTTGTTTTGGTTGAAATAAATTTGCATTGGATAGGTGGGAATTGCATTTGGTTTGCTGTAAAACTGTTTATGAAAATTTTGACCATAGATTTATTTTTGATTAGATCAAATTAAATGTAAAGGCCCTTGTGTTTTGGGAAATTAAGTGCATAATCGAGTCTGTAATTAAGTTATGAGTCATTTGTGACAAATTTTGTGCAAATCGAATGAGATTCGAGTGAGAATTTGGCATTTGAAGTTGCTGTTTTCGAAGGAAGAAGCTGCTGTAGAAGCAACAACGTTGCAACGCCATTCATCAGTGTTGCAACGTGAGGAACGACGTTGCAACACCGAAACCCCTATCGATATCGAAATGCGAAGGATCAGCAGCGTTGCAACACTACCCCGATGCCAAACGCGCGCGGGGGATGAGGCAGCGTTGCAACACTCTCTTCAGCATTGCAACACCGTGACGACAACCTGAAGGTGCATACCGGTTCAGAAGTGGTTCGGGTCAATTTTGGTCTGGTTCGAGTGGTCTGAGCCCGGTTCAAGAAGTTTTGGACCGATTTTGTAATGAAATTAATGTAATATTATTTCTTTTTTCACTTTAGGAGCCAAATTTTTTCGGTTTTACGGTTATTTTCTTCATGAATGTCATTTAGAATTTTTCCCACCTTAGGATAAGCATGTTCATGCATTTTTATTTGTATAAATGTTATATAAATATGGAAGAAATGCATGATTTATTTTATTTTTCATAAGTAATTAATTATAAGTGTTATAATTATATTATATGGAAAATAAAGAGCATGAAGCATGAAATTACTTAGTTTAAAATAAATGTTATTTTATTTAAATAATTTGCTTTATTCAATTAGTTGAATATGATTTATAATTTCAATTTGAAATCGTTTGTTGGTTTTATAATATAGTTCCTTGTCATAGGTTAATTATTAAAATTTATAAAAGTTATAAATAAAGGGGTTTTAGAAACCATAACCTATAACAAAGAATTGCATGCAAACTTAGGAACTTGGGTTAAATTAAATTAGTTTTAAATTGTTTAAAATAATTTAGACCTAAGTTTAATTTCTAATAGGATTAGAAGTTAGTCTTACATAGTATTTTAAATAGTTTAAAATATAGTAGGACAATAGGACATTTGTTATAAGGGAACTCTACTGGTGATGTTTTGTCTAAGGTTGGGGGTACTTAAACTGACGGTTAGCGGAACACCTCCTACCTGGGAACTGTCTTGGAACTTAAGTTGAATTAACCATAGTCCTATGTTATATCTAGGTAATTAAAATATTTATTCACCTAGACGTAAAGTTAAAAGACCTAGTTATAATAGGCATAAACTTAGATAGATTCTATTAGCCAGAATCCGACTAAGTTAAACCTATACCCTAACCTTAGGAGCTTCAGTGGGAGAAAACAAGGTGTTCGCATCGAGTTTACTCTCACGTCCTCAAGAGTTGACACCGTGAGTTCCATACTCGGCTACGTGGCGTCAATAGGGCGACCCCTACGGTAAGTGTTTTCATGGTTCAATAACAAGGTGAATGAGGGAAGTATCCATAGTAAATGGGAGCAGGACGCGTGTCAACGTATCCTACGGTCTCCTCCATTAGGTTGCAACGTGAGATTTCTATAGTCCGCCTGCTAGGTTGTCCTGGAACAGACAATCCCTACGGAGAGCCTAACTATAGGGGTCGAAACACCTCGAACTCCAGAAATGGATAGGGTCTCTTAGGTAATTTGCCAACAGTTGTCTTTCTTTATAGTAGCCTGTTGGCTCGGACCTATTGGATCTAAAAATGGTAGGGTCACATTTACGGGATAAATTAAGCTAGTTAACAAGCCCTTGACCAAACAAACGGGTAGCTAAGAATCATTGGGACATGAGATGTTCTGGTAGTGAGAATTAGCTGAGATAGTCTCAATTCAGGGGAGAAGTGACTGACCACCCGATGGTGACTTTTGTTCTAAACCCTTGAAGTATCGTTGCAAAATTAAAAGTTTAATTTAAACACTAGGATTTTTTAATAATTTTGCTAAATTTGATTGGTTTGTAATGGGTTAAAGGGATAACTAATTAGAACTGTTTTGAAATTTCAACATGTCGTCCTCTATAATAGCCGTACTTAAAAGCGAACGTTTAACTGGCGAAAATTATACTACGTGGAAGTCCAGCCTGAATACGATTCTCTTTGTTGACAACCTTCGGTTTGTACTGACCGAAGAATGTCCTCAGGTCCCTGCTCGAAACGCTCCTCAAACTGTTAAGGATGCGTACGACCGTTGGATCAAGGCCAATGATAAGGCCAAGGTCTACATTTTGATCAATGTTTCTGAAGTTCTGGCCAAAAAGCACGAGGGCATGTCTCAGCTCGTGAGATCATGAGTTCGTTGCAGAATATATTTAGACAACCGTTTGGACAACTTCAACACGAATCTCTCAAGTACGTTTATAACTCCCGTATGAAGGAGGGATTGTCAGTAAGAGAACATGTTCTCGATTTGATGGTTCACTTCAACGTGGCTGAAATGAACGACGCGGTCATAGACGAGCAAAGTCAGGTGTCATTCATCTTCGAATCTCTTTCGAAGAGTTTTATGCAATTCCGCAGCAATGCGGTGATGAATAAGATAGAGTACAAACTGACTACTCTCCTCAATGAACTGCAGACTTTCCAGTCTCTTATGAAGAATAAGGGACAGACTAATGGAGAGACAAATCTATTTTCCCATTCCAGAAAGTTCCAGAAGGGTTCGTTCTCTAGAACTAAGTCCTGTGGTCCATCTTCTGGGCTAAAGAAGACCCAACAGAAGAAGATAGGAGGGAAAGCGAAGTCACCTGCTGCCGATAAGGGCAAGAGAAATACCAAGATTGCATACAAAGGAAAGGGTTTCCATTGCAATATGAACGGGCACTGGAAGCGAAACTGCCAAAAGTACCTTGCTGAGCTCAAATAGAATAAAGGTAAATTCGATTTACTTGTTCTTGAAACTTGCTTAGTGGAAAATGATGATTTTACCTGGATACTTGATTCAGGAGCCACTAACCATGTTTGCTCTTCGTTACAGGAAACTAGTACCTAAACGAGCTCGAAGAGGGTGAGATGACGCTCAGGGTCGGAACAGCAGACGTCGTCTCAGCTCATGCAGTGGGACATGCCAAGCTATTTTTTAGAGATAGATTTATATTTTTAGAAAATATGTACTGTAACGACCCTACTTTCTAAGACTCTTTTCCTAAGGTCGTTACTAACCATGCATTCATTTGAGGCCAAAAACAAAACAACCAAAAAGTAAAAACGAAACCGAAATACCTTCTTTATTGGGATCCCAAGAAAACAATCGTTTAAAAACCAAGTTCACTCAAATGAAAAAAAGAAAAAAAACTCAATTCTGGCCTCTTCTCAAATAAAGTTCAACATATGACAGAAAAATTATAAATAAAAACAAATTTAAAACATGAAACGAAGTTCAAAAGATGCGGAAGACATGACTTCTATTCCCATGGCCTTATAACGCATTCCCGTCATTCGCCACCTGTAAGTTCTTGCTTTACACGAAAACATTTTTTTAAAAGAAAGGGTGAGCATTATGAATTAATACTCGATGAAGTGTCCCCACACTAGGGGTTGAAAAACAAGTTGTCAAAACAAACCATGGCTTTATGTGGGACCCACACATAAATAAAACATATTTCATGACTTTTTCTCTCTGGGCTATCGTTGGAAAAATTAAGACTTCCGATCCATGGCCTCTTAGTTTAGGTCGACTCTAAGTATTTCGTAACTTACATAGCATCAAATATGTATACATATATATACATTGGAAGTTTAATCGCACACGACCTTCGTAAGCATTTTCATTTTTATAAAGTTTCTCTTGGCCTTTAGTGGACAATTAAGTTCTCTCGTATCATGGCCTCTAATTTGAGTCGACTCTAACACATACATAACTTATATAATGAATATTATCGGGAAGATTTCACCACATTTCTTCAAACATTTTTGGAAGTACATGCTTATGGTCCCAATCGAAATAGTAACAACATTCATGCAAAATTTTCATGGCATAGTTATATAAAAAGTCAAAATGTTCAATCTTAAACCAACTACAACATGAAATTCATGGCCTCTGAGATAAATATCAAGTCAACCACATCATGGCATTTAAAACGAACCTTTCATTCAAATCATGACATTTATAAAGGACTTTTCAAACGGAACATGACATTTAGAATAGACTTTTCAAGCTGAACATGGCATTTTTCAAACAAGTCCTTAACTTCTAAATTTTAGGGTTGGCGTGGGTTCCCTTACCTTAGCCTTAGCTTGAAACTCCTAAAGTTTCGCTCATAATTCAAAGCTCATCTCAATTGTGCTTGATACTTGAGTTCTCTAAATTCAATCCAATTTCCTAATTAGAACACATATAAATAAACTTATTCGAATTCAATAATAGCCAGGTCGAGTTACCAAAAATGGAGGTTTGGAACAGACTCGGGAGGCGAAACGGATGCAAACGGGCGAGTTTCGATGAACGGCGACGCGTGACCGGCCGGCAGCGGGCAACGGCAGCGCGTGGTGGCGACTAGCGGCGAGTGGAGATCAGATCTGAGAAGCTCGTCGGTCGATCTATACAAAACCAATCTTATTTCAAGCAAAACCGACCAGAAAAGGGATGAACCGACCGACCCAAAGTGGCGGTGCTCGACCCAAGCTTCGTGACGCGCATACCGGGCGTGGCGTGTTTTGTTCTGTCGGACACTCCACCGTTGATCTGTTTCAAAACCGACCATCTCACAACGGGAACCAGCCGTTTGACACTTGATTTGGCGAGACCGACGTCCTCTGGCAAGGCTGCGTGCGTGACGTCAGACGACACGACGAGGATCCGAACAACGATAATCGACTCGAGCGACGCCGATCGGACGGCGGCAAGTCCGCCCAATGGGTCCATGGGCGTTGACGACGTGGGGCTCTCGGAGGAAGGCTTCAGGGATTGGAGTTGGTTTGCCGACGACGTGATCCACAAAGAAGGTGTGGTCGGCGGTTCGTCTTCTACACGACGAGACTTGGTGGGGGTTCCGGTGATGACCTCTAGCTAGCTTCAACGTGCGACAATGGCGGACAGATGGTTGGCGTGCGGCGGCTGCTCCATCGTGAAGGTAGGGAGGGATGGAGAAGAAGAGACCTCGATATGCATGATTCAAAGATAAAAACCCTACCTTGACTTTCTTTCAAAATTACGAAAATACCCTTCCATCTTCCTTTTAACCACAAACATGCCCTTAAGCCAAATTAAATGTCCTCAAAATATCTTCAATTACACAAAATTCTTAATTTACAAAGCCTTTCAATAAATACAAAGCCCCAAGGCTCAATAAATTTAATTTCCATTACATTAACCCAAATCACAACCTAAAATGTACCTGGAAATTTCGGGGCGTTACAATCTTCCCTCCTTAAAAACTTTCGTCCTCGAAAGTTCATAATCTTGTAATAAATCGGGATAGTTCACTCACACTTTCTCCAATCCATCATGAAGAGTCTTTCGGTCCCTTATGCGAGAATTCACATCCGCTGCTTCTCTAGTGTCACAATGGCGATTACGTGTTATTCAATGGTCTCATAACTTTAACTCGAGCTTCTTCCCTTCTATTAGGTCTTTCTATCAAGGCCTAAATAGCTAATATTCTTGACTCGAATTCTAAGGCTAGAAAGTCCCAAAATGCAAGTCCTGAAATAACTCGGGATGCCCCCTAAGTAGTCTCCTCTGCCTTGTGATTCTAGAATGGGATGCCTTACTAAACTGATTCCCCTTTTGGTTTACTGTATTAGCTACTAGCATTATTTATTTCATTGCATGACTCAATTGCTCCATTTGGTCATTGATTTTATAACCTTATCACTTTTCCAAGAGACATGACTTCATTAAGGATAGAGTTAGCGACTTTGTTCGGTTGCTCAAGGCTCTTCACACTACTGGTTAACCTCTCGCTACTCTCAACGACCTTTTAGTAAACGTTGCAGTGACAATCCCACTCGCATACTTAATTAACTTTGGGGCTTTCTATTGCAATCAATAACTCGTTGAAAGGTTTAATTCTTGGTAGAAGTAACCCACACTTAGGTCTCCTTTGGTTGTCGTGACACATGAAATGTTCCATACAACACTGCCCATCTTATTACAAAAATGCTCCGAAAATTTCGGCAACATAACGGCATAGGTACAACAATGCCAAAATTTTCTCTAACACCTGTTTGATAGAAAATGCACTTCTAAAATCAGACAACCAACCAATCATGCCTCCAAACTCCATTTCAAGATTACTCAGGGTTCAGAAACATACAAAACATAGGAATGTTGAACAACCAAATATAAGTGAAACTAAATTCCTTTAATTGTAAACAATAATTCTTTAAAGACAAGAAAATCTAACAATCAAGTTGCGACCTCAACTTTAAAACAAACTTTTAAAAGGGTGTAACGAAATCCTCTTGACTTACCTTGCTTAGAACCCAAACAATTATAGGTTATCTCATTAAGTGTCAAAAATTTTCATTGCAAGTTCTAGGAAATAGAATGAATCTTTTAGAGCAAGTTACTCATGATACAACTTGCACTCTATCTCTTTTAACCTTTCCTCAGCCTATGGCACAACGCAACAATCATTCATATCACTCCCCTTTAAAATAACTCAACCGATAATAACTTCGATACTGAGCGATCTCGCGAAAATGAATTTATTCTTTTAAAACTCATTCTCCCTTTACCTTTCAACTCCTTAAATATCATGTTCAGTGATCACTTGAATGTAATGAAATTTTCTTATCACCCATATGGTTGGACACCTTAGAATGGCATTCACTACATCCTTTAACTTTTCCGTCTCTTTTGCCGTGAAACCCTAACGTTCAGACTTTGAATACGAATACTTCACTTAACACCTCTAGACTTTGACTTTTCAAGAAATTATAGTATTCCTCTGTCAAGGTTCTACTTACGAAACTTAGTTGTTCAAAGTTTCATAGAAGGCTTTCACATCGTAATGTCCCTTCTTTCCCTCTTTTGTCCAAACTAGCTCTTTTAATAACGTGCAGGTGAGTGTCTAATCTTGACAAAATTTTCCTTAAGTCTTACATCTTCAACTCAGACATTTCCTTCCCAACACCAAACACCTAAGGTCACTTATTCGTCTCTTCTTAGCTCAACAAATTTCATTATGCCCATCTTTTGAAATTTACTTGGACACATAACTCCTTGGTGACCTTTCAACTACTTTCACCTCTTAGAACTTACTCTTCCCTCCTTTTGTCTAAAGAAATCCTTCTAAATTATCTTTTATGCCCCTTCTTAGACTTGGTTTAACTTGAATGTCTCAGGCAACTTAATCACAACAATGTTTTACCCTTTTCCTGAGCAATAAATCCATCGAGTCTATGAACATTAGGGGCACTTAAGTCAAATCTCTATAATCTTCATGATGTTCGTAATGTGGTTTGAAAGTTGTCTCGGGATATCTTATCTCTGATTCTTGGTGGACGATAAATTGACCCAATTTTCTTCTTCAATAATATTGTGCTCCTTGTAGTTGGTGGAATAGGTCACTCATCCAAAGATGGAGATATTTATTCTTAGCAATGGCATTCTTCCACTTCCTCTAACCTGTGCACAAACATAAAGATGCTTCTTTCTCCTTTACGAACAACACTAATACTCCTTAGGGTGCTATACCACTATTAACTCTTATATAAAAGTTTTTGAACCTATAACTTGAGTTCTTTTAACCTTACTGGAGCATTCTACAAGGAGTGTTTAAAGCTACTGCTGCTTACACTTTAACTTCATGCTTAAGTCTATTTCTTGTGTTAAGGATAACCTTAAAATATCAAACTTATTTTTATCTAACGCCAATGAATTGTTCCTCGTGCTCACTTTCTTTAAACTCGACTTCCTCCTTTTAGTCAAATTGAAAACTTTCTCAACTACTTGTACCATTGTAGTTCTAATGTCGATTTCTCTAAAATCTCACTTAAGAACCATTAGCCTAACCTTTACTAAATGGGCCCTCTGATTTCACTCTAATGGTCGATCGGACACTACAACTATACACTTTACAAATTCAAATGGGTTCCTCATCTTGACTTCTACATAACGAAGAATAGACTCATTGAAACTTTCCTCTATTACTCAAATTCTCTTTACTTAAACCTCTGATTGGAAAACGAAAACTTTATACTACATAAGAAATCAAGGTTAACATCTCATATTATCTCTTCCAAGTTATACATATATATCCTGACCAACAGGTGGAAATTAATGGCAAAGTTCCTTATTCACATTCCAGAAGCTTGAACACATGGGTAACCATGTGACTGTCGAAATGTATACAGGGTTCTAGGGTCCAGATCATCCAATCTCTTATGTTCTCGAACTAGAACTCTAACTACTTACTTTTTCTCTCCGTACTTGTCTTTACTAAATTCATTACCCTTAGGGTATTACTTTTGGAATTTTATACCATGCCTATCTTCAGTAATACATAAATGTTTCATATTTACAAAACTTCCTCTGGGTGTCAACCCCTTTTTTTTTACTCAACTCTGTCTTTTCTACCACTAAAAGTAGGAATCTCATGCATATCCTTTTCTCTCAATGCAAAAACACATCACTTTCATAACATATATACGTTTAGCTTCACATATATGCATTTTCTTTCTGAAAACAAATAGTCTGAATCGTATATTTTCATTCTTTCATAACTTAGAAACACATCTGGCTCAAATCTCATACACATATAACTTTAAATATAAAACATACATAATTTTTCTTTTCATAAACAAAACAGAACTTTATTTCAAAGGCATACCTGGCGATGACGGAGAGTTGCTACTTAGCCATGGGATTACTAGTGCTTACGATGTAAGCAAGTCTACAGAACCCTAACCTAGGGCTTTGATACCAACTGTAACTACCCTACTTTCTAAGACTCTTTTCCTAAGGTCGTTACTAACCATGCATTCATTTGAGGCCAAAAACAAAACAGCCAAAAAGTAAAAACGAAACCGAAATACCTTCTTTATTGGGATCCCAAGAAAACAATCGTTTAAAAACCAAGTTCACTCAAATGAAAAAAAGAAAAAAACTCAATTCTGGCCTCTTCTCAAATAAAGTTCAACATATGACATAAGGATTATAAATAAAAACAAATTTAAAACATGAAACAAAGTTCAAAAGATGCGGAAGACATGACTTCTATTCTCATGGCCTTCGCAACGCATTCCCGTCATTCGCCCTGTAAGTTCTTGCTTTACCTGAAAACATTTTTTTTAAAAGAAAGGGTGAGCATTATGAATTAATACTCAGTAAGTGTCCCCCACTACCGGGGTTGAAAAACAAGTTGTCAAAACAAACCATGGCTTTATGTGGGACCCACACATAAATAAAACATATTTCATGACTTTTTCTCTTCGGCTATCAGTGGAAAAATTAAGACTTCCTGATCCATGGCCTCTTAGTTTAGGTCGACTCTAAGTATTTCGTAACTTACATAGCATCAAATATGTATACATATATATACATTGGAAGTTTAACTGCCACGACCTTCGTAAGCATTTTCATTTTTATAAAGTTTCTCTTCGGCCTTTAGTGGACAATTAAGTTCTCTCGTATCATGGCCTCTAATTTGAGTCGACTCTAACACATACATAACTTATATAATGAATATTATCAGGAAGATTTCACCACAGCCTTCGCAAACATTTTTGGAAGTACATGCTTATGGTCCCAACTGAAATAGTAACAACATTCATGCAAAATTTTCATGACATAGTTATATAAAAAGTCAAAATGTTCAATCTTAAACCAACTACAACATGAAATTCATGGCCTCTGAGATAAATATCAAGTCAACCACATCATGGCATTTAAAACGAACCTTTCATTCAAATCATGACATTTATAAAGGACTTTTCAAACGGAACATGACATTTAGAATAGACTTTTCAAGCTGAACATGACATTTTTCAAACAAGTCCTTAACTTCTAAATTTTAGGGTTGGCGTGGGTTCCCTTACCTTAGCCTTAGCTTGAAACTCCTAAAGTTTCGCTCATAATTCAAAGCTCCTCTCAATCGTGCTTGATACTTGAGTTCTCTAAATTCAATCCAATTTCCTAATTAGAACACATATAAATAAACTTATTCGAATGCAATAATAGCCAGGTCGAGTTACCACAAATGGAGGCTTGGAATGGACTCGGAGGCGAAACGGATGCAAACGGGCGAAGTTCGATGATGAACGGCGGTCTTTGGCGTGTTCGTTTCGTGTTTGGGACACTCCACCGTTGATCTGTTCAAAACTGACCATCTCACAACGGGAACCAGCCGTTTGACACTTGATTTGGCGAGATCGACGTCCTCCAGCGAGGCTGCATGCATGACATCAGACAACACGACGAGGATCCGAGCAGCGATAATCGACTCGAGCGGCGGCTGATTCGACGGCTTCCGTCCAGCGGGGTTCAGTGGGTGTCGACGACGTGGGGCTCTCTGAGGATGGCTTCAGGGATTGGAGTTGGTTTGCCGACGACGTGATCTACAAAGAAGGTGTGGTCGGCGGTTCGTCTGCTGCACGACGAGACTGGGTGGGGGTTCCGGCGATGACCTCTAGCTAGCTTCAACGTGCGACAATGGCGGGTGGATGGTTGGCGTGCGGCGGCTGCTCCATCGTGAAGGTAGGGAGGGATGGAGAAGAAGAGACCTCGATATGCGTGATTCAAAGATAAAAACCCTACCTTGACTTTCTTTCAAAATTACGAAAATACCCTTCCATCTTCCTTTTAACCACAAGCATGCCCTTAAGCCAAATTAAATGTCCTCAAAATATCTTCAATTACACAAAATTCTTAATTTACAAAGCCTTTCAATAAAATACAAAGCCCCAAGGCTCAATAAATTTAATTTCCATTACATTAACCCAAATCACAACCTAAAATGTACCTAGAAATTTCGGGGCGTTACAATGTACATAGTTCCCAAGATTAATAGGAACTTGAAATCTATCTCTTGTCTAATTGAACATCATTATTGTATTTCTTTTTCTAGTAATGAAGCGTTCATTTCAAAGAAAGGTGTCAATATTTGTTCTGCTAAGTTAGAAAACTGCTTGTATGTACTTAAACCGAATCAAACTAAGGCAATTTTAAATCATGAGATGTTTAAAACTGCAAATACTCAAAGTAAAAGGCAAAGAATTTCTCCAAATAATAATACCTATCTTTGGCATCTTAGACTTGATCATATAAATCTCAACAGGATTGAGAGACTATCAAAGAATGGACTTCTAAATAAGTTAGAAGATGTTTCTCTACCTCCTTGCGAATCATGCTTGGAAGGTAAAATGACTAAGCGACCTTTTTCTGGAAAATGTTATAGAGCCAAAAAACCCTTGGAGCTTATACATTCGGATCTTTGTGGTCTGGTGAATGTTAAAGCTCGTGGATGGTACGAATATATTATCTCTTTCATAGATGATTATTCGAGGTATGGTTATCTATACCTAATGCATCATAAGTCTGAGGCTCTTCAAAAGTTCAAAGAGTATAAGGCTGAAGTAGAGAATGCATTAGGGAAAACCATTAAAACACTTCGATCCGATCGAGGTGGAAAGTATATGGATTTGAGATTCCATGACTATTTGATAGAACATAGAATCAAATCTCAACTCTCAGCACCTAATACACCACAACAGAATGGTGTGTCAGAAAGGAGAAATAGAATCTTGTTAGACATGGTTCGATCTATGATGAACTATGCTCAATTGTCTGCCTCGTTTTAGGGTTACGCAGTAGAGACTGCGGTTCAAATCTTGAACACTGTTCCATCAAAGAGTGTTTTAGGAACACCTTTTGAGTTATGGAAGGGGGTTAACCTAGTTTACAACACTTCAGGATTTGGGGTTGTCCGACATATGTGTTGGTGACAAACCCAAAGAAATTGGAACCTCGTTCAAAATTATGCCAATTTGTTGGCTATCCGAAAGAAACGAGAGGTGGTCTTTTCTACGACCCATAAGAAAACAAGGTGATTGTATCGACAAACGCCACTTTTTTGGAGGAAGATCACATGAGGAACCACAATTCGAGTAGTAAGTAGTATTAAATGAAGCTACAAATGAGTCAACAAGAGTTGTTGATCAAGCTGGACCTTCATCAAGGGTTGATAAAGAAGCCGACACATCGAGTTAGTCTCGTCTTTCTCAATCGTTGGGAATGCCTCGGCGCAGTGGGAGGGTTGTTTCCCAACCTGACCGCTACTTGAGTTTAGCTGAAACTCAAGTTGTCATACCTGATGACAGTGTAGAGGATCTATTGTCCTATAAACAGGCAATGAATAACGTAGATAAGGACCAATGGATCAAAGCCATGGACCTAGAAATGAAGTCAATGTACTTCAATTAGGTTTGGGAACTTGTAGACCAACCTGAAAGGGTAAGACCCATGTGCAAGTGGATCTATAAGAGAAAAAGAGATGCAACCGGAAAGGTACAGACGTTTAAGGCCAAACTTGTAGCAAAGGGTTTTACCCAAAAGGAAGGAGTTGACTATGAGGAAACTTTTTCCCCTGTTGCTATGCTTACTTAAGTCTATAAGGATACTCTTGTCCATAGCCACTTTTTATGATTATGAAATTTGGCAAATGGATGTCAAGACTGCCTTTTTGAATGACAATCTTGACGAGAGCATCTATATGTCTCAGCCCAAAGGGTTCATAACTCAAGGTCAGGAGCAAAAAGTTTGCAAGCTCAATCGATCCATTTATGGGTTGAAACAAACATCCAGATCTTGGAACATAAGATTTGATACTGCGATCAAGTCTTATGGCTTTGACCAAAACGTTGATGAGCTTTGTGTTTACAAGAGGATAATCAATGAAAAAGTAGCTTTCTTAGTACTTTATGTGGATGATATCCTACTCATTGAGAATGATGTAAGATACCTAACTGACATAAAAAAATGGCTGGCGAGCCAATTCCAAATGAAAGATTTGCGAGAGGCGCAGTATGTTCTTGAGATTCAACTTTTCAGGGATCGTAAAAACATAACGCTAGCTCTGTCTCAAGCATCTTATATCAACAAAATGTTGGCCCGATATTCGATGCAGAATTCCAAGAGGGGCTTATTACCCTTCAGGCATGAAATTCATTTGTCTAAGGAACAGTCTCCTAAGACAGCTCAAGAAGTTGAGGATATGAGACGTATTCCCTATGCCTCTGTAGTAGGTAGCCTAATGTATGCTATGATGTGCACGAGGCCAGACATTTGTTATGCAGTGGGAATAGTCAGTAGATACCAATCCAATCCGGGTAGACCACTGGACCGTAGTTAAAAATATCCTCAAGTATCTTAGGAGAACGAGAGATTATATGTTTGTGTATGGGACTAAGGATTTGATCTCATCGAATCGATTCGATTTTTCGACCGATAAGGATTCTAGGAAATCCACATCGGGATCAGTTTTCACTCTTAACGGGGGAGCTATAATATGGCGAAGCATCAAGCAAAGATGCATCACTGACTCCACGAAAGGCTGAGTATGTCACTGCTTGTGAAATAACCAAAGAGGTTGTTTGGCTAAGGAAATTCCTTACTGATTTGGAAGTTGTTCCAAATATGGAATTTTCCATCACCTTATACTGTGACAACAGTGGTGCGGTAGCCAATTCGAAGGAACCTTGCAGCCATGAGCGAGACAAGCACATCGAGAGGAAGTATAACCTCATACGAGAAATAGTGCAACGAGAAGATGTGACAGTCACGAAGATCGCTTCGGAGCATAACGTTGTTGATCCGTTTACAAAGATTCTCACAACTAAAGTGTTCGAGGGTCATCTGGAAAGTCTAGGTCTATGAGATATGTACATAGGCTAATCTAGAGCCAGTGAGAAATATGTAATGGGTATATGGATGCCCTAGTTTATTGTATTTGTATCTCTGTAACCACTTGTTTTAGATTGTGACGTACTCCACTAGAGTTTTAGTTCAAGTGAGAGTTTGTTGGGGTTTGTGCCATAAAACTCGTAGTTTGTAATTTTGTTCTAATTATTATAATAAAGAGTTATTATTTCAATAAAGAGTTATTGTTTGTTATTTACGATATTGTCTTTTATTTTAACACTAAATCCAATAAACTAAACATCCAAGGCTGTAAAATGTCTCTTGAACAGAATGTAGTGTACATATAAAGGATCTCGGTTCGAGATACAACCTAAAAGGTCTATAGTAAGGGGATAAGGTTTGGGTACCTTACCCTGGTAACACTATGGATGTGGCCCACTTTGTATATGATACAAACACTATGATCCTAACGTATTCGTGAAGATGACATGTGAGTGGGGATATCCAATGTAATGAGATTACATAAGACCGGGCCATGAAATAGTAACCACTAGATGTAACTCCGTTGACTAGCTAGGTTTCTATGTCACTAGGATGACCTAGGCAACTTGATCTCAATCCTGAGCAGGTTACGAACGAGGGATTGTCCTTTGACTAATATGGGTGAAAGTGGTCAGATTCACCGACTCAATATGCCTACCTTCTTGGGGACAAGACCGACTGAGCGGCTGGGGACTTGACTTAGCAAGATGGAATTCACTCCTTCCCGCCTACTAGGGTAAGTAGATGAATGTTCCCTTAAGTGGTGTCTCCGAGACTTGAACAAAGGGTCTGACCCTCTCATTGGCCCGAGAGTGACTTCTGTTTGTTGGTAGGACCACAAACAAATTATTCATTAAAGGAGCACTGATACTTAAGGTACAAGATGTAACCCAGGGGTAAAACGATAATTTGACCCAGCTGGTGTTACGAACATTCGTGAAGGATTGACTTGGTGTTATTGGTCGATATCCGTGGACACAAAAATATATCTGCAGTGAGAAGAGTGCAACTTCGAGACTTTAATGGAGTGTTCCCGCAGTTAACGAATGGTGATTAGGAGGTTAATGAGATTAACCGAATAATTTCGTATCGTTGGAGCTTCTGATCTGTAGGACCATTAGGTCCAGCTTCTAGCTCGTAAAGGGTTCTTAGATTGTTTGAATTTGAAATGTTCAAATTCACTAGGGAATAAATTTAATGTATATAGATACGATATAATATAAAGTTTTGAAACTTTATATTATAAATTTAATGTAAATATGATTCATATTAAATTTTGTGAGAGAATTAAATATTTGAAAGAGTTCAAATATTAATTTAAGTGTGAATGAGATTCATATTTAAAAACTATAGGTTAAAATTTAATGTGCATTAGATGTGCATTAAAACTATAGGTTAAGGGGTAAAATGATTAAATGAGATTATATCATAATTAATTATACGGTATTTAATTAAATATGATTTAATTAAAATAAACATTAATATAATTAATTTGATTTATTATATTAAATATTAATAATTAATTGTTAATTAATTAATTGGGAACGTGCCACGATGACACATTTCCATCACTCCCCAATCTCCTCTCGATAGGGAGTGGGGAGTTACCCTTTCTTTTGTACTTCTTCTCCGGGTGAGAAGAGGTGATTTTGATCGATGATTCCATTTTGGTGCAATTGGTGAAATTGCTTTTCTTAATTCTCTCTCTCTAATTTCCTTCTCCTTCTCTTCCAACTGTTGGAATCCTTCCCACCAAGGATTGATCAAAAGAACTCAGAGAATAGAAGCTTTGCCAAGTGGTAGTGTTCTGTATAACAGAGAAATTTTTTTTTGGTTGCTGTGTTGCTGTGCAATTGGAGTAAGAGTTGTTGGATTGAAAAACTACAAAGGTAATTTCCAATTTCCTTTAGTTTAATTATTTTACAGAATGTGTTTGCATGTTGTAGCTCCATGCCTAATTAGATTAGATTATTGTTTATTCTCTGTTTTATCCAATGTACTGGTATTTCTAGTAAACCAAAACAATCAAGCAATTACGATTTTAATAACGTTTCCACTGCTCAAGGGAATATGAGTCCCATCAACGCTTATGACCATTAGATCTAGGGTATTAAAAAAGAGTTGTTGGGATTGATATGGGCTAAATTTGGAATTAAAATTGGTATAAAAACCAATTAAAATGTTGTTCCAGTCGAGAGAAGCAAATCCCAGTCGCGCCACTGCAAAAACAACACTACTCGCGCGTTCCAGAGGCGCACGCAGGGCACGTGTACTGCACGCACGGGTACAACGCATGAGGCGACTCTGTTTTGCCTTTTTTTATTATTTTTAAATCAAATTTAAATTTTATATATATATATATATATATATATATATGTATGTATATACAAATTTGAATTCAACCCATGAGTGTTTGCCACGTGTCGCCTTCAGATGCGTCAACTTATGCCACGTCATCTTTTTTACCATTGGATTGCCACGTCAGCCACCATGTCATCATTTTTTACCGTTAGACCGCCACGTCAACATTTGAACGTTGACCCACCACGCCATCTGCCACGTGTCACTACTTTACTACTCTCATTCTAAATCTTGTTTTGTTCATATCTCTTTCGTTTGAACTCCAATTTGAGCGATTCAAAGTGCGTTGAATTCGTCTCTTCGAGCTCTACAAGATAGACCCTTTGGTACACTAAAAGGATCAGTAAAAAGATGAGTTTATTATCATAAAAATACTTGATTTGATTGAAGCGTTAAAGCTAACATTCTTCCCCTTTTTTATGATGACAAACCTATAAAAGATGCAAACATTTTTCAGATATGTTCTCCCTCTTTTGTTATCAACAAAAAACATAAACGGGTTTCTCCCCTTTTCTTACCTAATAAGAGAGATGAATAACTCCCCCTGAATTCAATATGTAAATAAATATATGCTCTCTCTATCAATCACATTGATGTCATTAAATGTGAAGGATACCAAGTGCAAGTCTATTTTTACAAAATGCTTCTTCATTCAGAGTTTTTGTAAAAATATATGCTACTTGTTTTTCTGTGTGAACATAATTAATGACAATTTGATCTTTTTGCACATACTTTCTAAGAAAGTGATGTCTTATATCTATATGTTTTGTCCTAGAGTGTTAAATATATAGGATTTTTAGTTAAATTAATCGAACTAGTATTATCACAAAAGATAGGTACTTGTTCAAAATTTAAAGCAAAATCACGCAAGGTTTGTTTCATCCATAAAACTTGAGAACAACAACTTGCAACAACAATATATTCAACCTCAGTAGTGGATAATGCAATAGAGTTTTGTTTCTTGCTATACCAAGAGACTAGTGAACTACCTAAGAAGTGACATGTTCCACTAGTACTTTTTCTATTAGTTAAACTACCAGCAAAATCAACATCAGAATATGCAATTAAATCTAAGGATGCATTCTTAGGATACCACAAACCTAAATAAAAAATTCCAAGTAGATATTTAAAAATTCTTTTTACAACATGCAAGTGCGATTCTTGGGACAAGATTGAAATCTAGCACACATGCAAACATTAAACATAATATCTGGCCTACTTGCAGTTAAGTAAAGTAGAGATCCGATCATACCTCGATAATCCTTAATATCTACGTTTTTACCTTATTCATCCTTATCAAGCTTTGTAGTTGTGCTCATTGGGTTCTTTGCTACTTTTGCATTATAAAACTTAAATCGCTTGAGTAGATCCCTTGTATACTTTTCTTGATTTATGAAGATTCTTTCTTTTAGTTGTTTGATTTGAAGCCCGAGAAAGAACTTGAGTTCTTCCATCATGCTCATTTCAAACTCGCTATGCATACACTTAGAAAATTCTATAATTTGTTCTTGAGGATGGTGAGTAGAAAATTTCCAATCTTGAGGGAGGGTTTCCTCTTGCTCCTTTTGAGTTTCATTTTCAACTGCTTTTGTGTCCTTATCTTCAATATTCAACTTCTCAAATGGTTTTTCTAAATCATCACTCACAAACACTTTATTAAATGCAACATGTGTTTCATCAAATACGACATTCATTGACTCTTCAACAACAAGAGTTCTTTTATTAAAAACTCTATATGCTTTACTACATGCAAAATATCTTAAAAATATGCCAATGTCAGTTTTTGAATCAAACTTTTCAAGTTTCCCTTTGTCAGTTTTTGAATCAAACTTTTCAAGTTTCACTTTGAATCAAACCACTCGAGGCGTTACTTCCAAGTTGCACCGCTCGCGCCGAAAATCCGGCAGCATAATGGCACAACCTGGACAAACCAAAAATTTAAATGAACCTGAACCTGGACAAAGCACTTCAAAAGACTCACGAGGGTACCCAGCCTCCACCAAACTACATAGAAAACATTAGGCTGGGCTCCAGCCCCTCGGAGTTAACAGAAATCTCAAACCGCAGAAGCATACTTTGAATACGAAAGAAAACATAACTCAACATACTTCGATTCGAGAAATGAACAGCAAACAGAATAAAGTTTAAAACATGAATGGAAGCAGCAGAACGCAACAGAAGAAAGAAAAAAAAATAACAACTCCTAATCGAATACTCCTAACTAAGTCCTACAAGTCTTCCATAGCCTCGCAGGGGTCTCACCGTCGGTGGTCATCTCACTGGTTTGCCTTACCTGCAACAAAAGAAGAAATAAAGAAGGAATGAGTATAAAAACATACTACTCGATGCAAAGACACACTTCGCCCAAGAATAAAGAACATAAAGAAACGACCTTAGGCTTAGCTAAACACGACACCTAGCCCGCCAAACAACCTCAACAAGCATCCCGACCTATTTCTTACTCTCAGTTTCTTAGTTCTGTCCTACCCTTAGCTCCGGATGGGTTGGCAAAAGACGTGGCCACGAGACTCATCCTCGGCTCGCACTAGGGCGAAGGACTCTATCCAACCCTCTCGACTCTAAGGATCACACCCCGAGTCGCATAACCGGATGGGGCGACCACCACATCCCATAAGCATCAAAGCGGTACTACACACGCGCACAATCGACTCACCGGCCATTCCCAAGCTCGCACTAGGGGCGAAGGACTCTATCCAACCCCTCGACTCTGTGGATCATACCCCGAGTCGCACATCTGGACGGAGGGCAGACCATCACATCTCATAACATCCCATAACATCATCGTCATCTCGCCAACCTCAAGTCTTAGCCTACTAAGGGTTACACAGATACTTAGGACTTGGGCCTGCACTAGGGCTAGTTGTGCTAACTACAATCCTAAGGCTCAACGACACTTCCCGAGTCACTTCAGAACTAAGCACGAAAGTATCAGGCTCGGGACTGACAATCATAGCAACTAACACAATCAGAGTTCTCAGCACAAACTACTTCGGCTCTACAAGCTACAATTCACGTAGGACTAACAGACAATTAACCCCTGAACCAACCGGTTCGTGTTTCGATACAGATATGCAACGAATCAAAAGAGCATGAGTCAGGCACAATTACACTTCTCATATCCTAACATGCTACTACGACCCAAAACAATAAAATCTACTTTCAATCAGGTGAATGCATGCAATGTGCCCCTAAGCCCTACACTTAGGGGTAGTTTAGTCCAAATGACTACTTACAGGGAAAGCCAACGACAACGAGCGATTCGAGTAACGCGACGTTCAAAACGTGCTTCAACTCCCAGGCTCCCACGGAGTGCCAAAATGGACTAAGGAACGGATCGAGGCGACCGGACGGAAGGGAACAACTGGTGGCTCTGCAGGCGGCGGCGACGGCGCGTGAAAGTGACGGCGGCGGCGCGTGGGTGGTGGATCTGGAATCCTCACGGCGATCTATCTATCCGTAACTCTGTTCGCCTTGAAAATCGTCCGAAAAAGGGCACGAACCGTTGAACCAAAAGCAAGTGGGTCTCGCGTGGAACCGGGTGGCGCACCTTCTTCTCCGGCGACGGCTTGGCCGCAAGAGCGACTGACGCGCGCCACGTTACGTTGCGGCGACGATGGCTTCTTACCGTGCAAGGGAGGTGCAATGGCGACGTCGGCGACAGCGACGTTCTGTGAAGGAGAGAGATTCGTGAGACAGAGAGAGAGAAAGACGGAGAGAGAGAGAGAGGCCGTGAGAGAGAGGGGAAGAAGAAGAGGGAGAATGAGGGAGAGGAAGAGAGACGGAGAGAGAGAGAGAGGGGAAGAAGAAGAGCTCCGCCGGCCGTTTCAGCCGGCGGGCGTGGAACGAGAAAGTGGGGGCGAAAGTTCGCCCCCGCGATTGTTTTTTTTTTTTTTTAATAGAATTCGACTGTTATAGTCTACCCACCTTAAGAACTTTCGTCCTCAAAAGTAGCTAGTTCTCGAACAACTCTGGATAGCTTGCTCGCATCTCCTCCTCGCGCTCCCAAGTGGCTTCCTTGAGACGGTGGTTCTGCCAAAGGACCTTCACGAAACTGATCTCCCTGTTCCTCAGGACTTTGCTATCTCGAGCAAGGATTTGCATTGGCCTTTCCTCATAACTCATGTCCCTGTCTAACTTCATTGGCTCAAAGTCGATAACGTGCGAGGCATCTGGCACATACGCTCGCAGCATAGACACATGGAACACGTTAAGAACCGACGCGAGGGATGGCGGTAGGGCCAACCGATAAGCCACTGGTCCAATGCGCTCCAGTATCTCGAAAGGACCAACAAACCTCGGGCTTGGCTTTCCTTTCTTACCGAACCTCAGAACACCCCTCATAGGTGCAACTTTCAAGAATACAAGGTCCCCAACGGGAAACTCCAACTCTCGACGCCTGATATCAGTATAACTCTTCTGCCTACTCTATGCCGTTAACATCCTTGCCCTGATCTTCTGTATGGCCTCGTTTGTCACTTGGACCAACTCGGGTCCCAACAATTTCCGTTTGCCAACCTCTCCCCAACACACTAGGGTCCTGCACCTTCTCCCATAAAGGGCTTCGAAAGGGGCCATACCAATAGTCGTCTGATAACTATTGTTATAAGCAAACTCCATCAGGCGAAGGTGTGAGTCCCAACTACCTGTGAAGTCTAACGTGCATGCCCGGAGCATATCCTCCAGAATATGGTTCACCCATTCCGTCCCGCCATCGGTGCTGCGGGTGTGAAAATGTACTAAAGTTACTCTGAGCCCCTAGGGCTTTCTGAAAACTCACCCAAAAGTTCGAGGTGAACCGCGGGTCTCTGTTAGACACAATCTTCACTGGGACTCCGTGCAACCTTACTATCTCTTCCATGAACAAATGTGCCCACTTCTCAATCAGATAGGTAGGTTTACCAGCAGTAAAGTGAGCGGACTTGGTTAGTCTATCCACAATCACCTGGATGATCGTGAATCCCTTCACCTGCTCGGGCAATCCGAAATAAAGTCCATGGAGATCTCCTCCCACTTCCATCGAGGTACTTCCAACGGTTGCAACAACCCACAAGCTACGCCTCGGTGCTTTAACTTGCCGCACACTAAACACCTACTGACAAACTCTGCCACCTCTCTTTTCATTCCACGCCACCAGTAGAATGATTTCAAGTCCTGGTACATCTTAGTGCTTCCTGGATGCAGTGAAAAATGAGAGTTATGAGCATCAGACAAAATTTCCTCCTTGAGACCACTCTCAATAGGAACACACAACCGTCCCCTGAAAAGTAGTCCACCGTCTGCTGTCACCGAGAACTCGCTTTCCTCGACACTTCTTGCCTGACGCCAACAGTCCTCAAGACTCGAGTCTCCCTGCTGAGCCTCAATGACTCGCTGCCTCAAGGTCGGTTGTACCGACAACTGGTTCAGCTGAGCTGTGACCTGACTCAACATAACTACTATCTCTGCACGTTCCATCTCTGAACGCAAAGGAACTTGTCTAGTGACCAGGGCTGAGGTGTGAGCCACCTTCCTGCTAAGGGCATCAGCAACAACGTTTTCTTTGCCTGGATGGTACAGTATCTCAACCTCGTAGTCCTTTACTAACTCCAGCCATCTGCATTGTCTCATGTTCAACTCCTTCTGAGTAAAAAGATACTTGAGGCTCTTGTGGTCTGTGTACATCTGAATCTTTTCCCCATATAAGTAGTGACGCTATATCTTCAGAGCGAAGACCACGACAGCCAACTCCAAATCATGGGTTGGGTAATTCCGCTCATAATCCTTCAACTGATGAGAGGCATAGGCGATCACCTTTCCATTCTGCATCAACACACAACCCAAACCTTTCTTAGAGGCATCACTGTAGACCACAAAACTTCCTAAGCCATCAGGTACTGCAAGCACAGGTGCAGAGACTAACCTATGCTTGAGGTCCTGAAAACTCGCTTCACAAGCTTCTCACCACACGAACGGATTTTCTTTTCGAGTTAACTGGGTCAAGGGTGTGGCTATCTTGGAGAAATCCTTAACAAACCTCCTGTAATAACCGGACAAACCCAAGAAGCTTCGCACTTCAGAAACAGTTTTAGGACGAGGCCAATCTTCCACTGCCTCAATCTTAGCAAGATCCCCTGTCATACCTTCTTTAGACACCACGTGTCCTAGGAAGGTAACTCGCTGCAACCAGAACTCATACTTGGAGAACTTTGCATACAATTGGTTGATCCTCAAAACTGTCAACACTTCCCTCAAATGCACTTCATGCTCTTCCTCTAACTTGGAGTACACCAAAATATCGTCGATGAAGAAGATCACAAAGGTGTCTAAGAACTCCTTGAATACCATGTTCATTAACTCCATAAATGATGTTGGGGCATTCGTCAAGCCAAAGGACATCACCGTGAACTCATAGTGTCCGTACCTGGAACTAAAGGCAGTCTTTGGAATGTCCTCATCCTTGATTCTCAACTGATGGTACCCTGACCGTAGGTCGATTTTAGAAAACACTGCCGCTCCTTGCAGTTGGTCAAACAAGTCATCGATCCTAGGTAAAGGGTATTTGTTCTTCACTGTTACCTTGTTCAGCTCTCGGTAGTCAATGCATAACCGCATTGACCCATCTTTCTTCTTTACAAACAGCACGACGCACCCCAAGGTGAAACACTTGGACGGATGAACCTCTTGTCTAGAAGTTCCTGCAACTGAGTCTTAAGCTCCTTCAATTCTGTTGGCGCCATTCGGTAGGGAGCTTTAGACAACGGAGTCGTTCTAGGCTCAAGCTCAATACTGAAGTCTACCTCATGGACCAGGGGGGGACTGCACAACTCTGTGGAACACATCTGCAAACTCTCGATTAACAGGAACCGAACTCAACTCTGGTCCTTTGTTCTTTGTATCAGCAACACTCGCTAAGAGGGCCCAAGCCCCTTCACCTATCAACTTCTTTGCCTTGAGAGCTAAAATCATCTTCGGAATTTCTCCAGTCTCAATTTCCTTGAACTTGAAACTAGACTCTGCCGGAGGTCGAAACACCACCTCTCGGCAATGACAGTCGATGTTGGCATGGTTCGTAGACAACCAATCCATGCCCAGGATTACATCAAAGTCGCTCATATCCAGCACAACCAACGTCACATCTAGCATGCGACCTGTTACCACTACCTAACCAGACTTAACTTTTTTCCGAGTTACTAATTCTCTACCCACCGAGCTAGCTACTGCCAGGTCAACATCTAAAGGCTCTACCTCTAACTGGGCTTGTCTCACAAATACAAATGGAAAAAAGAGTGCGAGGAACTGAATCAAGCGATAAGAGCCAAGTGGCCAAGAACGGGTAGTGTACTGTCACCACCACAAGATGGAACCTCCTGCGTTCTGTCGCGACTCGCATAAACTCCACCCTTTCCGGCGGTTTCGGACTCATCCTTCTTTGTTTGTGCTGAGCTTTGGGCAGTGCCTGCACTTTCCACAGCTTATAACAAACTCGTTGATCCTCGGCTCGCTGCACATGCATTTGCATGTGTGACCCAACTTCCCACAATTGTTGCAGATCTTGCTAATCGCATGGCGAGCCCTACCGTGCCGCACTCCACATCTATAACATGAACCCCGCCGAGCTCTTTGAGGTTGATGTCCCCGAGTCCCGGATCTGTTTGGCCTAGCAAAGGCTCGCTCAAACTTCCTCTTCGGTGGTTCCGAACTCGACTGCCTCGAGCTCGATCGAAAACAAACCCATGCGGCCTCAGTGCTCAGATCAATCGTGGATGCCACTCGATTTGCACGGCATAAGTCTTGGGGTCGTGAGCAATCTGTCGACCCACGACGCCTCCTCGTAAACCTGTGAGGAAGCACTCCACCTCCTTCTTCTCTGTATCCACCATGTCAGGGGTGAACCGAGACAGAGCAGTAAACTCATGCTCGTATTCCTCGACCGTCTGGTTCGGTCCTTGCTTCAGCTGTACGAACTCAGCTTTCTTGTCGATTCTAAGCACAGCCGGATAGTACTTCTCGTATAACACCTCTTGAGGCTGCGCCTGTTATATCGGTCCCGTCCTGATCGACATCTATGGACCGTCATAAACGAGCTCGCCACCACAGGAGAGCACTTCCCCTTAACGCATAGACTGCGCATTGAACTTTCTGGTGCTCGGGGCAACCCATTTGACTCAGAATATCGTCCATTGTCGCGAACCATGCTTCGGCAGCTACATGGTCTACTGGCCCATCAAAGAACGGCGGGTCATACTTCTTGAAATCCTTCAGGTATCCCGCTTCTTCTGTCGTTGCCCTAAACGTAAAGGTCGGTGCAACCCCTGGATTCTGCGCAGGTGTTGGTTCCTGACCTCGAGATGCTAGGGCCTCCATGGCCTGAGTGAACATAGCCGCTCGTTGGCTCGACTTGTTACATTCGCTGGATCGATTCTGTTGAATGCTCGCCATGAGCTCAACAACGCGGCGACGGTCCTCGCACGTTCGGTGATTGGACATTTGCCTCTCACGGCTCCTATGTTACCGCCCGGTGATTCCTCGACCATCGGGACATCATCTGGTTGAGCCCCTCTCGATGCTCTGAGAGTGCTCAACCTGCGGTGCATCGGACGGTCGGTTCCTGGTCTCGGGCCCTTCGACCTCGACCCCTGCGACCACCCCGACCTCGACCACCAGCAGCTGCTCTTGCACCTCTACCACGTGCCATAATCTATAACCACAAGAAACAGAGCACATCATCAACAATACAAGAAGTACAACACAGAGGAAAGCACATTAACCTCAACATCGAACATCCTACTACTTACTAAGTAAAAGTAAACCTGTTGATGACCCGACGAGCTCCTTGCGAGAGGCTATGAAGGACTGAACACCTATGATGTAGGTAGTATACAAGACCTAAAACTACACCTACGATGTAGGCAGTATACGATGTAGGCAGGTTCAGGTTCATTTAAATTTTTGGTTTGTCCAGTTGTCATGTCGTTATATTTTGCATTTTTAGTGCGAGTGGTGCAACTTGGAAGTAACGCCTCGAGTGGTAAGTGTTAGAATTTACGGGGCGTTACATAGGGAGTTTTATTTAATACAAACCTTATTAAAATTCTATTCATTATATAGGATGCAGTGTTAACAGCTTCAACCCAAAAATATTTTAGAAAATTATATTCATTTAGCATGGAGGTGGCTAATTCTTGTAGAGGCCTATTTTTCCTTTCTACAACTCCATTTTGTTGAGGTATTCTTGGAGAGGAAAAATGATGAGAAATATCATTTTCTTCACAAAAAGTTTCGAAATAAGCATTTTCAAATTCTCCTCCATGATCACTTATAATTTTTGAAATCATAAAGCCTTTTTCATTTTGGATTCTTTTTGAAAAACTGATAAAATATTTTAAAACTCCATCCTTATGAGATAAAAATACAACCCAAGTGAATCTCGAAAAATCATCAACTATAACAAAAACATAATGTTTTCCACTTAGACTTGCAACTCTAGTAGGTCCAAAAAGATCCATATGTAATAGTTGCAAAGGCCTAGAGGTAGAAACCATTTTCTTTGGTTTGAAAGAAGACTTAGTTTGTTTACCCATTTGACAGACATCACAAACTTTATCTTTTTCAAATTTTAATTTTGAAAGACCTCTAACAAGAGATTTCTTAGAAATATTTGAAATTAAATGCATACTAGCATGTCCTAATCTTCTATGCCACAACCAAGGATCAACATTTATTTTCTACTACAGGACAATTCATCAGAAACAATATTCACATTTCTATCTCTATTTCCAACCAACATCATTTTTCCATCACATGCGTTTTCAATTATGCAATTTTTATCATTAAAAACTATCTTATATCCCTTATCATGTAATTGGTTAATGCTTAATAAATAATGTTTTAATCCATCCACTAACAAAACATCTTCAATAAGAAATTTTGAACCATTACATATGTTACATTTGTCAATGATCTTACCCTTTTTATCGTCGTCGAAGGTAACGTATCCTCCATCTTCCTTTTCTAGGTATGCAAATTTTGTGTGGTCCCCAGTCATGTGTTTTGAACATCAACTGTCCGAGTACCACTTGTTCTTTATTGATCTCAAACATACCTGAAAGAAATTTATTCTCAAGATGTAATTTTAGGTACCCAAATTTGTTTGGGTCCTTGGGGGTTAGTCAATAAAAACTTAGGAATCCATCTCTTTTATTTTCATTTATAACATTGGATTTCCTTAAGTTACATGCATAGGCTTTGTGATCATGTGTTTCCACATGCATGACACACAATAGATGACATGATACTTTCTTTTACAAAATAATTTGAAAATTTCTTTTTCTTTTGATGAGGTTTGTAACCTAGACCACTTTTATCGAAAATCCCTTGTTGTTTACCCATCATAATGTCTAGATTTTTCTTACCATTAGTAAATTTTACTAATGTAGAGGATAAATCTTCATTTTTAGTTTCTAATATTTTATATTCTTCTTTTAAGGCATGCAAATTTGATTAAAACAAATCAATACCTTTTCTTAATTTTCCATTTTCTTCTTTTATACTTTCTAGTGTTTTATATTCCTCTTTTAACACATGCAAATTTGATGTAGACATATCAAGGTCTTTTCTTAAAGTCTCATTTTCTTCTTTTATATTTTCTAGCTCAAATACAAGTCATTATTTTCGTGATCTATTTTAACATTTTTCTTTCTAAGAGACATGTATTTGCAACCTAATTTTTTAAATTCATTTTTAATTTCATTAAAGGCTTCAAAAAGTTCATCAAAGGAAAGATTTTCAGGAATTACCTCATCGTCGTCTCCAAATGCCATAAAGCAGAGGTTTGCTACTTCTCCTTCACTTTCAGGTTCGCTTTCATTGCTTTCATCCCAAGTAGCTTTCATTGCCTTCTTGCCTTCTTCAAAGATGACTTCCGTTGTGGACAACCCCACTTCACATGTCCAGGCTTCTACTCAAAGCATACGATGGAGTCCCTATTGCTCTTTTCTCCCTTTCCATCTTGAATATTATTTTTTTGGGAGAAATTTTTCTTTTTGAGAAACTTCTTGAACTTCTTTGCTAGATACACACATTCATCGTCATTTAATTCGTCCTCACTTTCAAAACCATCTTGAGCTTGAGTAGATTTTAATGCAAGGTTCTTCTTCTTCTTTACTGTTTGGGATGTATGCCATCATCTCGTGTAATTTGTAATATTTCATTGTTGTAAATAAATAAGAGTTATTTATTTGCACTTTGTGTCTCACATATTTTATAAATTTAATCCAATAAACTAAGCTCCAACATTTGACGTTAACTTATGCCACACCATCTGACACGTCAGCCGCCACGTCACCATTTTTTACAGTTGGATTGCCACGTCATCCTTTTGTACCATTGGGCTGCCACGCCATCTGCCACATCTTCATTTTTTACCGTTAAACTACCACAACATCTGCCACATCAGCATTTGACCGTTGACCCACCACGTCATCTACCACGTGTCACTACTTTACTACTCTCATTCTAAATCTTGTTTTGCTCATATCTCCTTCGTTTGTACTCCAATTTGAACGATTCAAAGTGCGTTGAACTCGTCTCTTCGAGCTCTACTATGGTACATTAAAATATTCAGTACAAAAATTGAGTTTGTTATCATTAAAATATTTGGTTTGATTAAAGCCTTAAAGCTAACAGGCATGGCCTCTTAAGGTTGCATGCATCTAGTCCTATGAATAGATGACATCCACTAAGAAATCCCTCTTCGTATACTTTAAAGCATATATACATCCATCTAAATATAGGTGGAGAATCCTCAACTACCTTATCACAAGTATTTTAATTGTAGAACCCTCATTCGCCAGTCTAAACTCCTCGGCATAATCCCATAATCTCTTTGTATTGTTCCATGAGATTCCCATTAATCTTTTTTAGGGATTTCTCTCTAGCCTTATAAGCTTGAATCCTTGAAATTAGAACTTAATAATAATTTAATAATAATTTTGTACCGTTTCAATAAACTGAGTGAGACTCCAATCAAGTTAATTTCTAATACGATCAATGTATATCTTGGCCAACCAAGATGAGTTCATATTTCTATTGTGAAACATTCTAGGACATGTATGTTCATGAATAAATGACTTAAATTGGAAAATATTATTTGCATCCACAACACTTGCATGCAACCTCCACTTGCACTCATCATAACATATTACAATGACTCTTTTCTTGTCATTCTTCTTTAGTTTCACATTGTATGTCCCCTTAAGACCATAGTCCTTTATAGCATCTTTCAAAATTTTAGGACTGTTAAATTTCATACTAATGAAAAATTGAATATAGTTCATATCAGTCTCAACTCTAAACTCGGTTGTTTCATCCACCTCCTCCTCATCAAAATTATATGGATTAGTTAGAGCATCATCCGATTCATAAACTGATTCAACTTCCTCTTCAATATCAACTTGCACATCTGATTCTAGAATAGGTGAAATTCTCTCATCATTATCATCCGACTCTTCACCCTCTTCTTCACCCTCAGAAACATCACTAGAGGTAGGATACCACTCAATCAATTGATTTGGATTGTGTTCAAACAACATTTGGAATCAGAAAAATTCCAAACATTATCTTTTCATTAGGAAAGAGTTGCTAGTCTCAATTATTTTTATTTTCTTTGATTATGTCACACATCGGGTTATCAAGATCTCTCTTACTCTTTTTCTTAAAAATATATTTGAATAAATGAGTATGGATTTGATAATATGATAGTGATTAATATTACTAAAGGAGAGAAAAAAGAAAGTGATGTCAAATCTAACCATTGTGTTATTTGTATAAGTTTATTTTGAACACTGTAATTTCAAGATTGTGATGAAAAATCATACGAACAATCAAGTTCAATCCATAAAAAAATTACCTTGAGTAGAAAAAGAAATTAGAGAAAAATTTTTGCACTTACCTCTAAGTTAACTTTCAAGCTTTCAATATTTAAAAAACACAAAGAAAATCAAAGAGAGTTTGTCTCAATGTTTCGCTTATTGAGATTTATGCCATAAACTCATGTATTTGTAATTAGTTAAGGAAATGAATAAAAGTGTTTTTTTCCTTCAATCTTGTATTCTCGCAAATTACAAACTTAAATTCAATAAACTACGCTCCATGGTCACATCTAGAAGATCTTGAACAGTGTGTGATTCACACACAACTAGGATCAAGTTCGAGTAAAAGACCCGAATGGTCTATAGTACATGGATTGGGTTGAGAACCTCATCCTGGAAACACTATGGATGCAACCCACTTTGTATTTGATACAAACGAGGTGATCCAGCTCGTTCATGTAGTTGACATGCGAGTGGGGGCATCCTGTGCGATGAGATTGTACAAGACTAGACCGAGAATTGTTAGACAACTCTAGTAACACCGTTGATAGATTAGGGCTAGTAATTCAAAGATGACCATTAGTGACTCAACCTGAATCCTGAGCGGGTTGTGAACTCCTATCTGCGGGGGTTTATCCTTAGACTAGTGCGGGTGAGAGTGACCACAGTTTCCAACTCAATAAGCCTACCTTCTCAGGGATGAAACCTCGTAAGGAGCTGGGGGCTCAACTTTGCAAGAAGGAATTCACTCGTTCCCGAACTAGGATAACTGGATAGTGTTGGGGTGTATGCCCTAATCTCGTGTAGTTTGCATATTTTATGTTGAAAAAAATAAGACTTATTTATTCAAACTTTGTGTCTCACATATTTTATAAACTTAATCCAATAAACTAAGCTCCAGGGTCATTTTATTATGAAAGAATTAGAACTTCAACGGTGTGTAGGGACACATAGGGAGGATCACATTCGAGATAATGACCCGAACGGTCTACAGTATATGGATAGAGTTGGAAACCTAATCCCAGTTACACTATGGATGCGACCCATTTTGTATTAGATACAAACGAGGTGATCCAACTCGTTCATGTGGTTGACATGCGAGTAGGGGCATCCTGTGCAATGAGATTGTACAAGACCGGATCGTGAATTATTAGACTTACTGATGTAACACCGTTAACAATATAAAACTAATAACTTTGTAGATGACCATTAGTGACTCGTCCTTAATCCTGAGCGTGTTACGGACTATTGTCTGCGGGGGTTTGTCCTTTGACTAGTACGGTGAGGGTGGCCACAGTTGCTCGCCCAATAGGCCTACCTTCATGGGGACAAGACCACGTGGGGAGCTGGGAACTTAACTACGCAAGACGGAATTCACTCGTTTCCAAGCTAGGGAAACTAGAGGGGTTGTTCCCTTAAGTGTTGTCTCCAGGGCTGGGACAACGGGTGCCCACCCTCTCACTGGCCCGAGAGGGTTGTTGTTTATGGTCGGACCATGCAACAGAGTTGTTCATTAGATGAGCAGTAGGACTTAAGGAGTAAGAGGTAGACACAAGGGTAAAACGGTAATTTGACCCAATTGTGACTACGAACTGTTGGGTTTTATGTCCTAAAACTCGTGGTTTTGTAAACTGAATGTATATTCTATTTTTCAATAAAGTTGTTATTGAGATTTATTCAGTAAAGGTGTTATTGAATAAAGTGAATTGTGTATTGTGTAACCTTAATCCAATAAAGAACCCTTGGCTATAGGTTGAATACATGAACTTTATGTGTGACATAAAAATGGATCAAGTTCAAGTTATAGCCAGAACGGTCTATAGTATAAGGATAGGGATGGGTACCTTATCCTGGGGACACTATGGACGTGCCCCACTTTGTAGAGTACAAACGATGTGATCCTAAATCGTTCATGTGGAGACATTCGAGTGGGGGCGTCCTATGCAATGAGTTTTCATAAGACTGGACCGCAAAATAGTCACTTAGACTTTATAACTCCATTTACGGTCTTAACTGACTATATTCATACAATAACCTAGGTAACTCGATCTTAATCCTGAGGGTTCTGTGGACTCCTGTTTATTCGGATTATCCTTAGATTTACATGGGTGAGAGTGGCTCGAGATTGCCGACTCAATAAGCCTCTCATTTCAGGGATAAAACCGGGTAGATAGCTGGGAACATAGTTCCGCAAGATGGAATTCACTCCTACCCGCTTTAGGGATTAGTAGAGAGGTTGTTCCCTTAAGTGTTGACTCCGGGTCTTGAACAAAGGGCCCACCCCTCTCATTGGCCCGAGAGGATTGGTTTCTTTGGTTGGACCACAAACCAATTGTTCATTAGAGGATCAATGGGACTTAAGGAACAAGAGGTAATTACAGGGGTAAAACGGTAATTTTGACCCATCTGTAATTATGAACGGCCTATGAATGATCGACATACTAATCATTGTTATATCGAGTGGAAAGAAATATATCTACAGTGAGGAGAGTGCAACCACTGGGCTTTAGTAGAGTGTCCCAGTGGTTAACGAATGTTGATTAGCTAGGCTAAAGAGTTTGGTCGGTTAATCTCGTATCGTTGGAGCTCATGATCTGTAGGTCTATTAGGTCCTCCTTACTAGCTCGGACTAAGCCTTATAACATTTTGAGAGAAAAGAATTTGAATTGTTCAAATTCGAGTTTGAAAGAAAGCGTTAATTATATGTGATATATTTAACGAATCATAGCTTAACTATGAATTAAACTATAATTAAAAGGAGCTGGATATATTTAAATATGATTTAAATATTGAATCGGTTTATTGCATGAATAAAGATTCATGTTCGAAAAAACGATCGGGATTGGACAATTTATTTAATTTAATATTTAATATTAAATTAAATTAAAAATTAATTAATTAAATTATTTTTTGAATTATTTAATTAATTAAATTAATTTTAATTTAAAATCAATTTAATATTGATTTTGGAATTAAAATTAAATGAAAAATGAAAGATTTTCATGATTTTCATGAAAATCAACTTGCCCACTTGCCCAATCTTTCACATCTTCAAATTGGCCAAAATTGGCCACCTCCATCTCAAAGCATACTCATCACCCTTGAGTTGTCACTCTAATGAAGCTTGTTGAAGCTTTATATAATGGTGATTTGAGGTAATTTGATAGAATTTTGTAAAAACTTCTAAAATTCTTGATTTGTGACCTTTGAGGACTTTTCTTTCAAATTCTCTCAATTTAGGATCTTACAATCCGTTCCAAGGCCTGAGGATAGTAGAGAAGACTCTAACGGTTGTCCACAAAGTGTTCGTGTTGAAAACCATCCACCGGGTGAAGAGAATTTGATCTTCAAAGTTGAGTTTACTATTCCTCTATTTTTTTCCAGTTTTGAGCATGTATTTTATTTTACAAAATTGATCAACTTAGAGTGTTGAAGATCCAAAATTGCTTCTGCTTTCTTAATCTAGACTCTTTCACGAACAAAACCTGTGAAGGGTCGACTCACGGGCATTGGTTATATCGATGGACACAACTTGTCATACGGTGATGGGAGTGAAGCTACGGGCTTTAGTGGAGTTTGTTGGGATGTATGTTCTAATCTCGTTTTGTTTGTAAATTTAACATTTAAAATTAATAAAAGTTATTTATTTCATCATTTTATGTCTCGCAAATTTTACAAAGTTTGTCCAATAAACTAAGTTCCAGGGTCATTGAATTTATGAGAGAACTAGAACTTGAACGGTGTGTAGTGGACACACATGGAGGATCACGTTCGAGTTAATGACCCGAACGGTCTACAATATATGGATAGGGTTGGAGACCTAATTCTGGATACGTTGTGGATGCGGCCCGCTTTGTATTAAGATACAAACGAGGTGATCTGACTCATTCATGTGGTTGACATGCGAGTGGGGGCATCCAGTGCAATGAGATTACAAGACCGAACCGTTAATTATTAGACCTACTGATGTAACACCGTTAACAGTATGGACTAATAACCGTGAGATGACCATTCGACTCGACTGAATCTCGAGCGTGTTCACGATAGCATGCAAATATGCTATCTTATTTCTATATTTTAGCTAGTTTTTATACTTAAAACATGGGCATTCATGGTATTTTATGGTTAATTTCAGGAAATTGAGCTTGAGAAGCAAGAATTGAGTGTTTTGAGACTCTTTTGATGCAATTTGGAACATGTGTGTGCTTAATTGAAGACCCAAGAAAAATATAGATGTATTTTGAGTATAAGAAATATACTGAGAGATTCTACATCGAATCACGATTCCAACGCATCAAACCGGAGGTCATTTGGACACCCGAGCGAAAAGATATGACAAAATGGTCGCGATGAAATTTGGTGGTGGCGACACGTTGTTGCAACGCCATGACCAGCGTTGCAACGCCGTACCGAAAAGTCCTATAAATACAACATGTTGTTTTCATTGCAAAAGGAGCCGAATTTGGTAGTTTTTAGCCATAGTTTCGAAATACACACTCTAAGGGGAGAAAAAAGAGCATTCCTTGGGAGCCAAAGCGCTTTTACGGAGGCTCGAGATCGTGTGGGAGCTCGGGAACGAGGGATCGACATTGACACATAAGTTTATTTCTCTTTCTTTTAGTTTGTAATTGAGTTTAAAGACTTTTCCTATGACTTTAGCTTGTTTTTATGGTGATTTTGAGTAGCTAAACGTTGTAGTTGGAATTTGATTAGCATGTTTTAGATTTATTTGTTTATGTATTGAACTTTGTTATGTTATTTATTTTTGGCAATTCATTCTTAATTTCATTTATATCTTTGGTTTAAGTGGACTCGAGAGAAAAATCTTAAATTAGAACAAGGTTGTCAAAACTCTTAGAATTCTGGCATGAGAATGACCTAGAAATCTTAGGGAAACGCATAAAGAAGTTGCTTAATGCCGTGCATGCTTAGATTTTATATGGAGACTATAGGATTTATTGTATGTGCGAAACTCTTGAGAGATCGAGAGACTTTCTTGAGTAATTTACTTCTTGTTTATAAATTCATAATATTAGTTCATTGCATGTGTTAAATAAGGAATTATCTTGTGAAATCATCTTCCTTCAATTCTATCATATTCGTGTCTCCAATTGTACATTTATTTTCTATCTTTCTTTTCACTATCCATCAAAGTTTTGTTGCTTTAGCTAAAATAAAAAAAAAGTATCTTGGTAATTAATTAATCTAGAAAACCCATTCCTGAGGACGATACTCTGTACTCAAATCACTATACTAAAACTTGACCCGTACACTTGCGGTATTGCAATATAATTTTACGCAACAGTTACATACTCCTGTCTGCGGGGGTCTGTCCTTTGACTAGTACGGGTGAGGGTGGCCACAGTTACTCGCCCAATATGTCTATCTTCTCAAGGACAAAACCAATTAGGAAGCTGGAAACTTAACTACGCGAGAAGAAATTCACTCATTCCCGACATTAGGAAAACTAGAGGGGTTGTTCCCTTAAGTGTTGTCTTCAGGGCTTAGACAACGGGCGCCCACCCTCTCACTGGTACGGGAGGGGTGTTGTGTATGGTTGGACCATTACAACGTTGTTGTTCATTAGAGGAGCAGTGGAGACTTAAGGAGCAAGAAGTAGAGACAGGGGTAAAACGGTAATTTGACCCAGCAGTGTCTACGAACAACCTGTGAAGGGTCGACTCATGGGCATTGGTTATAACAGTGGACACTGATGGAGATCTAATCCCCTTGAGCAACGGAAACAAGTTTGGAATCGTAATTGCAAGCTTATTTTGGTTGAAAAGCAAAAATCAGTGCATTGAAAAATAACAGAGATAAACATGCATTTCTAATCTAATTAGGCATGGATATAAATCATGCAAACATGTTGAATTTAACAATTAAACTAAGATGAAGAAAGATTACCTTTGTAGTCTTTGTTTCCCAACAACTCCTTGCTATAAGTTTTGCACACCAACTCAACAACCTTTCTCTGCTTTTCTCCAACAGGACAACACATCTTGGAGAACCCTCTATCCTCTGAGTACCACTTAGATCAATTCCTTTTGGTGGGAGGGAATTCCAACAGTTGGAAGAATTTGGGAATTGAGAGAGAGAGAGAATTTTTCTTCAGTCAGTTCGATTAATTAGAGAATCAATCGATAATCCTCTTCTTACCAAGAGAAGAGGAACACCATGGAGGGCAACTCCCCACTCCCTATCGATTAGGGAGTTGGGGATCATGGGGAACGTGTCCTCCTGACACGTTCCCTCTTTTTTATTTTTATTTAATTAAATAATCAAAATTATAAATTAAATAATAATATATATAATTAATTAAATCACATTTAATCAATTATCCCTCTAACCTATAGTTTTAATGCACATCTAATGCACATTAAATTTTAACCAATAGTTTTCAAATATGAATCACATTCACATTTGAATTTAATATTTGAACTCTTTCAAATATTTAATTCTCTCATATAATTTAATATGAATCATATTCACATTAAATTTATAATATATAGTTCCAAAACTATATATTATATCGTATCTATATACATTAAATTTATTCCCTTATGAATTTGAACATTTCAAATTCAAACGATCTAAGAATCCTTTACGAGCTAAAAGGTGGACCTAATGGACCTACAGATCAGAAGCTCCAACGATACGAGATCACTCGGTTAATCTCATTAACCTCCTAATCAACATTTGTTAACTGCGGGAACACTCCACTAAAGTCCCGCAACTGCACTCTTCTCACTGCAGATATATTTCTGTGTCCACGAATATTGACCAATAATAGCAAGTCAATCCTTCACGAATGTTCGTAATGAAGGGAATCGAATCCCGGAAGCGATAGTAAATCGCGCGTTCTTAATTTCGTTACATTGATATCAATCAAGAACAATTTAACTAGATTAAGCATATAATATAAGATGGACAACAAGAAATATACCTTTGAAAAACTTTTTCTTCAAGTGTTCCTCCTCCCACGTTCACGATCTCAGCAACTCGAACCTGAACGATCTCCGACAGTATCACCGGCTCTTCTCCATTGTTCTCTAGGTGAGGGAGGAAGGTAGGTTCCTTTAGGATGAGGTGAGATGTTTGTGTGATTTTAGTTGGAACTTTTCCAACACAATGTGAGAGAATACTCTAGGGTTTCTCAAAGAGATTTGATTGCCTTAACCTAGTTGCATCTCATGCAACTATATATATAGGGAAATAGGATGGAAATTACCATCCTATCCCTCCTTTATTCTCTCACTATTATATGGTTTATATGTGAATCAAATTCACATTAAAACCATATATTATATCAATTATATCCCATATAACTGATATAACACCTCATATATGAAATTGAACACTTCAATTTCATTCCTAACTTTACACCTTCAATATTACCATGTTGAGCCAACGGAGGGACCTAATGGACCTACAGTTCATGAGCTCCAATGATATGAGATTAACTAACAAAACTATTTGATCCAGTTAATCAATATTCAATAACTACAAGTCACTCCACTATAGACTTGTAGCTGCACTCTCCTCACTGTAGATTATATTGTGTCCACTGATATAATCATTACCCATGAGTCGACCCTTCACAGGTTGTTCGTAATCACGGCTGGGTCAAATTATCGTTTTACCCCTGTGATTACCTCTTTGTTCCTTAAGCACCACTGATCCTCTAATGAACAACAAGTCTAAGGCCCTACCATAGACTCATACCCTCATAGAGGGTGGGGCCCCGTTGTTCAAGACCTGGAGTCAGTTCTTAAGAGAACAACCTATCTAATTCCTTAGTGTAGGAATGAGTGAATTTCATCTTGCATGCTTAAGTCCCGACTACCTCACGAGGTTACGTCCCCGAGAAGGTAGGCTTATTGAATCGGCCACTGGGCCACTCTCACCCATACTAGTCTAAGGGCAAACCCCTATAAGCAGGAGTTCTTAACTTGCTTAGGATTCAGGTCGAGTCACTAATGACCATCTATAAATTATCAGTCTTATCCTGTTAACGGTGTTATACTGATTAGACTTAATAATTTGAGTTCGGTCTTGTATGAACTCTTCATACAGGATGCCCCCACTCGCATGTCAACAACATGAATGAGTTGGATTACCTCATTTGTACTAATTACAAAGTGGGCCGCATCCATGGTGTTACCAAAATAAGGTTTCCAACCTTATTCTTATACCATAGGTCATTTAGGTTGTATTCTTGAACACAATCCAAATAGTGTCCACTACACTGATGTTCAAGATATATTATAACCTTGCAGCTTAGTTTATTGGATTTATAAAGTAAGAATATAATTTTATCAAAACAAATAACCCTTTATTTATTTGATCAAAATTACACAACTTTAGGGCATAAATCCCAACAATCTCCCACTTGACCTAAAGCTTGTGGAGTATTAAAACATTACAATAATGTAAATACAATAAACTAGGGCATTTAAACCCTTTGTACAATATACTCCCACTTGCCCTAGTTGGGGAAGACTTGTAAACTTAAACCTTTTAGGTGACTCTCAAATACTTTAGCAGTGAGAGCATTTGTAAAAGGATCAGCAACGTTGTGCTCTGAGGCTATCTTCGTGACAATCACATCTCCTCTATGCACGATCTCCCGGATGAGATGATATTTTCGCTCAATGTACTTTCCCTATTGTGACTTCGGGGATCCCTCGAATTTGCCACTGCACCACTGTTATCGCAATACAACGTGATGGGCAAAGTCATATTTGGAACAACTTCAAAATTTAGCATGAATTTCCTTAACCAAACAACCTCTTTAGCTGCTTCACAAGCTGCTACATATTCGACCTCCATGGTGGAATCAACGATGCATCCTTGCTTGACGCTTCGCCATACTACAACTCCTCCGTTAAGAGTAAATATTGACCCTGATGTAGATTTTCGAGGATTTTTATCAGTTTGAAAGTCAGAATCCGTGTATCCATTTAGAATCAAATCCTTAGCCCCATACACAAGCATGTAGTTCCTTGTTCTCCGTAGATACTTAAGGATTGTTTTAACCGTTGTCCAATGTTCAAGTCCTGGATTGGATTGTTACCTACTGACCATTCCAACTGCAAAACAGATGTCAAGCCTAGTACACAACATGGCGTACATCAGGCTCCCAACAGCTGATGCATAAGGAATTCGTCTCATATCTTCAACTCCTTGAGGTGTCTTAGGACACTGTTCCTTAGACAAATGGACTCCATGTCTAAAAGACAATAAGCCCTTTTTGGAGTCTTGTATCTGATGGAGATATGATCTCCTTGAGCAGTAGAAACGTGGTTTGGGATTGTAATTTGCTTGATTATTTTAGTTGAAACAAAAACCAATACATTGACAAAAACATACAGAACAAGCATGTTTTTAATCTAATTAAAACATGGAGATATACATGCAAACATGATTAAAATTTAACAATTAAACTAAGAATGGAAAGGAAATTACCTTTGTAGACTAAATTCTCAAGTAGCAACTTCTTGCTTCAAAACGTAGTAACACAGCAACTTTCTCTGTTTTCTTCCAGCAAGAACACAACCACTAGAGATCACCTTCTATATCTCTGAATGCTTAGATCTTTCCTTGGTGGGAAGGATTCCAACTTTTTGGAAGAATTGGGAATGTGGGAGTGAGAGAGAATTTTCACAGCAATTTCTCCAATTGCAAAACAGCAAAATCAATCAATTGAACATCAACCCTCTTCTCCCTGTTAAACTGTCAATAGGGAGAAGGAGGGTAGTGGGAACGTGTCTGGATGACACGTTCCCTTATTTTATTATTAAAAAAATAATAATAATTAAATCAAATTTAATTATTAATTTAAATCATATTTAAATAATACAAATTAAATATCATATATTTAATTTGGATTAAATCTCATTTAATCATATTACCCTTTTAACCTATAGTTTTAATGTACATCCAGTGCACATTAAATTTTAACCTATAGTTTTCAAATGTGAATCACATTCACATTTAATATAACATTTGAACTTTTTCAAATATTCAATTCTCTCATATAATTTAATATGAATCATATTCACATTAAATTTATAATATATAGTTCCAAAACTATATATTATATCGTATCCATATACATTAAATATATTCCTTAGTGAATTTGAACATTTCAAATTCAAATGATCTAAGAACCTTTTACGAGCTAGAAGGTGGACCTAATGGACCTACAGATCAAAAGCTCCAACGATACAAGATTGCTCGGTTAATCTCATTAACTTCCCAATCAACATTCGTTAAGCTGCGCAGAACACTCCACTAAAGTCCCGCATGTTTGCACTTTCTCTCACTGCGCAGATATATTTTCGTGTCCACGGATATTGACCAATAACAGCAAGTCAATCCTTCACGAATGTTCGTAACACCAGCTAGGTCAAATTACCGTTTTACCCGGGGTTACATCTTATGCCTTAAGTACCAGTGCCTCCTCTAATGAACAATTTGTTTGTGGTCCTACCAACAAACAGAGTCCCTCTCGGGCCAATGAGAGGGTCGGGCCCTTTGTTCAAGTCCCGGAGACACCACTTAAGGGAACATTCCTCTACTTACCCTAGTAGGCGGGAAGGAGTGAATTTCATCTTGCTAAGTTAAGTTCCCAGCCGCTCACTCAGTCTTGTCTCCAAGAAGGTAGGCATATTGAGTCGGCGAATCTGGCCACTCTCACCCATACTAGTCAAAGGACAATCCCTCGCGAACAGGAGTTCCTAACCTGCTCAGGATTGAGATCAAGTTGCCTAGGTCATCCTAGTGAAATAGAAACTTAACTAGTCAACGGAGTTACAGCTAGAGGTTGTTATTTCGTGGTCCAGTCTTATGTAATCTCATTACATAGGATATCCCCACTCACATATCATCTACACGAACACGTTAGGATCACAATGTTTGCATCAAATACAAAGTGGGCCACATCCATAGTTTTACCAGAGTAAGGTACACAAACCTTATCCCCTAACTATAGACCCTTTAGGTTGTATCTCGAATCGAGATCCTTTATATGTACACTACATTCAGTTAAAGATTCATATAACAGCCTTGGATGTTTAGTTTATTGGATTTAGGGTTTAAATAAAGGCAAACTCGTAGGTAACGAACAATAACTCTTTATTGAAATAATAACACTTTATTACATTAACTAGAACATAAATACAAACTACGAGTTTTAGGGCACAAATCTCAACAGTATCTTAAACCTTGACAACACTTTGTCTATGTAAGATGTTTGAGACAAGGCTAGTGTTTTATTATTGCGGTTTCGGACAATCTGGATCCCAAGAACAAACTGTGAATCACCTAAATCTTTCATTTGGAATTGCGTAGCTAGCAAATTCTTAATGTCAGTAAGATGTCCTACATCATTCCCAATGAGTAGGATATCATCCACATATAGAACTAGGAATGCGACAGAACTATTGATGATTTTCTTGTAGAGACAAAGTTCATCATCATTCTGGTCAAAGCCATAAGATTTGATTGCTTCATCAAATCTTATATTCCAGGACCTAGATGCTTGTTTCAGTCCATAAATTAACCTTTTAAGCCTTCAAACCTTTTGCTCTTGTCCTGGTTCAATGAACCCTTTAGGTTGGCCCATGTAGATGTTTTCCTCAAGATTGCCATTCAAAAAGGTTGTCTTGACATCCATTTGCCATACCTCATAGTCATAATATGTGGCAATGGCAAGTAGGATACGGATAGACTTTACCATAGCAACAGGTGAAAAGGTTTCCTCATAGTCAACTCCTTCAACCTGGGTATAACCCTTTGCTACTAGTCTAGCTTTAAAGGTTTACACCTTCCCATCTACACCACGCTTTCTCTTGTAGATCCACTTACAACCTATAGGTTTTACCCCATAAGGTTTATCTACAAGATCCCAAATAGAGTTGAAGTGCATAGACTCCATTTCTTGGTCCATGGTTATGGCCCATTTGTTTTTGTCTTTGTCAATCATCGCTTGATTATAAGTCGATGGATCCTCGCAGTTGTCATCTGGTATAACAACTTGGGTTTCAGATAAACTCATGTAACAGTCAGGTTGCGTTATAACCCTCCCACAACGTCGAGGCATACTCAACTCTTGAGATGGACTCTCCTGACTAGACAAGCCAGTATCAACAACTTTTGTTGACGTACTAGTTTTATTAGCAACCTTTGCTATTGTTCCGTCTAACTCACTCAAAACAATTTTACTTCTTGGTTTGTGGTCCCTTATGTGGTCCTCCTCTAAGAAAGTGGCATTTGTCGACACAAAAACCTTACATCCTTAGGATCGTTCATGTGGTTGACATGCGAATAGGAGCATCCTGTGCAATGAGATTGTACAAGACCGGACCGTGATTTATTAGACCTCATCGATGTAACAGTTAATGATGGGACTAATAACCGTGAGATGACCATTAGTGACTCGACCTGAATCCTCAGCGTGTTACGGACTCCTGTCTGCGAGGGTCTGTTCTTTGACTAGTATGGGTGAGGGTGGTCACAGTTACTCGCCCTATATGCTTATCTTCTTAGGGACAGAACCAAGTAGGGAGCTGGAAAATTAACTACGCGAGATGGAATTCACTCGTTCCCGCCTTTAGGGAAACTAGAGGGGTTGTTCCCTTAAGTGCTGTCTCCAGGGCTTGGACAACGGGCGCCCACCTTCTCACTGGCCCGAGAAGGGTGTTGTGTATGGTTGGACCATCACAATATGTTGTTCATTAGAGGAGCAGTGGGGACTTAAGGAACAAGAGGTAGACACAGGGTAAAACGGTAATTTGATCAGTAGTGTCTCACGAACAAACTTTGTGAAGGGTCGACTCATGGGTATTGGTTATATCAGTGGACACGTAATATTCTGCACTGACGGGAGTGTAGCTACGGACTATAGTGGAGTGTTACCGTAGCTAATGAATGTTGGTTAATCGGGTCAAAGAGTTTGACAGGTTAATCTCGGATCATTGGAGCCCGTCACTGTAGGTCCATTAGGTCTCTTGGTTGGCTCCAACTGGATTAAAAGAAGGGCTAATGTTTTGGTATGAAATTGAAGTGTTCAATTTCACTTTAAGGGCATTTATGTCATTTATATGAGATATGAATGATATAATATATAGTTTAATGTGAATGAGATTTATAATAAATATAGGTTAGCCTAATTGTTGAATTAGGGCTAATTGGAGAATTTGATTGAGAGAAATTAAATTGGATGTGATTCAATTTAATTAATACACAATTAATACAAATGAGATTTGCAATATGAGATATGAGATATCTTATATTATGTGGTTATGCAAATGAGATTTGCATAACCTATGGTTGTGGTAAAGTGGTAATTATGTGGACATTTTAACTCCACCAATTCCACTATATAAACCCTTCTTGCAAGAAAGATGGTGATGACTTCTCTCATTTTTTAGATTTTCACAAAGAAGAGAAGAGAAATTCTCTCAATTCTCTCTCATTTCTCCTCCCTCTCCAAAACTCACAAGATCCCACAATCTTCCCTTCTCCAAAAGAGAACAACCGAGAAGGCTTTTTGGTGGTGTTCAAGACCTTTCGTTGGAGGTGTTCGTTGAGTACGAGGAGCACGAAGTGTTCGTGATTTGAAGAAGAATTCTTGAAGAAAGTCTTCAACAAGTAAGTAAATTCTACTTGTTGTATTTTTCTTCTTCTTACAAGCATGTTTAGCCTAGATCTAGTGTTAGATCAATTTTAATGAAACTATGTTGCATATTGATACCTCGACGATTCAATCGTCTTCCGCTGCGAGGGATTCTCATTCCCTTCAATTGGTATCAGAGCCAGGTTGATGGTTCTTCAATTATGCACTGTTTTATTAAAATTTGGTGGGTGTTTTGCCATAATTCATGAGATGAATGTTTTGGTTTGCATTATGGATGTTTACGATTTTTGGCACTAGTTTAGATTTACAATTATGTTGATGAGATCAATGTAAGGGCCCGTTGTTTTTGGGCATTTTGTTTAAATCGAGTGCATGACGTCCGGTCGTTCGTGGCAAGAGTTTTTGTGAAGAAATCGGAGCGGAAACAGGCGAAAATTCGATGAAGAACAGCAAAGGTGTTTGTTGTTCTGTCGATGGCGTTGAGACGCTGCCCAACGGCGTCTCAACGCTGTCCTTGCGGATGGAGGCCCTGCAGCATACCAGCGTTGCAACGGCGCTGGCGTTGAGAACGCAGGTCGACGCTACAAGCGACACCGTTGCAACGCTGCACGCGTTGAGGAGCGGTTGCTGGCAGTTTTTTCGCGAGAAGTGGGCAGTTCATCACATAGTGGGGCGTTTTATTTTTTATTTTATTTATTTTATTAATTATAAAATGTAATAATTTATTTTATTTAATTATTTTATTAAATAATATTAATATAAATGTTATATTAATCTTATTTAATTAAATAATTGCCCCTAGGTGCCAAAAATCGGTCCATTTTTGCTTATTAATTATTTTATGCATGATATGTATATTTTAATTAATTTCTATGTGCATATTGTATGTCATATAGATTTAAAATCCCACCTTAGGTTAAACATTTCATGCATCTTTTTTTATATTATAAGAGTTATAATATATAGTATGCATGATAGGATTATATTATAAAAGTTATAATATAATGTTTGCATGTTTTAAATTATTTAATATAAGTGTTATATTTTTAAATTAAAAGCATGCTCATGCATTTAATTCATGTGATGAATTATATTATGTTATAGTATATAGTATTATTCATGTGATGGATGATCAAGCACTATAACATAGAAATGCATGCAACCTAAGTTAATTATTAGTTTTAAAGTGTTTAGAACTTGATTAATTAGACTTAGGTTTTCTAATTTTCTAATGAGATTAGAAATTTAGGAAATCAAATATAACCTTTGAATGGAGACTGATAAGTAACTCTGTCTAAGGAAGGTTTTGTCTAAGGCTGGGGTATTTAAGTTGGCGCTATGAACACCCTACACAGAAACCGACACAGGAGTGAATTCGGTCAGGAGATTCTTAGGTTATATTTTCGTGAGTGCCGTTAATTAAGTGTTAATTAATTTACTCACATAGACCTAAGTTAATAATGTGATTATAAACTTAGGCTAAATACCATATAAGAGTTATATTGGTAGACTTAGGTAAATTTTAGCCGGTTTATCTAGGTCAATCCCTATTAAAATTAAAGTGTTGAGTGGGAGGAAATAAAGTGTATGAGATACATTTGAATTTCCAACCACAAATCTCCTTTAACTCCGCACCGTGAGATCTATACTCGGCCTCGTGGCGCAAATGGGAGCGTCCCCCTTCGGATGGATTTGTATAGGTCAATATCATCGTGGATGGAGAGAGTACTTATAGTGAGTGGGAGCGGGACTTGTGAAAACGAGACCCACGGTCTCTTCTTTCGATTCACACCGTGAGATCCCTATGATCTACCTGCTAGTTTGGCCTGGACCAGACAATCCCTTCGGAGGGCTTGATCATGGGAGTCAGAACACCGTGAATTCTCGAAAGGGATACAGTTTCCTGGTTGGTTTTCCTTCTTGGTTCACCCTTCGGTGGCTATTGTTTGGACGGATACTTGGAAACTTAAAGATTGAGGGTGACACTCACAGAATTCGTTAAGTGTTAATGAATTCGACCGAACATGGTAATTGGACGCCTAATGGAATAAGAGTTATTCGGGATTGGGTCCGATCGAGAAAGTCTCGTCCCTAGAGGAGGAGTGTTACATTCACCCTTGGTGACGGTCATTCTAAACCTTTAGGGATCATTGCAAAATTTTGAATGACCTAGGGATCATGAAACATTTTTGCTAAAACTTGATTGGATTTCAAAAGTTATTTGCGAGACTAATACAAAGGTTTTTCTTATTTTTCAGCTAAAAATGTGTAGCGCAATAATAGCTTTACTCGCTTCAGATAAATTAGTAGGAGATAATTACCAAAGTTGGAAAAACAACATTAATACAATTTTGGTACAAGGCGACATAAAGTTCGTGGTTATATCGAGGAGTGTCCTCGAGATCTCGGGCTCGACCAGCGTCATGAAGTGTTCGTGACACATCGATCATTTGGATCGGGGCCAATGAAAAGGCCAAGGTCTACATAATTGCCGGCATGTCCGATGTCTTGGCAAAGAAGCATGAGTTGATGGTTTTCGCGAGAGAGATCATGGAGTCCTTGCAGAAATGTTTGGACGGCGATCCTTCTGGTCCGGCATGACTCGCTCAAATACGTTTTCAACGCATACGGATGAAAGAAGGTAAATCGTCCGTGAACATGTTCTAGACATGATGACCCACTTCCATCCGCCGAGATGAACGGGGCTTCGATCGACGAGTCGAGCAGTCGATTTTGTATTGGAGACTCTTAGAAGAGTTTCCTTGAGCCGTAGCAATGTTGTTATGAACAAAATTAGCTACACTCTGACTACCCTCCTCAATGAGCTACAGAATTTCCAATCCTTGCACAAGGTCAAGGAATCTGAGGCAAATGTTGCCTACAGGTCTTATCACAGGGGTTCGACCTCTGGGACGAAACCTGTTGCTCCTTCACGCCCGAAAGGGAAGAAGAGGATGAAGAGGGGTAAAAGCGCCGTCTTTGCCGCCCCACAAGGGCAAGAAGGTCAAGGAGGTTGCGAGAGAAAGGAAAGTGTTTCCACCGCAATGATGGGGGCGGTCCTTTGGAAGAGAAAGCGTCCCAAATTCCTGGCCGAGAGGAAGAATCAAGGTAAATGTGATTTACTTGTGACTGAAACATGTTTAGTGGAGAGTAGTGACTCTGCCTGGATATTGGATTCGGGCGCCACTAACCACGTTTGTTCTTCTTTTCAAGGGATTGATTCCTGGCAGCCGCTGCGAGAGGGTGAGGTGACTCTACGGGTTGGATCCAGGGAGCTTGTCTCTGCTGCAGCGATCGGCACGGTGAAGCTAAACTTTGGCGGGAAGTACTTATTGTTGGACAATCTGTACATAGTTCTAGGGTTTACTAGAAACCTTGTTTCAATTTCCTGCTTAATAGAACATTGTATTTCAGTTTCTTTTGAAGTTAATAAAGCGTTTATTTCTTCCAAAGGGAATGTTATATGTTCAGCTTCACTCGAAAATAATCTGTATGTTTTGAAACCCAATTCGGTCAAAAGTGTTTTGAATACTGAATTGTTTAAAACTGCAGAAACACGAACTAAGAAAGCAAAAGTTTCTCCAAAAGAAAATGCCCACCTTTGGCATCTTCGGTTAGGCCACATTAATCTTAATAGGATTGAGAAACTAGTGAAGAGTGGACTTCTAAACGAGTTGGAAGAAAACTCTTTGCCGGTGTGTGAGTCATGCCTTGAGGGCAAAATGACCAAACGTCCTTTTAGTGGAAAAGGATATAGAGCCAAAGAGCCTCTTGAGTTAGTGCATTCTGACCTCTGTGGTCCGATGAATGTTAAAGCTCGGGGCGGTTATGAGTACTTTGTGTCTTTCATAGACGACTACTCCAGATATGAGTATATTTACCTAATGCATAAGAAGTCTGAAACTCTTGAAAAGTTCAAGGAGTGCAAGACTGAGGTTGAGAACCTCTTAGGTAAATCGCTTAAAACACTTCGATCGGATCAAGGTGGAGAGTACATGGACACTGAATTCCAGGACTATATGATAGAACACAAAATCACGTCCCAACTCTCAGCGCCTGGTATGCCACAGCAGAATGGTGTATCGGAGAGGAGAAACAGAACCTTGTTGGACATGGTTCGGTCGATGATGAGCTATGCTCGTCTCCCGATTCTTTTTGAAGTACGCAGTGGAGATGCGGTTTATATTTTGAACAACGTTTCCGTCGAAAAGTGTTTGTGAAACACCTTTCGAGCTCTGGAGTGGACGTAAAGGCAGTTTACATCACTTCAAGATTTGGGGATGCCCGGCCCATGTGTTAGTGTCAAACCCGAAAAAGTTGGAACCCCGTTCGAAATTGTGCCTATTCGTAGGTTACCCTAAAGAGACTAGGGGTGAGTACATTTTACGATCCTAGGGAAAATAGGGTGCTTTGTGTCGACAAACGCCACTTTCCTAGAGGAAGACCACGTCAGAGATCATTTACCAAGGAGTAAAATTGTATTAAATGAAATGGACAATACATCAGCAAGAGTTGTTGATGGGGCTAGTACGTCAACAAGTGTTGTTGATCCTAGCACGTCTAGTCAAATCCGTTCCCAAGAGTTGGGAATGCCTCGACGTAGTGGGAGGGTCGTGTGAGACACCGATCGCTACATGGGTTTAATGAAACTTCGGTTGTCGCTCCCGATGATGACTGTGAGGATCCATTGACCTATGATCAGGCAATGGTTGATGTTGACAAAGACGAGTGGATTAAAGCTATGGACTAGGAAATGGAGTCTATGTACTTCAATTCTGTATGGGAGCTTGTGGATCAACCGGATGGGGTAAAACCTATTGGTTGCAAATGGATCTACAAGCGTAAACGTGGCGTAGATGGGAAGGTGCAGACCTTCAAAGCCCGACTAGTGGCAAAGGGTTTTACCCTGAGTTGAAGGGGTTGACTATGAGGAGACCTTTTCACTGTTGCCATGGTAAAGTCGATCGAGATCCTTCCGCCATTGTCGCGTATTATGACTACGAGGTATGGCAGATGGACGTCAAGACAACCTTTCTGAATGGCAAACTTGATGAGACCATCTACATGGACCAACCCAAATGGTTCATCGCCCAAGGCCAAGAGCAAAAAGTTTGCCGGCTTCATAGGTCCATTTATGGACTTAAACAGGCTTCGAGGTCTTGGAATATAAGGTTTGATGAGGTGATCAAATCTTATGGCTTTGATCAAAATGTCGACGAGCCTTGTGTCTACAAGAAATTAGTTGACAAAACTGTCGCATTTTTTGGTGTTGTACGTGGACGATATTCTTCTCATTGGTAATGAGGTAGAATTCCTTACTGACGTTAAAAAGTAGCTAGCTTCGCAATTCCAAATGAAAGATTTGGGAGAAGCTCAGTATGTTCTAGGTATTCAGATAGTCGGAACCGGAAGAATAGAACGCTAGCCTTGTCTCAGGCGTCTTATATTGACAAGATGTTGTCTAGATATAAGATGCAGAACTCCAAGAAGGGTTTGCTGCCTTTCAGGCATAGGGTTCACTTGTCTAAGGATCAGTGTCCTAAGACTCCTCAAGAAGTTGAGGATATGAGACGGATTCCATATGCTTGCTTTGTAGGGAGCCCTGATGTATGTCATCTTTGTGTACTAGGCCCGACATCTCGTTATATGGGTGAGGGATTGTCGAGAGATATCGGTCCAATCCAGATTAGATCACCTGGACGGCGGTAAAGGCAATCCTCAAGTATCTAGGGAGAACGAGGAACTACTGACTTAGTGTATGGGAGTGGGGATTTGATCCTTACGGGATACATGATTATGATTTTCGGACCGATAAGGATTCTAGGAAATCCACCTCGGGGTCACCTTCATTACGAATGGAGGAGTTGTAGTATGGCGAAACATCAAGCGGGGATGCATTGTCGATTCAACTATGGAAGCAGTAGTATGTTGCGGCTTGTGAAGGCGCAAAGGAAGCTGTTTGGCTTAGGAAGTTCATGTGATTTGGAAGTTGTTCCAAATATGAACTAGTCAATCACAATTATTCGTGCGATACTTGAGTGGTGCAAAGAGCCAACTCACGTGAGCCTCGGAGCAATAAGAGAGGCAAACACATTGAGCGCAAGTATCATCTGATACGGGAGATTGTGCACCGCGGAGACGTGACGGTCACGCAGATAGCGTTGGAGCACAACGTAGCTGATCCATTTACAAAGCCCCTCACGGCTAAGGTGTTTGAGGGTCACCTAGAGAGTCTTGGTCTTCGAGAGCTTCCTGACTAGGGCAAGTGGGAGATATGTAAATGGGTATTCAATGCCCTAGTTTATTGTATTACTTCATTGTAATTTATATACATTTCAGAAATGTATTTTTTCCACTAGCTTAGTCCAAGTGGGAGTTTGTTGGGATTTTTGTCCTAATCTCGTATTTGTAATATATTGTTTGAAATTAATAAGAGTTATTCATTTCATCACTTTGTGTCTCGCAATATTTATAAACTTTTCCAATAAACTAAGCTCCAGGGTTATTGAATTTATGAGAGAACTGGGAATTGAACGGTGTGTAGTGAACACACAGGGAGGATCACGTTCGAGTTAATGACCCCAACGATCTACAGTATATGGATAGGGTTGGAGACCTAATCCTGGATACACTGTGGATGTAGCCCGCTTTGTATTAGATACAAACGAGGTGATCTGACTCGTTCATGTGGTTGACATGCGAGTGGGGGCATCCTGTGCAATGAGATTGTATAAGACCAGGACCGTGATTTATTAGACCTCACCGATGTAACACCGATTAATGATGAGGACTAATAACTTCGTAGATGACCATTAGTGACTCGACCGAATCCTAAAGCGTGTTAAAGACTCGCGTCATGCGAGGGTCATTCTTTGACTAGAAATGCGGGTGAGGGTGGTCATAGTTACTCGCCCTATATGCTTATCTTCTCGGACGTAAGTAACCAAGTAGGAGGCTGGAAACTTAACTACGCGAGATGGAATTCACTCGTTCCCGCCTTTAGGGAAACTAGAGAGGGTTGTTCCCTTAAGTGTTGTCTCGGGGCTTGGACAACGGGCGCCCACCTTCTCTCACCGCCCGAGAAGGGTGTTGTGTATGGTTGGACCATCACAATATGTTGTTCATTAGAGAGGAGCGGTGGGGACTTAAGGAACAAGAGGTAGACACAGGGGTAAAGCGGTAATTTGACCCAGTAGTGTCTCACGAACAACCCGTGAAGGGTCGACTCATGGGTATTGGTTATATCGGTGGACACGTAATATTCTCGCAGACCGACGAGAGTGCAACTACGGGCTATAGTGGAGTGTTACCGTAGCTAATGAATGTTGGTTAACTAGGGTCAAAGAGTTTGGCGAGTTAATCTCGGATCATTGGAGCTCAAATCCTTTGAGGTCAATTAGGTCTCTCGGTTGGCTCCAATTGGATTAAAAGAAGGGCTAATGTTTTGGTATGAAATTGAAGTGTTCAATTTCACTTTAAGGGCATTTATGTCATTTATATGAGATATGAATGATATAATATATAGTTTAATGTGAATGAGATTCATAATAAACTATAGGTTAGCCTAATTGTTGAATTAGGGCTAATTGGAGAATTTGATTGAGAGAAATTAAATTGGATGTGATTCAATTTAATTAATACACAATTAATATAAATGAGATTTGCAATATGAGATATGAGATATCTTATATTATGTGGTTATGCAAATGAGATTTGCATAACCTATGGTTAATGGTAAAGTGGTAATTATGTGGACATTTTAACTCCATCAATTCCACTATATAAACCCTTCTTGCAAGAAGGATGGTGATGACTTCTCTCATTTTTTAGATTTTCACAAAGAAGAGAAGAGAAATTCTCTCAATTCTCTCTCATTTCTCCTCTCTCTCCAAAACTCACAAGATCCCACAATCTTCCCTTCTCCAAAAGAGAACAACCGAGAAGGCTTTTTGGTGGTGTTCAAGACCTTTCGTTGGAGGTGTTCGTTGAGTACGAGGAGCACGAAGTGTTCGTGATTTGAAGAAGAATTCTTGAAGAAAGTCTTCAACAAGTAAGTAAATTCTACTTGCTGTATTTTTCTTCTTCTTACAAGCATATTTAGCCTAAATCTAGTGTTAGATCAATTTTAATGAAACTATGTTGCATATTGATACCTCGACGATTCAATCGTCTTCCGCTGCGAGGGATTCTCATTCCCTTCAGAGAGTTGGGATGTAATTCCATGTTCTATCATATAGTTCTGGAATTTTAAATCCATGTACTCTCCACCTCGATCAGATCGAAGCGTTTTGATTGTTTTACCCAATTGATTTTCAACTTCAGTCTTGAATTCCTTGAACTTTTCAAGTACTTCAGACTTATGTTGTATTAGGTAAATATGCCCAAATCTAGAATAATCATCTAAAAAGGAGATGAAATATTCATAACCTCATTTGGCTTTAGCACTCATCGGACCACAAAGGTCTGAATGTATAAGCTCAATAGGTTCTTTGGCTCTATAACCTTTTCCACTAAAAGGTCTTTTAGTCATTTTTCCTTCTAGGCAGGATTAACTTACAGACAAAGTATTTTCTTCTAACTCATTTAGAAATCCATTCTTTACCAATCTCTCAATATTATTGAGATTAATGTGACCCAATCTAAGATGCCAAAGATGAGCATTTTCTTTAGGAAAAATTTTACGTTTCTTAGTTTGTGTGTTTGCAGTTTTAAATAATTCAGTGTTCAGAACCATTTTGACTGAATTAGGCCTTAAAACATACAACCTATTTTCTAATGAACCTGAACATATTTCCACACCTTTCTTCAAAATAAACATTTTATTCATTGAGAAAGAAACATAAATACATTGTTCTATAAGGCAAGAGATTGAAATAAGGTTTCTAGTAAACCCTGGTATCACTAATATATTGTCTAACAACATATATTTCTTGCCGAAATAAAGCTTCATCATGCCTACTGCTACAGCTGAGACGACTTCTCCATTTCCAACCCGGAGCGTTATCTCACCTTTACGTAGTAGTCGCTGCGAGAATCAATTCCCTGAAAAGAAGAGCAAACATGATTAGTGGCGCCTGAATCAAGTATTCAAGCAGTTTTATCATTATCCACTAAACAAGATTCTAAGCAAAGTAAATCATATTTACCTTTCTTCTTCTTTGCAGCAATGTACTTCGGACAATTTCGTTTCCAATGCCCGTCTTCATTGTAGTGGAAACACTTTTCTTTGTCAACAACTTCTTTGACTTTCTTGCCCTTCTGGGCGGCAGCTTTGTCAGCTCGTTTCCCGTTACCAACCTTCTTCATGTTGTTCTTCTTCCCTTTCAAGTTAGAAGAAGATGAAGCCACTGGTTTTGTTCCAGAGGCCGAACCTCTTTGATAACTCCAACTGGCAACATTTTCCTCACCTTTCGATCCTTGAATTTTCATCAAAGATTGAAAGGTCTGGAGTTCATTCAGAAGGGAGGTAAGATTAAAAGTAAGCTTGTTCATAACAGCATTACTTCTAAACTGTAGGAAACTATCTGGAAGGGTTTCCAGAATAAAACTGACCTAGCTCGATTCATCGATGGAAGCACCATTCGTCTCCGCGATGTTAAAGTGCATAATCATATCTTGGACATGATCCCGAATAGATGTACCCTCTAGCATCCTTGAGTTGAATATGTACTTTAGGGCATTGTGTCGGGCCTGTGTGGACTGTTGTCTAAACATACCCTGCATGCCCTCATGAAGGGAATTGAATCCCGCTGTGGAAGCGGTAGTAAATCGCGCGTTCTTAATTTCGTTACATAGATATCAATCAAGAACAATTTAACTAGATTAAGCATATAATATAAGATGGACAGCAAAAAATATACCTTTGAAGAACTCTTTCTTCAAGTGCTCCTCCTCCCACGTTCACGATCTCAGCAACTCGAACCCGAACGATCTCCGACACTACCACCGGATCTTCTCCGTTGTTCTCTTGGTGAGGGAGGAAGGTGGATTCCTTTAGGATGAGGTGAGATGTTTGTGTGATTGTAGTTTGAACTTTTCCAACACAATGTGAGAGAATACTCTAGGGTTTCTCAAAGAGATTGGATTGCTTTAACCTAGTTGCATCTCATGCAACTATATATATAGGGAAATAGGATGGAAATTACCATCTTATCCCTCCTTTATTCTCCCACTATTATATGGTTTATATGTGAATCTAATTCACATTAAAACCATGTTGGGATGTATGCCCTAAAACTTGTGTAATTTGGATCAAAGAAATAAAGAGTTATTTGTTTTGATAAAATTACAGTCTTGCTTTATAAATCCAATAAACTAAGCTCCAAGGTTATAATATATATCTCGATAATATATATCTTGAACATCAATGTAGTGGACACTATTTGGATTGTGTTCAAGAATATAACCTAAATGGTCTATGGTATAAGAATAAGGTTGGAAACCTAATTCTGGTAACACCATGGATGCGACCCACTTTGTAATTAGTACAAATGAGGTAATTCAACTCATTCATGTAGTTGACATGCGAGTGGGGGCATCCTGTATGAAGAGTTCATACAAGATCGGATCAAGAAATTATCAGTCTAACGATGTAACAATCGTTAATGAGGATAAGACTAGTAATTTATAGATGGTCATTAGTGACTCGACACGAATCCTAAGCGAGTTAAGAACTCCTGCTTATAGGGGTTTGTCCTTAGACTAGTATGGGTGAGAGTGGCCTATAGCTGACTCAATAAGCCTACCTTCTCAGGGACAGAACCTCGTAGGTGACTGGGAACTTAACTGTGCAAGATGGAATTCACTCATTCCTACACTAAGGAATTAGATAGGTTGTTCCATTAAGAACTGACTCCAGGTCTTGAACAACGGGGTCCGCCCTCTATGAGGGTATGAGTCTATGGTAGAACCATAGACTTGTTGTTCATTAGAGGATCAGTGGTGCTTAAGGAACAAAGAGGCAATCACAGGGGTAAAACGGTAATTTGATCCAGCTGTGATCACGAACAACCTGTGAAGGGTCGACTCATAGGTAATGACTATATTAGTGGACACAATATAATCTACAATGAGGACAGTGCAGCTACAAGTGTATAGTGGAGTGACTTGTAGTTAATGAATATTGATTAACTGGATCAAAGAGTTTGATCCATTAATTTCACATCATTGGAGCTCATGAACTGTAGGTCCATTAGGTCCCTCCGTTGGCTCAACATGGAAATATTGAGGGTATAAAGTTAGGAATGAAATTGAAGTGTTCAATATATGAGGTGTAATATCACTTATATATGATATAATTGATATAATATATAGTCTTAATGTGAATTAGATTCACATATAAACCATATACTAATGAGAGAATAAAGAAAGGGTAGGATGGTCATTTTCATTCTCTTTCCCTATATATATAGTTGCATGAGATGCAACTAGGTTATACAATTCAAGCTTCCTAAGCTCCTTGTTGTGTTGTTGGAAAGGTTCCAAAAACACAATCTCTCTCACAAACATCTCATCTTACCTAAAGGGAACCCACATTCTTCCCTCACCTAGAGAACAACGGAGAAGATCCGGTAGTAGTGTCTTCATTCGTTCGGGTTCTAGTTGCTGAGATCATGATCGTGGAGGAGGAGCACTTGAAGAGTTCTTCAAAGGTATAATTCTTGTTGTCCATATTCTGTTTATATACTTAATCTAGTTGTTTTAGTTCTTGAATGTAATCGTTGTAACGAAATTAAGAACGCGCGATTCACAATCGCTTCCGGTGCGGGATTCAATTCCCTACAATTGGTATCAGAGCCCAATTGCGTTCTTAATTTTCGTTCTGGATTTTTTAAGAAATAGGTGGGATTTACTATTTTGCATGAGATGTATGACCGATTTGCAAATTAGATGTTTTCGATTTTGGCACTTTGATTTATAATTTTTGCATTGAATCGTTCAATGTAAGGGCCCGGTGTTTTGGGCAATTTTAATTGTAAATCGAGTCTGTAAGTCCGTGTCGATCGAGGCAAAGTGGTTGCCAAGAAGAACGGAGCAAAAACAATCCAAAACAATGGGGATTGTTGTTGTTCTGTGAATGGCGTTTCAACGTTGTTCATTGGCGTTGCAACGCCACTGCGGCAGGCGCGCGGCTGTAGAAGACGACATCGTTACAACGCTGAGGTGTTGCGCAATGCTAGACGAGAGGCGCGCTTCAACCGTTAGATGAGGACAAGATGCAGCGTTGCGACGTTGGTATCAGTGTTGCAACGCCTTATGCGTTTCACGCGAAAGAGCAACGGGCAGAATTTTGTATTTATTATATATAATAAATATAAAAATGTTTTATATTTATTTAATTTTAATTAATATAATTAGATTATATTAATTAAAATTAATTTTAGGGTGCCAAAATTGGTCTAATTTTGCAATTTAAATTATGCAATTGTTGTGTAATTAGTTCCATGCATAAATGCTTTTATTTTAGAAATCACACCTTAGGTTAAGCATTTTCATGCATCATTTATAATATAAAGAGTTATATTATATAGTTTGCATGATTAATTAATATAAAGTTGTTATATTAATCTATGGACAACATTGACATGCATTATATATCATGAGATGATTATGCTATGAATGTCTTATTATTCATGTGATGAATGATCAAGCACTATAATATAGTATGCATGTCACCTAAGGTTAATTATTAGTTTTAAAATGTTTAGAACTTGGAAATAATATACCTTAGGTTATCTAGTTCTAATTAGATTAGAATCAGGAACCAAGTAATTTATAAGCTATGATTAAAAGAGGAACTCTGTCTAAGGAAGGTTCTGTCTAGACTGGGGTATTTAAGCTGACGGAAACGGAACACCCCTACCTGGGAACTGACCTGAGAGTGAAAGTTAATCAGAGAGTTTATAAATTACAGTAGCATCAGCGGGTTTATTAAGGGGTTAATAAACAAGAAATCCTAGGTTTAATATAAAGAGTTATATTAACAAACTTAGGATAAAATCAATATAAGAGTTATATTGATTATCGATATAAGAGTTATATTGATAGAGTTAGGTATAACCATTAGTCGGGTTTTAGCCTAAGTAAGATTCCTATAACTTTAAAGTATCTAGTGGGAGGAAAAATGTATATGATACATATTTTTCCACTTACGTTATCTCCGAAAAATTCACACCGTGAGACTCATACTTGGCCTCTTGGCGCAAACAAGAGCGTCCCCCTTCGGATGGTGTTTGTATGAGTCAATATCAAGGATACTTATAGTGAGTGGGAGCAGGTTTAGTGAAAAACAAAACCTACGGTCTCTTTTGTCGGTTTACACCATTAGACCATTATGGTCAGCCTGTTAGTTTGGCCTGGACCAGACAATCCCTTCGGAGGGCTTGATCATAGGGCATCGAACACAGTAGACACCCGAAAGGGATAAAGATTTTCTTAGTCTGTTTTTCAATCTAGTCCTCTCTTCGGCGGATTTTATTGGATGGAGACTCTGGGATCTAAAGACAGAGGGTTACACTCACGGGGTATATAAGTTGTGTATGTATCCTGACCGAAAAAAATGGTAACTAAAACCTATAGGAATAAGAGTTATTCTGACATTAGGTTTTGGTCAAGAGTGTCTTAATCTAGAGGAGGAGTGTTTTTTATTACCCTTCGGTGTCATACATTTTAAACCTTTGGAGTATCATTGCAAATTATAAATGGCCTAGGAATTATTTGATAATTAGCTAAAACATGATTGGATTAGAGTTATAGCAAGAAACTCATACAAGTTCGTTTGTCAATTTTTCAGCAAAAATGTCTAACTCTATTATTTCCTTATTGGGTGCGAAAAAGTTAACCAAAGAGAATATGATGACTTGGAAAAACAAACTCAACACTATATTGATAGTGGATGATATGAAGTTTGTGCTCACTGAGGAGTGTCCTCAAGTGCCAGGCTCGAATGCGTCACGAAATGTTCGTGATGCATATGATTGATGGATCAAGGCCAATGATAAGGCCAAGGTCTACATGTTGGCATGTATGTCTGACATATTAGCCAAGAAGCATGAGGGCATGATAACCGCCAAGAAAATCATGGATTCTGTACAGAGTATGTTTGGACAACAGTCCAGACAGGCCCGACACTATGCCCTAAAGTACATATTTAACTCAAGGATGCTAGAGGGTACATCTGTTCGGGATCATGTCCTGGATATGATGGTGCACTTCAACATCGCAGAGTCGAATGGTGCTTCCATCGATGGTGCACTTCATTTTGGAAACCCTTCCAGATAGTTTCCTACAGTTTAGAAGTAATGTTGTTATGATCAAGCTTACTTTTAACCTTACCTCCCTTCTGAATGAACTCCAGACCTTTCAATCTTTGATGAAAATTCAAGGATCGAAAGGTGAGTCAAATGTTGCCAGTAGGAGTTATCACAGAGGTTCGACCTCTGGGACAAAAACAGTGGCTTCATCTTCTTCTAACCTGAAAGGGAAGAAGAAGAACATGAAAAATGTTGGTAAAGGGAAACGAGCTGACAAAGCTGCCGCCTAGAAGGGCAAGAAAGTCAAAGAAGTTGCTGACAAAGGAAAATGTTTCCACTACAACGAAGACGAGCATTGGAAACGGATCTGTCCGAAGTACATTATAAAAAAGAAGAAAGAAGGTAAATATGATTTAATTTTCTAGAAACTTGTTTAGTGGATAATGATAAAACTGTTTGGATACTTGATTCAGGCGCCGCTAATCATGTTTGCTCTTTTGTGGAATTGATTCTGGCGACATGAGTAAAGGTGAGATAACACTCCGAGTTGGAAATGGAGAAGTCGTCTCAGCTGTAGCAGTAGGCACAATAAAGCTTTATTTTGGCAAAAAATATATGTTGTTGGACAATATATTAGTGATACTAAAGTTTACTAGAAACCTTATTTCAATTTTTTGCCTTATAGAACAATGTATTTTTGTTTCCTTCTCTATGAATAAAGTGCTTATTTTAAAGAAAGGTATAGAAATATGTTCAGCTTCATTAGAAAATGGGTTGTATGTTTTAAGGCCTAATTTAGTCAAAATGGTTTTGAACACTGAATTATTTAAAACTGCAAACGCACAAACTAAGAAACGTAAAATTTCTCCTAAAGAAAATGCTCATCTTTGGCATCTAAGATTGAGTCACATTAATCTCAATAGGATTGAGAGATTGGTAAATAATGGACTTCTAAATGAGTTAGAAGAAAATACTTTACCTGTATGTGAATCCTGCCTAGAAGGCAAAATGACTAAAAGACCTTTTAGTAGAAAAGGTTATAGAGCCAAAGAACCTCTTGAGCTTATACATTCAGACTTTTGTGGTCCGATAATTGTTAAAGTCAGGGGAGGATATGAATATTTCATCTTTTTTATAGATGATTATTCTAGATTTGGGCATATTTACCTAATGCACCACAAGTCTGAAGCACTTGAAAAGTTCAAGAAATTCAAGACTGAGGTTGAAAATCAATTAGGTAAAACTATTAAAACACTTCGATCGGATCGAGGTGGAGAATACATGGATTTAAAATTTCAGAACTATATGATAGAACATGGAATTACATCCCAACTCTCGGCTCCCGGTACACAGCAGCAAAACGGTGATCGAAAAGGAGAAATAGAACCTTGTTGGACATGGTTCGATCAATGATGAGTTATGCTCATCTCCCTAGTTCATTTTGGGGATACGTAGTAGAGACTGCGGTATACATTTTGAATAATGTGCCCTCAAAAAGTGTTTCTGAAACACCTTTTGAACTCTGAAAATGACGTAAAGGTAGTTTATGTCATTTCAGAATTTGGAGTTGTCCATCACATGTGCTTGTGACAAATCCAAAGAAGTTGGATTCACGTTCAAAATTGTGCCTATTCGTAGGCTACCCAAAATAAACAAGAGGTGGTTTATTTTATGATCCTAAGGAAGATACGGTTTTTGTGTCGACAAATGCCACTTTCTTAGAGGATGACCACATAAGGGACCACAAGCCAATAAGTAAAATTGTGTTGAGTGAGTTAGACAGAACAATAGCAAAGGTTGCTAATAAAACTAGTACGTCAACAAGAGTTGTTGATACTAGCTTGTCTAGTCAAGAGAGTCCATCTCAAGAGTTGAGTATGCCTCAACGTAGTGGGAGGGTTATAACACAACCTGACCGTTACATGGGTTTATCTGAAACCCAAGTTGTTATACCAGATGACAACTGCGAGGATCCATTGACTTATAATCAAGCGATTGTTGACAAAGATAAAGACAAATGGGTCATAGCCATGGACCAAGAAATGGAGTCTATGTACTTCAATTCTGTTTGGGATATTGTAGATAAGCCTCATGGGGTAAAATCTATAGGTTGTAAGTGGATCTACAAGAGAAAGCGTGGTGTAGATGAGAAGGTGCAAACTTTTAAAGCTAGACTAGTAGCAAAGGGTTATACCCAGGTTGAAGGGGTTGACTATGAGGAGACCTTTTCATCTGTTGCTATGGTAAAGTCTATATGTATCCTACTTGTCATTGTCGCATATTATGACTATGAGGTATGGCAAATGGATGTCAATACAACCTTTTTGAATGGCAATCTTGAGGAAAACATCTACATGGACCAACCCAAAGGGTTCATTGAACCAGGACAAGAGCAAAAGGTTTGCAGGCTTAAAAGGTCAATTTATGGATTGAAACAAGCCTCTAGGTCCTGGAATATAAGATTTGATGAGGCAATCAAATCCTATGGTTTTGACCAGAATGATGATGAACCTTGTGTCTACAAGAAAATCAACAATAGTTTTATCGCATTCCTAATTCTCTATGTGGATGATATCCTACTCATTGGGAATGATGTAGGTTATCTTACTGACATTAAGGATTGGCTAGCCACACAATTCCAAATGAAAGATTTGGGTGATGCACAGTTTGCTCTTGGGATCCACATTGTCCAGAACCGCAAGAATAAAACACTAGCCTTGTCTCAAACATCTTACATAGACAAAGTGTTGCCAAGGTTTAATATGAAAGACTCCAAAAATGGCATGTTGCCTTTTAGACATGGAGTCCATTTGTCTAAGGAACAGTGTCCTAAGACACCTCAAGGAGTTGAGGATATGAGACGAAATCCTTATGCATCAGTTGTTGGGAGCCTGATGTACGCCATGTTGTGTACTATGCCTGACATCTGTTTTGCAGTTAGAATGGTCAGTAGGTATCAATCCAATCCAGGACTTGAACACTGGACAACGGTTAAAACAATCCTTAAGTATCTTCGGAGACAAGGAACTACATGCTTGTGTATGGGGCTAAAGATTTGATCCTTACAGGATACACGGATTCTGACTTTCAGACTGATAAAGATTCTCGAAAATCTACATCAGGGTCAGTATTTACTCTTAACGGAGGAGTTGTAGTTTGGTGAATCATCAAGCAAGGATTCATCGCAGATTCCACCATGTAGGCCGAATATGTAGCTTGTGAAGCAGCTAAAGAGGTCGTTTGGTTAAGAAAATTCATGCTAAATTTGGAAGTTGTGCCAAATATGACTTTGCCCATCACGTTGTATTGCGATAACAGTGGTGTAGTGGCAAATTCGAGGGAACTCCGAAGTCACAAGAGAGGAAAGCACATTGAGCGGAAGTATCATCTCATCTGGGAGATCGTGCATAGAGGAGACGTGATTGTAACGATGATAGCCTCAGAGCACAACGTTGCTATCCTTTTACAAAGGCTCTTACGGCTTAAGTATGTGAGAGTCACCTAGAAGGTCTAGGTTTACAAGTCTTCCCCAACTAGGCCAAGTGGGAGTATTTTGCACAAAGGGTTTAAATGCCCTAGTTCATCACTGTAATAGTACTCCACAAGCTTTAGGTCAAGTGGGAGATTGTTGGAATGTATGCCCTAAAACTTGTGTAATTTTGATCAAAGAAATAAAGAGTTATTTGTTTTAATAAAATTACAGTCTTGCTTTATAAATTCAATAAACTAAGCTCCAAGGTTATAATATATATCTTGATAATATATATCTTGAACATCAGTGTAGTGGACACTATTTGGATTGTGTTCAAGAATATAACCTAAATGGTCTATGGTATAAGAATAAGGTTGGAAACCTCATTCTGGTAACAGCATGGATGCGACCCACTTTGTAATTAGTACAAATGAGGTAATCCAACTCATTCATGTAGTTTACATAAGATGCTTTAGACAGATGAATTCCATGCCTGAAGGGTAATAAGCCCCTCTTGAAATTCTGCATCGAATGTCTGGACAATATTTTGTCGATATAAGATGCTTGAGACAGAGCTAGCGTTCTGTTCTTGCGATTCCTGAAGATCTAAATCCTAAGAACATATTGCGCCTCTCCCAAATATTTCATTTGGAATTGGGTCGCCAACCAATTCTTTATGTTAGTAAGGTATCCTACATCAGTCCCAATGAGTAGGATATCATCCACATAAAGCACTAAGAAAGCTACTTTGTCGTTGATGATCCTCTTGTAAACGCAAGGCTCGTCAACGTTTTGGTCAAAGCCATAAGACTTGATCTCAATATCAAATCTTATATTCCAAGATCTGGATGTTTGTTTCAACCCATAAATGGATCGATTGAACTTGCAAAATTTTTGCTCCTGACCTTGGGTTATGAACCCTTCGAGCTGAGACATATAGATGCTCTCGTCAAGATTACCATTCAAAAAAGCAGTCTTGACGTCCATTTTCTAGATTTCATAATCCTAAAATGCGGTTATGGACAAGAGTATCCTTATAGACTTCAACATAGCAACAGGGAAAAAAGTTTATTCATAGTCAACTCCTTCCCTTTGGGTAAAACCCTTTGCTACAAGTCTAGCCTTAAAGGTCTGTACCTTTCCGACTGCATCTCTCTTTCTTTTATAGATCCATTTACACCCTATGGGTCTAATCCCTTCAGGTTGGTCTACAAGTTCCCATACTGAATTGAAGTCTATTGACTCCATTTCAAGGTCCATGGCTTTGATCCATTAGTCCTTGTCTACGTCATTCATTGCCTGTTTATAAGACAATGGATCTTCTATGCCGTCATCAGGTATGACGACTTGAGTTTCAGCTAAACCCAAGTAGCGATCAGGTTGGGAAACAACCCTCCCACTGCGTCGAGGCATTCCTGACGATTGAGAAAGACGAGACTGACTTGAGGTGTTGGCTTCTCCATCAACTCTTGATGAAGGTCCAGCTTGATCAACAACTCTTATTGGTTCATCTGTAGCTTCATTTAGCACTAATTTACTACGCGGTTTATGGTTCCTCATGTGATCTTCCTCCAAGAAAGTGGCGTTCTCGATACAATCACCTTGTTTTCTTGTGGGTCATAGAAAAAACCACCTCTCGTTTCTTTGGGATAGACAAAAAATTGACATAATCTTGAACGAGGTTCCAGTTTCTTTGGATTTGTCACTAGCACGTGTGCCGGACAACTCCAAATCCTAAAGTGTTGGAAACTAGGTTTACGCCCCTTCTACAATTCAAAAGGTGTTTCTGAAACACTCTTTGATGGAACAGTGTTCAAGATTTGAACTGCAGTCTCTACTGCGTATCCCCAAAACGAGGCAGGCAATTGAGCATACCTCATCATAGAACGAACCATGTCTAACAAGGTTCTATTTCTCCTTTCTGACACACCATTTTGTTGTGGTGTATTAGGTGCTGAGAGTTGAGATTTAATTCCATGTTCTATCATATAGTCCTGGAATCTCAAATCCATATACTCTCCACCTCGATCGGATCAAAGTGTTTTAATGGTTTTCCCTAATGCATACTCTACTTCAGCCTTATACTCTTTGAACTTTTCAAGAGCCTCAGACTTATGATGCATTAGGTATAAATAACCATACCTCGAATAATCATCTATAAAAGAGATGAAATATTCATACCCTCCTTGAGCTTTAACATTCACCGGACCAGAAAGATCCGAATGTATAAGTTCTAAGGGCTCTATGGCTCTATAACCTTTTCCCACAAAAGGTCGCTTAGTCATTTTACCTTCCAAGCACGATTCACAAGGAGGTAGAGAATCATCTTCTAACTTGTTTAGAAGTCCATTCTTAAATAATCTCTCAATCCGGTTGAGATTTATATGACCAAGTCTAAGATGCCATAGATAGGTATTATTTTGAGAAATTCTTTGCCTTTTACTTTGAGTATTAGCAGTTTTAAACATCTCATGATTCAAAATTGCTTTAGTTCTATTCAGTTTAAGTACATACAAGTCGTTTTCTAATTTAGCAGAACAAACATTGACGCCCTTTTTCAAAATGAACGCTTCATTAAAAGAAAAGGAAATACAATATCCAAGTTCTATTAAACAAGAGATAGAAATTAAGTTCCTCTTAATTTTAGGAACTATATACAGATTTTCTAAAAATAAAAATTTATCTCTAAAAAATAGCTTGGCATCTCCCACTGCACGAGCTGAGACGATGTCTCCCGTTCCGACCCTGAGCATCATCTCACCCTCTTCGAGCTCCTTGAAGGAACTAGTTTCCTTAAAAGAAGAGCAAACGTGATTAATGGCTCCTGAATCAAGTAACCAGGTAAAATCATCATTTTCCTCTAAGCAAGTTTCAAGAATAAGTAAATCGAATTTACCTTTCTTCTCTTTGAGCTCAACAAGGTATTTTGGGCAGTTGCGCTTCCAGTGCCCATCTATGTTGCAGTGGAAACACTTTCCTTTTTCTGCAACCTTGGCTTTTCCCTTGCCTTTATCAGCAGCAGGTGTCTTCCCTTTCCCTCCTATCTTCTTCTTTTGGGTCTTCTTAAGCCCAGAAGATGAGCTACAGGACTTAGTCCCAGAGGATGAACCCTTCTGGAACCTTCTGGAATGGGCAAACAGATTTGCATCTCCATCAGCCTATCCCTTATTCTTCATAAGAGACTGAAAAGTTTGTAGTTCATTAAGGAGAGTAGTCAGGTTATACTCTATCTTGTTCATCATCGCATTGCTGCGAAATTGCAGGAAACTCTTCGGAAGAGATTCTAGGATGAACGAGACCTGACTTTGCTCGTCTATGACCGCGTCGTTCATCTCAGGCACGTTGAAGTGGATCATCAGATCGAGAACGTGTTCTCTCACCGACGACCCCTCCTTCATACAGGAGTTATAAACGTATTTGAGGGATTCGTGCCGAAGTTGTCCAGACGGTTGTCCAAACTTTTCTTGCAACGAACTCATGATCTCACGAGCTAAGACCATGCCCTCTTGCTTTTTGGCTAGAACTTCATAAACACTAGCCAAAATGTAGACCTTGGCCTTATCATTGGCCTTGATCCGGTGATCGACGCCTCCTTATGATTGAGGAGCGTTTGAAAGGGGACGAGGACATTCCTCAGTTAGTACAAATCGAAGGTTTTCAACAACGAGAATCGTATTCAGGTTGGACTTCCACGTAGTAAAGTTCTCACCTGTTAAACGATCGCTTTTTAGTAAGGCTATTATTGAGGACGACATGCTAAAAATCCAAAATAGTTCTAATTAGTTATACCTTTAACCCATTATAAACCAATCAAATTTAGCAAAATTATTAAAGAACCCTAGTGTTTAAATTAAACCTTCAATTTTGCAACGATATTTCAAGGGTTTAGAACAAAACCCTCCGTCGGGCGGTCAGTCATTTCTCCCTTGAATTGAGACTTTCTCAGCCAATTCTCACTACAAAAACATCTCATGTCCCAATGGTCCTTAGTTATCGTTTGTTTGGTCAAGGACTTGTTAACTAGCTTAACTCATCCCGTAATGTGACCCTACCATTTTCAGATCCAATAGGTCCGAGCCAACATGCTACTATTAAGAAAGACAATTGTTGGCAAATTACCTAAGAGACCCTATCCATTTCTGGAGTTCGCAGTGTTCCGATCCCTATAGTCAGGCCCTCCGTAGGGTTTGGCTTTTCCAGGACAACCTAACAGACGGACTATAGAAATCTCACGGTGCGACCTAATGGAGGAGACCGTAGGATACGTTGACACGCGTCCTGCTCCTATTTACTATGGATACTTCCCTCATTCACCTTGGTATTGAACCATGCAAACACTTACCGTAGGGGGACACCCTATTGACGCCACGTAGTCGAGCATGGAACTCACAGTGTGAACTCTTGAGGACGTGAGAGTAAACTTGATGCGAACATCTCGTTTTCTCCCACGAAGCTCCTAAGATTAGGGTATAGGTTAAACTTAGTCAGATTCTGGCTAAAAGAATCTATCTAAGTCTATGCCTATTATAACTATTATAACTAGGTCTTTTAACCTTATGTCTAGGTGAATAAACATTTTAATTACCTAGATATAAAATAGAACTAAGGTTAATTCAACTCAAGCTCCGGGTCAGTTCCTAGGTAGGAGGTGTTCCGTTAACCGTCAGCTTAAGTACCCCCAACCTTAGACAGAACTTCACTAGTAGAGTTCCCTTATAACCAAAGTTCTAATGTCCTATTATATTTTAAACTATTTAAAATACTATGTAAGACTAATTTCTAATCCTATTAGAAATTAAGACTTAGGTCTAAATTAATTTTAAACAATTTAAAACTAATTTAATTTTACCCAAGTTCCTATGTTTGCATGCATTTCTTTGTTATAGGTTATGGTTTCTAAAACCTTTTTAATTTATAACACTTATAAATTTTAATAATTAACCTATGACAAATAACTATATTATAAAACCAATAATTATTTTTCAAATTGGAATTATAAAAAATTATTCAACTAATTGAATAATAAAATTACTTAAATAAAATAACAATTATTTTAAACTAAGTAATTTCATGCTCCATGTAATTTATTTTGCACATTTATCTAATTATAAAAATTATAAATAAATACATATGAAAAATAAATTAAATCGTGCATTTCTACCATATTTATATAACAATTATACAAATAAAATGCATGAACATGCTTATCCTAAAGTGAGAAAAATTCTAAATGACATTCATAAAGAAATACAGCTATAAAACCGGAATAATTTGGCCCCTAAAGTGCAAAATAATAAAATTACTCTAATTTTATTACAAAATCGGTCCAAAACTCCTTGAACCGGACTCGAACCGCTCGAATCAGACCGAAAAACGACCAAAACGCCTGAACCGATCTGCAGCAGCAGAATTGGCGTCATGGCGTTGCAACGCTGATGTGGGTATTGCAATGTCGACTTTGTCCGTGTGCGCGCTTGCTATCGGGGTAGCGTTAACGCGGCGAGGCGATGTTGTTGCAACGCCACGACCCTGGAGCTCCCGCGTCGATAGGGTGAAGAACGACGTTGCAACGTTGTTGCTTCGACAACAACTTTCTCCTTCGAACACAACAACTTCAATGTAACGCCCCTACTTTTCTAAGACCAAATCCCTAGGGACATTACTACATATGCATGCATTTATAGGCCGAGACTTAAAAGAACTTAAAAGGAATTTCCATTTGACTTAAATAGTTCCAGGGATCCCAAACAAAAACAAAAACATGCAAATCATTTTAAAAAAAAACATCACCTCAGCTTGGCCTATCAAAAACTGTAAGTAAGTTTAACTTCAAAGGAAAACATAAAGACAACAATATCTCAAATCATGAAAATGCGGAATTTAATGTTTGGTTCCCATAGTCCTAATCACGCTTTCCGTCCACACACCCGCACGCCCTTCCCTTTACGAAAAACATTTTTAAAGAAAGGGTGAGTATTGCATAAACAATACCGAAGAAGTAACCTCGCTAATGAGGTTTGGGATATGCATACACATACAATCATGATCTTTAAATTCATTCATAACATACATAGATGGAAATTAAAACTTTCTAAAGTTGCGAGTCTTTAATCCATGGGCTGTATATTTAAATGTCAGGCCTTTAATCCATGACTGTTCATATAATTGCAGTGTCTTTAATCCATGGTCATTCATATAATTGCAGTCTTTAATCCATGGTTTTATTCATATAATTGCGTGTCTTTAATCCATGGCTACACATTCAATTGCCGTGTCTTTAATCCATGGTCGTATATATAATTGCTGTGTCTTTAATCCGTGGCTATTCATTCAGTTGTGAGGCCGATGGTCATCCCGAGTCATTTCAGCGATCTCAAGATTACCAAATGTCCACACTATTCAATAATTCATTTCGTGACATACAAAATCATGCATAAGGTCCCATCGGTCACCTAATCATGGTGTACATATCATGATTATCATCATCAACACATCATTCATACTTTCTCATGGACAGGGTGACGAATCATACTTTTGTAAATAACATGAAACATTCTCATACACACTGCTGTCCTATTCTCACATGAAATAATGGAATCTCTATACATACCATACGAGAATACTTTCACATAAAATAATGGTTCAATTTCACGTAATACATAGAGGCATTTGCACATAAAATGTCGCATATTCTCAAAATAATGATTATGTATTTTCATGTGAAAGCTATAAACTGATTCGCATAAAATCATGAAATTCATTTTCATTTACTCCCATTAAAAGTTCGGCACGAGGTCCCTTACCTCGAGCTTCGACTTAAATTCCAAAACTTAATCGAACTCCCGGTCTAATCTCCTTTTAATGAAACCTGAATCACATCATAGATTTCGAAATTAAACTCCAAGTATTCACCCTTAAACCCTAAATCATGCGAAACTCGAAATACTGTCTTACGATGTCGTGTCCCGCTTACCTCGGTTTTTCACGCGAGAACTTGATAATCCTTAGTTTGCTTGGCAATCGACCTCCAAATCCGTTCCACGTTCGGTTCCTACAAGAACGTGTTCGAACCTGTACTCAATTTCTCAATTGAACGTTTAATCTAAACGATCGGTCGCAATATTACTAGTTAAGCACGAAACTAGAATTAAACGCTCACCGACCAATAAACTCATTCTTGTGGAACGCGTCTTTGGCGGATTGGAGCTCGGTGTGGCTGCTGCTTGGAGTCGAAAATAATCGTGCGATTAACAAAGGTGTTACCGTCCGGTGCTGCAGGCGTTCGTGGCTCGGGATCTCTTCTGCTCGAGGGTCCCGCCGGTGCAGGTGCTCGCGGATTGACGGACGGCTGAAGCTTCAACGTTGCCGCAGGTGCTCGTGGATCGACGGTGGCTCGGCAGAACGAGTTCACGACGGCGTGGGTTTCGGTGTGGCGTTGGTGAGATAGAAAAGCAGAGCGCGGTGGCTTCACGCTCAAGCTCCGCGCAGAAACCCACCGTGGACGGCTGGATCGTGCTCGTCCGAGGCTCCGGCGATGATGGCTCGACGAATCGGAAGCGGCGGCAGCAGACGTGAACGAAGCTTCACGCGATCCCCGCGGCGGTTATTTCGATCGTGGACTCGGCGTGAGCAACTGACGCGCTCGTGACCAGCTGGAGTCGCTTCTGTCCGAGGCCTCGAATGTAACTTCAATCGTTGGTCGGCGGCTAGGGTTTCGCTTCTGCTCGTGGGTTTCGCCGGCGGGAGCTGCAGTAGGTCGACTATTCACGGCTAGGGTAATGAGAATAGGAGAAGATGAAGCTTGTTAGGTTTAGGGTTAGGGTTTTGTAATTCAAAGAGAAGGAGAAAAATGTATCTTCTTTTAGGGTTAGGGTTTGGATTTGACACAATGTAGAGTAGGTGTGGAGGCTAGGGTTTCTCATGCTATGAATATATACCATGCATTAGGTTAAGTCATGTGTCCAAGATCACCCTAATTTAGACTTAAATCACCAAAACGCCCTTAAATCACCTTCCCTTTAATTATCATAACTAATCTCATCTTAAAAGAGACAAATCACGTAAGACAAACAAAATTACGGCCTCCACCTCGCCGAGCTTGATTAAAAACACTAATCCAACTAAACACGGCGTTTACAAGAGCGTTAAATAAAATTAATAGTAATACCTGTGATGATGGTCGTCACAATCTTCCCTCCTTAAGAACTTTCGTCCTCGAAAGTTCCTATTCTTGGAATAGTTCAGGATATTTAGCGCGTACTTCCTCTTCTCGCTCCCAAGTAGCTTCCTCCGTGCGGTGGTTCTGCCACAATACCTTAACTAAGCTGATCTCACGGTTACGGAGGGTCTTTCGATCTCTTGCAATAATTTGTACCGGTCGTTCACCATAACTCAGATCTTCTGCTAACTGTAATGGTTCGAAGTCTATGACATGAGTCGGATCTGAGACGTACTTTCTCAACATGGAGACATGGAATACGTTGTGCATCGGCGCGATGTGGACGGCGGCAGAGTGCTAGTCTGTAGGCCACTGCACCAATCCTCTCTAAAATCTCAAATGGCCCGATGAATCGCGGACTCAACTTCCCTTTACGGCCAAACCTTAGAATTCCCTTCATTGGGGCCACTTTAAGGAACACGTGGTCCCCAACCTCGAATTCTAGGTCCCTTCGTCTCGTGTCAGCATAATTCTTTTGTCTGTCTTGGGCGGTCCGCATTCGCGTGCCCCGATCTTTTGCATTGCCTCGTTAGTGACTGTATTTCACTCGGACCCAACAATCGGCGTTCACCAACCTCCTCCCGTAAAAACGGGAGTTCGCAACGTCTTCCATAGAGAGCTTCAAATGGAGCCATTCCGATGGTCGACTGATAACTGTTATTATAAGCAAACTCCATCAGATGCAAATGAGTGTCCCAACTGCCGGGGAAATCTAAAGTGCAAGCTCGCAACATATCCTCTAATATCTGATTTAATCGTTCATGTCGCCGCCATCCGCTGCGTGGATGAAAAGCCGCATTGAAGTTCAAGCTCGCGAACCCAAAGCTCTCTGTAAACTCCTCCAGAAGTTGGAGGTGAAACGTGGATCCCTATCTGAAATAATCTTGACTGGGATTCCATGTAAACGGACTATCTCTTCCAGGTAGAGCTGCGCCCACTTATCTGTAGAATAGGTGGGTTTCCCTGGTATGAAATGTGCTGACTTTGTTAACCTGTCCACTATGACCCAAATCACTGTGTAGCCTCGTAAAGTCCTAGGCAATCCAACTATAAAATCCATAGAGATCTCCTCCCATTTCCACCGAGGCACATGTAATGGTTGCAAGCAATCTGCGGGCCTCGCCTAGGTGCCTTCACTTGCTGACAAGTCAAACACTTGTTGACAAACTCTGCCACATCGCGCTTCATGTTGCACCACCAAAACGACTGTTTCAGATCCCGGTACATCTTGGTACTGCCAGGATGCATAGAAAATGGCGAGTTATGGGCTTCGTTCAAGATTTCGGTTCACTGTCATCGTCGTCGCGCACACAAACGCCCTCGAAATAACAATCCTCCATCTCGTGGATAGGGAAAACTCTGTCAACTCACCGTGGTTACTGCGCAGTAAGTTTTTCCACTAAGCGGGGTCCACTTGCCGAGCCTCTATAATACGTTGCCTCAAGGTCGGTTGCACCGTTAATCGGGCTAATCGAGCCGTGGTCTTTCCTACTAGCATCGCAATTTCACTCGAGCAAACTCGCTTGTAACTCATTTGTCTGTCACTCGTGCAAAGCAGATGCACCAAGCTTCTCACGAGGGCATCGGCCACTACATTAGCCTTCACGGGATGGTACTTTGTATGTCAATATCATAATCTTTCACCAATTCCAACCATCTGCGTTGCCTCATGTTCAATTCCTTACGAGTGAGCAGATACTTGATTTTTATGATCTCAGTAAAAATCGAATTTTCTCGCCATACTGAGTAGTGTCTCCGGATCTTTAACGCAAATACCACTGCTTTGCTAGTTCCGGGTCATGAGTTGGATAGTTCCTCTCGTGCGTCTTCAATTATCGGGATGCATAAGCTATTACTTTACCGTCTTTGCATCAGTGACACGCCCAACCCTTTCTTGGAAGCATCATCAGAAACCACAAAGCTCCCTGTTCCTCGGGAATCTGTAAGAATCGGGGCCGACACTAACTGCGTGCTTGAGTTCCCGGAAACTCGCTTCACAAGCATCATCCCAAACAAAAGAGTTTCTTTACGCGTCACACCGAGTCATAGGCATAGCTATCTTGGAAAAATCCCGCACGTAAACGCCTATAGTATCCTGCAAGACCCGAAAAACTACGTACCTCGTGAATCGTGGTGGGACGAGGCCAGCGTGGTGACGGCCTCCACTTTTTTGGATCAACAGAGACTCAAATTTCGACCAGACACCACATGCCCTAGAAAAGATACCTGTCCGAGCCAAAATTCACACTTGGAGAATTTTGCATACAACTTATTCTCTCTCAGTGTGAGTAAGACTTTCCTCAGGTGCATTTCATGTTCTTCATCACACCTGGAGTATATCAATATATCATCGATGAACACAATCACGAACGTATCAAGAAACTCCTTGAACAAACGATTCATCAGGTCCATGAAAGCGGCAGGAGCATTGGTCAGGCCAAACGGCATCACTGTGAACTCGTAATGCCCATACCGGGATCTGAATGCTGTTTTAGGGATATCCCCTTCATTTGATCCTCAATCGATGGTAGCTCGATCTCGGATCGATCTTAGAGAACACCGCCGCTCCTGCAATCGATCGAACAAATCATCTATCCCGGGAGAGGATATTTATTCTTGATGGTAACTTTATTCAACTCCTCGTAATCTATACACAAAGCGCATGGATCCAGTCTTTCTTTTCACGAACAATACCGGCGGTGCTCCCGGTGGTGAAACACTTGGGCGTATAAACCCTTTGTCTAGCAAGTTACGTGAATCGTATTTTTAGCTCTTTCAACTGCTGGTGCCATTCTGCACGGGGCCTTGGATATCGGGTCGCCCCCAATTCCAATTCGATGTTAAAATCTACCTCCTCGATGGAGGTATTCCGGGAGATCCTCGGGAAAACGTCTCGCAAACTCATTCACCATCGCACTCGATGTCACCGAGATCTCTGTGCATCTTGCATCTAGTATGCAAAGCTAAGACGCCCAAGCTCCCCGATGCAATAACTTTCTCGGCCTTAAGGGCGTGAATTACCTTAGGCCTACTTCTCGCTATAGTGCCTCTCGAACTCAGAGCAGGTTGGTTAGGAGGAGTGAACACTACCTCCTTCCTGAAACAGTCAATACAAGCATGGTTCTGCGCTAACCAGTCCATGCCCAAAATCACATCAAAATCAAACATATCTAGCACCACTAGGTTCACTGCTAACTCATGGTCTGCGATGGTCACACTACCATCCTTGACTTTCATATTAGCTAACAAATTTATTCCCGCAGGAGTGGAGACAGATAGGGCATACTGTAACTGTTCTAGTTCTAACTCAGCTTGACTTACAAATGATGCAGAAATAAAAGAGTGTGTAGAACCGGAATCAAATAGTACAAAGGCGAGGTGCCCAAGTAATGGAAGTGTACCTGTAACCACTGAGTCTGAGCCATAGATGTCTCGACTGGTGCTTGCATAGGCTCTCCCCTGTTGTATGGCTGGTTTCACAGCAGGCCCACTACTCATAATCTGTGGCTGGCTAGTGCTGGCTTGATTCGGGCAGATATTAGCTCTGTGCCCTTCCTTTCCACACTTGAAACATGCTCCGGACCGGGCCATACATTTACCCCAGTGCAGTTTACCACATTCCTTGCACTGTGGCCTATCTCCGCTGCTATTCCCTGATCTGTTGACTGGTGGTTTCTGGCTGGAACTTGTACGGAAATGCCCTGGTCTATGCGGTGTACGCTGGGGGCGCTGTGAGCTGGAATGGGGCTGGTCCCACTTCCTCTTATGGTTCGCTATGGGCTGCCCCGAGCTAACTACCACCTGTTGTGCAGTCTGAGCCTGCACCCAAATCAGTTCCGCCACTCTCACTGCGGAGGCGTAATCAGGAGGTGCTAAAGCTTGAATAAAGCCTCGAACATTCTCATCTAGCCCCATGATGAAGCGCTCAGTCTTCTTTGCTTCCGTATCCACGGCTCGGGGCAAAAGCGGATGCAGACAGGTAAATTTCTCATATATCTCCCCGCCCTCTGCAATTTCGCACACCAGTGTAAGAACTCGCCGCTTCTGTCGAGCGAGTGCAGCAGGATAGAATTTCCGCTGTAATGCTTCCTTGAATAGATTCCAAGTAATCGTCTCCGCCGGCAACAATGGTTCCTTGGCGCACTCTCCACCACAAGTACGCGTCATCCTCAAAGCATGAAGGTCGCGACAGACACCCTCTCGGTCCTCGTGGCGGTTCATCGGGCCTCAAGATGGTCTCAATGGAGGACAGCCACAACTCCGCCACAGTGGGGTCACTGGAAGACCCATTGAAAGATCTCGGATCATACTTCCTGAAGTCTTTCAGGTAACGAGACTCCAGAGTTGCGTCGTTTCGCCCCTGATTTGCTTGGGCCAGCTGGGTGGCTACTGTGGCTCGCACTAGGCTCTGCATGGCCTCCACCATCATAGTCATAACATTCGCGTTCCCCTGGTCTGCCACAGGGGCAACTGCAGGTACATTCTCCTGACGGTCGCGGGTCCCGGGGAGGTCTCGACGGGTGGAGTAATCTCTTCCCGACCTGTGGTAATTCCGGTTGGGCGTCGATGTTTTCCCTTGCCCTCCGGCCCCTACCACGTCCCCTACCTCTCCCTCGGCCTCTAAGTGGCATTATGTCAAAACTACAATATAGAGAGTTTCTAACTCAGTTTCCTTTACTTTCAAATCACAAGATAGAATCACCCCTTGGGGCTTTTAAGGTTATGTATGCATAAAACTATATCATATCATAATCATTTACTTTCTTAATAAAACATCGTAACGCACACAGCGGTGGTGGATCGGAAGCGTTGTTAAACCATGGGAACTACTCGTGCTTACTCGTAAGCAAGTCTCTGTAACCCTTAAACCTGGGCTCTCGATACCAACCGTAACGCCCCTACTTTTCTAAGACCAAATCCTAGGGACATTACTACATATGCATGCATTTATAGGCCGAGACTTAAAAGAACTTAAAAGGAATTTCCATTTGACTTAAATAGTTCCAGGGATCCCAAACAAAAACAAAAACATGCAAATCATTTTAAAAAAACATCACCTCAAACTTGGCCTATCAAAAAAAAGCGTAAGTAAGTTTAACTTCAAAGGAAAACATAAAGACAACAATATCTCAAATCATGAAAATGCGGAATTTAATGTCTGGTTCCCATAGTCCTAATCACGCTTTTCCGCCACACGCCCGCACGCCCTTCCTTTACACGAAAAACATTTTTAAAAGAAAGGGTGAGTATTGCATAAACAATACCAGTAAGTAACCTCACCGAGGTTTGGGATATGCATACACATACAATCATGATCTTTAAATTCATTCATAACATACATAGATGGAAATTAAAACTTTCTAAAGTTGCGTGTCTTTAATCCATGGTCAGATATTTAAATGTCAGGCCTTTAATCCATGACTGTTCATATAATTGCCAGGTCTTTAATCCATGGCTGTTCATATAATTGCCAGGTCTTTAATCCATGGCTGTTCATATAATTGCCAGGTCTTTAATCCATGGCTACACATTCAATTGCCAGGTCTTTAATCCATGGCTGTACATATAATTGCCAGGTCTTTAATCCGTGGCTATTCATTCGGGGCCAGAGGCCAGTGGTCATCCCGAGTCATTTCAATGATCTCAAGATGACCAATGTCCACACTATTCAATGATTCATTTCGTGACATACAAAATCATGCATAAGGTCCCATCGGTCACCTAATCATGGTGTACATATCATGATTATCATCATCAACACATCATTCATACTTTCTCATGGACAGGGTGACGAATCATACTTTTGTAAATAACATGAAACATTCTCATACACACTTCTTTGTCCTATTCTCACATGAAATAATGGAATCTCTATACATACCATACGAGAATACTTTCACATAAAATAATGGTTCAATTTCACGTAATACATAGAGGCATTTGCACATAAAATGTCGCATATTCTCAAAATAATGATTATGTATTTTCATGTGAAAGCTATAAACCCCGATTCGCATAAAATCATGAAATTCATTTTCATTTACTCCCATTAAAAGTTCGCACGAGGTCCCTTACCTCGAGCTTCGACTTAAATTCCAAAACTTAATCGAACTCCTGCCTAATCTCCTTTTAATGAAACCTGAATCACATCATAGATTTCGAAATTAAACTCCAAGTATTCACCCTTAAACCCTAAATCTGCGAAACTCGAAATAACGTCTTACGATGTCGTGTCCCGCCTTACCTCGGTTTTTCACGCGAGAACTTGATAATCCTTAGTTTGCTTGGCAATCGACCTCCAAATCCGTTCCACGTTCGGTTCCTACAAGAACGTGTTCGAACTCGCACTCAATTTCTCAATTGAACGTTTAATCTAAACGATCGGTCGCAATATTACTAGTTAAGCACGAAACTAGAATTAAACGCTCACCGACCAATAAACTCGCTGCTGTGAACGTGCTGGCCGGATTGGAGCTCGGTGTGGCTGCTGCTTGGAGTCGAAAATAATCGTCGCGATTAACAAAGGTGTTACCGTCCGGTCTTTGCAGCGTTCGTGGCTCGGGATCTCTTTCGCCGAGGGTCCCGCCGGCAGGTGTGCTCGCGGATTGACGGACGCGGTGAAGCTTCAACGTTGCGCGCAGTGCTCGTGGATCGACGGTGGCTCTCGGGCAGAACGAGTTCACGACGGCGTGGTTTTTCGTGGCAACGCGGCGGCGTTGGTGAGATAGAACAGCGAAGAGCGCGGTGGCTTCACGCTCAAGCTCGGCGCAAACCCGGTGTGGGCCGGTGGACGGCTGGATCGTGCTCGTCCGAGGCTCCGGCGATGATGGCTCGACGAATCGGAAGCGGCGGCAGCAGACGTGAACGAAGCTTCACGCGATCCTGCCGGCGAAGTTACTTCGACTGTGGACTCCGGCGTGAGCAACTGACGCGCTCGTGACCAGCTGGAGTCGCGTCTGTCCGAGGCCTCGAATGTAACTTCAATCGGTGGTCGGCGGCTAGGGTTTCGCTTCGCTCGTGGGTTTGTGGCGGCGGGAGGCTGCAGTAGGTCGACTATTCACGGCTAGGGTAATGAGAATAGGAGAAGATGAAGCTTGTTAGGTTTAGGGTTAGGGTTTTGTAATTCAAAGAGAAGGAGAAAAATGTATCTTCTTTTAGGGTTAGGGTTTGGATTTGACACAATGTAGAGTAGGTGTGGAGGCTAGGGTTTCTCATGCTATGAATATATACCATGCATTAGGTTAAGTCATGTGTCCAAGATCACCCTAATTTAGACTTAAATCACCAAAACGCCCTTAAATCACCTTCCCTTTAATTATCATAACTAATCTCATCTTAAAAGAGACAAATCACGTAAGACAAACAAAATTACGGCCTCCACCTCGCCGAGCTTGATTAAAAACACTAATCCAACTAAACACGGCGTTTACAAGAGCGTTAAATAAAATTAATAGTAATACCTGTGATGATGGTCGTCACATTCAAACTTGAAATTCTCCTTCGATACTCATCTGAAATGCACGAAACTGGTCCCGAACGACTCTTAACTCAATTACAGACTCGATAATGCACTTAATTGCCCCAAAACACAGGAGCCTTTACATTTAAATTAATCAAATCAATGAAAAAACTAAGGCCAAATATTCCTAAACAATTTTATAGCAAACCAAATGCAATTTCCACCAAATCAATGCAATTTTGTTTCAACCAAAACAAATCAAGCATTGCTCTGATACCAATTGATGGAGATCTAATCCCCTTGAGCAGCGGAAACGAGTTTGGAATCGTAATTGCAAGCTTATTTTGGTTGAAAAGCAAAAACCAGTGCATTGAAAAATAACAGAGATAAACATGCATTTCTAATCTAATTAGGCATGGATATAAAATCATGCAAACATGCTGAATTTAACAATTAAACTAAAATGAAGAAAGATTACCTTTGTAGTCTTTGTTTCCCAGCAACTCCTTGCTATAAGTTTTGCACAACAACTCAGCAACCTTTCTTTGTTTTTCTCCAACAGGACAACACCACTTGGAGAACCCTCTATCCTCTAAGTACCACTTAGATCAATTCCTTTGGGTGGAAAGGAATTCCAATAGTTGAAAGAATTTGGGAATTGAGAGAGAGAGATAATTTTTCTTCAGTCAGTTCGATCAATCAGAGAATCAATCGATAATCCTCTTCATACCAGGAGAAGATGAACACCATGGAGGGCAACTCCTCACTCCCTATCGATTAGGGAGTTGGGGAACATGGGGAGCGTGTCCTCCTGACACGTTCCCTTTTTTTTTTATTTAAATAAATAATCAAAATTATGAATTAAATAATAATATATATAATTAATTAAATCACATTTAATTAATCATAATTAAATATCATATATTTAATATAGATTAATCACATTTAATCAATTATCCCTCTAACCTATAGTTTTAATGCACATCTAATGCACATTAAATTTTAACCTATAGTTTTCAAATATGAATCACATTCACATTTGAATTTAATATTTGAACTCTTTCAAATATTTAATTCTCTCATATAATTTAATATGAATCATATTCACATTAAATTTATAATATATAGTTCCAAAACTATATATTATATCGTATCTATATACATTAAATTTATTCCCTTATGAATTTGAACATTTCAAATTCAAACGATCTAAGAACCCTTTACGAGCTAAAAGGTGGACCTAATGGACCTACATATCAGAAGCTCCAACGATACGAGATCACTCGGTTAATCTCATTAACCTCCTAATCAACATTCTAATCAGCTGGAACACTCCACTCAAAGTCCCATGTTTGCACTCTTTCTCATGTAGATATATTTCTGTGTCCACGGATATTGACCAATAATAGCAAGTCAATCCTTCATGAATGTTCGTAACACCAGCCGGGTCAAATTATCGTTTTACCCCTGGGCTACATCTTGTACCTTAAGTATCAGTGCTTCTCTAATGAACAATTTGTTTGTGGTCCTACCAACAAACAGAGTCCCTTTCGAGCCAATGAGGGGGTCGGGCCCTTTGTTCAAGTCTCGGAGACACCACTTAAGGGAACATTCCTCTACTTACCCTAGTAGGCGGGAATGAGTGAATTCCATCTTGCTAGGCTAAGTCCCCAGCTGTTCACTCGGTCTTGTCCCCCAAAAAGGTAGGCATATTGAGTCGGCGAATCTGGCTACTCTCACTCATACTAGTCAAAGGACAATCCCTCGCAAATAAAAGTTCGTAACCTGCTCAGGATTGAGATCAAGTTGTCTAGGTCATCCTAGTGAAATAGAAACCTAACTAGTCAACGGAGTTACATTTAGAGGTTACTATTTCGTGGTCCGGTCTTATGTAATCTCATTACATAGGATATCCCCACTCACATGTCATTTACACGAACACGTTAGGATCACAGTGTTTGTATCATATACAAAGTGGGCCACATCCATAGTTTTACCAGGGTAAAGTACCCAAACCTTATCCCCTAACTATAGACCCTTTAGGCTGTATCTCGAACCGAGATCCTTTATATGTATACTACATTCAGTTAAAGATACATTTTACAGCCTTGGATGTTTAGTTTATTGGATTTGGGGTTAAAACAATGGCAATATCGTAAAAAATGAATAATAACACTTTATTGAAGTAGTAACAATTTATTACAATAATTAGAACAGAAATTACAAACTACGAGTTTTAGGGCACAAAACCCAACAGACACATCTTGTCTTATACTGACGGGAGTGCAACTACGGGCTTTAGTGGAGTGTTATCGTAGCTAATGAATGTTGATTAACTGGATCAAAAAGTTTGACAGGTTAGTCTCGGATCATTGGAGCTCGTCACTGTAGGTCCATATGGTCCCTCGGTTGGCTCAAACTGGATTAATAGAAGGTTTACATTTTTGGTGTGAATTTGAAGTGTTCAAGTTCACTAAAGGGCAATTATGTCATTTATATGAGATATGAATGATATATTATATAGTTTAATGTGAATGAGATTCATAATAATCTATAGGTTAGCCTAATTGTTGAATTAGGGTTAACTTGGAGAAATTAGATTGAGAGAAATTAAATTGAATGCGATTCAATTTAAAAATCCACAATCATACAAATGTGATTTGTAAAATGAGATATGAGATATCTTATAATATGTAATTATGCAAATATGATTTGCATAACCTATGGTTGTGGTAAAATGGTAAATAGGTGGAGATTTCAACTCCACCTATCACCATTATATAAACCCCTTTGCAAGAAGGGGTAGTAAGTCTAATTGCTCATTTTTGGATTTCTCACCAAAAGGCAAATAAAATTCTCTCTCAAATATCTCTCTCAAACTCTCCTCCCTTCACCAAATAGAGAATCCCACCATTCTCCTTCTACCTAAAGTAGAACAACCGAGTAATCGAGTGGAAGTATCCGTTCATTGGTTTTGATCGAGGAGTTCGAGATCGTTGAGGAGAACACGAAGAGTTCGTGATCGGAGGAAGGAATCTTGAAGATGGTATTCAACAAGTAAGTGGTTCTAACTTACTGTTTTTTCTTTCTCAATAACATGTTTAGCCTTATACTATTAGATAGTTTAATTTTAAGAAAACGAATTGTATAACGATACCATGACGATTCGATCGTCTTCCGCTAAGCATGTTTAGCCTAGAATATAACTGACTCCAGGTCTTGAAGAACGGGCCCCCACCCTCTATGTGGGTATGAGTCTATGGTAGGACCTTAGACTTGTTGTTCATTAGAGGATCAGTGGTGCTTAAGGAACTAAGAGGTCATCACAGGGGTAAAACGGTAATTTAACCCAACCGTGATTACAAACAACCTGTGAAGGGTCGACTCATGGGTAATGATTATATCAATGGACACAATATAATCTACAGTGAGGAGAGTGCAACTGCAAGTCTATAGTGGAGTAACTTGTAGTTAATGAATATTGATTAACTAGATCAAAGAGTTTGATCAGTTAATCTCACATCATTGGAGCTCATGAACTGTAGATCCATTAGGTCCCTCCGTTGGCTCAACATGGTAATACTGAGGGTATAAAGTTAGGAATGAAATTGAAGTGTTCAAATTCATATATGAGGTGTTATATCAGTTATATGTGATATAATTGATATAATATATGGTTTTAATGTGAATTAGATTAATATATAAACTATATACTAATGAGAGAATGAAGGAGGGATAGGATGGTAATTTCCATCCTATTTACCTATAAATAGTTGCATGAGATGTAACTTTGAAGGTGTGCAACTAAATTTTTGTAAACCCTAGATTGTCATACAATAGTGTTGTTGGAAAAGTTCCATAACATACCTTCTCTCAAAACCCCACATCTCATCCTAAAAGGAACCCACCTTCCTCCCTCACCTAGAGAACAACGACGAAGATCCGGTGGTAGTGTCTTCATTCGTTCGGGTTCAAGTTGCTGAGATCGTGATCGTGGGAGAATGAGCACTTGAAGAAAGGGTCCTTCAAAGGTAATTGCTTGTTGTCCAATGTCTTATAATATGCTTAATCTTAGTTAGTTTTGTTCTTGATTGTAATTCATGAAACGAAATTAAGGACACGCGATCAACAATCGCTTCCGCTGCGGGAATCGATCACTTCAATTGGTATCAGAGCCCAATTGTGTTCTTAATATTGTTTTGGAGTTATCAAGAACAAAGGTGAGATTTACTGTTTTTCATGTGATGGATGAACGGTTTGCAAATTAGATGTTTTCAATTTTGGCACTTAGATTTACATAATTTCGTTGAATTATTCAATGTGAGGGCCTATTGTTTTGGGCATTATATTATGTAAATCGAGTCTGTAAGTCCGTGTCGATCGAGGCAAAGTGGTTGCTGAGAAAAACGGAGCAAAAACAAGCAAGAAAATTGAAATGGAATTGTTGTTCTGTGAATGGCGTTGCAACGCCACTGCGGCAGGCGCGCGGCTGAGAGGACGACAACATTGCAACGCTATCCTCGGCGTTGCAACGCTTGTGCTGAGGCGCGCTTCAACGGGCAGAAGAGGACAACTTGCAGTGTTGCAACGCTGGTAACAGCGTTGCAACGCCACATGCGTTTCACGGAAAGGAGCAACGGGTAGAAACATTTTTATTTATATATAATAAATATAAAAATGTTTTATATTTAATTATATTTAATTTTAATTAATATAATTAGATTATATTAATTAAAATTATTTTTAGGGTGCCAAAATTGGTCTAATTTTGCTATTTAAATTATGCAATTGTTGTACAATTATGGCCATGCATAATGTATGCTTTTAATTTAGATATCTCACCTTAGGTTAAGCATTTTCATGCATCATTTATAATATAAAGTGTTATATTATATAGTTTGCATGAATAATTAATATAAAGTGTTATATTAATTTATGGACAACATTGACATGCATTATAGTTCATGAGATGATTATGCTATGTATGTTTTATTATTCATGAGATGAATGATCAAGCACTATAACATAATATGCATGTCACCTAAGGTTAATTATTAGTTTTAAAATGTTTAGAACTTGGAATTAATAGACCTTAGGTTATCTAGTTCTAATTAGATTAGAATTAGCAACCAAGTAATTTATAAACAATGAGTAAAAGAGGAACTCTGTCTAAGGAAAGTTCTGTCTAGGCTGGGGTATTTAAGCTGACGCAAACGGAACACCCCTACTTGGGAACTAACCTGGGAGTGAATTTTAATCAGAAAGTTTATAAATTATAGTAGCGTCAGCAAGTTTATTAAGGGGTTAATAAACTAGAAATCCTATACTTAATATAAAGAGTTATATTAGCAAACTTAGGATACAGTCAATATAAGAGTTATTTTGATTATCAATATAAGAGTTATATTGATAAGTTTAGGTAAAACCATTAGCCGGATTTTTCAACCTAAGTAAAATTCCTATAGACTTAAAGTATCTAGTGGGAGGAAAAGTGTATATGATACATATTTTTCCACCTACGTATCTCCGGGAAGTTCACACCGTGAGACTCATACTTGGCCTCATGGCGCAAACAGGAGTGCCCCTTTTCGGATGGTGTTTGTATGAGTCAATATCAAGGTGAATGGAGAGGGTACTTATAGTGAGTGGGAACAGGTTTAGTGAAAACAAAACCTATGGTCTCTTCAATCGGTTTACACCGTAAGATCACTACGAACAGCTTGCTAGTTTGGCCTAGACCAGACAATCCCTTCGGAGGGTTTGATCATAGGGGATCGAACACAGTAGACACCCGAAAGGGATAAAGATTTCCTTAGTCTGTTTTTCAATCTAGTCCTCCCTTCGGCGAATTTATTTAGATGGGGACTCTGGGGTCTAAAGACAGAGGGTTACACTCACAAGGTACATAAGAGGTGCATGTATCCTGACTGAATAATGGTAACTAAAGTCTATAGGAATAAGAGTTATTCTGGCATTAGGTTTTGGTCAAGAGTGTCTTGATCCATCGATAGGGAGTGGGGGAAGAACTCCTCTGCATAATCCTCTCGAGGAAGAGAAATTTGGTGGATCGATCATTCTCTGTAGAATTCTCTCTTTCAATTTCCTAAACTTCCAATTGTTGAATTCCTTCCCACAAAGAAATTGATCAAAAGCATCTAGAGAATAGGAGCTTTTCCTGTTGGTAGTGTCCTGTTGGAAGAGCAGACAAGCTTGGTGTTCCTGTGTTGCTGAGTTGTTGGATTCTTTTGAAGCAAGGTGTTGCTGGGAGACTAAAACTACAAAGGTAAATTACGAATTCTCTTTTAGTTTAGTTTAATTTACACAACATGTTTGCATGATAATTCCATGTATAATTAGATTAGAATGTATGCTTATCTCTGTTTTTACACCAATGTATTGTTTTTTTGTATTTCAACCAAAATGAACTTGCAATTACAATTCCAAACACATTTTCGCTGCTCAAGGGGATAAGATCTCCATCAGTATATATGCTAGAGAAGACATTTGCTACTTTTCATGTCTCGAATATGCTCCTGCAACAACAATATTGAGATAAAGGTTTTACAAAATATTCTGAACTTATTTCATGTTTTCTTGTTCTTAAACAAAATAACGAGTTATTGATTAAAAAATCATGAATCTCGACCAACTGGATCAATACCATTTCCTGAAATGAATGTTATAATGCATAATAATCGTGATCGAGGTCGTGGTCGTGGTCGAGGTCATGACCATAGTAGGGAAAGAAATAATTATTCTATTCGTGGTGGTCGTTATAATCCAAATTTCAAGAAAACCACACGAAATGATGATCATAAAGGAAAAGCTCCACAAGATAAGAGTTCAAGAGGTGATGAACATAAATGCTTCTGATGCGGAATGACTGGGCATTGATCACGTATCTGTCGTACGTCGAAATACCTAGTTGATCTCTATCAAGTTTCTCTGAAGGAGAAAGAAAAAGGGAAGAATGTGGAAGTAAACTTTGCAATTCAATAAGATGATGATTTTTACCCCTCCAATATGATGCATCTAGATGTGGCCGACTTCTTTGAATCTCTTGGAGAGAGAATTGATGCAATTAAACAAGTAGAAGATATTTCATATGAAGATCTACAATATTAGTGTTGTCTTTAATTCTAGTATATTTTTTATATATATTTTTAAGACTTATTGTGATCGTTTTTTTTCTTTAATGAAGAATCATGACCACTTCTCATAATTTTGCTTATCCAAAAATGAATCATGAAGATTTATGCTTAGCATATAGTGCATGAAATGACTCTATATATATATATATATATATATTTTTGACCACTTCACTAGGGTCATTACTACTCATGCATGTACTTGAGGCCATAAAATAAAATCTAAAGTAAGTTTTTTTATTAAAATAATACCACTTTAATTTGAGATCCCATAAAACACGATGCATTTAAATAATTTTAGTTCAAAATCTAGCCTCGGGTCTTAAAAACAAATGTAACATTTAAACAAGTAGTTTTCATTAGAAGTGATAATAAAAATAAAACATGATAGTTCTAAATATGCGGAAGACACGACTTCTATTCCCATGGCCATAGTAGCTCAATTTCTCGTCATTCGCCATGTATGTTATTTCCTTTCCAAAAACATTTTTTAAAAACAAAAGAAACAAAAAAATGGGTGAGTATTATAAAATAATACTTAGTAAGTGGGAGTTGGGAGATGCAATCACATACAACATGACTTTTAAATCATCAAACTTTCTTTGGTAGAACATAAAACTTTCTTTCATAATTCATGTCTTTTTCTCTTTGACTTATTGTGGACAATTAATTCCTCTTATGCAGTTAGGGTCATCTCAAACCCTTAACTCGTATAGGTTCTCTCAAACCCAACTTCATGTGGAGTCCTCTCAAACTCCAATTAATTGCCACAATCTTCGTAATCATTTTCATGAACAAACAATATGCATGAAGTCCCATTCATCAATCACATATATATACATATTCATATAACTATAGTGATGCAACATATCATGACAATCATATAAGCATAATCACACTCAAAATTCATGCATATATTCATCCTAAGGACATAGAAAAATCTCTATATAAGTAAATATAATGAATTCCATAAGAATGCATTGAAATTCCTTTCTAAATCCTTCTAAAATCATTTCGGTTAGGGTCCTCTCAAACCCATAATCATGTGGGTCCTCTCAAACCCAAAATCATATGGAGTCCTCTTAAACTCCAATAAACATCATTTTGGATCCTCTCAAACCCTAGGTTAAAATGAGTATTTAGATTAAATATTTGAAGGTCATCTTTTGGAGAAAATCCTTGAAAATCATTATTTTGAATAAATCTTTAAAATTCATTTTCTCCCGATTTTAAAAGAATTCGGGGTGAGATCCCTTACCTTAGTTTTAGTTCTGAAATTTCATCCCTTCTTTAAAGTTTAACGTCTCTCTCAAACTGGTTCAGCAATTAAACTTCTGAATCAAATTTCGTAATTTCGTAATTAGTTCATTCATATATACTTTATTTTTTTTAAAAAAATTAATAATAATTAGGCCAAACCACTAGCAGAGGTTCAAAACGAACTAGAGGATCAAAATCGGCTTAGTCGAACAAACTCTTGCAGCGGTGACGGCGACGACATGTGACCGACGGGTGGCGGCGTGTGGAAAAGCAGTGACGGTGTGAGGAGATAGCAGTGACAGGGTGTAGAGCACGGATTTGGAGTGCTCGTTTGTAGATCTACTCAAAACCGATCAGTACACGACAAAAACTGGTTGAAACCACAACGATTCATGACAAGTTAGTTTGACTGCTCCTACGACAGTTCAAGGTGCACACTGACAGTTCATAGTGCCTACAGACCGGATCGGATGTTCCAAAAATTTAAATTTTTCTAATTCGTCCACTAATTTTAACAGAAACACAATATAAGAACATTCACAAATTCATTAGTTTCAATAAAATAAAATTTTGCACAAAAGTAAGTTTAACCAAAGCATAAATTTACTATTAAATTACTTTTTCCAAAATTCATAAATTAAAATAAAAAAAAGAGAAAACATAGGAGAAAACTCATACATATATATGTTTAACTAATACTTACCGTAGGTTTAACCATTGTATTCCTTAAGGTTTTACTAATTTTATATCTTATATATATGTTTTATAATTTATTGATAAGTGAAAACTTTGATATTTGAAACATATTAGAAAAGTTAAAATTGTCACGCTATTTAAGGGTCTGTTTGGTAGGTAATCTGAAAACAGAAACTTGAAAACAAGGGATTCAATGAAACAGAGTTGTATTTCCTGTTTTCAGATATGTGTTTGGTTGCAGATTTAAAGATTCAATTCCATTTTAAACAGTAGTTTAAAGTGTGTTTTATAATATATTTATAGATCATAAAATTAGTTATAGTTGCAAAATTAAATATTAAGTTGAATATAAGGCATTATTAGTTAATTTATGAACATGTTTTTCTAATATAAATTTTATATAATTATTATTTTATATTATACATATTTTATAATTTATATTATACGTATTTTAATTTAACAAAAGTAAATTAAATTTATAAACATGAAATACTATATTTAGTAAGATTTTATCTTTGTTGAATATAATTCTGCATTTTAAATTTTCAAATTCAGAATCTGGATACAAATGAAAACATAAAATGTTGTTTTTTAATTTATACTATTTGGATCATGAGTAATCCAAAACAGTTTTAAAACACGTCACTAAACACGTATTCACTGAATTCAGTGGATCCGAAAACATAAAACAGAATCTGGATTGCATACCAAACAGGCCCTAAATTTGAGATTTGTTTAAGGTGAAAATTATAAGTTTAGAATTAAAAATTGTTTTTTTTTTCTGTTGGCCTGAAATTGAAACAGGCGGTGAAGAAGCCAACTCCCACGCGGCTTTCCGTCACTTAGCGGGAAGCACGTTTTAAACTGAAAAGCATTAAAAAGCAAAACACAAAATCTTAACTGAACTGATTCAAACTCCTCCACGTGTCTCAATCCTACGCCTTCTCCTTCCCGCGAAAATTCCTCTCTCTCTCTCACACTCAATCACTCTCCCAATGCCTCAATCCCTCAATCTCCAAACAAACCGTCACCGGAAAATACCCTTCTCTCCGGCCACCTTTCCTCCATGTCCGATCATGACCCCTCCCCCTCCGCCGCCAAGCTTCGCAAGATCCCCCCTATCCCCATTCGCCGCGATTCCAAACCCAACGCCGGAGACGACTCTGATTCCGATCAAGAACATGACCTCTATAACCACGCCGAGGATCGCCCTTATCATTCTGAAGATTCCTCCATCATCATGGCCTCGTCTCTCGGCTTGAACCATATTCGGACACGGTCTGCTCCTATGCCGCTACGGACCTCTGCCGTTGGCACGCCCTCCAATTTGGGTGACAATGCCAGGAACAATGTCGCCGCCGTGACCGACTCCGACCCAAAACCTTCCTCCACTGAACAAGGTATGTAAAATTTGTAATCTGTGTGTATTTTTTTTTTATTTGGTTTTCTCTGTGCTCTGTTTTGGTGCGTGGAAGTAAGTGTGTGGATTGTTATTGTGTACTCAATCGATGGTTCTGTGTTTTGTAAAATTTATTCTTCTTTTTGTTAGGGAAAAAATTTTTGTGGAGTCAATCGAAATCGTTGAGATATCCGTCGGCTCTGAATCATGATTTTGAGGTAATGATCTGCTTTTAGTGTTTTTTTACAACAAAATTGTATCTGTGTCTGAGTTTGCACGTTGTAAAATGCGTACGACTGATGGAGTAGATTAGGTATTTAAGGTAGTTCATCGATGGATGTTATTGTTTAGGGTAATCATGTAGCGTTTGCTAAGGAAATTCAGTCTCCACGATTCCGTGCAATACTGCGTGTTACTAGTGGAAGAAGAAAGAGGACCCCCGATATCAAAAGCTTCTCTCACGAGCTCAATTCCAAAGGTGTTCGGCCTTTTCCAGTTTGGAAGCCTAGGGCATTTGGACATTTGGAAGTATGCTCTTCCTTCTACATTGCCTTTGTGCTAATGGCTGTTTTATCTCAGCTATGTTGAACGAACCTACCTTTTGCTTGCTTCACTTTTCAGGAGATCATGGTGGCTATCAGAGCAAAATTTGACAGATTGAAGGATGATGTTAATTACGAACTGGGCATTTTTGCTGGCGATCTCGTGGATATACTTGAAAAGACAGACCGGTCTCAACCTGAACTTAAAGAGGGTTTGGAGGATTTGTTGGTGGTTGCTCGGAAATGTGCGACAATGTCACCTACTGAATTCTGGGCGAAAGGTGAAGGGATTGTCCAAAGTCTAGACGACCGGCGCCAGGAGCTGTCATTAGGGATTCTTAAGCAAGCCCATACTCGCCTTCTTTTCATCTTGACACGATGTACTCGGCTTATTCAGTTCAGAAAGGAGAGTGGCTATGAAGATGACCACATTTTGGGTCTTCACCAACTTAGTGATCTAGGAATTTATCCAGAGAAAATTAGGCAGCTCCACCAGCATGACTTTGGGGATCTATTGTCTGGGAAAGAAGATGTTGAGCAGCAGCTGAAATTGGTTGGGAAGGATCAAGCCAGTCGCATAGTGAAGCAAGATTTAGATCAAAGTTTTAGTACTAGTGCTGGAAATGTTGATCTGGACTCTACCATAAGTATTGAGTCTTCTACAAGCATGTATAGGATGGCATCCTGGAAAAAGCTACCATCGGCAGCTGAGAAGAACCGGAAAGACAATGACTCTATTGGTACGCCTGCTAAGGATAAACTGGAACTGTTGCATGTACATGAAGCTAAAACTGGGAGCAACAACCAATTAGATACCCCATCTAGTAATATTGAGCATTCAGAAGCACCACCTAAAGAACAAAAATTATCTTGGGGAATATGGGGTTATCATCAAAATGCCACTTTTGAGAATTTGATGATTTGTCGGATTTGTGAGGTTGAAATTCCAACTATTCATGTTGAGGAGCATTCTCGAATATGTACAATTGCTGATAGGTGTGATTTGAAAGGTCTAACTGTGAACGAGCGCCTTGAACGGGTTGCTACAGCTCTTGAAAAGATACTAGATTCTTGGACGCCTAAAAGTACACCAAGAAGTTGCGATACATCCTGTGGAAATTTTGATACCGTTAAGGTTTGTACATCAAGTATGCAAGAAGAGTTTTTTGAGGTGTCATCTAAAGGAATCAGTTTGTCATGTCGAAACACTGAAGATCTGCTTGATTCCCTCCCTGTTACTAGCAACTCTTCCTTCATGGAAAGCCAGGATATTTTTCCTGATCCATCATACAATCGACCATTTATTTTCACCCCAGATCACAGTACAAAATCAACGTCAGCTGGAACCCTAACACCAAGATCACCTCTTTTAACACCCAGATCCAGCCAGATTGAATTGTTGTTGCATGGGCGAAGAGCAATATCTGAACTTGAAAATTATCAGCAGGTAGTATTTTCCCTGTATCATACTAATATCTTATTTGTCTTTCGATTATGTTGAGCTTTCAATGTAGTATTATGGAGGCTTTCTCACTTTTTAATTGGATGCACAAACCTTCGTTTGGTATAGTATAGCTCTAACCTCTTTAAACTGCTTTCTGTGCATTTTCTTAAGTTTGGTATACGTATGAATGACACTTCTTGTTGTCACCATTCCGCCTCACCGATATGTAATATTGCATAAAATATGCAGAACTACTTTTAGTCTTTCTTAGTTTGTAAAAGAATTTTCTGAGAACTCATTCATGTTAAATGTCTCAAATGACATGTATATGGAATAACAGATATACAAATTATTGGATATTGTTCGTTCCATTGCAAACATTAACAATTCTGACTATGGTGCATTGGAGTCCATGCTTGATCGGCTAGAAGACCTTAAATATGCAATCCAGGATAGGAAGGTTGATGCCCTTGTTGTGGAGACCTTTGGAAGGCGCATAGAGAAGCTCTTGCAGTGAGTTGACTTGTTTCAAAATACAATTGCCGTACAATACTTTATTTTGTTGAAAAATAAAAATCTGTCAGTAGGCTAGCATATATATTTTGTTCATGCATTATTCTGACCTACTCTACATCTTCTTTTTCACCTCTAGTGATTGATGTTGCTCGCATTTATTTCTCTTGTTACATCCTGATATTCCTGCATTTACAGGGAAAAATATGTACAACTTTGTGGGCAAATAGAAGATGATAAAGTAGACTCTTCAAATGGCATGGTTGATGAAGAGAGTTCAGTGGAAGATGATATTGTTCGTAGTTTGCGTGCAAGTCCTGTTAACCCATGTTCAAAAGATCGAACATCTATTGAAGATTTTGAAATAATTAAACCAATTAGTAGAGGGGCATATGGCCGAGTTTTCCTTGCCAGAAAAAGAGCCACTGGAGACTTGTTTGCAATAAAGGTCAGTGTTCTAATAACTGTTAGATGGATGACAAATGAAGAAAGAAATTTACACACCTTCCCCCAGAAGCTCTGTAATAAAATATCACGCCAACATAACTAACTTGATGAAATACATTATGAGATTAGTTCTATACTCGTTTACATACTATGCCAGACCAGGCTCATTATGGGCAAAGTTTGAGTTGTCTTAGTTGTTTAGCTGTGCCTATGAAAATTGTTTTTCATATTCAGTTTTAAAAATTGCTTTTCTGATTGTTTTAATATAACACTGATCACATTTTTTTTTTAAATTTAACTCTCGTGGTTTCACTTGTATTTTATATGTAACAAGTTAAAAAGTACAATACGCTCACATCAGTTTATATCTTAAAAAATAGTTAAGAACTGTAAACTTAAAAGAGTAACGGTAGTTTTGTCTATAGTATCTTCTTTTCTTACCTACTTATAATTCTTTTTAGTTACCTCTTGTTAAATGAATTATTTTGAGTCTAAAAACTGTTATATTTTTAGAGTAGCTTCCAGAGTATCCATTAATTAAATCTATCTATGTTGTCACCCTTTTTGGCTTTTATGACATTTATAGTGATGTTTGATCATATGTCTGACCTGATAGAATATAATTTTTTTTCCTTTTGTTTTCTTTTCTCTTTGCCCATGTTGAAATAGATATTGAACCGAGTAAATATGCAGTCAAAGTTAATTGGTAATGATTTGTACTGTCTGAGTGTTTAATTTTGAATGGAGGGGCTTATCTTTGTTGTACTTTAAAGTAAATAATCTGTTTGCATGATACTTCAGGTTTTAAAGAAGGCTGATATGATTCGCAAGAATGCAGTTGAAAGTATTTTGGCTGAACGTAATATCCTTATCTCGGTTCGCAACCCATTTGTGGTTAGTTGGTTCAACAATTTATTTTCTTCTAAGGAAGCATTGTATGTGAATGTTAATTTCTCATTTTTGTAAATGTGATTATGAACAGGTCCGCTTTTTCTACTCTTTCACATGTAGGGAAAATCTGTATCTGGTCATGGAATACTTAAATGGTGGCGATATTTATTCCTTACTGAGAAACCTAGGGTGCTTAGATGAAGATATGGCTCGTATTTATATCGCTGAAATTGTAAGAAAATGCTATTACCTTTTCTTTTCCTTTTCCTTTTCTATACTAAAAATCTATTGTATCATGCTGTCGAGAAACTTGTTTTTTTCTTTTAAAATTGTTACTACTATTATTATTATGATCATCATCCTCGTCGAAAAACCAACTAGTTAATGCATGTCTTGATATTTTTCAGGTTCTTGCTTTGGAGTATTTGCACTCCTTAAATGTGATTCACAGAGATTTAAAGCCAGATAACTTATTGATTGGTCAAGATGGTCACATTAAGGTGTGCAGGCTTCAGTTTTAATTTCTCTCTCAATATTTTGTAATTTAGGCATTCCCTTAGATTTTTTTTTTTTTAAATGAAAATATTTCAAAGTTGTTAAGTACATTCATTATGTCCCTGCTGTTAGTTTCTATGGCAAGAGTGCCAAGAGCCATGCAGCAGTTAAATTATTATGTTATGAAGTTGAATCTTAGGCAAGGTAGTTCTGTTTATGTTATAGACTTAAAATTAGTTTCTCCAAAATTTTAAATGTGAGGCTGTTCAAATTTTAGGTGGAAGGAATAGCTTTCTCACGTATTCTATTGAGAAGTTCTTTGAGGATTGTACCCAGAAGTGAAATGGAAAAGGTTGCATAAGTTTCTATCATGTCTTAGAAAAGTTCTTAAACTTTCCATAGATTGATCCTTGTGGGACTTTTTTAGGAGCTTCTTATGGCAGATTGTTAGGTTTCTAATAACATGGGCTGGAACCTTGAAGGAAGCTGTCCAACTTTGAGAAGTTTGAAGAGGCTGATCTATTCCAAAAAAATTTTGGTAGGTCTCATTGAATAAGCAGGGGTAAAATTGGTAGGAATGCTTGGTTAGTTAGTTGGGGAGAGAGTGTTTTTATCTTTAATAGTTTGTTTGTGATGGTGAGGGACACGAATCATTGGGGGTGTTGTGCATGGGGATAGCAAGATCCTCTTGGATGGTCATGGTGATCATTTGGTCAGTTATCAATAATATTCTATCTTGCTTGCTTCAATTCATCCGTTTGTTCTTATCAGTTTCCCCTTGAACCCATCTTACCTCCATTTGAATAAGGAAAAACCTACCAACAGCTCTCTCACTAAAGCCATTTGGAAGAAGAGGTTACAAAAGGTCATTTTCCTCAGGTCTTTGGTCCTTGGGATATCAGTTGATACCTTGTTTAGAAGAGGAGTCCTTTCAAAGTGGTGCATTTTGTGAAAATAAAAAAGGCGGGGAGAATTGAAATAATCTGTTTTTCAATTGCAATTTAGCTTGTAGCTGCTGCAGAAACTTCTCAATATATTCTTCAATTAAGCTGCCAGGAAACTTGTAAGAACAAGGCAAACGCTGTTTATACGAATGTGGGGTTAAAGCCATCATATGAGTGCTGTGGAATGAGAGGCTTTGTAAGATTTTTGATAATACATAATCGAAGTTTTCAGGATATATGGGAGTCTATTTTTCTTTTGGCTATCGCTTGGTATGCCTTTTCGTTCATTTTGTATGGTACCTTTTTTTTCCCTATTCTATTTAAGCTAATTGGAGTGATTTTTTGTAAGCTCCTACAGGTTTTGGGTGCATTCATTGATGTCTCGTTTCTCCCTCTTTCTTTTCTGCTCCTCTAAGTAATTTAATTCTAGTATTAACAGAAAAAAGTTGGTCTGAAGATGCAAAATATCATCTGTGTAGAATAAATTTAAATATTAAACAGAATGTCTACTTTCTTACCTCGTTTAAATACTTTCCGTCTTTCTTTTTCTTGTTTGTTTGGTTTCTTGGATTATATTGTTGGTTTTGTGTTTGCAGTATAAGGATCATTAACGGTATACAGCGTTTTGGTATAGTTACTTAGTTTTGTAGGCTATGAAGAAATGAAAAAAAACCAGGAATCTCTTATGCACATCCCTGCTAGAACAATTATCTACCGGCATATGTGGAACTGGAATATATGTGAATCATTTTTTGTTTGGTAGTCAAGGAAGAAACTATTTACTGTTTCATTCTTTAATAGGTTTTTATTTGACATATTGATTGACTTCTCTTTTCAACGCCCCACCCCTCCTCCATACACACATTTTTATAATGTTCTTTTATCTTGTTTTAACCTTCTTGAGAAACTTTGCAATTATTTTTGCTCGTCACTTCTTAGAAACCTCTTGTCCTTTTTGTTACAGTTGACAGATTTTGGGCTCTCCAAGATTGGTCTTATCAATAGTACAGATGATTTCTCAGGTCCATCAATCAGTGGAACTGCTTCACTTGGAGACAATGGACCAACATCTCAATCTTCGTCAAAAAAAGATTACAGACAAAAGCATTCAGTTGTTGGCACTCCGGATTATTTGGCCCCTGAGATACTTCTGGGCATGGGACATGGTTTGTAACCAATAAGCGTAGTATCCTTTTTACAAGAGTTATTGTGAATTATTCTTAATGAAGCCTTATTGTGATGTTTATATTATTCTTCAACTTGTTTCCTGCAGGTGTAACTGCGGATTGGTGGTCTGTTGGAGTAATTCTTTTTGAGATGCTTGTAGGGCTACCGCCGTTCAATGCAGAAAGTCCACAGGTTTAATCTGCTACTGGTATTCTTAACTATATAACGGAGCATGCAGTGTACAAATCTGATAATCTTTTTGAATGCGTAATTTTTCTTCTAAGTTTTATTTAATCAGGAATGAATGCATTCGACCTAAACATTTGAATATTTATACTAATAAAGCAGCTAAAGAAGCCTAACTGACCACGTAACTTCAACGGCTTAATATTAACTAACCTGGACCAGCTTGGTTAAACATACCAATGGTCACATCCAACGGCTACACAAGTCAACAAGTCCAAACTACCACAGTACACAAATATCCCTAAATCAAAAAGGCACATCAAAGGAATTTATTTCCGTTGTATTTCAGGTTGGAATATGTGAAGAATTATTACATGGGATTGTTTTACCTAGAAGACAATGCTCATCATGCATATTCTTTTTGAGGCAATATACATTATATTTCTGGGATTAAATCATATTGTATTAAAGAATTCATATGAATGTGAAGTTTCAATCTGCATAGATAGCTGATGTAGGTGATTTTCCCACCTCTTATCTTGGTCTCCCACAATCCCAAGCGGGCCTTGTTTTGGATAAGATATAAAAGCGTCTCGTGTCCTAGAGAAAGGGTTTTTTTTCCTCCGAGGGAGGTAGATTGACTCTTATTCAGTTAGTTCTAAGACATCTACTTCCTATCTGTGTATAGAATTCTTGTTTCTTTAAGTAAAAGTTTGGAGAAGCTGTTGAGAGATTTCATGTGGGAGGAGGAGGTTGTTGAGGAAGGGTGGAGGTTCCCATTTGATTAGTTGGGAGGTGGTAACAAGACCCGTTGACCTTGGAGGGTTAGGCATAGGCAGTTTGAGACTTCTCAATAAGGCTATTCTGGCTAAATGGTTATGGTGTGTGATTAAGTAGTATGGTCCACAACCTTTCAAATGGGGATTGAAAGGCACATTTAGACCCTTGGAAACCCCTCTGGAAAATCGTCTCATATTTTCCAATCTTCTTAAAATGCTATGTTGGAGAAGGCTCAAACACTTATTTTTAGGAGGATCGATGGTTGGGTGATACTCCCATTAGTAACTCGTTTCCTCGCTTGTACCACCTTTTCTCTTTGAGGTCTAGCCCTATGTCGTTGGTCATTTCATACTTAGTGAATTCATATTCGTTTAACTTTAGTTTTCAAGTGAACGAATGATTTCAGATGCTGCCCGGTTGGGCTCAACCTCAGAGAAAGGTTGAGTGAACAGGAAAGGGAGGCCTTTCGCCGGCTAATGTCTTCCAAGGAGTATCGGGGGTGGAACGGCAAATGGACCTTTTTTTTTTGAGGCTCGGGCCGAAGAGCTAAAGCAAAAGGCCACCGAGCTCGTGAATCATCCTCTGTTGGATAGGGGGGCTTTGAATATGTTTGAACTCCTCTTTTAGCATAGGTACATCTTTGACCGGGTAGTAGAGATATTTGTTTTTGATCTCCAAACCCCTTTGAATGGTTTTCTTGTCGTTCTTTTTTTCTCCTTTTGGGTACTCACAATACATCTAGAAACCCTTTATTTTCATCGTTGTGTAAGGAAAAAATTCCCAAGAAGAATTATTCTCCCGACAGGTTTTACAGGGAAGAGTCACCACTATGGACCACATTTAGAGATACTCTTCCTTCTTGCTAGGACTGCAGTAGTGCATTCTTTGTAGGGAGGTGATTGAGGATTTGAGTCACATCTTTTTGGAAATGCAAGTTTGTTCTCTCAATTTGGGATTCCTTTTTAAAGATGTTTGGTGTGTGCATGGCTTGTAACAACGATTGTTATCTCATGATGGAGGTGGTCTTATTCCATCCACCCTTTCCAGATAAGGGTTGTACCCTTTAGCATGCTGGTCATTTATTTTTATTATTATTGTTATTGCTATTTTAAGGAGCATTTGGCTAGAGAGGAATGGGAGAATTTTTAGAGGGGTAGAAGTGTCATAGGAAGATGTGTGGGGTCTTGCCAAGTTTAATGCCTCTCTTTGGGCGTCTATTTTGATTTTTTTTAAAATTATCCTCTTGGTCTTATTACTTTGGATTGGAGCCCTTTTTTTATCTTGTTAGGTCTTAGGTGTTGTTTCTACTCCATTTTGGTTGGTACTTTAGTATTCCCCTGTTGTATTCTTTCATTTTTTTTCTCAATACAAACTTGGTTTCTGGAAAAAAAAAAATCATTTGCAATACACCTTGTCAAATATATGGGTGATAATGTAGAATAAGCTATGGTCATTTTTACTCATGAGAATCATTCTCCTTCATTTTCATTTCCCGAGTTTACTAGCATCATACAAAAAATTGGGATTATATAGGTGTATTCCCATTCTCTTATTTTGGCGGGTTCAATAGCAATGTTCTTCATTTCAATTCCAATCCTAAAATAACTTTAGTGAACACAACTTTAGGATTTTTATTCCATTTTGCAATTTTTCATTCCTATTGATTTTTATATCGATTGTCATTCTAACAGAGCTTAAACACTCTAGCAATGAACATCTTGCCGCTTAATATTCATTTATAAATCTATTATTATCTTGTTTGTGTTGAAAAGTTCCTTCTGGACTGCAATTATGGGTTTTTTCAGGAAGAAGTAAGGTCTGTTTTATTTGATGATTACATGACTGTTCTTAAAAGAAGAGAGTTCTTATTTTTCGTATGTAAATTAAAGCTTCTAGCAGAAGAAGAAATAATACACAAGTATTAAACGAACTATTTAATATCATATCTGCTTGATATGATCGGGATTTGAAAATTTAATACAGGGCTTTGTACCTTTTGTTTCATTGGTATTGCATTCGATAACTGCCCAACATTTTAATTGACCAAATGTGTTATTATTCCATTGCAGCAAATTTTTGATAATATTATCAATAGAGACATACCATGGCCCAAGGTACCAGATGAGATGAGTTATGAAGCCCAAGATTTGATTGACAAGTAAGATTCATTGAAACCTTTTCTGATATAACATCGTATCAAAATTTACTGCTTTCAGCTTATTTACTCTCTCTTTTCTATTTTTTTAACAAGAAATGAAGCTTTTCATTAATGAATGAAAAACTAAGAGAAAGTACAAGAATTCAAAGTCTACAAAGTGTAGACTAAAGATAAAATGCAAAAGAGGCAAAGCTAAAGATTGGCCCTATAAAAGCCCCCCAATTATTAAAATATCATTAAGAGAATAGTCATAAAAAACTTTAGCTAAGGAATATAAATGAGAAGCTTTGATCTTAATAAATGAATGATAAGAAACTTATCTTAAATAACTCTTTGGCTTTTATGAAACCAAATCTTTGAAAGAATTGATTGTGAAGCATTAAATCATTGCTTTCCTAGGAAGAGACAGGCCACAAGGGTGAAATAAAATATGGATATGATCTTCTGAATTCAGCCCGCACACAGAACAAACTGAGGGAGATAACGCCATCAAAGGAAGTTTCTTTGGCACATATTCGGACACAGCATAGTTTACTAGATCAAAACCATCTTAGGACCCCACCAGGCAATTGTTGATATTGCGACTTTGGACCATGATAAAAATATGCAATTCATTTATTTTTATATCAAAACTAGTTAGAGTAATATTTGTGAACCCCTTTTGTACTAAAATAATATTCTTTTTATTGTTATTATTTATTTGTATCGACATATTGGAATTGATAGCATATTCTTAAATCATTCCTCACATTCAATGTCAGATTTAGTTTTACTTTTTAATATAAAAGAACTAAACTACTGAAAAGAATATGAGGACCAAAATCTCGAAAGCTCAAGTATAGTGATTAGCAATGTAATTAAACGCTACAATATAGTAGCCGTTAGCCAAGTTGTAGTCAACTCAGCTGGTTTGCGGCTAGTCAAGTTCAAGTAAGATTAAATGCTCCTAAATCAGGCACAATCCTATTTGATCCTCTTCTACCTACATACATACATACATATATTTGATTTTTGTACTATATTGCTTTTGTACTATTAGCTAATTAGATGGATGCACCTCAATTGGATCATATCCGATTTGGCCTAGGATAACTTACCTGAGTTTTTGGATCATGTTTTTTTATATCCAGTTCGTTGACATTTGAAAATTAGTAATAGTAGTGTAGTGTCAATCCTTGTTCAAGTTTTTTTAAACCATATTTTTGTCTGAGATTTTTTAACATCAGTTATGATAGTATCAAACTGGAATTTGGGATAGATTGCAGTTGATAGTTGAGGTTGAGGCGATTAATTCAACTTCCATTTGAACCAAGTACCACAATTTATGTACCATTTTCTTTAATTGACGGAAGAAATTGAGTTTATGTCTATTTCAAGAATTATAAAACTGCGTAGATTATGTTATCTATGAATGCTGATGTATTATGTTTCAGATTGTTGACTGAAAATTCAGTTCAAAGACTGGGAGCTACGGGAGCCAGAGAGGTGATTGTGTAATTCCTGTAAAAAAAAAAAAAACAGTATTTTTGCTAGGTAATTATGTTTATGAAATGAAATGACAGCTTGGAACTGTTACCTTCTGTCAGGTGAAGCAGCATCCTTTCTTTAAAGATATTAGCTGGGAAACACTTGCAAGGCAGAAGGTATTCATCATTGTTGCGTGAAAGAATTGTTTGACTTAATATTTTATAAATTTATGAACCTGAAAAGAATTTTTTATTTTTTACTACAGGCAATGTTTATACCATCAGCAGAGCCGCAGGATACAAGTTATTTCATGAGCCGTTATATATGGAATCCAGTAGATGAGGATTTTAATGGTGGAAGTGACTTTGATGATCATGATTTGACTGATACTTGCAGCAGTAGTTCATTTAGCAACCTACAAGATGAAGATGTAAGCTTGCATATAATAGTTTGCCTGTCTTGAACATATGCTTTTAGTAAACTAAATCATTTCTGTTACCCTGTATCTAGTATTTATTAATTGGAAGAAACCTCAATAAGAATTAATCAAGCTTTATGATATTATACTCAAAGTAGCTTTAAATTTATGAGGAATTGCAATCTTTAAATTGGAAATGGATGCTCGTACGTTTTTTTTTTCTTTTGGAACTATATATAAACTTTAGGACTTTGAGAGTGTTATATCCTCCGTTTTGATTACTTGGGTGTTCATTGAAGCAGGGAGACGAATGCGGTAGTTTGGCTGACTTCTGTGCATCAGCCCTTTCTGTGAAGTACTCGTTCAGCAATTTCTCTTTCAAGGTAAGACGCTCTAGGCCTAGAAATTCTCCTTTTTCCGTAGAAGATATTTGCATGGTATATTTCATTCAAAGAAAATCAAGAGAATAATAATTGTGATTTATGAACCTAATATTCTCACTAATGTTGGAAATGCACTTCTCAAGGTATATAAATTAGCAGAGAATAATAATCAACTGAATCCAAATGATTTCTCGGAAATTTTCTGCAATTGTAATTAGTTTATTTTCCTTTTAATTCACGTTTATGGGAATTCCATTTTCAAATTAATTTTTGTTGATAGAAATTCCTAATGTCTTGAATTTGTGATTTTACTTCTTTCTAAGTCATTATTTAATAGGTTCCTAAATGAATTTGTACTTTTATGTCTTTTTATTCAAGCTATGGCGGTTCTTTCTGGGATATAAGTCTAAAACCAAGTTCTCGTTTGTTAGGCCAGTCCCTGTTTGGCCCTCTTGTATTTTCTATTTTTATTTATTGTTCTTCTCAATCGAAAGCTTGGTTTTTTTATTATAAGAAAAAAGTCTAAGGTGGATTCCTAAGGTGCTCTAGTGAACTCTACATCTTTTCTATTTTCCTGTTATTTTTTTTCTTGCAATTGATGTGATTCTAGTTGTTTACTTTGATGTAAATCTTTCTTTGAATTCCTCACTAATTTTTATTAGAACCTTCTAAAACTTTTTTTTTGAGTTCACAACATGTAGGGATAGAGATTCTAAACTCTGACTTCTTCGTCAAGGATATATACCTTAACCAATTAAGATACGCTTTAGTTTTCTTTAAATGTTTATATGCTTCTCTTGTCTTTTGACCATGTATGTGAAAGTTAAATACTTGTGATCCCAAAACATACCACCTACCTTCTTTTTTTTTTTTTTTTGAACAAACCATAGAAATTCATTAAACTCAAACGGATGGATTACAAGGAGGGAGGATTTGGTTCAAACCCAAATTCTCAAACAACCATATTGGAAAATTACTCAACCATAGACCCCTCGTCCCCGTTACACCCTTCTTTGCCAGACAGTGTGCCCAACAATTGCGCGTACGATTGATATGACTAAACTTTACTGACTCAAACTCTCGGCGGAAAATAAAACATCATTGATGTAGTTATGTATTTCAGCAGTCGTTCGTTGCATCCCATTGATCATAGTGACATTTGTTAATGAATCCGAGAGTATGTGAACCTTAGAGTATCCTAGCCGCTCAGCAAGCTGCAATCCATCGAGAATGGCCAATGCTTCTGAACAGGCCACATTGATGAAAGTGTCATGGACATTGAACATAGCCGCCATCAAGCGTCCATTTGGATCACAAACAGCAACCCCCACACCTGTTCGCCCTTTAGACTCATCACACGCTGCATCCACGAAAACATTCACCCCTATGTCCTCATTTCTGCCTACACTTCCAGCTGCCCTTCCACCTACCTTCTGATATTTCAATAGTGTATTATGTGTGTTATTTTTTTGCTCAAAAAAATCTTTAGATATTTCTTTGGATTTTGAAAACAAAGTTATTTTTACTTTTTAAAATAAAGGTAAAAAAAAAGAAAAGAAAAGACAAGTATTTTATTTTTAAAAATTAAGTTCCTGAAAATAATTTATACTTCAGTTTTATTCATTTAACTTTTAACATTTGAAGTTTTAGTCCAATTTTAAAAGAAAAAAGAAGGTTTTTGAGAATTACATTTTAGTTTTTAAAATTTCATTAGGATTTAAAAAACATTTTTGAAAATAGATTAATGAGCATAGAAAACATATTAGTAAATAGGTATTTTCTTATTAAAAAGAATTGAAAGAAAAATGAAAAAAAAAAAAAATCTCGGACACGTCTTTCGTATCAGTTTATCAAGAGGCTTTGCTTCAAACTACCTTTTAAGCTTGATGTCTTGTGGATCTTTCTGAAACGAAGGCTTCCATTCTTTGTTAGGTTTCTTTGGTGATTGGAGTTCCCAAAAAGAACAGAGCTTAGCAGCTTTTACATATAAATTAATTTTACTGTTTCAAATGTTTTTTCAATCTTCGGAGTTGAAGAGAAATAAGAGAAATTTGAATACTAGTTGATGAGGTCGGTGAATTTGGACAAAGGAAATTTTTTAACTCATTTCTGGAACTTCATCTGGAATTTTTAAATTTTGTTTCTTTTACTAAGTTGATAATGTAGAATTCTTTTTGCTTTTACTGTCTTTATCAATAACTTTCCTTAACTATAGTTTTAGTTTTATAATTTACCATTTTTAAGTTCTTGTTCTTTCATATATATATTTTTTTAATATCTTAGTCTTTACATATTGATTTAATGATCTATTGTTCAGTTAACCTTTTTATATCTGGAATCAAATGACACACTTTGATGACTATATAATTAAGATCCCATTTGATAACTATTTAGTTTTTAAAAATTAAGCCTAAAAATACTATTTCCACTTATGGTTTTTTATATTTCTTATCTATTTCTTACCTATGTTTTCAAAAACCAAGCTAAGTTTTGAAAATTAAAAAAAGTAATTTTCAAAAACTTGTTTTTGTTTTTGAAATTTAGCTAGAAACTCAAATGGTTGCTCAAGAAAGATGAAAATTATTGTAGAGAAGATGAAGAGAAATTGTGTAAAAACAAGCATAATTTTCAAAAACTAAAAACCAAAAATTAAGACCCCGTTTGATAACTATTTGATTTTTGGTTTTTGAAAATTAAGCCTAAAAATACTACTTGTACCAATGAGGTTTCATGTTTCCTTATTTACTTTTTACCCATGTTTTCATAAATCAACTTAAGTTTTTTGAAAACTAAAAAAAAGTAGTTTTGGTTTTTGAAATTTGGCTAGAAACATAATAGTACCTAATAAAGATGGAAATTATTATAGAGAAGTTGAAGAGAAATTATGAAAAAATAAGTCTAGTTTTCAAAAACCAAAAACAAGAAACCAAATGGTTATTAAACAGGACCTAAATGATTGTCGAATGGGGCCTAAATAATTAATATTAGGTACTAAATTTATATATCTGTAGAAGCAAAGGTACATTTCTGAACATTATAGAAGCAAAGGAACTGACTTGCATTTAAAGTAGAAAGAAATATAGAGATTGGAATATAATTTTTGTATGAATGTATATTCTGATTTGAATAATGTGATTTTGGTGTTGGATTGGAAGTTAAGATCAAAATATGATGCAGCAACTCGATGGTTTTGCAGAACTTATCACAGCTGGCTTCCATCAATTATGATTTGGTTGTGAAGAGCAGTCAAAACTCACCAGATGTATCCAAACCATCCATTCCTTGAAGCTCTTTTATTTACATACCATCTTTGGTAAGAATGAATTAAAGGCTTGGTATATCACTTTTAAACTTCTTTTGTTTTTAATTGCATAGAGCAGCTCTAGTGAGGCTTTTAACCCTTACATTATTACTGTCAGGAGCCCACATATTTATGTAGCTATTTTTGTAAGATGTACATTAAAATTTATAATATTTCATTTTTCAGAATTGTGTAAATTAAATAGTTTTTCTAGTTTCAATTGGGGAGACATGACTCATGTGGAACTCTATGAGTGTTTTTTCTTTTGAAGTAATAAATTTAACTCAGTACATGGAAATTTTGTACTCAGTTCTCTGAATTCTCCAAGTATGTCAAGATGCTACATTTTCTCGATGAATGGTTGAATAGGGATCAAACTATCGACCTTTAAGATGGTAGTTAGTTTTTATTACTGAGATATGTTCGGATTGATTTTAATAATGACAAGTTGTTGAATAGTGAAGTGAGAATTGAATTATAAAAGTTGTAACTAACCATTAAAAAAAAAAAAGAAAGAGAGTGATATAAGCTCACTTTAATGTAGTTTGGGTTTTTAAATTTCATATCCGAGGATCATGAAAAAAAAAAAAAACTTTCGTTGAGGAGGTTATCGCTCTCAGAATTAAGGATGTTGTAGCTCTTGGTTGTTTTCTTATTTTTAGTTAAGAAATATTCATCTGAAGTTCCTCTTGTGCTGAGTGTGATACCAAGAACTCCCTCCTCTAATGGATTATGTTCTTGAAATTCTCAAAAAAAAAAAAGAAAGAAAGAAAGAAAATATTGACCATTACTTTGTGAAATCGACAACGAATCATCTCAATCCTAACTTGATGATCAAGTCACTGTCTACTGTACCTCGTTTTAAAAAAAATTATTGAATGGGTGTTGATCCTAATAATCGTTAAATGTAGATTCGAAAATATGCAATTCTCCAAATAACTACTAGATGCAAAACATTCGAAGTATTTTTTTTATTTCTCTCTCATACATTTAATGTGTAAATTTGCTAGCTACATCGTGACAGTCTCAAATAATTGGTACGAAATTAGAAGTCTCATAAACAAGCTGCAAATTGTATTCACTACAATCAAATGAGCACAACTTGAGTGCGAGCTCAACCTACTTTTCCATCCTAAAATATTTCTTTTTTTTTTAAAAAAAAAAAACTAAAATTTTAGGTTTCATTTACACATTTGGGGTTGTTTGGGGCATATCGTGAGTTAAAATAACATGAGATTATAATAGTCTGTGAGTTATTATAATCTGTGGAATCATATAATATTATTTAAAATGCAGAGTAGTATAGTATGAGGTTATAATAGTCTATGTTTAGAGTATAGACTATTCCAACACATGTTTTATGTCCCAAACAGACCATTGATTTTTGGTTTTTAATTTTTGAAATTAAGCCTAAAAATACTATTTCTACCAATGAGTTTCTATGTTTTTCTTGTCTACTTTGTACTTATGTTTATAAAAACCAAACTAAGTTTTGAAAACTAAAAAAAGTAAATTTCAAAAACTTGTTATTGTTTTTGAAATTTGACTAAGAACATAAATAGTACCTTAAGAAAGATGGAAATAATTGTAGAGAATATGAAGAAATATTGTGAAAAACAAACATAATTTTTATAAAGAAAAAATAAAAAACCAAATGGTTATCAAACAAGGCTTAATTTATGTGATTATAAAGTGGATTACACGGATTGCACCCAAATATTTTTGATAATCAAATTGACCTCTATGACAGGACAACACCAACCCCTAAACCACATTTTCCATTTCAAATAGCCAATGTTCATAGCTATACGTTAGTCTTGGTTCGGTATCCAACTTGAAAGGTTAAACATTATATTATCTTACCTCCACGTCTTCACCCAGCTAACCAATTATAGTTTGTCATAAATTATGTAGTTGATGAGGGACTAGTATAATGTAACCTCTTTTAAACTCTAGAGGAAAGGTGAACCTACAAACTACTTCTTTAATTTAAGCACTCTAATCCAACTATGCTTATGCTTGTGGTCATTGATTATTGCAGGCCAATGACCTCTTCTCTCAATCCTCATGGGTCTAAATCAAGTTAGTATCTTAGGATCGGTTTGAAATGAATTTTTTAGTGTTTAAAAATACTTTCTATCTGTAAATCAAATATATGCTTTCTTATATAGGAGAAAGATCATCTATAAATAAGAAAAAAAATTAATAAAAATGTGAATAGTAAAATATTAATATAAATACTAAACATAAATATAAACAACTAACGGCTCACATTTAATATTACATAGATATAAAGAAAATCAAACATTCCCCTCAAATTGGTTTGAAGATATCTTTCATAGCTAGGTTATTGATCAATCTATCCAATTGTCCTTTTGAAACACTTTTAATTAGCAATATTAACTATTTGTTTTTTGTCATTAGAAGATAAGGGATGCATATTACACCTGCATCAATCTTCTTTTTGATGGAGTGTTGTGTAATTTTTGCAGTTAAATTACAAAAATTTAGTTTTTGAATTTTGAGGTTTGTATCTATTTGGTCCATGAACTTTAAAATGTATCTAATAGATCCCTGAACTTTCAGATTTGAATCTATTTGGTCCCTAAACTTTAAAATGTGTCTAATAGATTCTCAAATTTTCAATTTTTCATCCAAAAGGTCCCTAAAATTTCAATTTTGTGTCTAAAAGGTCATTGACCTAGTTAACATTTTTTTTAAATTCATGAACTTACTAGGTGCAAAATTGAAAGTTTAGCCTTCTATTAGGCATAAAACTCAATTTTATATCTAATAGATCAGTTAATTTTAAAAAATTTTGAATATGTCAAGGACCTATTAGATACAAAATAAAAAATTCAGGGACTAATTAGATATTTTTTAAAGTTCAGGGACTTATTAGATACAAAATTGAAAGTTTAGGGATTTATTTGATACTTTTCAAAGTTCAGGGACCAAATATATACAAATCTCAAAATTCAGAGACTAAACTTGTAATTTAACCAATTTTTGCAATACCACAAGTGTACGGATCAAGTTCTAATATAGTGAATGAGTGTTCATTATTATCTACAAGATTGACTTTTTAGTTACTTAAGTACCACACATACAATCACTCAATTGTATTTAGAGAAAGAAATAAAAAGATTGGAATCAAAACTAAAATAAAAATAATAAATATGTTGACAAATCATGAGATAAATATTTTAGGGACTTCATTTCATCAATTAGACCAACGATCGAATTAATTAAACAATCAAGATTGATCATGCAAATATTCTATATGTTTAGAAGTCTTATATCATGAATGACTCTTTTGAAGACAAACAATTCTCATGCAATATTATAAAGCTGACATCTCTGATGACTTTTAATAACATGCATAGGTATTAAGTTACGTGTTTAAAATAACCTCTAAAGAAGCCCTAATCATTGTCATGTCAGAACTACCCTTAGTTATGTAATTAAGTTCTAGTCTAAACCATCATGAGTCAAGCATGAATCTAGACCAATAGAACAAATAATCTATGAAGCATTAAACACATAAAAGCATGAATAGAACCAAAGAGCATTCAATGAAGATATTCAATTAATCAAAGTATAAGGTCTAATGGTTATATATCAATCCCTAAGATATCATAATTTAGCCACTCATGCTCACTAATACAAAATCTAAACTGAACAACAACTTGTTAGGAGTGTTAACAAAGTCCCACATTGTCAGGGAAGGAAGAGATCCATAGTATATAAGTGAAGACAATTTTTTTCATTGGTATGAGGCCTTTTGGGGAACTAAAAGCAAAGACATGAGGGTGTATGCCCAAAGTGGATAATATCATTCAATTGTGGAGATATGTGAAAGAGTCGTTGTCCTTATCACAACTCCATATTGAAAGCTGCAAAATTAAGAGAAAGAAAGATAAAACTAATGTTTCGAGACAACGTCTCGACGTTGCACCCTAAACATGTGTACAAAAAGAAAAATTGAGGTAACATCTTGACGTAATGGTCGAAAATCCACAAGAGGCACACACGTTTTCAACTTGACGATACTCAAATCTTCATAGCATCTCAATGTTTTGTAGGGGCGTCGAGATACTATCCATGCATGTCAAATAGCTTGATTGGTTGCATTTTGGGCGCTTGACACTCAAGGCATCGAGACGCTATGCTCTCAGGAAATTTGGCTAAGTTTCCTAATTCTTCTAGAATTTTTTTTTTTCTCCAACTGCTCAAAATATACAAAACAACCAAATATAAATGTGAAAGCATACATTTAAGCTACAAAACTAGTATCACATTTAAGCTACACAACTAGTATCAAATAACGTCTAAAGATAACACGTTTTGTGTGTTATAAAATATCACCAAACTTAAGTTTTTGCTAGTCCTCAAGCAAAATAAAACAAAACCACTCTATGAAATAACAGTTGCATGCAAATGACTCGAGCCTCAACATTTCAAACAACAATTTATTCACAATAGAAGAAAATACTCAAATACAACCTATCATCAAGAAATTTAAACTTAATCCTCTAATCTAATCCCTTGTGTGTGCAAGCTTAGTTTTCCCTATTTTAGTCTTTATAAGCTCGATACAATTTTACACGCCCCTCAACTCATTTTTTCTCAACTTTGGCTCTAAGATTCAATTACTAAACATCCCTACACTCATGAAAATAATATACCACTAGGGTGCCTAAAAGTAAAGGTAGGCCTCTCCCAAATTTGAATTTTTCTTTACTTTGTTGGACTATAGGCTTTCACACATCTACTGCAAGGACCCTTACTCATGACATTTGTATTCACAGGTGGCTCTAATTGATCATAATAGAGGTAGTTCTTTTTGTCCTCAACTCGTAAAAGCAAAGAATTTGATTTTATTTTTAAGTGAATGAATAAGTGACACAATGAAGTAAATAGGCAAGATTGTAAATCGTCCTTGTTTAAAATACATCTTAGGTTGTCCTAATCACACCGAATGCAACTGATTCATCATACAACTCATGCTGAAACTTAAAAAAAAAATCAATCAGAATCATGCTATCAACTCAGAATCATGTTATCAACTCATACTCAGGTCCAATCGAAATATTTCTCCACCTCCAAACTTAAAAGAATGTATTATTTTCAATGTATAAACTACACAATCTACTAAAGCATGCAAAGGACAAAAATGTAAAAAAATGAACAATACTACCCTAGTAAGTGAGAAAATCAACATTGTCATCAAAATTATGGAAGAGGACTATGGTGATCAAGCTCTTACGAAATCAATCAACAAAAACTTGAGACAAAAACATGCAAGAAACTAAATTAAAAGGAAAAAAAAATTGAAAACTAAGAAAGTAATACCTGGGTTACCTCAAAAGAAGCACTTTATCTAACGATTTTAGCTAGATGAGGTTGGTATGCATCAAGGCACGTAAAACCCCTTTATTCTTTGATCCCTTCTTGTTCGAGTCAATATAACCGACTAGGTCTAGTAGGCTCATTTTCTTCTCATGGCACATGAAAGAGAAATACTTTTGTTATTTTTATTATAAAAATAAAAGAAGAAAAATCAAAATAATGAAAACTAGACACGTGAGTACAAGGAAAAGAAAGATAAACTTTAAGTGTTGTAAAAATTGGATGGAAACCGGGTATAATTTTATCAAGATTTAAATACTAATATAATATATTTATAATAATAATAATAATAATAATAATAATAATAATAATAATAATAATAATAATAAGTGTTTGAAAATGAAATATATATAATATAAAATTAGAGATAGTGGAATTATATGAAAAATTAAATAAGAACTAACATTGAGAAACTGGAGGAAAATGGAAAATATTGGAGAGTATTTTCACCAATTATGTTGTATTATTCATCCACCAAAAGCCACTATTTATAGGCAATTTGGCAAGGATGAGTTGGTACATTTAGACACTAAGCATTGGTAAGAAATGGACACATGGAGAACACTATAGCTATGGAGGGGTTGCCACTTGGCAAGGTATTAAAAAGCACATTGCATGAGCATCTATTGTGTGTAATATTTACAATACTCCTCCTTAGATGCCCATTTATATAAAATATGTCTCGTTAAAACCTTACTAGGGAAAAACCCAATGGGATAAAAACCCTAGTGAAGGAAAAAGAGTACATATTTTATATAATACATTTACTCTCCCTCATGACGATATCACTTGAGATCTCTGAGTCGTCGCATTGCAATATTGTGAACCAATTTCTCAAATGTTGTAGTTGGTAATGCCTTTGTAAATATGTCTGCCAAGTTATCCTTTGAACAAATCTGTTGTACTGAGATATCACCATTTTCTTCAAGGTTATGAGTGTAGAAAAATTTTGGAGAGATATGTTTCGTTCAATCTCCCTTAATATATCCTCCTTTAACTTGAGCTATACACGTTGTGTTGTGTTCGTATAATATTGTTGGAAGAGATTTACTCGAAGACAAGTCACATGTCTCACAAATGTGTTGTGTCATCGATCTTAGCCATACACATTCTCGACTTACCTCGTGAATTGCGAGGATTTCAGCATGATTCAAAGAAGTGGTCATGATGGTCTGTTTCACTGATCGCCATGATATAGCAATTCCTCCACATGTAAATAGATAACCTGTCTGAGATCTAGATTTGTGTGGATCAGATAGATAACCAGAATCTGCATAACCAACTAGATCATAATTTAATTTGTTAGAATAAAATAAACCCATATCAATTGTCTCTCGAAGATATCGGAGTACATGCTTAACTCCGTTCCAATGTCTTTTTGTTGGACATGAACTATATCTAGCTAATAAATTTATGAAAATGAAATATCCGGTCTTGTATTAGCTTGGATACATAAGTGCACCAATTGCACTAAGATATGGTACTTCAGGACCAAGTAGTTCTTCATTGTCATCTCGAGGTCGAAATATATCTTTCACTGGATGTGTTTTATCCATATAGAATGTTTTTAATATTTTCTCTGTATAAGTTGATTGATGAACAAATATCCCATCTGCTAAATGTTCAATTGGCAAACTAAGGCATAATTTTGTTTTTCCAATATCTTTCATCTCGAATTCTTTCTTAAGATATTCTATCGCCTTGGATAACTCTTCAGGAGTTCCAATTATATTTAAGTCATCAACATATCTGATTATAATAGCAAATCTCGATGAGATTTCTTTATAAAAACACACGGACATATTGAATTATTTTGATATCCTTCTTTCAACAAATATTCACTCAGGCGATTATAACACATTCGTCCTGATTGTTTTAATCCATATAATGATCTCTGTAACTTGATTGAATATAATTCTCGAGAACTTGATTTATATGTTTCTGGTATTTTAAATCCTTCCGGGATTTTCATATAAATGTCATTATCTAGAGATCCATATAAATACGCCGTGACCACATCCATTAGATGCATATCAAGTTTTTCATATACAATTAGGCCAATCAACTAGCTTAGCGTTATTGCATCCACCACAGGAGAATATGTCTCCTCATAATCGATACCAGGCCTTTGCGATAATCCTTGTGTAACAAGTCTCGCTTTATATCTTGTGACTTCATTCTTTTCATTTGTTTTCCTTACAAATACCCATTTGTATCCTACAGGTTTGACACCTTCTGGTGTTAGGACTATTGATCAAAAAACCTCACATTTTGAAAGTGAGTTCAACTCTGCTTGGATTGCTTCTTTCCACTTCAGCCAATCCTTTCTTCGTTAACATTCTTCGATAGATTTTGGATCAAAATCGTCACTTTCATGAATAATATTGTGACGCCTGGGCCTGGGGTGTTACAAATATCGTGAGCAACATTATAAGCAAAAAGGTTGTCAACAATGATATCATTTCGGTTCCATCTCTTTGCTGTTGTAACATAATTTATAGAAATTTCATTATTATCCTCAAGTGTTTGATTTTCATCAATACTCTTTTGAGTAGTTGTATTCTGCATTTCTTCTGGAACATCCATATCTTTCATTAAATTATTTTGATTCTCAACTACTTTTTTTTTTTCGAGGATTTTTATCTTTGGAACCCATAGGTCTACCACGCTTCTGGGATGCTCCAGACTCATTATTGACAACTTGTTCCTTTGGGATATCAATTTTTGATGGAGCATTTGCTGCTGGTATATATGATTTAGTCACTCTTTTAGCATTTGTGAATGCATCTGGTAATTGATTTGCTATATTTTGCAAATGAATTATCTTTTGAACTTCAAGTTCACATTGATCTCTACGAGAATCTAAATGAGATAATAATGATTTATTTCATGTGATTTCTTTTTCCAACTTCTGAATTCCTCCCCGTAATGTTGGAAAAATTGTCTCATTAAAATGACAATCAACAAATCGTGCAGTAAATATATCACCCGTCAGAGGTTCAAGATATTTAATAATTGATGGGGAATCATATCCAACATATATTCCTAACCTCCTTTGAGGACCCATCTTAGTACGTTGTGGTGGAGCAATTGGAACATATACTGCATATCCAAAAATTCTCAGATGGGATATATTCGGCTACTGACCATAAGCTAATTGCATGGGAGAATATTTATTATAGGCTACTAGCCTAATACGTAATAATGATGCAGCGCGCAAAATAGCATGATCTCAGATCGATGTAGGAAGTTTTGCTCTCATAAGCAATGGTCTTGCAATTAGTTGCAGACATTTTATAAATGATTCTGCTAGACCATTTTGTGGATGAACATGAGCTACAAGATGTTCAACACTTATCCCAATTGACATACAATAATTATTAAAAGTTTGAGATGTAAATTCACCAGCATTATCAAGTCGAATAGTCTTAATTGTATAATCAGGAAATTGTGCTCTTAACTTAATTATTTGAGCAAGTAATCTTGCAAATGCAAGATTTCGACCTGATAATAAACAAACATGTGACCATCTGCTGGATGCGTCAATTAATACCATAAAATATCTAAATGAACCACTTAGTGGGTTAATGGGTCCATAAATATCACCTTGAATTCGCTCTAAAAATGCAGGTGATTCAATCCCCACTTTAGTTGGTGATGATCTAATAATTAACTTCCCTTGAGAGCAAGCATCACATGACAACTCATTGGATTGAAGAATCTTCTGGTTCTTTAGAGGATGCCCATGTGAATTATCAATAATTTTCCTCATCATTATCGATCCTAGATGACCCAGTCGATCATGCCAAACACTGAATATTTCTGGATTCATGAACTTCTGGTTCATTGTTGCATAACTTTCGATTACTCGTATATGAGTGTAATATAATCCAGAAGAAAAAACAGGCAGTGTTTCTAATATACGTTTTTCATGTGAAACAATAGTTGTGATATAGAGATACTCTATATTATTTTTACGATCAGTTTCAAGATGATAACCATTGTTACGTATATCTTTTAATCTCAATAAATTTCTCTTTGATTTGCTAGAGAACAAAGCATTATTAATTGTAAATCTTGTTCTTCTAGGCAAGATAAAACTTGATTTTCCAAAACCTTCAATCAGATTTGCAGAACCTGATATAGTATTGATTTTTGCTTCGGCAAAGATTGTCAATTTAGAAAATATTTTCTATTTATGAGTATTGTGTGCGTAGTTAGTTGCAATCTGCTGACATATAAATCCTCATTGCTCATTTTCGGGTTACTCAGCATATTGAAATTGTCCATATTTCTTCATTGATAAGAAAAGAAAAATGATTACAAAAAGTCTTAAATATATACAAAAACAACAAAAACATACTATAATTACAAGTAATACTTAATTATATAACTTCATACAAAGGATCCTCTACTTGTTTGATTGCGTCAATTCTCTCTCTAGGAGATTCAAAATAATCAGCCACATTAAGATGCATTATATTGGAGGGGTTAAACACATCATCTTCTTGAATGGCAAGATTCACCTTCACATTCTTCCCTTTTCCTTCAGGGAAACTTGATAGAGATCAACAAGGTGTTTTGACGTGACGACCCAGAGTGCGTGACCAAAGGTCGATCCACCAAGCAGGAAATATTTATGTTCATCACCTTTTGAACTCCTATCTTGTGGAGTCTTTCCTTTATAATCATCACTTCGTGTGGGTTTCTTAAAATTATAATGCCCACCACGAAAATAGGTATTTCTTTCTCTACCTCGACCACGGCCACGACCTCGACCACGATTATTGAAATTCACAACATTGACTTCAGGGAATGGTGTTGCTCCAGTTGGTCGAGATTCATGATTTTTCATTAATAGCTCGTTATTTTGTTCAGCCACGAAAAGACATGAAATCAGTTCTGAATATTTTTTAAAGCCTTTCTCTCTATATTGCTGCTGCATGAGCATATTCGAGACATGAAAAGTGGAAAATGCTCCATATTGGCTAGAAAAGTAAAAGATCCATAGTATATAAACGAGGACAATTATCTCCATTGGTATGAGGCCTTTTGGGAACCAAAAGCAAAGTTATGATGGTTTATGCCCAAAGTAGATAATATCATACCATTGTGGAGATCTGTCGGTGTCCATTATCCTTATCAATTGGTATCAGAGTCATGGTGTAAAAACTTAGTTGTGTGGTAGATAAATCCTCAAGGTGGAACGAAGATTTCGAGGGGGGATTGTTAGGAGTGCTCACAATGTCCCACATTGGCTAGACAAGGAAAAGATCCATGGTATATAAGTGAGGACAATTATCTTCATTGGTATGAGGCTTTTTGGGGAACAAAAAGCAAGACCATGAGAGTTTATGCCCAAAGTGGACAATATAATACCATTGTGGAGATCTGTAGGTGTCCGTTGTCCTTATCAACAAAGACAACTAAACTAGACTCCTAAACCTAATATAGCAATAGGTTTTCTAAGGGAGATCTTTCCTCAATTTGGTTGGGGTGGTAAGAATATCAATTAGCACACCTCAAAGGAAAAGTTAGAGATCGAATTACCTTTGGATAATTGATGAAAATTAAGAAATAAAACTAATACTTCCCTAAAATGTAAAATGCTGGAAATTTCAATATAAAAATCAAATATTCTTTCATAAAGTTAAAAAGAGCTCAATTAAGGAGAGTAGATTAACCATAGGAGAAAGGTGGTGGCGGCAAGAAGGTTGATATGTATGGGTATGACTGATGACTCTCTTGTGAATGATACAAGCATATGCTTGTTTCCTTGTTCTCCTATGGCAAGTTGATTATAATTAAAGTGTTGTTTTTCATCTTGATCTTCTCGTCCTTTCATGGCCTTGACTATTATTTGAATTGACTTATTCATTGTTTCTTGAAGTTTCTTGGCCCTTGATCTTGTGATAGGTCCTTGGCGATGGTTGGTATTCCTATGATCACATCATTAGGCCTCCAAATAAATACAACACTACTCAACAAAACATCTAGGAACAAGTGACAAAGACTCAAAGCAAAAACAAAGATCACAATAAAAAGAAAGACAAAAAAGTAAAGCTGCAAAGTAAGACCAAGTGAACTCTCCACGATATTAAATGAACTAAATAGTCGCTAATCTCCAACAACATAAAAAATTTGTTGCATAATATATGCAATTCCGCAGGTGTATGTATCAAGTTTTAATATAGTAAATGAGTTTTCGAGTGTCATCCACAAGATTGGTTTTCTAGTTCTCTTAAGTAATCATAAATACAATCACTAAAGATAGGAATCAAACCTAAAATAAAGCGATAAATATAGAGAAAAATTAGGAGAGATATATATTAGGGAGTTGATTTCACCAATTATACCAACAATTCACTTAATTAAACAACCAAGATCAATCATGCAAATATTCTAATAGGTCTAGAAGTTTTATATCACGAATGACTGAAAAACAAACAATTCTTATGTAATATTATAAAATCGACGTCTCTGATGACTTTTAATGTCGTGCATAGCATCAAGTTACTTCTTTAAAACAACCTCTAAATGAGCTCTAATCATTGTCATGTCAGAACTACCCTTAGTTATATAATTAAATTCTTGTCTAAATCACCTTTTTTCAAACATGAATTTAGACCAATCAAACAAATAATCTATGGCCAAAAGTGTAACGACCCTATTTTAAGACTCAGTTTATCTAGGATCATTACTCAACATGCATGTATTTGAGGCCATAAATAACATTAAATAAGTAAAATTTGATAATTTAAAATCACTTTGATTTGGGATCCCATAAAATAAAACATTTAAGTACCATAAATGATGTCTTACCTTAGTTTCAAATTCTCTATACTAATACAAAGGAAAATAAAATTACTTAGGAAAATAACTACTAAAACAAAAGTACGGAAAACATGACTTGGTTCCCATGGCTTTCGTAACGCGTCCCTATCACTCTCCTTGTATGCCATTGCCTTTACCTGAAACGATTTTTAAAAGGAAGGAAAGAAAACAAAGGAAAAAGGGGTGAATATTATAAATAATACCCAGTAAGTGGGGGTTGAGAGATGCAAACACAAGCAACATGACTTTCAAACTCAAAACATTCTTTAATAGGACCTAAAACCTTCTTTCATAAATCATGAGTATGTTCCCCTCGGTTTGTTGTGGACAATTAATTCCTCTCAATCTGTTAGGGTCCTCTCAAACCTCTAACTAGTATGGGTCCTCTCAAACCCAACTTTATGTGGAGTCCTCTCAAACTGCACTAAAATCGATTAGGCTCCTCTCAAATCCTAAGTCTTAAGGAGTCCTCTCAAACTCCCATTAATTGCCACAATTTTCGAAACCATTTTCATGAGCAAACAATATGCATGAGGTCCCGTTCATCAATCACATGTACATATATATTCATAGTGATGCAACAATTCATGATAGTCATAAAATCATAAATACATTCAAAGTTAAAACGCATATTCATCACAATAACATGAGTAAGAATCTCCATATAAATAAATGTAAATAACTGTATCAAAACTCCTTTTCAAATATTTCAAAATCATTTCTTTTCGGATCCTCTCTAACCCTTAAATCACCTGGAATCCTCTCAAATTCCAATATGAATTTTTTTTCTAAATCTCTTGAAAATCATTTTACTCAGGGTTCTCTCAAACCCTTAAATTACTTGGAATCCTTTCAAATTCCAAGATGAAATCTTTTTCTAATCTCTCTTAAATATTAAATCATTTAGGGTCCGCTCAAACTCTTCGAATCAATCCATTTCTAAAATCGTGTCTTTGAAAAAAAAAATCTTCGAATATCATTCATTGAAATAAATCATTGAAATTCATCCTTTGGGGCAATCCTCGAAATTAATCTTTTAAATAAATCTTTCAAAAACATATTTACTCCCTCTTTTAAAATAATTTGTAAAAAGCCCCTTACCTTAGGTTTAGCTTGAAACTTCTAAAGTTTCGTCCCTAACTCAAGGCTCCTCTCAATTGCGCTTGGTACTTGAATTCCTAAATCCAATCCATTTTCCTAATTAAACACATAATCATAAACTTATTTTAGAATCCAATAATAGTTATGGAGGAATCTGAATTCCCTTGAGTAGTGGAAACGTGTAAAGATTGTAGTACTTGTTTTGTTTTAGTTTACTCCAAAAACTAATACATTGGTAAAATACATAATGATAAGCAAATATAAGCATGAATTTTCCTAAATTAAACATGTTGTAGAGTATTCTATATTAAAGGAAATTCGTAATTACCTTTGTAGTCTTAAGTTCAACTCCACAACACAAAAAATCTCAACAACTTTCTTTTCTTCTCAACAGGACACTACCACGGAGGAAAACTTCTTATCCTCTGAGAATCTTAGATCTAGGCTTTTGTGGAAAAACCTCCAACAATTGGAAGAGGGAATGTTTTGAGATAGAGAATTCTTATGAGATTATGACAATAATTCAACCAATTGAATTCCAGAACCACCAACCCCCATCAATCTAATCGATAGGAAGTAAACAGAGAGAAGAAAGTAACTCCCACTCCCTATCGATAGGGAGTGAGGGAGATATGGGGAACGTGTCAGGATGACACACTTCCCTTATTTATTTATTTATTTAATTAATTTAAAAATTAATTAATCAAAATTAATTAATTAAATCAATTAATATAATTAAACTAATTTAATTATATATATATAACGTTATTTAATTAAATCACATTTAATTAAATTAATTAATTAATTAATCAAATATCTCATATTTGAATTATATACATATGATTAAATTGTATTAATCAACTTCCCATTTAACCTATAGTTTTAATGTACATCTTATGCACATTAAAATTTAACCTATAATTTTAAATATGAATCTCATTCACATTTAAATAATATTTAAACTCTTTCAAATATTTAATTCTCTCAATTAATTTAATATGAATCATATTCAAATTAAATTTGTAATATAAAGTTTTCACATGAAAACTTTATATTATAATGTATCTCTATACATCATGCTTATTCCCTAATTGAATTTGAACATTTCAAATTCAAATGATCTAAGAATCCTTTACGAGCTAAGAAGTGGACCTAATGGACCTACAGATCCGAAGCTCCAATGATACAAGATTATTCCATTAATCTCATTAACCTCCTAATCGACATTCGTTAACTGCGGGAACACTCCACTAAAGTTCAGCAGTTGCATTCTTCTCACTACAGATATATTTCTATGTCCATGGATATCGACCAATAACATCAAGTCAATCCTTCACGAATGTTCATAACACCAACTGAGTAATTACCGTTTTACCCCTAGGTTACATCTTTTACCTTAAGTCCCAGTGTTCCTCTAATGAACAACATGTTTATGGTCCTCCCAATAAATAGATGTCCCTCTCGAGCCAATGAGAGGGTCGCACCCTTTGTTCAAGTCCCGTAAACACCACTTAAGAGAACATTCATCTACTTACCCTAATAGGCGGGAATGAGAAAATTCCTTCTTGTTAGGTTAAGTCCCTAGTCGCTTGTTCGGTCTTGTCCCCAAGAAGGTAGGCATATTGAGTCGGCGTTTCGAGCCACTCTCACCCATACTTGTCAAAGGACAATCCCTCGCAAACAGGAGTTCGTAACCTGTCAGGATTGAGATCAAGTTGCCTAGGTCATCCTATTGAAATAGAAACCTAACTAGTCAACGGAGTTACATCTAGTGATTACTATTTCGTGGTCCAATATTATGCGATCACATCATATAGAATATCCCCACATGAACACGTAGGATCACTGTGTTTGTATCAAATACAAAGTGGGCCATATCCATAACATTATCAAGATGAGGTACCCAACCTTATCCCCTTACTATAGAGCCTTTAGGTTGTATCACTAACTGAGATCCTTATATGTCCACTACATTCAGTTCAAGAGACATACAACAACCTTTGATGTTAGTTTATTGGATTTAGGGTTAATTTAAGGTAATATAGAAAATAATGAATTAAATAATAACACTTTGTTGATTTAATTAGAATATTATTACAACTACAAGTTTTAGGGCATAAAATCCAACAAGTTAGGCTAAATTACCACAAACGGAGGGTCAAATCATGCTCGGAGGGTTGAACTAATCGAACTGGACACCTTCGAAAGGCGACGTTGACCGTTGATCGACGAGTGGCGACATGCTGGCGGCGCGTGGAGGTTAGATCTTGGATGCCCACTTGCCGATCTCCTCGGAACCCGTCACCATTCGCCTGAAACAGGTCAGAAAAGCAATGAACCGGTCAAGCCAAATGACAGTTCGGTTTAAGGATAGTGTGGAGGTTCGACTCACAACTCGCGCGAATCGAGTGGTTTCTGATGGTTGAACATTCAACTTCTGTCCGACTTGTTTGTCGGTGGTCAGATGGTCGAACGAAGACGAGGAACAGCTCCTCGTAGACGAACAGGTGGTTTCCAGCGCTGGGCTTCACGACAACGACGAGTGAGGTGGCTTCGACTTGTAGGTTGGCGACACGAGCAACCTTGCAGGTGAACGTCTCGTGCGACGGCGACTTCGAGCTCCGACGTTCGGACGACCTGGGCGACGACTGCAACACAGTCGATCCAAACAAGAAGAAGAAGAAGAAGAAAAGAAGAGTTGGCGGTTGCTTTGTCGTGAAGGTAGGGGAAAGATGGAGAAGAAGAAACCTTGGGATGTGTGCGTACAAGAGGACAAAATCATAAACCCTAACTCCTTATTGTGTTTATTTTCCCAAAAAGCCCTTCTCTCCCATTTAAACTACAATAATGCCATAAGATTACCACCTTACAAAATAAATCAATCCTCTCAACCATTTATTTTATTTATTTACTTGCTTACTTTGCAAATAAAAAACTCAAAATAAAGTAAATTCCATCTTTAATTCTAACTAGATTTTATTTTATTTTAGTCCAAACTTTACAACCACAAAACATGAAATTTTAACTCACACTTAATCAATCTTCCAATACTTTTACCCTAACCTTAAAATTAATCGCCTGAAATTCTTGGGCGTAACAAAAAGTTTGTAAGCATTAACTACATCAAAGCAAGAATGAAACTAAAGGGCATTAAATCAATGCATCTAATTAATCAAAGCATAAGGTTGAATGGCTACATCAATTCCTAAGATAACAGAATTTAGCCACTCATACCCACTAATACAAAATTTAAACTCAACAACAACTCCATTAACAAAAGCTATAAAATTAAGGGAAAGAAAGATAAAATTAATGTTGTGTGTCAATCTCTTGTCCTTGTTTTAATCTTTACGAACTTGAGATTAAAAATATCTTCCTCATACTCCACCAAGATGATGGGAATCTGATCCTCTTGAGTAGCGGAAATGTGATTTGAAATCGATTTTGCTTGATTGTTTTTGGTTGAAACCAAATACTAGTACATTGGTAATAATACATAGATAAACATACAATTCCTAATCTAATTAGATTAAGCATGGAACTAAACAAGATATGCAAACATGCTGTGTAACGATTAAATTAAAAGGATAGAGTTGATTACCTTTGTAGTTTCTCAATTCAACAACCTTTGCTCCAATAGCACAGTAACTCAACAACAAGGAAAAACTCCTCTGTTCTCCTGTTCAAACAGGACAACACCACTAGTGAGAACCTCCTATTCTCTGAGTATCTTTGATCAACCTTTGGTGGGAAGGTACCAAACAATTTGGTTGAGGAAAAAGAAATTAGAGAGAGAGAATTTTTGCACTGTGAATCTCAATTCATTGATCAACCCTTCTCTTCTCCCAATTGGAGAAGAAGAAGCACTCAAGAGGGCAACTCCCCACTCCACCCCCTATCGATTAGGGAGTTGGGAGACATGGAGAACGTGTCCTCCTGACACGTTCCATTTTTTTTATTTAATTATATTATTTAATAAATAATCAAAATATAAATTAAATAATATAATATAATTGATTAAATCATATTTAATTAATCATAAATTAAATATCATATATCTAATATAGATTAAATCACATTTAATCAATTGTCCCTCTATCCTATAGTTTTAATGCACATCTTATGCACATTACATTTTAACCTATAGTTTTCAAATATGAATCTCATTCATATTTAAAATAATATTTGAACTCTTTCAAATATTTAATTCGCTCAAATAATTTAATATGAATCATATTTACATTAAATTTATAATATAAAGTTCCAAAACTTTATATTATAATGTATCGATATACATAAACATTTATTCCCTAATGAATTTGAACATTTCAAATTCAAACGGTCTAAGAACCCTTTACGAGCTAGAAGGTGAACCTAATGGATCTACAGATCAGAAGCTCCAACGATACGAGATTACTCGGTTAATCTCATTAACCTCCTAATCAACATTCGTTAACTGCAGGAACACTCCACTAAAGTCCCGCAGCTGCACTCTTCTCACTGCAAATATATTTTTGTGTCTACGGATATTGACCAATAACAACAAGTCAATCCTTCACGAATTGTCGTAACACCAGATGGGTCAAATTACCGTTTTACCCCTAGGTTACATCTTGTACCTTAAGTACTAGTGCTCCTCTAATGAACAATTTGTTTGTGGTCATACCAACAAACAGAAGTCCCTCTCGGGCCAATGAGAGGGTCATACCATTTGTTCAAGTCCTAGAAACACTACTTAAGGGAACATTCATCTACTTATCCTAGTAGTCGGGAAGGAGTGAATTCCATCTTGCTAGCCTAAGTCCCTAGCTGCTCACTCGGTCCTGTCCCCAAGAAGATAGGCATATTGAGTCGGCGAATCTGGCCACTCTCACCCATACTAGTCAAAGGACAATCCCTCGTAAACAAGAGTTCGTAACCTGCTCAGGATTGAGATCAAGTTGCCTAGGTCATCCTAGTGAAATAGAAACCTAGCTAGTCAACGAAGTTATATCTAGTAACCGGTCTTATGTAATCTCATTACATAGGATATCTCCACTCACATGTCATCTACACAAACACGTTAGGATCATTGTGTTTGTATCATATACAAAGTGGGCCACATCCATAGTATTACCAGGGTAAGGTACCCAAACCTTATCCTCTTACTATAAACTCTTTAGGTTGTATCTCGAACCGAGATCCTTTTTATGTGCACTACATTCAATTCAATAGACATTTTACACCCTTGGATGTTTAGTTTATTGGATTTAGGATTAAAATAAGGACAGTATCGTAAATAACGAACAATAACTCTTTGTCTAAATAATAACACTTCATTACAATAATTAGAACAAAATTACAAACTACGAGTTTTAGGGCACAAACCCTAACACAAGAATTTCTACCCATAAGTCCTTGGTATCAACCTTTGTCATTTACTTCTTCAATTTTTTCAACTTGTAACTTCACATTAGGTTTGATATGAAACCCAAATAATTAAACCTATCTCTTGAAGTAAGTCAATACAATTTGTTTTGATACATTTCTTAGATCTTGCAAACTCCGTTTCCCAAGTCTTCGATATGAAACTCACTTGCAAGATCAACTGTGATCTTATGATTAAGCAAATCTTTTTATCATTACTTGTGAGAATTATATTATCAAACATAAACATTTGAAATCATAGTTTTATTATTCTCAAAGTGCTTGTAAAAATGGTGTGGTTTGCTTGACTTTGAAAGTATTCATAGCTAGTGACTACTTCTCCAAAGCGTTTAAATCAAGCTCTTGGAAACCGTTTAGAACCATATAAGTATTTCTTCTATCTACAAACTTTATTATTTTCGAGATCTATTTCAAATTTTGGTGGTAGACTCATAAATATCTTGTCTCTTAAATCACCATTGAGAAAACTATTTTTAACACATAGTTGATGAAGTGACTAATTTATATTAGTCGCAACGGACAAGGAATTTTGATGGAGTTTCTTTAGCAATGAAAGCATAAGTCTCATGATAATCAATCTTAAATGTGTGAGTAAAGCTTTTAGCTACTAGTCTCACCTTGTATCTTTCAACGACACGATCAACATTATACTTTATGGTAAACACTGATTTAGATCAACATTATACTTTATGGTAAACACTGATTTACATTCTACTATTCTCTTATCATTTGATAAGTCTATTATTTCCTAAGTACCACTTGTCGCAACGTCATCGCGACTCGGAGCGACTGACGTCCTCTCCTAAGGGTCTATTTCGAGGTAAAGGTTTGGAGTCGCCACCAATCATGCTGTGATTGGTCACCCATTTTAAAAGAAAAGGTTAGTCTATGAAATTAGAAATTAGTTTCAGGAGTCGATTGAGTGTAGGGAAGATGTTAGCACCCCTACAACACCCGTTTTAGAAAAACGGTAACCACATTTTATTTTAAAATTATCCTTTTATTTATTGGTTTAAGCAAAAATATTTTTTGTATTTTATTTGAATGCCCCAAAATTTATTAATCCACATTTTAATAGAAATATATGAATTAATAACTATGAGTGGCTCAAGTCCATTAGAAAAATTTAAAATTTATTTTGATATTTCAAAGTAAACTTCGTATTTTTTAAAAACAATTTATTTGATAAAAGAATTTTATAAAACAAATCATCTTATTTCAGAAATCTATTTTTAAAGGAGACAATTTATTTTATTTCATCATTGCCATGTTTTTAATTTTGAAAAAATTAGAAAGCTCTCATAAACCCAATTTGAAAAGGGCAATTTTGTTTTATTTCAAACTTCATTGCCATAATACAATTTTGAAAAGTTGAAGGGTTCTTATTTTAGGAATCCAATTTTAAAAGGCAAATTTATTTTATTGCAAACTCTGATGCTAAAATTTAATTTAAAAATAGATTGAGGGTTTTTATTTCAAAAATCTAATTGTAAAATGAGGCAAATTTGTTTTATTTCAAACTTTGATGCCGAAATGCAAATTTCAAAATTGGAGGGTTCTTATTTCAGAAATCCAATTTTAAAAGGGGCAAATCTGTTTTATTTCAAAGTGTGATGTCAAAATGCAATTTTGAAAATTTGGAGGATTTCAAAAATTCAATTGTAAAAGGAGGCAAATTTGTTTTATTAGAAACTTTGATGCCAAAATTTAATTTTGAAAAGTTGGAGGGTTTTTATTTCAAAAATCATATTTTAAAGAAACCAAATTTGTTTTATTTCAAACTATGATGCCAAAATGCAATTTTGAAAAATTAGAGGGTTCTTATTTCAGAAATCCAATTGTGAAAAGGGAGCAAATTTGTTTTATTTCAATTTTTGATGCCAAAATGCAATTTTGAAAAACTAAAGAGTTCTTATTTTAGAAATCCAATTTTGAAAGGGGGCAAATTTGTTTATTTCAAACTTTATTGCCAAGATTTGATTTTTTTTAGAAAAAGGGTCCTTATTTGAGAAATCTCATTTTCAAAAGAGCAATTTGTTTTATTCAAACTTTACTGCGGATTCTTATTTCAGAAATCCTAAGTTTAATGTCAAAATTTATGCCAACAAATTAAGTAAATTTCAATTTTATTCAAATAAAATAAAAAAAAGATAAGTAAATTTGTTAAACAGACATATAGATACAGAGGCCAAATTTGACCAATCAAAACATGCAATAGGCTGAATTAAAATATGCAAACATTAAATACAATGGCTAAATCAAGCCAATTAATGTATAAAGTGCATATATATAGTGTCCAAAAAAAGATGCAACAATGACCAAATAAATATATACAATTACAAAGTAACAAAATTAACACATCAACACATTAACCAACAAATGTTTGGCAATTCATAAAAATATGTAGATCAACAAACTGACCAAACTTTAACTACATAGTGGCCAAATTAATAGATGCATAATTGACTAAGATAAATAAAGTGACCAACAAAATATGTGAAACAAAATGGCCTGATTAAAAAACCTACCTGCAATGGTCTAAAATATGCTTAAAATGTGTAGTGTCAAATTCAACCATAGAAAACAAAATATGCAATGTAAAATTCAGCCAAACCAAAACAAAATATGCAATTAATACAAACCAAATCAAAATACAATGGTCAAATCAATGGCCAAATCTTAATGTACATATTAAAACATGTAGACAAAATATAGCCAAATCAAGTCAAATCAAAATATAGTGGCCAAATTGGCCAAATCCAATTATACCAAAATACATAAACAAAATCAAAGGGAAAAATATAAATAATGTTGAGTTTTATATCTGAAACTTGTGTAGTTTTTTAAATTATTAATAAATAAATAAAGAGTTATTTATTACTGTATTCTTGCACATAAAACTGAATCCAATAAACTAAGCTTCAAGGTTACTCGGTTAATCTCATTTGAAGGGAATGAGAATCCCCGCGCAACGGAAGACGATCGAATCGTCGAGGTATCGTTACGCTACTCAAATTTCATTAAAACGATTTAACACTTAAATCTAGGCTAAACATGCAAGAACGAAAAGGAAAAATCAGTAAGTTGACGTTACTTACTTGTTGAAGACCTTCTTCAAGAACTCCTTTCCAGCGATTCACGAACTCTTCGTGCAACCTCGATCTCTACGAAATCTTTTCTCGAATTTTTCCCACGAACAAGAACGAACACAACCACAAGTCTTCTCGGTTGTTCTTCCTTTGGAAAAAGAAAAGTAGTGGGACTTTTAGGTTTTGGAGAGGGAGGAGAGTTGAGAGATTTTAGAGAGAAAGTTCTCTTCTTTTTGGTGAGAATCCAAAAAATGAGAGAACAACATATGAAATCCTTCTTGCAAAGGGTTTAAATAGTGGAAATTGATAGAGTTAAAATCTCCACATTATTACCACTTTACCACAACTATAGGTTATGCAAATCACATTTGCATAACAATATATTATAAGATATCTCATATCTTATATTACAAATCACATTTGCAATAATTGTGGATTTATTAAATTGAATCACATTCAATTTAATTTCTCTCAATTAATTTCTCCAATTAGCCCTAATTCAACAATTAGGCTAACCTATAGTTTATTATGAATCTTATTCACATTAAACTATATATTATATCATTCATATCTCATAAAAATGACATAAATGCCCTTTAAGTGAAATTGAACACTTCAATTCACACCAAAACATTAACCTTTCTTTTAACCCAGATTGAGCCAACCGAGGGACCTAATGGACCTACAGTGACGAGCTCCAATGATACGAGATTAACCTACCAAACTCTTTGACCCGACTAATCAACCTTCATTAGCTACGGTAACACTCCACTATAGCCCGTAGCTGCATTTGCGTCAGTGAATAATATTACGTGTCCACTGATATAACCAATGCGCATGAGTCGACCCTTCACAGGTTGTTCGTAGACACGGTTGGGTCAAATTACCATATTACCCCATTGTCTACTTCTTGTTCCTTAAGTCCCCACTGCTCCTCTAATGAACAACATATTGTGAAGGTCCAACCATACACAACACCCTTCTCGGGCCAGTGAGAAGGTGGACGCTCGTTGTCCAAGCCCTGGAGACAACACTTAAGGGAACAACCCCTCTAGTTTCCCTAAACGCGGGAACGAGTGAATTCCATCTCGCGTAGTTAAGTTCTCACCTCCCTGCTTGGTCCTGCCCCTGAGAAGATAGGCATACTGGGCGAGTAATTGTGACCACCCTCACCCATACTAGTCAAAGGACAGACCCCCGCAGACAGGAGTCCGTAACACGCTTCGGATTCGTGTCGAGTCACTAATGGTCATCTCACGAATTTATTAGTCTCATCACATCAGCGGTGTTACATCAGTAGGTCTAATAATTCACGGTCCAGTCTTGTACAATCTCATTGCACAGGATGCCCCCACTCGCATGTCAATCACATCAACGAGTCAGATCACCTCATTTGTATCTTAATACAAAGCGGGTCGCATCCACAGTGTATCCAGGATTAGGTCTCTAACCCTATCCATATACTATAGACCGTTCGGGTCATTTACTCGAACGTGATCCTCCCTGTGTGTCCACTACACACCGTTCATTTTCTAGTTCTCTCATAAATTCAATGACCCTGGAGCTTATGTTTATTAGAAAAGTTTGTAAAATTTGTGAGACACAAAGTAATGAAATAAATAACTCTTATTAATTTCAAACAGTAATTTACAAACACGAGATTAGGACAAAATTCTCAACAAACTCCCACTTGGACTAAGATAGGGGAGAAAATACATTTATGAAATGTACATAAATTACAACGAAGTAATACAATAAACTAGGGCATTGAATACCCGTTTAGATATCTCCCACTTGCCCTAGTCAGGAAGTACTCGAAGACCTAGACTCTCTAGGTGACCTTCAAACACCTTTGCCGTGAGGGGCTTTGTAAATGGATCGGCTACGTTGTGCTCCGACGATATTTGCGTGACTGTCACGTCTCCGCGGTGCACAATCTCTCGTATCAAGTGATACTTCCGCTCAATGTGTTTGCCTCTCTTATGGCTCCGAGGCTCTCTGGAGTTGGCTACTGCACCACTGTTGTCACAAAACAGTGTGATCGACAAGTTCATATTTGGAACAACTTCCAAATTTGTCATGAGCTTCCTAAGCCAAACAGCTTCCTTTGCAGCTTCACAAGCCGCAACGTACTCCGCTTCCATAGTGGAATCAACGATGCATCCCTGCTTGATGCTTCGCCATACTACAGCTGCTCCATTCAAAATGAAGGCTGACCCCGAAGGGGATTTCCTAGAATCCTTATCGGTCTGAAAGCCAAAATCCGTGTATCCCGTAAGGATCAAATCCCCACCGCCATACACTAAGCTGTAGTTCCTCATTCTCCTAAGATACTTGAGGATTGCCTTTACGGCTGTCCAGTGATCTAATCCTGGATTGGATTGATGCCTACTAACAATCCCTACTGCATAACAGATGTCGGGCCTAGTACACAACATAACATACATCAGGCTCCCTACAGCTGAAGCATATGAGATCCGTCTCATATCCTCAACCTCTTGAGGAGTCTTAGGACATTGATCCTTAGACAAGTGAATCTCATGCCTGAAAGGCAGAAAATCCTTCTTGGAGTTCTGCATCTTATATCTAAACAACATCTTGTCAATATACGACGTCTGAGACAAGGCTAGCGTTATGTTCTTCCGGTTCTGGACTATCTGGATACCTAGAACATACTGAGCTTCTCCCAAATCTTTCATTTGGAATTGCGAAGCTAGCCATTTCTTCACGTTAGTAAGAAATTCTACCTCATTCCCAATGAGAAGAATATCATCCACATACAACACTAATAATGCGACAGTTTTGTCAACGATTTTCTTGTTGACACAAGACTCGTCGACATTTGAATCAAAGCCATAATATTTGATCGCCTCATCAAACCTTATATTCCAAGACCTCGAAGCTTATTTTTGTCCATAAATAGACCTATGAAGCCGACAAACCTTTTGCTCTTGGCCTTGGGCAATGAACCCTTTGGGTTGGTCCATGAAGATGGTTTCATCAAGTTTGCCATTCAGAAAGGCTGTCTTGACGTCCATCTGCCATACCTCGTAGTTATAATACGCAACAATGGTCAGAAGGATCCTGATCGACTTTTTACCATGGCAACAGGTGAAAAGGTTTCCTCATAGTCAACCCCTTCAACCCGTGTAAAACCCTTTGCCACTAGTCGGGGTTTGAAGGTCTGCACCTTCCCATCTACGCCACGTTTACACTTGTAGATCCATTCGCAACCAATAGGTTTTACCCCATCCGGTTGATCCACAAGCTTCCAGGTGGAATTGAAATACATCGATTCAATTTCCTGGTCCATAGCTTTGATCCATTCGTCTTTGTCAACATCAACCATTGCCTGATCATAGGTCAATTGATCCTCGCAGTCATCATCAGGAGTCATAACTGAGGTTTCAGCCAAACCCATGTAACGAACAGGTTGTCTCACAGCCCTCCCAACTACGTCGAGGCATTCCCAACTCTTGAGAACGGATTTGACTTGACGTGCTAGGATCAACAACACTTGTTGACGTACTAGCCCCATCAACAACTCTTGCTGATGTACTGCCCATTTCGTTTAACACAATTTTACTCCTTGGTAAATGATCCCTGACGTGGTCCTCCTCAAGGAAAGTGGCGTTTGTCGACACAAGCACCCTATTTTCCTTAGGATCGAAAAATAGACCACCCCTAGTCTCTTTAGGGTAACCTACGAATAAGCACAATTTCGAACAGGGTTCCAACTTTTTCGGGTTTGACACCAACACGTGGGTTGGGCATCCCAAAATTCTGAAATGGTGTAAACTACCTTTACGTCCACTCCAGAGTTTGAAAGGTGTTTCACAAACACTCTTCGATGGAACGTTGTTCAAAATATAGACCGTAGTCTCCACTGCGTAACCACAAAAAGAATCAGGGAGACGAGCATAGCTCATCATCGACCGAACCATGTCCAACAAGGTTCTGTTTCTCCTCTCCGATACACCATTCTGCTGTGGCATAGCAGGTGCTGAGAGTTGGGACGTAATTCTATGTTCTATCATATAGTCCTGGAATACACTGTCCATATACTCTCCACCTCGATCCGACCAAAGTGTTTTAAGCGATTTACCTAACAGGTTCTCAACCTCAGTCTTGTACTCCTTGAACTTTTCAAGAGTTTCAGACTTCTTATGCATTAGGTAAATATACCCATACCTCGAGTAATCATCTATGAAAGACACGAAGTATTCATAACCACCTCGTGCTTTAACATTCATCGGACCACAGAGGTCAGAATGTACTAGCTCAAGGGGCTCTTTGGCTCTATATTCTTTTCCACTAAAAGGACGTTTGGTCATTTTGCCTTCGAGGCATGACTCACACACCGGTAAAGAGTTTTCTTCCAACTCGTTTAGAAGTCCACTCTTCACTAGTCTCTCAATCCTATTGAGATTAATGTGGCTTAACCGTAGATGCCAAAGATGGGCATTTTCTTTAGGAGAAGCTTTCGCTCTCTTAGTTCGTGTTTCCGACGTTTTAAACAATTCAGTATTCAAAACACTTTTGACCGAATTAGGTTTCAAAACATACAGATTATTCTCAAGTGAAGCTGAACAAATTAAGTTTTCATTTCGGGAAATAAAAGCTTTATTGCCTTGAAAAGAAACGGAAATACATTGTTCTAACAGGCAGGAAATATAAATGAGGTTTCTAGTAAACCCTGGAACTATATACATATTGTCTAACAAAATGAAATTCCTGTCAGAATGTAGCTTCACTGTGCCGACCGCTGCAGCAGAGACAAGCTCCCCGGATCCAACCCATAGAGTCACCTCACCCTCTCGCACTTGCTGCCAGGAATCAATCCCCTGAAAAGAAGAACAAACATGGTTAGTGGCGCCCGAATCCAATATCCAGGCAGAGTCATTACTCTCTACTAAACAGATTTCTATCACAAGTAAATCACATTTACCTTGATTATTCCTCTCGGCTAGGAATTTGGGATAGTTCATCTTCCAGTGTCCGCCCCCATTGCAGTGGAAACACTTTCCCTTCTCTGCAACTTCCTTGACCTTCTTGTCCTTTTGGGCGACAACTCGATCAGTTTTACCCCTCTTCATCTTCTTCATCCCTTTCGGGCGTGAAGGAGCAACAGGTTTAGTCTCAGAGGTCGAACCCCTGTGATAAGACCTGTAGGCAACATTTGTCTGAGATTTCGGTGCCCTGATCCTCATCAAGGACTTGAAATTCTGTAGCTTATTGAGGAGGGTAGTCAGAGTGTAGCTAATTTTGTTCATAACAGCATTGCTACGAAACTGAAGAAAACTCTTCGGTAGAGTCTCCAAGATAAAACTGACCTGGCTCGACTCGTCGATCGAAGTCCCGTTCATCTCTGTTAGATTAAAGTGAGTCATCATGTCTAGAACATGTTCACGGACAGACGACCCCTCTTTCATCCGTGCGTTGAAGACGTATTTGAGTGAGTCATGCCGGACTTGAAAGGACTGTTGTCCAAACATTTCCTGCAAGTACTCCATGATCTCCTTAGCGGTGACCATCAGCTCATGCTTCTTTGCCAAAACATCAGACATGCTGGCAATGATATAGACCTTGGTCTTTTCATTGGCACTGATCCATCGATCGTATGCATCACGAACACTTCGCGATGCAGTCGAGCCCGACATCTGAGGACACTCCTTAGAGAGCACGAACTTTATGTCGTCAGTTACCAAAATTGTGTTTAGGTTGTTTTTACCTGTTTGGTAATTATCTCCCACTAATTTGTCAGACGCGAGGAAAGCTATTATTGAGCTAGACATGTTTTTAGCTGAAAAAACAAAAACTTTGTGTTAGTCTCGCAAAAAAGTTTTTGAAATCCAATCATGTTTTAGCGAAAATGGTTCCATGATCTCTAGGTCATTCAAAATTTGCAATGATATCCTAAAGGTTTAGAATGACCGCCACCGCAGGGTGAATAGAACACTCCTCCTCTAGGACGAGACTTTCTCGATCAGACCCTAATTCTAGAATAACTCTTATTCCATTAGACGTCCAATTACCATTGTTCGGTCGAATTCATTAACTCTTAACGAATTCTGTGAGTGTCACCCTCAATCTTTAAGTTTCCAAGTATCCGTCCAAACAATAGCCACTGAAGGGTGAACTAAGAAGGAAACCAACTAGGAAACTGTATCTCTTTCGGGAATTCACGGTGTTCCGACTCCCATGATCAGACCCTCCAAAGGGATTGTCTGGTCCAGGCCAAAATAGCAGGCGGATCATAGGCGTCTCACGGTGTGAATCGAAAGAAGAGACCGTGGGTCCCGTTTTCACAGGTCCCGCTCCCACTCACTATAAGTACTCTCTCCATCCACGATGATATTGACCCATACAAATGCCACCCGAAGGGGAACACTCTCATTTGCGCCATGAGGCCGAGTATAGATCTCACGGTGCGGACTTAACGGAGATTTGTGGTTGGAAATAAATGTATCTTATACACTATATTTCCTCCCACTCAACACTTTATTTTATTAGGGATTGACCTAGATAAACCGGCTAAAATTTACCTAAGTCTACCAATATAACTCTTATATGGCATTAACCTAAGTTTACAATCACATTATTACATAGGTCTATGTGAGTAAATTAAAACACTTTTAATTAACGACACTCACGATAAGTATAATCTAAGAATCTCCGGACCGAATTCACTCCTAGGTCGGTTTTCAGGTAGGGGTGTTCCGCAAGCGTCAACTTAAATACCCCAGCCTTAGACAAAACCTTCCTTAGACAGAGTTACTAATCAGTCTCCATTCATAGACTAAACTTTGATTTCCTAATTCTAATCTTATTAGAACTTGAATAATTAGAACTAGAAAACCCAAGTCTAATTATTCAAGTTCTAAACACTTTAAAACTAATAATTAACTTAGGTTGCATGCATTTCTATGTTATAGTGCTTGATCATTCATCACATGAATAACTATTTACTATAACAAAAATAATTCATCACATGAATATTAAATGCATGAGCATACTTTAACTCAAAAAATATAACACTTATATTAATTAAATTGAAACATGCATTTTATTATATTATAACACTTATAATATAACCTATCATGCAAACTATATATTATAACTCTTATAATATAAATGATGCAGGAAAAGTTTAACCTAAGGTGAGATTTTAAATCTATATGACATACATTATGCACATAGAAATTTAATTAAATCATACATCAGATGCATAAAATAATTAAATAGCAAAATGGACCAGTTTTTGGCACCTAGGGGCAATTATTTAATTAAATAACATTATTATAACTATTATATTAATATTATTTAATAAAATAATTAAAAACATAAATAAAATACATTTTACATTTAAAAAATAATAATAATAATTTTGGAAAAAAACTGCCCCACGATCAGCATCTCGCCCACGTACTCGCGTAACTCCTCGCGAACTGCCCACTACGCGTGCGACGTTGCAACGCCATGGGCAGCGTTGCAACGCTGCTGCGTCTAGCGTCACGCCCCGTGTGCTTCACGTCGTGGCGTTGCAACGCTGCTCTGCAACCAAGCCAGCGCCTGCAAGGACAGCGTTGAGACGCCAATGAACAACGTCTCAACGCCATCGGCAGAACAACAAACTCCTTTACTGTTCTTCGTCGTTTTTCGCCGGTTTCTGCTCCGATTTCTTCACAGCAACTCTTGCTACTAAAGGCTCGGACTTACAGACTCGATTTACAACAAAATGCCCCAAAACAACAGGCCCTTACATTGATCTCATCAACATAATTGTAAATCTAAACTAGTGCCAAAAACGAAACATCCAAAATTGCAAACCAACATTCATCTCATGAATTAAGGCAATTTACCCACCTAATTTTAAAAAACAATGCATAACGAAGAACCAATAACCTGACTCTAATACCAATGGAAGGGAATGAGAATCCCCGCGCAGCGGAAGATGATCGAATCGTCGAGGTATCGTTACGCTACTCGAATTTAAAACGATTTAACACTTAAATCTAGGCTAAACATGCAAGAACGAAAAGGAAAAATCAGTAAGTTGGCGTTACTTACTTGTTGAAGACCTTCTTCAAGAACTCCTTTCTAGCGATTCACGAACTCTTCGTGCAACCTCGATCTCTACGAAATCTTCTCTCGAATTTTTCCCACGAACAAGAATGAACACAACCACAAGTCTTCTCGGTTGTTCTTCCTTTGGAAGAAGGAAAGTAGTGGGACTTTTAGGTTTTGGAGAGGGAGGAGAGTTGAGAGAGTTTAGAGAGAAAGTTCTCTTCTTTTTGGTGAGAATCCACAAAATGAGAGAATAACATATGAAATCCTTCTTGCAAAGGGTTTAAATAGTGAAAATGGATGGAGTTAAAATCTCCACATTATTACCAATTTACCACAACTATAAGTTATGCAAATCACATTTGCATAACCATATATTATAAGATATCGCATATCTTATATTACAAATAACATTTGCAATAATTGTGGATTTATTAAATTGAATCACATTCAATTTAATTTCTCTCAATTAATTTCTCCAATTAGCCCTAATTCAACAATTAGGCTAACTTATAGTTTATTATGAATCTTATTCACATTAAACTATATATTATATCATTCATATCCCATATAAATGATATAAATGCTCTTTAAGTGAAATTGAACACTTTAATTCACACCAAAACATTAACGCTTCTTTTAACCCAGATTGAGCCAACTGAGGGACATAATGGACCTACAGTGACAAGCTCTAATGATACGAGATTAACCTATCAAACTCTTTGACTTGGTTAATCAACCTTCATTAGCTACGGTAACACTCCACTATAGCCCGTAGCTGCACTCCCGTCAGTGCAGAATATTATGTGTCCACTGACATAACCAGTGCCCATGAGTCGACCCTTCACAGGTTGTTCGTAGCACGACTGGGTCAAATTACTGTTTTACCCCTGTGTCTACTTCTTGTTCCTTAAGTCTCCACTGCTCCTCTAATGAACAACATATTGTGATTGTCCAACCATACATAACACCCTTCTCGGGCAAGTGAGAAGGTGGGCGCCCGTTGTCCAAGACCTGGAGACAACACTTAAGGGAACAACCCCTATAGTTTCCCTAAACGCGGGAACAAGTGAATTCCATCTCGCGTATTTAAGTTCCCAGCTCCTTGCTTGGTCCTGCCCCTGAGAAGATAGGCATATTGGGCGAGTAACTGTGACCACCCTCACCTGTACTAGTCAACGGACAGACCCCCGTAGACAGGAGTCCGTAACACGCTTAGGATTCAGGTCGAGTCACTAATGGTCATCTACGAATTTATTAGTCCTTACTGTCAACGGTGTTACATCAGTATGTCTAATAATTCACGATCCGGTCTTGTACAATTTCATTGCACAGGATGCCCCCACTCACATTTCAATCACATGAACGAGTCGGATCACCTCGTTTGTATCTTAATACAAAGCGGACCGCATCCACAATGTATCGAGGATTAGGTCTCAAACCTTATCCGTATACTGTAGACCGTTCGGGTCATTTACTCGAACGTGATCCTCCCTGTGTGTCCACTACACACCGTTCAAGTTCTAGTTCTTTCATAAATTCAATGACCCTGGAGCTTATGTTTATTGGAAAAGTTTGTAAAATTTGCGAGACACAGTAATGAAATAAATAACTCTTATTAACTTCAAACAGTAATTTACAAACACGAGATTAGGACAAAAATCTCTCATTAACCTCCTAATAAACATTCGTTAACTACGGGAATACTCCACTAAAATCCCGCATCTGCACTCTTCTCACTATAGATATATTTCTGTGTCCACGGATATTGACCAATAACAGCAAGTCAATCCTTCACGAATTTTCGTAACACCAGCTAGGTCAAATTACCGTTTTACCCCTAGGTTACATCTTGTATCTTAAGTACCAGTGCTCCTCTAATGAACAATTTGTTCGTGGTCCTACCAACAAACAAAAGTCCCTCTCGGGCCAATGAGAGGGTCGGGCCCTTTGTTCAAGTCCCGGAGACACCACTTAAGGGAACATTACTCTACTTACCCTAGTGGGCGGGAAGGAGTGAATTCCATCTGGCTAAGTTAAGTTCCCAGCCGCTCACTCGGTCTTGTACCTTAAGTACCAGTGCTCCTCTAATGAACAATTTGTTCGTGGTCCTACCAACAAACAGAAGTCAGTCTCGGGCAAATAAGAGGGTCAGAACCTTAGTTAAAGTCTGGAGACACCACTTAAGGGAACATTCATCTACTTACCCTAGTAGTCGGGAAGGAGTGAATTTCATCTTGCTAGGCTAAGTCCCAAGCTGCTCACTCGGTCTTGTCGCCAAGAAGGTAGGCATATTGAGTCGGCGTATCTGGCCACTCTCACCCATACTAGTCAAAGGACAATCCCTCGCAAACAGGAGTTCGTAACCCGCTCAAGATTGAGATCAAGTTGCCCAGGTCATCATAGTGAAATAGAAACTAGCTAGTCAACGGAGTTATATCTAGTAACCGGTCTTATGTAATCTCATTACATAGGATATCCCCACTCACATGTCATCTACACAAACACGTTAGGATCACTGTGTTTGTATCATATACAAAGTGGGCCACATCCATAGTATTACCAGGGTAAGGTACCCAAACCTTATCCCCTTACTATAGACCCTTTAGGCTGTATCTCGAACCGAGATCCTTTTTATGTACACTACATTCAGTTCAATAGATATTTTACAACCTTGAATGTTTAGTTTATTGGATTTAGGGTTAAAATAAGGGCAATATCATAAATAACGAACAATAACTCTTTGTTAAAATAATAACACTTTATTACAATAATTAGAACAAAATTACAAACTACGAGTTTTAGGGCACAAACCCCAACAAACTCCCACTTGAACTAAAACTCTAGTGGGGTACATCATAATCTAAAACAGTGGTTACAGAGATACAAATACAATAAACTAGGGCATCCATATACTCATTACATATCTCCTACTTGCCCTAGATTAGCCTATGTACATATCTCGTAGTCTTAGACTTTCCAAATGACCCTCGAACACTTTGGCCGTTAGAGTTTTTGTAAACGGATCAACAATGTTGTGCTCTGAAGCGATCCTTGTGACTGTCACATCTCCTCGTTGCACTATTTCTCGTATAAGATGATACTTCATCTCGATGTGCTTGCCTCGCTTATGGTTGTGAGGTTCCTTCGAATTGGCTACTGCACCACTGTTGTCACAGTATAAGGTGATGAAAAATTCCATATTTGGAACAAGTTCCAAGTTAGTAAGGAATTTTCTTAGCCAAACAACCTCTTTAGCCGCTTCACAAGCAGCGACATACTCAACCTCCATCATGGAGTCAGCGATGCATCTCTGCTTGATCCTTTGCCATACTATAGCTCCCCCGTTAAGGGTGAAAATTGATCCCGATGTGGATTTCCTAGAATCCTTATTGGTCTGAAAAATCAGAATCAGTGTATCCAGTAAGGATCAAATCCTTAGTCCCATACACAAGCGTATAGTCCCTCGTTCTCCTAAGATACGTGAGGATGTTTTTAACTGCGATCCAGTGGTCTAACCTTTGATTGGATTGGTACCTACTGACTATTCCCACTACATAGCAAATGCCTGACCTCGTGTACAACATAACATACATTAAGCTACCTACTGCAGAGGCATAGGGAATACGTCTCATATCCTCAACCTCTTGAGGTGTCTTAGGACACTGTTCCTTAGAAAGATGAACTCCATGCCTGAAGGGTAATAAGCCCCTCTTGGAATTCTGCATCGAATATCGGGCCAACATTTTATCGATATAAGATGCTTGAGAAAGAGCTAGCGTTCTGTTCTTGCGATTCCTGGGAATTTGAATCCCAAGAACATACTAAGCCTCTCCCAAATCTTTCATTTGGAATTGGGTCACCAACCAATTCTTTATGTCAGTTAAGTATCCTACATCATTCCCAATGAGTAGTATATCATCCACATAAAGTACTAAGAAAGCTACTTTGTCGTTAATGATCCTCTTGTAAACACAAGGCTCATCAACGTTTTGGTCAAAGCCATAAGACTTGATCGCAGTATCAAATCTTATGTTCTAAGATCTGGATGCATGTTTCAACCCATAAATGGATCGATTGAGCTTGCAAACTTTTTGCTCATGACCTTGGGTTATGAACCATTCGGGCTGAGACATATAGATGCTCTCGTTAAGATTGCCAAATCTCATAATCATAAAATGCGACTATGGACAAGAGTATCCTAATAGACTTAAGCATAGCAACAAGGGAAAAAGTTTCCTCATGGACAACTCCTTCCCTTTGGGTAAAACCCTTTGCTACAAGTCTAACTTTAAAGGTTTGTACCTTTCCGGCTGCATCTCTCTTTCTCTTATAGACCCATTTACACCCTATGGGTCTTACCCCTTCAGGTTGGTCTACAAGTTCCCATACTGAATTGAAGTACATTGACTCCATTTCAAGGTCCATGGCTTTGATCCATTGGTCCTTATCTACGTCGTTTATTGCCTGTTTATAGGACAATGGATCCTAGTTTTAGCTAAACCGAAGTAACGGTCAGGTTGGAAAATAACCCTCCCACTACGTCGAGGCATTCCCAACGATTGAGAAGGACGAGATTGACTCGATGTGCCAACTTCTTTATCAACCCTTGATGAAGGTCCAGCTTGATCAACAACTCTTGTTGACTCATTTGTAGCTTCAGTTAATACTAACTGACTACGTGGTTTATGGTTTCTCATGTGATCTTCCTCAAAGAAAGTGGCGTTTGTCGATGCAATCACCTTATTTTCTTGTGGGTCGTAGAAAAAACCACCTCTCGTTTGATTGGGATAGCCAACAAATTGACATAATCTTGAACGAGGTTCCAATTTCTTTGGGTTTGTCACCAGCACGTGTGCCGGACCCAAATCCTGAAGTGTTGTAAACTAGGTTTACGCCCCTTCCATAATTCAAAAGGTGTTTATGAAACATTATTTGATGGAACAGTGTTCAAGATTTGTCGCAATCTCTACTGTGTAACCCCAAAACGAGGACGACAATTGAGCATAACTCATCATAGATCGAACCATGTCTAACAAGGTTCTATTTCTCATTTCTAACACACCATTTTACTGTGGTGTATTAGGTGCTGAGAGTTGAGATTTAATTCCATGTTCTATCAAATAGTCCTGGAATCTCAAATCCATATACTCTCCACCTCAATCGGATCGAAGTGTTTTTAATGGTTTTCTCCAACGCATTCTCTACTTCAGCCTTATACTCTTTGAACTTTTCAAGTGCCTCATATGATGCATTAGGTATAGATAATCATACCTCGAATAATCATCTATGAAAGAGATGAAAAATTCGTACCTTCCACGAGCTTTAACATTCACCGGACCACAAAGATCCGAATGTATAAGCCCTAAGGGCTCTATGGCTCTATAACCTTTTCTAGTAAAAGGTCGCTTAATCATCTTGCCTTCCAAGCATGATTCACAAGGAGGTAAAGAATCATATTCGAACTTGTTTAGAAGTCCATTCTTAGATAGTTTCTCAATCCGGTTGAGATTTATATGACCAAGTCTAAGATGCCAAAGATAGGTATTATTATAAGAAATTCTTTGGCTTTTTTCTTGAGTATTAGCAGTTTTAAACATCTCATGATTTAAAATTGCTTTAGTTTGTTTCGGTTTAAGTACATACAAGCCATTTTCTAATCTAGTAGAACAAATATCGACACCCTTTTTCGAAATGAACGCTTCATTAATAGAAAAAGTAATACAATATCCATGTTCAATAAGACAAGAGATAGAAATTAAGTTCCTCATAATCTTAGGAACTATGTACAGGTTTTTTAAATATAAAAATCTATCTCTAAAAAATAGTTTGGCATCTCCCACTGCACGAGCTGAGACGACGTCTCCCGTTCCAACCCTGAGCGTCATCTCACTCTCTTCGAGCTCCTTGAAGAAACTAGTTTCCTGTAAAGAAGATCAAACGTGATTAGTGGCTCCTGAATCAAGTATCCAGGTAAAATCATCATTTTTCACTAAACAAGTTTCAAGAACATAAATCGAATTTACCTGTCTTCTCTTTGAGCTCAACGTCTGCAGTAGCAGAAGTTTTCTCTTTTCCTCATTTCCTCTTCTTCCGAGTCTTCTTAATCCCAGAAAAAGAACTGCAGGGCTTGGTTCTAGAGGATGAACCCATTTGGACCCTTTTGGAATGTGCAAACTGATTTGCCTCTCCATCAATCTGTCCCTTATTATCCATAAGAGACTGGTAAGTATACAGTTCATTTAGGAGAGAAGTCAGGTTATACTCCCTTTTGTTCATCTCCGCATTGCTGCGGAATGGTAGGAAACTCTTCGGAAGAGATTTCAAGATGAAGAATACCTGACTTTGCTCATCCAAGACCACTCCGTTCATTTCGGCCACGTTGAAGTGAACTATGAGATCGAGAACATGTTCTCTCACTGAAGTTCCCTCCTTCATGCGCACGTTATAAACGTACTTGAGGGATTTGTGCCGAATTTGTTCAGACGGTTGTCCAGATAAGCTCTGCAGATAACCCATGATCTCAGAGCTGAGACCATTCCCTCCAACTTCCTGGCCAAAACATCAGATATGCCAGCCAGGATATAGGCCTTGGCCTTTTCATTGGCCTTGAACCAACGGTCAAACACATCCTTAACTGATTAAGGTATGTTTTGAGTAAGGATCTGAGGACATTCCTTAGTTATTACAAACCAAAAGCCATCCATAACCAGAATCGCATCCAGGTTGGACTTCCATGTAGTTTAATTTTCGCCAGTTAAATGTTCACTTTTAAGTAAGGCTATAATAGAGGACGACATGCTGAAAATAAAAAAAAAATCTAATTAGTTATGCCTTTAACCTATTACAAACCAATCAATTTTAGAAAATTATTAAACCCTAGTGTTTAAATTAAACCTTTAATTTTGCAACGATACTTCAAGGGTTTAGAACAAAAGCCACCGTCGGGTGGTCAGTCACTCCTCTCCTGAATTGAGACTATCTCAGCTAATTCTCACTACTAGAACATCTCATGTCCCAATGATTTTTAGCTACCGTTTGTTTGGTCAAGGACATGTTAACTAGCTTAACTTATCCCGTAAATGTGACCCTACCATTTTCAGATCCAATAGGTCTGAGCCAACAGGCTACTATTAAGAAAGATAACTGTTGGCAAATTACCTAAAAGACCCTATCCATTTCTGGAGTTTGCGGTGTTTCGATCCCTATAGTCAGGCCCTCCGTAGGGATTTGCTGTTCCAGGACAACCTAGCAGGCGGACTATAGAAATCTCACGGTGCGACCTAATGGAGGAGACTGTAGGATACGTTGACACGCGTCTTGCTCCCATTTACTATGGATACTTCCCTCATTCACCTTGTTATTGAACCATGCAAACACTTACCGTAGGGGGACGCCTTATTGACGCCACGTAGCCGAGCATGAAACTCACGGTGTGAACTCTTGAGGACGTGAAAGCAAACGCAATGCGAACATCTCGTTTTCTCCCACTTAAGTTCCTAAGGTTAAGGTGTAGGTTTAACTTAGTTGGATTCTGGCTAAAAGAATCTATCTAAGTTTATGCCTATTATAACTATTATAACTAGGTCTTTTAACCTTATGTCTAGGTGAATAAACATTTTAATTACCTAGATATAAAAGATGACTAAGGTTAATTCAACTCAAGCTCCGGGCCAGTTCCCAGGTAGGAGGTGTTCCGTTAACCATCAGCTTAAGTACCCCAAACCTTAAACAGAACTTCACCAGTAGAGTTCCCTTATAACCAATGTCCTATTGTCCTACTATATTTTAAACTATTTAAAATACTATGTAAGACTAACTTCTAATCCTATTAGAAATTAAACTTAGGTCTAAATTACTTTTAAACAATTTAGAACTAATTGAATTTAACCCAAGTTCCTATGTTTGCATGCAATTCTTTGTTATAGGTTATGGTTTCTAAAACCCCTTTATTTATAACTTTTATAAATTTTAATAATTAACCTATGACAAGGAACTATGTTATAAAACCAACAAACAATTTCAAATTGGAATTATAAAATATTCAACTAATTGAATAACGCAAATTACTTAAATAAAATAACATTTATTTTAAACTAAGTAATTTCATGCTCCATGCAATTTATTTTTCATATAATCTAATTATAACTGTTATGGGTGAAATTGGATCAACAATGAACGGGCTGGTTAAAGGGCTACAACGAAAGGCCGAACGAGGAAAGAAGCCCAATACGAAGTCCAAATGGATCGAAATCGAACAGGGACTGAGCCGAGGCAAAAAGGAACGAGAGTGCGTGCTTGGGCTTTGGCCCAAATACGTGGTCGACCTCGGTCGAGGTCGAGGCCGACCAGATGCAAGGCTGACTTTGAGCCCTTGCATCGGTCCTATTTGATTTGTGGGCTCGGTTCTAGCCCACTTCCGACCTTTCCTTTTCCCATTAAGCAACATAAACCCACGAAAAACCCGAGGGAGGAGTTATTTAAGCTCTCTGAGAAGGGGAGAGCAAGGTAAGTTCATTCCAACCATCAAAACTTTCTACAACTCTAAAATTCTCTTGAAACTCTCTCTGATTTAAGCATCGGAGTCGGTATGACCTACACCACACTGGTGTCCAGGTTTTCCTTGTCTTGCAAGTTGCGTTCTTCCACCAAGAATTATAAATTACCGTCGTTGTCACGTGGAGGTCAGGTGCATTTTCCTGTCCAAAATTTGGCAACAACAATAAAAATTATAAATAATTACTCATGAAAAATAAATTAAATCATGCATTTCTACCATAATTATATAACACTTATACAAATAAAAATGCATGAGCATGCTTATCCTAAGGTGGGAAAAATTCGAAATGACATTCATAAGGAAAAATAGTTGTAAAACCAGAAAATTTAGCCCCTAAACTGCAAAAATAATAAAATTACATTAATTTCATTACAAAACCGATCCAAAACTCCTTGAACTGGGCTCAGACCGCTCGAACCGAACCAAAACCGACCCGAACCACCCAAAATAGGCCTATTTCTCAAGTTGGCGTCATGGCGTTGCAACACTGAGGGGAGCGTTGCAACGCCGCCTCATCTCGTGCGCGCGCCTGACATCGGGGTAGCGTTGCAATGCTGAGGGGCAACATTGCAACGCTGCTGACCCCTCGGTCTTCCGCATCGATAGAAGCTTCGGCGTTGCAACGCTGCTGGGAATCCGATCCCCTTGAGCAGCGGAAACATGATTTGAAATCGATTTTACTTGATTGTTTTTGGTTGAAAACAAATACCAGTACATTGGTAATAATACAAAGATAAACATACAATTCCTAATCTAATTAGATTAAGCATGAAACTAAACAAGATATGTAAACATGCTGTGTAACGATTAAACTAAAAGGATAGAGTTGATTACCTTTGTAGTTTCTCAATTCAGCAACCTTTGCTCCAATTGCTCAGTAACTCAGCAACAAGGAAAAACTCCTCTGTTCTTCTGTTCCAACAGGACAACACCACTAGTGAGAACCTCTTATTCTCTGAGTAGCTTAGATCAACCTTTGGTTGGAAGGTACCAAACAATTTGGTTGAGGAAAAAGAAATTAGAGAGAGAGAATTTTTGCCCTGTGAATCTCAATTCATCGATGAATTGATGAAGAAGAAGCACTCAAGAGGGCAACTCCCCACTCCTTATCGATTAGGGAGTTGGGAGACATGGGGAACGTGTCCTCCTAACACGTTCCCTTTTTTTATTTAATTATATTATTTAATAAATAATCAAAATATAAATTAAATAATATAATATAATTAATTAAATCATATTTAATTAATCATAAATTAAATATCATATATCTAATATAGATTAAATCACATTTAATCAATTATCCCTTTATCCTATAGTTTTAATGCACATCTTATGCACATTAAATTTTAACCTATAGTTTTCAAATATGAATCTCATTCATATTTAAAATAATATTTGAACTCTTTCAAATATTTAATTCTCTCAAATAATTTAATATGAATCATATTTACATTAAATTTATAATATAAAGTTCCAAAACTTTATATTATAATGTATCTATATACATAAACATTTATTCCCTAATGAATTTGAACATTTCAAATTCAAACGATCTAAGAACCCTTTACGAGCTAGAAGGTGGACCTAATGGACCTACAGATCAGAAGCTCCAAGGATACAAGATTACTCGGTTAATTTCATTAACCTCCTATCAACATTCGTTAACTGCGGGAACACTCCACTAAAGTCCTGCAGCTGCACTTTTCTCACTGCAAATATATTTCTGTGTCCACGGATATTGACCAATAACAGCAAGTCAATCCTTCACGAATTTTTGTAACACCAACTGGGTCAAATTACCGTTTTACCCCTAGGTTACATCTTGTACCTTAAGTACTAGTGCTTCTCTAATAAACAATTTGTTTGTGGTCCTACCAACAAACAAAAGTCCCTCTCGGGCCAATGAGAGGGTCGGACCCTTTGTTCAAGTCCTGGAAACACTACTTAAGGGAACATTCATCTACTTACCCTAGTAGTCGGGAAGGAGTGAATTACATCTTGCTAGGCTAAGTCCCTAGCTGCTCACTCGGTCTTGTCCCCAAGAAGGTAGGCATATTGAGTCGGCGAATCTGGCCACTCTCACCCATACTAGTCAAAGGACAATCCCTCGCAAACAGGAGTTCGTAACCCGCTCAGGATTGAGATCAAGTTTCCTAGGTCATTCTAGTGAAATAGAAACCTAGCTAGTCAACAGAGTTATAACCAGTCTTATGTAATCTCATTACATAGGATATCCCCACTCACATGTCATCTACACAAACACGTTAGGATCATTGTGTTTGTATCATATACAAAGTGGGCCACATCCATAGTATTACTAGGGTAAGGTACCCAAACCTTATCCCCTTACTATAAACCCTTTAGGTTGTATCTCGAACCGAGATCCTTTTTATGTACACTACATTCAGTTCAATAGACATTTTACAACCTTAGATGTTTAGTTTATTGGATTTAAAGTTAAAATAAGCGTAATATCGTAAATAACGAACAATAACTCTTTGTTAAAATAATAACACTTTATTACAATAATTAGAACAAAATTACAAACTACGAGTTTTAGGGCACAAACCCCAACATAAGATTTTCTAAGTTATATCGATGACAACCTTGTTATCACAATATACTCGTATTGGTGTCTTTTGAGAAAATTTTTGTTGTTCGAGTATCTTGTTATTTCATATACCTTCACAAATTACATGAGCTAAGTCTCTAAATTATGCTACAAACTACTCCTTACTACTACATTTTGTGGTTTTGTCACCATGTAACTAAATTCCTTTCAACAAAGGAACAATAATCAAATTAAAGTAGATCTTATATAAGTAGATTGTCATGCTTCTAAAATAACATACCTGTTGTTGAGGATTTTTTTCAAATATCACAAAATTGTATACATAACTTTGAAATTAATATGTCTCCCTAAGTGCATAAATTGACTCACCATACTTACTGCAAATACAATATCTGAGCCTAAATGGGATAAATATAGTAGTCTACCCATAAGTCCTTGGTATCAACCTTTGTCATTTACTTCTTCAATTTTTTCAACTTGTAACTTCACATTAGGTTTGATATGAAACCCAAATAATTAAACCTATCTCTTGAAGTAAGTCAATACAATTTGTTTTGATACATTTCTTAGATCTTGCAAACTCCGTTTCCCAAGTCTTCGATATGAAACTCACTTGCAAGATCAACTGTGATCTTATAATTAAGCAAATCTTTTTATCATTACCTGTGAGAATTATATTATCAAACATAAACATTTGAAATCATAGTTTTATTATTCTCAAAGTGCTAGTAAAAAATGGTGTAGTTTGCTTGACTTTGAAAGTATTCATAGCTAGTGACTACTTCTCCAAAGCGTTTAAATCAAGCTCTTGGAAACCGTTTAGAACCATATAAGTATTTCTTCTATCTACAAACTTTATTATTTTCGAGATCTATTTCAAATTCTGGTGGTAGACTCATAAATACCTTGTTTCTTAGATCACCATTGAGAAAACTATTTTTAACACATAGTTGATGAAGTGACTAATTTATATTAGTCGCAACGGACAAGGAACTTTGATGGAGTTGATTTAGCAATGAAAGCATAAGTCTCATGATAATCAATCTTATATGTGTGAGTAAAGCTTTTAGCTACTAGTCTCACCTTGTATCTTTCAACGACACTATCAACATTATACTTTATGGTAAACACTAATTTACATCCTACTATCCTCTTATCATTTGATAAGTCTATTATTTCCTAAGTACCACTTTTCGCAACATCATCGCGACTCGGAGCGACTGACGTCCTCTCCCAAGGGTCTCTTTCGAGGTAAAGGTTTGGAGTCGCCACCAATCATGGTGTGATTGGTCACCCATTTTAAAAGAAAAGGTTAATCTATGAAATTAGAAATTAGTTTCGGGAGTCGATTGAGTGTAGGGAAGATGTTAGCACCCCTACAACACCCGTTTTAGAAAAATGGTAACCACACTTTATTTTAAAATTATCCTTTTATTTATTGGTTTAAACAAAAATATTTTTTGTATTTTATTTGAATGCCCCAAAATTTATTAATCCACATTTTAATAGAAATATATGAATTAATAACTATGAGTGGCTCAAGTCCATTAGAAAAATTTGAAATTTATTTTGATATTTCAAAATAAACTTCGTATTTTTTAAAAACAATTTATTTGATAAAAGAATTTTATAAAACAAATCATCTTATTTCAGAAATCTATTTTTAAAGGAGGCAATTTATTTTATTTCATCATTGCCAGGTTTTTAATTTTGAAAACAATTAGAAAGCTCTCATAAACCCAATTTTGAAAAGGGCAATTTTGTTTTATTTCAAACTTCATTGCCATAATACAATTTTGAAAAGTTGAAGAGTTCTTATTTTAAGAATCCAATTTTAAAAGGCAAATTTATTTTATTGCAAACATTGATGCTAAAATTTAATTTAAAAATAAATTGAGGGTTTTTATTTCAAAAATCTAATTGTAAAATGAGGCAAATTTGTTTTATTTCAAACTTTGATGCCAAAATGCAAATTTCAAAATTGGAGGGTTCTTATTTCAGAAATCGAATTTTAAAAGGGTCAAATTTGTTTTATTTCAAACTGTGATACCAAAATGCAATTTTGAAAATTTGGATAATTTCAAAAATTCAATTGTAAAAGGAGGCAAATTTGTTTTATTACAAACTTTGATGCCAAAATTTAATTTTGAAAAGTTGGAGGGGTTTTATTTCAAAAATCATATTTTAAAGAAACCAAATTTGTTTTATTTCAAACTATGAAACTATGATGCCAAAATGCAATTTTGAAAAATCGGAGGGTTCTTATTTCAGAAATCCAATTGTGAAAAGGGAGCAAATTTTTTTTATTTCAATTTTTTATGCCAAAATGCAATTTTGAAAAACTAAAGGGTTCTTATTTCAGAAATTCAATTTTGAAAGGGGGCAAATTTGTTTTATTTCAAATTTTATTGCCAAGATTTGATTTTTTTTAGAAAAAGGGTCCTTATTTGAGAAATCTCATTTTCAAAAGAGCAATTTGTTTTATTTCAAACTTTACTGCAAATTCTTATTTCAGAAATCCTAAGTTTAATGTCAAAATTTATGCCAGCAAATTAAGTAAATTTCAATTTTATTCACATGAAATAAAAAAAGATAAGTAAATTTGTGAAACAGGCATATAGATACAGTGGCCAAATCTGACCAATCAAAACATGCAATTGGCTGAATTAAAATATGTAAACATTAAATACAATGGCTAAATCTAGCCAATTAATGTATAAAGTGCATATATATAGTGTCCAAAAAAATATGCAGCAATGACCAAATAAATATATACAATTGCAACGTAACCAAATTAACACATCAACACATTAACCAACAAATGTTTGGCAATTCATGAAAATATGTAGATCAACAAACTTTAACTACATAGTGGCCAAATTAATAGATGCATAATTGACTAAGATAAATAAAGTGAGCAACAAAATATGTGAAACAAAATGGCCTGATTAAAAAACCTACATGCAATGGTCTAAAATATGCTTAAAATGTGTAGTGTCAAATTCAACCATAGAAAACAAAATATGCAACGTAAAATTCAGCCAAACCAAAACAAAATATGCAATTAATACAAACCAAATCAAAATACAATGGTCAAATCAATGACCAAATCTTAATGTACATATTAAAACATGTAGACAAAATATAGCCAAATCAAGTCAAATCAAAATATAGTGGCCAAATTCGCCAAATCAAAATATACCAAAATACATAAACAAAATCAAAGGGAAAAATATAAATATTGTTGGGTTTTATGCGCTAAACTTGTGTAGTTTTTTAAATTATTAATAAATAAATAAAGAGTTATTTATTACTGTATTCTTGCACATAAAACTGAATCCAATAAACAAAACTCCAAGGTTATAATGGTAGATCTTGAACAAATGTATAGTGAACACAAGTTGGATTATGTTCAAGTATATAACCTAAATGGTCTATGGTATACGCATGAGGTTGGGAACCTTATACTGGTAACACCATGGATGCGACTCGCTTTGTATTCAGTACAAACGAGGTTTATTAAGGGGTTAATAAACTAGACATCCTAGGCTTAATATAAAAGTTATATTAGCAAACTTAGGATAAAATCAATATAAGAGTTATATTGATTATCGATATAAGAGTTATATTGATACTTTTAGGTAAAATCATTAGCCGGGTTTAGCCTAAGTAAGATTCCTATAGATTTAAAGTATCCAGTGGGAGGAAAAGTGTATATGATACAAATTTTTCACCTACGTATCTTCGGAAACTTCACACCGTGAGACTCATACTTGGCCTCGTGGTGCAAATGGGAGCGTCCCCCTTCGGATGGTGTTTGTATGAGTCAATATCAAGGTGAATGGAGAGGGTACTTATAGTGAGTGGGAGCAGGTTTAGTGAAAACAAAACCTATGGTCTCTTCAGTCGGTTTACACCGTAAGATCACTATGGTAAGCCTGCTAGTTTGGCCTGGACTAGACAATCCCTTTGGGGGGCTTGATCATAGGGGATCGAACACAATAGACACCCGAAAGGGGTAAAGATTTCCTAAGTCTGTTTTTCAATCTAGTCCTCCCTTCGGCGGATTTTATTGGATGGGGACTCTGGGGTCTAAAGACAGAGGGTTACACTCACAAGGTACATAAGATGTGTATGTATCCTGACCGAAAAATGGTAACTAAAGCCTATAGGAATAAGAGTAATTCTAGCATTAGGTATTGGTCAAAAGTGTCTTGATCCAGAGGAGGAGTGTTTTTTATTACCCTTCAGTGTCATACATTCTAAACCTTTGGATCATTGCAAATTATAAATGACCTAGGAATCATTTGATAATTAGCTAAAACATGATTGGATTAGACAATTTTAACAAGAAACTCATATAAGTTTGTTTGAAAATTTTCAGCAAAAATGTCTAGCTCTATTATTTTCTTATTGGGTGCGGAAAATTTAACCGGAGAGAATATGATGACATGAAAAAATAAACTCAACACTATATTGGTAGTGGATGATCTGAAGTTTGTGCTAACTGAGGTGTGTCCTCAGGTGCCAGGCTCGAATGCGTCACGAAATGTTCGTGATGCATATGATCGATGGATCAAGGCCAATGATAAGGCCAAGGTCTACATCTTTGGCAAGTATATGCGACATATTAGCCAAGAAGCATGAGGGCATGATAACCGCCAAGAAAATCATGGATTACATGCGGGGTATGTTTGGACAACGATCCCACACGGGCCGAACACAATGCCCTAAAGTACATATTTAACTCAAGGATGCAAGAGGGTACATCTGCTCGAGGATCATGTCCGGATATGATAGTGCACTTTAACATCGTGAGTCGAATGGTGCTTCCATTGATGAATGAAGTCGAGTCGTCGACTTCATTCTAGAAACCCTTCCGGATAGTTTCCTACGGTTTAGAAGTAATCTTTGTTATGAACAAGCTTACTTTTAATCTTACCTCCCTACGAATGAACTCTAGACCTTTCAATCTTTGATGAAAATTCGGGGATCGAAAGGTGAGGCAAATGTTGCGAGTAGGAGTTATCACGGAGGTTCGACCTACAGGACAAAAGCGAGTGGCTTCATCTTATTCTAACTTTTGAAAGGGAAGAAGAAGAACATGAAGAAGGTTGGTAAAGGGAAACGAGTGACAAAGTTTGCGCTTGAGGAAGGGCAAGAAAGTCAAAGAAGTTGTTGACAAGGAAAAGTGTTTCCACTGTAACGAAGACGTGCATTGAAAATGGAACTGTCCGAAGTACATTGCAGAAAAGAAGAATGAAGGTAAATATGATTTACTGGTCTTAGAAGCTTGTTTAGTGGATAATCATAAAACTACTTGGATACTTGATTCAGGCGCCACTAATCATGTTTGCTCTTCTTTTCAGGGAATTGATTCCTGGCAGCAGCTACATAAAGGTGAGATAACACTCCGGGTTGGAAATGGAGAAGTCGTCTCAGCTGTAGCAGTAGACACGATGAAGCTTTACTTTGACAAGAAATATATGTTGTTGGACAATATATTAGTGATACCAGGGTTTACTAGAAACCTTATTTCAATTTCTTGCCTTATTGAACAATGTATTTCTGTTTCTTTCTCAATGAATAAAGTGTTTAATTTAAGAAGAGTATGAAAATATGTTCAGCTTCATTAGAAAATGGGTTGTAAGTTTTAAGGTCTAATTCACTCAAAATGGTTTTGAACACTGAATTATTTAAAACTGCAAATGCACAAACTAAGAAACGTAAAATTTCTCCTAAACAAAATGCTCATCTTTGGCATCTTAGATTGAGTCACATTAATATCAATAGGATTGAGAGATTGGTAAAGAATGGACTTCTAAATGAGTTAGAAGAAAATACTTTACCTGTATGTGAATCCTGCCTAGAAAGCAAAATGACTAAAAGACCTTTTAGTGGAAAAGGTTATAGAGCCAAAGAACCTCTTGAGCTTATACATTCAGACCTTTGTTGTCCGATGAGTGTTAAAGCCAGAGGAGGTTATGAATATTTCATCTCTTTTGTAGATGATTATTCCAGATTTGGGCATATTTACCTAATACAACATAAGTCTGAAGCACTTGAAAAGTTCAAGGAATTCAAGACTAAAGTTGAAAATCAATTGGGTAAAATAATTAAAACGCTTCGATCAGATCGAGGTGGAGATTACATGGATTTAAAATTCCAGAATTATATGATAGAACATGGAATTACATCCCAACTCTCGGCTCCCGGTACACCACAACAAAACGGTGTATCAGAAAGGAGAAATAGTTGGACATGGTTCGATCAATGATGAGTTATGCTCATCTCCCTAGTTCATTTTGGGGTTACGTAGTAGAGACTGCGATATACATTTTGAATAATGTGCCCTCAAAAAGTGTTTCTGAAACATCTTTTGAACTCTGGAAAGGATGTAAAGGTAGTTTATGTCATTTCAGAATTTGGGGTTGTCCAGCACATGTGCTTGTGACAAATCCAAAGAAGTTGGATTCACGTTCAAAATTATGCATATTCGTAGGATACCCAAAAGAAACAAGAGGTGGTTTATTCTATGATCTTAAGGAAGATAAGGTTTTTGTGTCGACAGATGCCACTTTCTTAGAGGAGGACCACATAAGGGACCACAAACCAAGAAGTAAAATTGTGTTGAGTGAGTTAGACGGAACAATAGCAAAGGTTGCTAATAAAACTAGTACGTCAACAAGAGTTGTTGATACTAGCTTGTCTAGTCAAGAGAGTCTATCTCAAGCGTTGAGTATGCCTCGACATAGTGGGAGGATTATAACACAAACTGACCATTACATGGGTTTATCTGAAACCCAAGTTGTTATACCATATGACAACTGCGAGGATCCATTGACTTATAATCAAGCGATGGTTGACAAAGACAAAGACAAATGGGTCATAGCCATGGACCAAAAAATGGAGTCTATGTACTTCAATTCTGTTTGGGATCTTGTAGATAAGCCTAATGAGGTAAAACCGATAGCTTGTAAGTGGATCTACAAAAGAAAGCGTGGTGTAGATGGGAAGGTGCAAACCTTTAAAGCTAGACTTAGTAGCAAAGGGTTATACCTAGGTTGAAGGGTTGACTATGAGGAAACCTTTTCACCTGTTGCTATGGTAAAGTCTATCTGTATCTTACTTGCCATTGCCACATATTATGACTATTAGGTATGGCAAATGGATGTCAAGACAACCTTTTTGAATCACAATCTTGAGGAAAATATCTACATGGACCAACCAAAAGGGTTCATTGAACCAGGACAAGAGCAAAAGGTTTGCAGGCTTAAAAGGTCAATTTATGGACTGAAACAAGCCTCTAGGTCCTGGAATATAAGATTTGATGAGGCAATCAAATCTTATGGTTTTGACCAGAATGATGATGAACCTTGTGTCTACAATAAAATCATCAATAGTCCTGTCGCATTCCTAGTTCTATATGTGGATGATATCCTACTCATTGGGAATGATGTGGGATATCTTACTTACATTAAAAATTGGCTAGCTACGCAATTCCATATGAAAGATTTGGGTGATGCACAATTTTTTCTTGGGATCCAGATTGTCTGGAACCGCAAGAATAAAACACTAGTCTTTTCTCAAACATATTACATAGACAAAGTGTTGTTAAGGTTTAAGATACAAGACTCCAAAAAGGGCTTATTGCCTTTTAGACATGGAGTCCATTTGTCTAAGGAACAGTGTCCTAAGACACCTTAAGGAGTTGAGGATACGAGACGGATTCCTTATGCATCAGCTGTTGGGAGCCTGATGTACGCCATGTTGTGTACTAGGCCTAACATTTGTTTTGCAGTTGGAATGGTCAGTAGGTATGAATCCAATCCGGGACTTGAACACTGGACAACGGTTAAAACAATCCTTAAGTATCTACAGAGAAATAGAACTACATGCTTGTGTATGGGGCTAAGGATTTGATCCTTATAGGATACACGGATTCTGACTTTCAGACTGATAAAGATTCTCGGAAATCTACATTAGGGTCAATATTTACTCTTAACAGAGGAGCTGTAGTATGGTGAAGCGTCAAGCAAGGATGCATCGCTGATTCAACCATGGAGGTCGAATATGTTGCAGCTTGTGAAGCAGCTAAAGAGGTCGTTTCGTTAAGGAAATTCATGCTAAATTTGGAAGTTGTTCCAAATATGATTTGCCCATCACGCTGATTGCGATAACAGTGTTGCAGTGGAAAATTCGAGGGAACTCCGAAGTCACAAGAGGGGAAAGCACATTGAGCGGAAGTATCATCTCATCCGGGAGATCGTGCATATAGGAGACATGATTGTCACGAAAATAGCCTCAGAGCACAACGCTGCTGATTCTTTTACAAAGGCTCTCATGGCTAAAGTATTTGAGAGTCACCTAGAAGGTCTAGGTTTACAAGTCTTCCCCAACTAGTGCAAGTGGGAGTATTTTGTACAAAGGGTTTAAATGCCCTAGTTTATTGTATTTACAGTATTGTAATGTTTTAGTACTCCACAAGCTTTAGGTCAAGTGGGAGATTTTTGAGATTTATGCCCTAAACTTGTGTAATTTTGATCAAATAAATAAAGGGTTATTTGTTTTGATGAAATTATAATTCTTGCTTTATAAATCCAATAAACTAAGCTCCAAGGTTATAATATATCTTGAACATCAGTGTAGTGGACACTATTTGGATTGTGTTCAAGAATATAACCTAAATGGTCTATGGTATAAGAATAAGGTTGGAAACCTTATTCTGGTAACACCATGGATGCGACCCACTTTGTAATTAGTACAAATGAGGTAATCCAACTCATTCATGTAGTTGACATGCGAGTGAGGGCATCTTGTATGAAGAGTTCATACAAGACCAGACTGTAAATTATTAGTCTAACCAGTATAACACCGTTAACAGGGTAAGATTGATAATTTATAAATGGTTATTAATGACTCGACCTGAATCTTGAGTAAGTTAAGAACTCCTGCTTATAGGGGTTTGCCCTTACATTAGTATGGGTGAGAGTGGCCTGTAGCCGACTCAATAAGCCTACCTTCTCAGGGACAGAACCTCGTAGGTAGCTGGGGACTTAACTGTGCAAGATGAAATTCACTCATTCCTACTCAAAGGAATTAGATAGGTTGTTCCCTTAAGAACTGACTCCAGGTCTTGAACAACGGGGCCACGCCCTCTATGAGAGTATGAGTCTATGGTAGGACCTTAGACTTGTTGTTCATTAGAGGATCATTGGTGCTTAAGGAACAAAGAGGTAATCATAGGGGTAAAACAGTAATTTGACCCAGTCGTGATTACGAACAACCTGTAAAGGGTCGACTCATAGGTAATGATTATATCAGTGGACACAATATAATCTATAGTGAGGAGAGTGCAACTACAAGTCTATAGTGGAGTTACTTGTAGTTAATGAATATTGATTAACTAGATCAAAGAGTTTGATCAGTTAATCTCAAACCATTGGAGCTCATGAACTGTAGGTCCATTAGGTCCGTCCGTTGGCTCAACATGGTAATATTGAGGGTATAAAGTTAGGAATGAAATTGAAGTGTTCAATTTCATGCATGAGGTGTTATATCAGTTATATATGATATAATTGATATAATATATGGTTTTAATATGAATTAGATTCACATATAAACCATATAATAGTGGGAGAATATAAGAGGGATAGGATGATAATTTCTAACCTATTTCCCTATATATATAGTTGCATGAGATGCAACTAGGTGAAGAAATTCAAGCTTTTGAAAACCCTAGTGTACCACTTTGTTGTGTTGTTGGAAAAGTTCCAAAATACAATCTCTCTCACAACATCTCACCTCACCTAAAGGGAACCCACCTTCCTCCCTCATCTAGAGAACAACGGAGAAGATCCGGTTGTAGTGTCGGTGAACGTTCGGGTTCGTGTTGCTGAGATCGTGAACGTGGGAGAAGGAGCACTAGGAGAAAGAGTTCTTCAAAGGTAATATCTCGTTGTCCATATTGTTATTATATGCTTAATCTAGGAAGAAAGAGTTCTTCTTAAATGTAATTTTTCTAACGAAATCAAGAACGCGCGATTCATTATCGCTTCCGCTGCGGGATTCGATTCCCATCAAATGGGAGCGTCCCTCTTCGAATGGTGTTTTTATGGGTCAATATCAAGGTGAATGGAGAGGGTACTTATAGTGAGTGGGAGCGGGAACTGTGAAAACAAAATCCACGATCTCTTTTATCAGCTAACACTGTAAGATCACTATGGTTAGCCTGCTAGTTTGGCGTGGACCAGACAATTTCTTCGGAGGGCTTTGATCACAGGGGATCGGAACACAGTCAACACCCGAAAGGGATAAAGGTTACCTTAGTCTGTTTTCAAACTTAGTCCTCCCTTCGGCGGATTTTTTTGGATCGAGACTCTGAAATCTAAAGATAGAGGGTCACACTCACAGGATACGTTAGGAGTAAGCGTATCCAGACCAAATAATGGGAAATAAAGCCTATAGGAATAAGAGTTATTCTCGAATTAGGTTTTGGTCAAGAATGTCTTGATCTAGAGGAGAAGTGTTTTTTATTACCGAAACCTTTGGAGTATCATTGCAAATTATTAATGATCTAGGAATCATTAGATAATTAGCTAAAACTGATTGAATTTAGCGAGAAACTAATACAAGTAATTTATTTCTTTCAGCAAAAATGAATAGCTCAATCATTTCCTTATTAGCCATGGAAAAACTAACCGGGGAAAATATGATGACATGGAAGAACAACCTTAACATAATCTTGGTTGCAGATGATCTTAAGTTTGTGCTTACTGAGGAGTGTCCTCAGGTGCCAAGCTCGAATGAATCATGAAATGTTCGTGATGCATATGATAGATGGATCAAGGCCAATGACAAGGCCAAGGTCTATATATTGACAAGTATGTCTGACATACCAGCCAAAAAGCACGAGGGCATGACGATCGCTAAGGAAATCATGGATTCGCTGCAAGGCATGTTCGGACAACAGTCTGTTTAAGTCAGGCACAATGCCCTCAAATACATCTTCAATGCCAAGATGGCAGAGGGATCATCTGTTCGGGATCATGTTCTCGATATGATGGTTCACTTCAACACGATCGAGTTGAATGGTGCTTCTATCGATGAATCGAGCCAGGTCAGCTTTATATTGGAAACCCTTCCAGAGAGTTTCCTACAGTTTCAAAGTAATGTTGTTATGAACAAGCTTACTTTCAACCTTACCACCCTTCTAAATGAACTCCAAACCTTCCAATTTCTGATGAAAATCAAGGGATCAAAAGGTGAGGCAAATGTTGCCAATCAGAGTTTTCACGGAGGTTCAACCTCTAGGATAAAACCAGTGGCTTCATCTTATCCAGGCCTGAAAGGGAAGAAAAAGAAAATGAAAAAGGTTGATAAGGGGAAATGGGTTGACAAAGCTGCCGCCCAGAAGGGCAAAAAGGTCAAGGAAGTTGCAGATAAAGGAAAATGTTTCCACTGCAATGAGGATGGACACTGGAAACGCATGGCCGAAAAGAAGAAAGAAGGTAAATATGATTTACTTTGCTTAGAAACTTGTTTAGTGGATGATGATAATACAACCTGGATAATGGATTCGGGTGCCACTAATCATGTTTTTCGTTTTTTTAGGGAATTAGTTACTGACAACAACTACAAAAAGGGGGGATAACTCTCCGGATTAGAATTGGGGAAGTTGTCTTAACTGTGGCGGTTGGCACCATGAAGCTGTTATTTGGCAAGTGTTGGGATTTATGTCCTAAACTTGTGTAATTTTGATCAAATAAATAAAGAGTTATTTGTTTTAATAAATGTATATTCTTGCTTTATAAATCCAATAAACTAAACTCCAAGGTTATAATATATCTTGAACATCTGTGTAGTGGACACTATTTGGATTGTGTTCAAGAATATAACCAAAATGGTATATGGTATAAGAATAAGGTTGGAAACCTCATTCTAGTAACACCATGGATGCGACCCACTTTGTAATTAGTACAAATGAGGTAATCCAAATAATTCATGTGGTTGACATGCGAGTGGGGGCATCCTGTATGAAAAGTTCATACAAGGGGGATTTTGCAAATTATTAGTCTAACGAGTGTAACACCAGTTAATGAGGATAAGACCGATAATTTATAGATGGTCATTAGTGACTCCACCTGAATCCTGAGTAAGTTAAGAACTCCTGCTTATAGGGGTTTGTCCTTAGACTAGTATGGGTGAGAGTGGCCTGTAGCCGACTCAATAAGCCTACCTTCTCAGGGGCAGAACCTCGTAGGTAGCTGGGGGCTTAACTATACAAGATGGAATTCACTCATTCCTACACTAAGCAATTAGATAGGTTGTTCCCTTAAGAACTGACTCCAGGTCTTGAACAACGGGGCCCCGCCCTCTATGATGGTATGAGTCTTGATGGAGATCTGATCTCCTTGAGCAGCAGAAACGTGTTTGGGATCGTAAATTGCTTGATTGTTTTAGAAACAAAAACCAGTCTATTGACAAAAACATACAGAACAAGCATGCTAATTCTAATCTAATTAGGCATGGAGATATACATGGAAACATTCCTAAAATTAACTATTAAGTTAAGAAGAGAAAGGGATTATTACCTTTGTAGACTCGCAACAACTCCTTGCTCCAAGCAAATTCCAGTAACTCAGCAACACAACAACTCCTCTGTTCTTCACCAACAGAACACAACCACTAGAGTAAACCCTCTATCCTCTGAATGCTTAGATCCTCCTTGGTGGGAAGGATTCCAACTTTTGGAAGAAAAAGGGAATGAGAGTGTGTGAGAGAATATTTTCAGCAATTCTCCAATTTGCCAAAATGAATATCAATCCTCCTCCCAATGAGCAACCCCCTTCCCCCAGTTAAACTGTTGATAGGGAGAAGAAGAGGGGTAGTGGGAACGTGTCTAGATCACACGTTCCCTTATTTTATTATTAAAATAATAATAATAATTAAATCAAATTTAATTATTAATTTAAATCATATTTAAATAATACAAATTATATATCATATATTTAATTTGGATTAAATCTCATTTAATCATATTACCCCTTTAACCTATAGTTTTAATGTACATCCAGTGTACATTAAATTTTAACCTATAGTTTTCAAATGTGAATCACATTCACATTTAATATAATATTTGAACTCTTTCAAATATTCAATTCTCTCATATAATTTAATATGAATCATATTCACATTAAATTTATAATATATAGTTCCAAAACTATATATTATATCGTATCCATATACATTAAATATATTCCCTAATGAATTTGAACATTTCAAATTCAAATGATCTAAGAACCCTTTATGAGCTAGAAGGTGGACCTAATGGACCTACAGATCAGAAACTCCAACGATACGAGATTACTCGGTTAATCTCATTAACCTCCCAAACAACATTCGTTAACTGCAGGAACACTCCACTAAAGTCCCGCAGCTGCACTCTTCTCACTGCAGATATATTTCTGTGTCCATGGATATCGATCAATAACAGCAAGTCAATCCTTCACGAATGTTCGTAACACCAGCTTGGTCAAATTATCGTTTTACCCCTGGGTTACATCTTGTGCCTTAAGTACCAGTGCTCCTCTAATGAACAATTTGTTTGTGGTCCTACCAACAAACAGAGTCCCTCTCAGGCCAATGAGAGGGTCGGGCCCTTTGTTCAAGTCCCGGAGACACCACTTAAGGGAACATTACTCTACTTACCCTAGTGGGCGGGAAGGAGTGAATTCCATCTGGCTAAGTTAAGTTCCCAGCCGCTCACTCGGTCTTGTCCCTAAGAAGGTAGGCATATTGAGTCGGCGAATCTGGCCACTCTCACCCATACTAGTCAAAGGACAATCCCTCGGGAAAAGGAGTTCGTAACCTGCTCAGGATTGAGATCAAGTTGCCTAGGTCATCCTAGTGAAATAGAAACCTAACTAGTCAACGGAGTTACAACTAGAGGTTGTTATTTCGTGGTCCGGTCTTATGTAATCTCATTACATAGGATATCCCCACTCACATGTCATCTACACGAGCACGTTAGATCATAGTGTTTGAATTAATTACAAAGTGGGCCACATCCATAGTTTTACCAGGGTAAGGTACCCAAACCTTATCCCCAACTATAGACCCTTTTAGGTTGTATCTCGGGCGAGATCCTTTATATGTACACTACATTGATTAAAGATTCAAACAACAGCCTTGGATGTTTAGTTTATTGGATTTAGGGTTTAAACAAAGGCAAACTCGTAGATAACGAACAATAACTCTTTATCGAAATAATAACACTTTATTACATTAATTAGAACATAAATACAAACTACGAGTTTTAGGGCACAAACCCCAACAAACTCCCACTTGAACTAAAACTCTAGTGGGGTACATCATAATCTAAGACAGTGGTTACATGAGATAGAAATACAATAAACTAGGGCATCCATATACTCCATTACATATCTCCCACTTGCCCTAGATTATCCTATGTACATATCTTGTAGACCCAGACTTTCCAGATGACCCTCAAACACTTTAGCCGTGAGCGTCTTTGTAAACAGATCAACAATATTGTGCTCCGAAGCGATCTTCGTGACTGCCACATCTCCTCGTTGCACTATTTCTCGTATCAGGTGATTGTTCCTCTCGATGTGCTTGCCTCGCTTATGGCTGCGAGGTTCCTTCGATTTGGCTACCGCACCACTGTTGTCACAGTATAAGGTGATGAGAGATTCCATATTTCGAACAACTTCCAAATCAGTAAGGAATTTCCTTAGCCAAACAGCCTTCTTAGTTGCTTCACAAGAAGCGACATACTCAGCCTCCATCGTGGAGTTAGCGATGCATCCTTGCTTGATGTAACACCATACTATAGCTCCCCCGTTAAGGGTGAAAACTGATCTCGATGTGGATTTTCGGGAATCGTTATCAGTCTGAAAATCAGAATCAGTGTATCCAGTAAGGATCAAATCCTTAGACCCATACACAAACGTATAGTCCCTCATTCTCCTTAGATACTTGAGGATATTTTTAACTGTTGTCGTGGTCTAACCACGGATTGAATCGGTACCTCACCGACTATTCCCCTTTGCATAACAAATGTCCGACCTCATGCACAACATAACATACATTAAGCTACCTACTGCAGAGGAATAGGGAATATGTCTCATATCCTCAACTTCTTGAGGTGTCTTGGGACACTGTTCCCTAGACAGATAAACTCCATGCCTGAAGGGTAAGAAGCCCCTCTTGGAATTCTGCATCGAATATCTGGACAACATTTTGTCAATATAAGACGCTTGAGACAGTGCTAGTGTTCTGTTCTAGCGATTCCTGAAGATCTGAATCCCAAGAACATATTGCGCCTCTCCCAAATCTTTCATTTGGAATTGGGTCGCCAGCCAATTCTTTATGTCAGTAAGGTATCCTACATCATTCCCAATGAGTAGGATATCATACACATAATGTACCAATAAAGCTACTTTTTCATTGATGATCCTCTTGTAAACACATGGCTCATCAACGTTTTGGTCAAAGTCGTAAGACTTGATCGCAGTATCAAATCTTATATTCCAAGATCTTGATGCTTGTTTCAACCCATAAATTGATCGATTGAGCTTGCAAATTTTTTGCTCTTGACCTTGGGCTATGAACCCTTCGGGCTGAGACATATAGATGCTCTCATCAAGATTACCATTAAAAAAGGCAGTCTTGACGTCCATTTGCCAAATTTCATAATCATAAAACGCAGATAAGGACAAGAGTATCCTAATAGACTTTAGCATAGCAACAGGGGAAGAAGTTTCTTCATAATCAACTCCTTCCCTTTGGTACTAGTCTAGCCTTAAAGGTCTGTACCTTTCCAGCTACATCTCTCTTTCTCTTATAGACCCATTTACACCCTATGGGTTGTTGAAATTTTTGTCCTAATCTCGTGGTTGTAATATATTGTTTGAAATTAATAAGAGTTATTCGTTTCATCACTTTGTGTCTCGCAATATTTATAAACTTTTCCAATAAACTAAGCTCCAGGGTCATTGAAATTATGAGAGAACTAAAACTTGAATGGTGTGTAGTGGACACACAGGGAGGATCACGTTCGAGTTAATGACCCGAACGGTCTACAGTATATGGATAGGGTTAGAGACCTAATCTTGGATACACTGTGGATGCGACCCGCTTTGTATTAGATACAAATGAGGTGATCTGACTCGTTCATGTGGTTGACATGCGAGTGGGGGCATCCTGTTCAATGAGATTGTACAAGACCGGACCGTGAATTATTAGACCTCTTTGTTGTAACACCGCTGATTGTGATGGGACTAATAACCGTAGATGACCATTAGTGACTCGACACGAATCCAAAGCGTGTTACGGACTCACATGCGAGGGGTCCGTCCTTTGACTAGTACGGGTGAGGGTGGTCACGATTACTCGCCCAATATGCCTATTTTCTCGGGGACGAGAACTAAGTAGGGAGGCGGGAACTTAACTACACGCGAGATGGAATTCACTCGGTCCCGCCATTAGGGAAACTAGAGGGTTGTTCCCTTAAGTCTTTGTCTCTCGTGGCTTGGACAAGGCGCGCCCACCTTCTCTTTGGTCCGAGAAAGGTGTTGTGTATGGTTGGACCATCACAATATATTGTTCATTAGAGAAGCGGTGGGGACTTAAGGAACAAGAGGTAGACACACGGGGTAAAGCGGTAATTTGATCCGGTAGTGTCTCTGAACAACCTATGAAGGGTCGACTCATGGGCATTGGTTATATCGGTGGACACGTAATATTCTACATTGAAGGAGTGCGACTACGGGCTATAGTGGAGTGTTACCAGTAGCTAATGAATGTTGATTAACCGGTCAAAGAGTTTGTGAGTTAATCTCGGATCATTGGAGCTCATCCTTTGTAGGTCCATTAGGTCCCTCGGTTGGCTCAATCTGGGTTAAAAGAAGGGTTAATGTTTTGGTATGAAATTGAAGTGTTCAATTTCACTTTAAGGGCATTTATGTCATTTATATGAGATATGAATGATATAATATATAGTTTAATGTGAATGAGATTCATAATAAACTATAGATTAGCCTAATTGTTGAATTAGGGCTAATTGGAGAAATTAATTGAGAGAAATTAAATTGGATGTGTTTCAATTTAATTAATCCACAATTATTGCAAATGAGATTTGCAGTATGAGATATGAGATATCTTATATTATGTGGTTAAGCAAATGAGATTTGTATAACCTATGGTTGTGGTAGAGTGGTAATAATGTGGAGATTTTAACTCCATCATTCCACTATATAATCCCTTCTTGCAAGAAGAAATGTAACCATTCTCTCATTTTTTTGATTTTCATCAAAGAAGAGATGAACAATTCTCTCTACTCTCTCTCAATTCTCCTTCCTCTCCAAAACACTAAAGTTCCCACATAACTTCCCTTTTTCCAAAAGAGAACAACTGAGACTCCAAGTGGTGGTGTTCGGGTTTCGTTCGTGGGAAGAGTTCGTTGAGATCGAGAAGCACGAAGAGTTCGTAATCTGAGGAAGAAACATTGAAGAGAGTCTTCAACAAGTAAGTATCTCTAAACTTGTTGTTTTTTCTTCCTTTTCCAGCATGTTTAGTCTAGATCTTTTGTAGATCGTTTTAACAAAATCGAGTTGCGTAATGATACCACGACGATTCGATCGTCTTCCGCTGCGCGGGGATTCTCATTCCCTTCAAATGGTATCAGAGCCAGGTTGATGTATCTTCATTTATGCACTGTTTTTGTTAAAATTAGGTGGGTAATTGCCTTAATTTCATGAGATGAATGTTGGTTTGCTTAAATGAATGTTTTCAGTTTTTGGCTTTTTAGATTTATTTTCTGTTTGATGAGATCAAATGTAAAGGGCCCGTATTTTTTGGGCATTTTAGAAAATAAATCGTGTCTGTAAGTCCAAGTCGTTCGTGGCAAGAGTTGCTGTGAAGAAATCGAAGCGGAAACAGACGGAATTCGATGAAGAACAACAAAGAGTTTGTTGTTCTGTCGATGGCGTTGAGACGTTGCCCTTTGGCGTCTTAACGCTTTCCTTGCGGATGGAGGCCCTGCAGCAGAGCGGCGTTACAGTAACGCCCGCTGGCGAAGCGTTACAACGCCCGGCATTGAGAAGCGCAACTCGACGCTGGAGGCAGCGGCGGTAACGCGCGCACACGTTGAGGAGCGATTCTTTGGAGGTAGTTTCGCGAGTCGTGGGCAACATAAGGGATTAGTGGGGCGTTTTTATTGTATTTTTAATTTATTTTATAATTTGAAAAATGTATTTATTTTATGTATTTAATTATTTTATTAAATAATGTTAATATAAGTGTTATATTAATGTTATTTAATTAAATAATTGCCCCTAGGTGCCAAAAACCTGTCCATTTTTGTTGTTTAATTATTTTATGCATGAGATGTATATTTTAATTAATTTCTATGTGCATAATGTATGTCATATAGATTTAAATCCCACCTTAGGTTAAACATTTCATGAATCATATTTATATTATAAGAGTTATAATATATAGTATGCATAATAGGATTATATTATACGAGTTATAATATAATGTTTGCATGTTTTAATTTATTTAAATATAAGTGTTATATTTTTAAATTAAAAGCATGCTCATGCATTTTATTCATGTGATGAATTATATTATGTTATAGTATATAGTTATTCATGTGATGAATGATCAAGCACTATAACATAGAAATGCATGCAACCTAAGTTAATTATTAGTTTTAAAGAGTTTAGAACTTGAATAATTAGACTTAGGTTTTCTTTTTTCTAATGAGATTAGAAATTAGGAAATCAAATATAACCTTTGAATGGAGACTGATTAGTAACTCTGTCTAAGGAAGGTTTTGTCTAAGGCTGGGGTATTTAAGTTGACGCTTGCAGAACACCCCTACCTGGAAACCGACCTGAGAGTGAATTCGGTCCGGAGATTCTTAGGTTATATTCTCGTGAGTGCCGCTAATTAAAAGTGTTTTAATTTACTCACATAGACCTAAGTTATAATGTGATTATAGACTTAGGTTAATACCATATAAGAGTTATCTTGGTCAATCCCTATTAAAATTAAAGTGCTGAGTGGGAAGAAATATAATGTATGAGATACATTTGAATTTCCAACCACAAATCTCCGTTAAATCCGCACCGTGAGATCTATACTCGGCCTCGTGGCGCAAATGGGAGCGTCCCAATTCGGGTGGCATTTGTATAGGTCAATATCATCGTGGATGGAGAGAATACTTATAGTGAGTGGGAGCGGGACTTGTGAAAACGAGACCCACGGTCTCTTTTGTCGATTCACACCGTGAGACGCCTATGATCTGCCTGCTAGTTTGGCCTGGACCAGACAATCCCTTCGGATGGTCTGATCATGGGAGTCGGAACACCGTGAATTCCCGAAAGGGATACAGTTTCCTGGTTGGTTTTCCTTCTTGGTTCACCCTTCGGTGGCTATTGTTTGGACAGATGCTTGGGAACTTAAAGATTGAGGGTGACACTCACAGAATTCATTAAGTGTTAATGAATTCGACCGAACAATGGTAATTGGACGCCTAATGGAATAAGAGTTATTCTGGGATTAGGGTCTGATCGAGAAAGTCTCGTCCTAGAGGAGGAGTGTTTTGTTCACCCTTTGGTGGCGATCATTCTAAACCTTTAGGATATCATTGCAAAATTTTGAATGACCTAGGGATCATGAAACAATTTTGCTAAAACATGACTGGATTTTCAAAAAGTTTTTGCAAGACTAATACAAAGTTTTCTTATTTTTCAGCTAAAAATGTCTGGCGCAATAATAGCATTACTCGCATCCGATAACTTAGTGGGAGATAATTACCAAAGTTGGAAAAACAACATTAACACGATTTTGGTAACTGACGACATCAAGTTCGTGTTGTCTGAGGAGTGTCCTCAGATGCCGGGCTCGACCGCGTCGCGAAGTGTTCGCGATGCGTACGATCGGTGGATCAGGGCCAATGAAAAGGCCAAGGTCTACATAATTGTCAGCATGTCTGATGTCTTGGCAAAGAAGCATGAGCTGATGGTTTCCGCCAAGGAGATCATGGAGTCCTTGCAGGAAATGTTTGGACAACAGTCCTTTCAAGTCCGACATGACTCGCTCAAATACGTCTTCAATGCACGGATGAAGGAGGAGGCGTCTGTCCGTGAACATGTTCTAGACATGATGACCCACTTTAATCTGGCTGAGATGAACGGGGCTTCAATCGACGAGTTGAGCTAGGTCAGTTTTATTTTGGAGACTCTTCCGAAGAGTTTGCTTGACTTTCAGAGCAATCTTTGTTATGAACAAAATTAGCTACACTCGACTACCCTCTCTCGATGAGCTACAGAATTTCCAATCCTTGAACAGGATCAAGAAATCTGAGGAAAATGTTGCCTACAGGTCTTATCACAGGGGTTCGACCTCTGGGACGAAACTTCTTGCTCCTTCACGCCTGAAAGGGAAGAAGAGGACGGAGAGGGGTAAAACTAACCGAGCTGTCGCCCACAAGGGAAAGAAGGTCAAGGACGTTGCAGAGAAAGGAAAGTGTTTCCACTGCAATTGGGGCGGACACTAGAAGAGGAATTGTCCCAAATTCCTGGCCGAGAGGAAGAATCAAGATAAATGTGATTTACTTGTGACAGAAACATGTTTAATGGAGAGTAGTGACTCTGCCTTGATATTGGATTCGGGCGCCACTAACTACGTTTGTTCTTCTTTTCGAGGATTGATTCTGCGCGTGCATTGTGAGGCGGTGAGGTGACTCTACGGGTTGGATCAGGGAGCTTGTCTCTCGCTGCAAATGATCGGCACGGTGAAGCTACACTTTAGCGGGAAGTACTTATTGTTGGACAATTTGTACATAGTTCCAGGGTTTACTAGAAACCTTGTTTTCATTTCCTGCTTAATTGAACATTGTATATTTGTTTCCTTTGAATCAAGTAAAGCGTTTATTTCTTTCAAAGGCAATCTTATTTGTTCAGCTTCACTCGAGCATAATCTGTATGCTTTGAAACCTAATTCGGTCAAAAGTGTTTTGAATACTGAATTGTTTAAAACTGCAGAAACACGAACTAAGAAAGCAAAAGTTTCTCCAAAAGAAAATGTCCATCTTTGGCATCTACGGTTTGACCACATTAATCTCAATAGGATTGAGAAACTAGTGAAGAGTGGACTTCTAAACGAGTTAGAAGAAAATTCTTTACCGGTGTGGGAGTCATGCCTTGAGGGCAAGATGACCAAACCTTTTAGTGGAAAAGGTTATAGAGCCTAGGAGCCTCTTGAGTTAGTACATTCTGACCTCTGTGGTCCGATGAATGTTAAAGCTTGGGGCGATTATGAGTATTTCGTGTCTTTCATAGACGATTACTCCAGATATGGGTATATTTACCTAATGTACATGAAGTCTGAAACTCTTGAAAAGTTCAAGGAGTACAAGACTAAGGTTGAGAACCTCTTAGGTAAATCGCTTAAAACACTTCGATCGGATCGAGGTGGAGAGTACATGGACACTGAATTCCAGGACTATATGATAGAACACGGAATTACGTCCCAACTCTCAGCGCCTAGTATGCCACAGCAGAATGATGTATCGGAAAGGAGAAACAGAACCTTGTTGGACATGGTTCGGTCGATGATGAGCTATGCTCGTATCCCTGATTCTTTTTGGGGGTACGCAGTGGAGACTGCGGTTTATATTTTGAACAACGTTTCATCGAAGAGTGTTTGTGAAACACCTTTTGAGCTCTGGAGTGGACGTCAAGGTAGTTTACATCACCTCAAGATTTGGGGATGCCCGACCCACGTGTTGGTGTCAAACCTGAAAAAGTTGGAACCCCGTTCGAAATTGTCTCTATTCGTAGGTTACCCTAAAGAGACTAGGGGTGGTCTGTTTTACGATCCTAAGGAAAATAGGGTGCTTGTGTCGACAAACGCCACTTTCCTAGAGGAAGACCATGTCAGGGATCATTTACCAAGGAGTAAAATTGTGTTAAATGAAATGGACAATACATCAATAAGAGTTGCTGATTGGGCTAGTACGTCAACAAGTGTTGTTTATCCTAGCACGTCTAGTCAAATCCGTTCCCAAGAGTTTGGAATGACTCGACGTAGTGGGAGGGCTGTGAGACAGCCTGATCGCTACATGGGTTTAGCTGAAACCTCAGTTGTCGCTCCTGTTGATGACTGTGAGGATCCATTGACCTATGATCAGACAATGGTTGATGTTGACAAAGACGAGTGGATTAAAGCTATGGACCAGGAAATGGAGTCTATGTACTTCAATTGCATGCGGGAGCTTGTGGATCAACGGATGGGGTCAAACCTATTGGTTGCAAATGGATCTAGAAGCGTAAACGTGGCGTAGATGGGAAGGTGCAGACCTTCAAAGCCCGACTAGTGGCAAAGGGTTTTACCCAGGTTGAAGGGGTTGACTTTGAGGAGACCTTTTCACATGTTGCCATGGTAAAGTCGATCAGGATCCTTCTGGCCATTGTCGCGTATTATGACTACGAGGTATGGCAGATGGACGTCAAGACAACCTTTCTGAATGACAAACTTGATGAGACCATCTACATGGACCAACCCAAAGGGTTCATTGCCCAAGGCCAAGAGCAAAAGGTTTGCCAGCTTCATAGGTCCATTTATGGGCTGAAACAAGCTTCGAGGTCTTGGAATATAAGGTTTGATGAGGCGATCAAATCTTATGGCTTTGATCAAAATGTCGACGAGCCTTGTGTCTACAAGAAAATCGTTGACAAAATTGTCACATTTTTTGTGTTGTATGTGGACGATATTCTTCTCATTGGGAATGAGGTAGAATTTCTTACTGACGTTAAGAAGTGGCTAGCTTCGCAATTCCAAATGAAAGATTTGGGAGAAGCTCAGTATGTTCTAGGTATCCAGTTGTCAGGAGCAGGAAGAACAGTAACGCTAGTCTTGTCTCAGCGTCTTATATTGACAAGATGTTGTCTAGATATAAGATGCGAGAACTCCAAGAAGGCTTTGCGCTTTCGGGCATGGGGTTCACTTGTCTAAGGATAAGTGTCCTAAGACTCCTCAAGATGTTGAGGATATGAGACAAATTCCATATGCTTCGGCTGTAGGGAGCATGATGTATGTCATGCTGTGTACTAGGCCCGACATCTGTTATGCAGTAGGAATTGTCAGTAGGTATCACTCCAATCAAGGATTAGATCAATGGACACCAGTAAAGACAATCCTCAAGTATCTTAGAAGAACGAGGAACTACAACTGACTTAGTGTATGGCGGTGGGGATTTGATCCTTACGGGATACACGGATTTCGACTTTCGCACCGATAAGGATTCTAGGAAATCCACTTTGGGGTCAGCGTTCATTCTTAATGGAGGAGCGTAGTATGGCAAAGCATCAGCGAGGATGCATCGATTCCACTATGGAAGTAGTATGTATGTTGCAGCTTGTGAAGCCGCAAAGAAGTTATTTGGCTTAGGAAGTTCATGGCGGATTTGGAAGTTGTTCCAAATATGAACTTGCCAATCACAATCGCTCTGATGATGATGGTGCGAGAGCCAACTCACGTGAGCCTCGAAGCCATAAGAGAGGCAAACACATTGAGCGCAAGTATCATCCGACACGGGAGATTGTTCACCGCGGAGGCGTGGCGGTCACGCGAGATAGCGGCGTGAGCACAACGTTGTTGATCCATTTACAAAGCCCCTCACGGCTAAGGTGTTTGAGGTCATCTAGAGAGTCTAGGTCTTCGAGAGCTTCCTGACTAGGGCAAGTGGGAGATGTGTAAACGGGTATTCAATGCACTAGTTTATTGTATTACTTCATTGTAATTTATATACATTTCAGAAATGTATTTTCTCCCCTAGCTTAGTCCAAGTGGGAGTTAGTATGCATGAAAGGTTCCATTTGAAGGAATGAGAATCCCCGTGCAGCGGAAGACGATCGAATCGTCGTGATATCATTACGCAACTCGATTTTATTAAAACAATCTACAAAAGATCTAGGCTAAACATGCTGGAAAAGGAAGAAAAAACAACAAGTTTAGAGATACTTACTTGTTGAAGACTCTCTTCAATGTTTCTTCCTCAAATTACGAACTCTTCGTGCTTCTCGATCTCAACGAACTCTTCCCACGAACGGAACTCGAACACCACCACTTGGAGTCTCGGTTGTTCTCTTTTGGAAAAAGGGAAGTTATGTGGGAACTTTAGTGTTTTGGAGAGGGAGGAGAATTGAGGGAGAGTAGAGAAAATTCTTCTTCTCTTCTTTGATGAAAATCAAAAAAATGAGAGAATGGTTACATTTCTTCTTGTAAGAAGGGATTATATAGTGGAATGATGGAGTTAAAATCTCCACATTATTACCACTCTACCACAACCATAGGTTATGCAAATCTTATTTGCTTAACCACATAATATAAGATATCTCATATCTCATATTACAAATCTCATTTGCAATAATTGTGGATTAATTAAATTGAATCACATCCAATTTAATTTCTCTCAATTAATTTCTCCAATTAGCCCTAATTCAACAATTAGACTAACCTATAGTTTATTATGAATCTCATTCACATTAAACTATATATTCTATCATTCATATCTCATATAAATGACATAAATGCTGTTAAAGTGAAATTGAACACTTCAATTTCATACCAAAACATTAACCCTTCTTTTAACCCAGATTGAGCCAACCGAGGGACCTAATGGACCTACAGTGACGGGCTCCAATGATCCGAGATTAACCTGTCAAACTATTTGACCCGGTTAATCAACATTCATTAGCTACGGTAACACTCCACTATAACCCGTAGTTGCACTCTCGTCAGTGTAGAATATTACGTGTCCACTGATATAACCAATGCCCATGAGTCGACCCTTCACAGGTTGTTCGTAGACACGGCTGGATCAAATTACCATTTTACCCCTATGTATACCTCTTGTTCCTTAAATCCTCACTGCTCCTCTAATGAACAACATATTGTGATGGTCCAACCATACACAACACCTTTCTCGGGCCAGTGAGAAGGTGGGCGCCTATTGTCCAAGCCCTGGAGACAGAACTTAAGGGAACAACCCCTCTAGTTTTCCTAATGGTGGGAACGAGTGAATTCCATCTCGCGTAGTTAAGTTCCCAGCTCCCTACTTAGTTCTGTCCCTGAGAAAATAGGCATATTGAGCGAGTAACTGTGACCACCCTCACCCGTACTAGTCAAAGGACAGACCCCTGCAGACAGGAGTCCATAACACGGTCAGGATTCAGGTTGAGTCACTAATGGTCATCTACGAAGTTATTAAAAAGTTTATTGAAAAATTCAATGACCCTGGAGCTTAGTTTATTGAAAAAGTTTATAAATATTGCGAGACACAAAGTGATGAAATGAATAACTCTTATTAATTTCAAACAATATATTACAAACACGAGATTAAGACAAAATTCCCAAGAAACTCCCACTTGGACTAAGCTAGTGGAGAAAATACATTCCTGAAATGTACATAAATTACAATGAAGTAATACAATAAACTAGGACATTGAATACCCGTTTACACATGGGTCTAACCCCTTCAGGTTGGTCTACAAGTTTCCATACTGAATTGAAGTCCATTGACTCCATTTCAAGGTCCATGGCTTTGATCCACTAGTCCTTGTCTACGTCATTCATCGCCTGTTTATAAGACAATGGATCTTCTACGCCGTCATCAGGTATGACAACTTGAGTTTCAGCTAAACCCAAGTAGCGGTCAGGTTGGGAAACAACCCTCCCACTGCGTCGAGGCATTCCCAACGATTGAGAAGGACGAGACTGACTTGAGGTGCTGGCTCTTCCATCAACTCTTGACGAAGGTCCAGCTTCATCAACAACTCTTGTTGGTTCATGTGTAGCTTCATTTAGTACTAATTTACTACGCGGTTTGTGGTTCCTCATGTGATCTTCCTCCAAGATCATGACGTTTGTCGATACAATCACCTTGTTTTCTTGTGGGTCGTAGAAAAGATCACCTCTCGTTTCATTGGGATAGCCAACAAATTGTCATAACCTTGAACAAGGTTCCAGTTTCTTTGGGTTTGTCACGAGCATGTGTGTCGGACAGCCCCAGATCCTGAAGTGTTGTAAACTAGGTTTACGCCCCTTCCACAGTCAAAAGGTGTTTCTGAAACACTTTTTGATGGAACATTGTTCAAGATTTGAACTGCAGTCTCAATTGCGTATCCCCAAAACGAGGTAGGCAATTGAGCATAGCTCATCATAGAACGAACCATGTCCAACAAGGTTCTATTTCTCCTTTCTGACACACCATTTTGTTGTGGTGTATTAGGTGCTGAGAGTTGAGATTTAATTCCATGTTCTATCATATAGTCCTGGAATCTCAAATCCATATACTCTCCACCTCGATCGGATCGAAGTGTTTTAATGGTTTTTCCTAATGCATTCTCTACTTCAGTCTTATACTCTTTGAACTTTTCAAGAGCCTCAGACTTGTGATGCATTAGATATAGATAACCATACCTCGAATAATCATCTATGAAAGAGATGAAATATTCGTACCCACCTCGAACTTTAACATTCATCGGACCACAAAGATCCGAATGTACAAGTTTTAAGGGCTCTATGGCTCTGTAACCTTTTCCAGTAAAAGGTCGCTTGGTCATTTTACCTTCCAAGCAAGACTCACAAGGCGGTAAAGAATCATCTTCTAACTTGTTTAGAAGTCCATTCTTAGAGAGTCTCTCAATCCGGTTGAGATTAATATGACCAAGTCTAAGATGCCATAGATAGGTATTATTATTTGGAGAAATTCTTTGCCTTTTACTTTGAGTGTTAGTATTCTTAAACATCTCATGATTTAAAATTGTTTTAGTTTGATTCAGTTTAAGTACATACAAGTCGTTTTCTAACTTAGCACAACAAATATTGACACATTTCTTTGAAATGAACACTTCATTATATGAAAAGGTAATATAGTAGCCAAGTTCAATTAAACAAGTGATAGAAATTAAGTTCCTCTTAATTTTAGGAACTATATACAGATTTTCTAAAAATAAAAATCTATCTCTAAAAAATAGCTTGGCATCTCCCATTGCACGAGTGAAACGAGCGTCTCCGTTCCAGGCCACGAAGCGTCATCTCACCCTCTTCGAGCTCCTTGAAGGAACTAGTTTCCTGAAATGAAGAGCAAACATGATTAGTAGCTCCTGAATCAAGTATCCAGGTAAAATCATCATTTTCCACTAAACAAGTTTCAAGAACAAGTAAATCTGATTTAACTTTCTTCTCTTTGAGCTCAGCAAGGTATTTTGGGCAGTTTTGCTTCCGGTGCCCATCCACGTTGCAGTGGAAACATTTTTCTTTATCTGCAACCTTGGCTTTTCCCTTTCCTTTGTCAGCAGCAGGTACCTTCCCTTTCCCTCCTATCTTCTTCTTTTGGGTCTTCTTAAGCCCAGAAGATGAGCTACAAGACTTAGTCCCAGAGGATGAATGTGACGCCCGAGAAAGAGGGGTACATGAATGAACCGAGTCCACATCTGAATGAGAGGGATCCTGAGGATATGAAAGCATGGTGCCCGAGGAAAATGGGTACATGCGAGTGACAATGAGGATATGGAAGTATAGTTGAGAAAAGCTTAAAAAGAATTGATAGCTACTACCTATCCCAACAAGGTGCACCTTCCTTTTCGGTGGCTCAATCATAGGAACTCCATAGTTAAGCGTGCTTAGCTTGGAGCAATTCTATGTTGGGTGACCTCTTGGGAATTTTCCTAGGAGCATGTGAGTGAGGACAAAGCATGCTGAAAGGACCCTGTGTTGGTTTGTGGGGATAGTATCTTCACTCTTATAAGCAGTCATGGATGATATAATGACGCAGCCAGGTTGCAGAGGATCCTGGGCCTGGGGCGTTACAAATGGTATCAGAGCGAAACCTCTCCCAGTAAGATGTGGTTCGGGGACGAACCAAGGCGGAAGCTGGTGGGCATGTGACGCCCGAGGAAGAGGGGTACATGAATGAACCGAGTCCACATCTGAATGAGAGGGATCCTGAGGATATGAAAGCATGGTGCCCGAGGAAAATGGGTACATGCGAGTGACAATGAGGATATGGAAGTATAGTTGAGAAAAGCTTAAAAAGAATTGATAGCTACTACCTATACCAACAAGGTGCACCTTCCTTTTCGGTGGCTCAATCATAGGAACTCCACAGTTAAGCGTGCTTGGCTTGAAGCAATCCTATGTTGGGTGACCTCTTGGGAATTTTCCTAGGGAGCATGTGAGTGAGGACAAAGCATGCTGAAAGGACCCCGTGTTGGTTTGTGGGGGCAGTGTCTTCACTCTTACAAGCAGTCATGGATGATATAGTGATGCACCCAGGTCGCAGAGGATCCTGGGCCTGGGGCGTTACAATGAACCCTTCTAGAACCTTCTGGAATGGGCAAACAGATTTGCCTCTCCATCAGCTTGTCCGTTATTCTTCATAAGAGATTGGAAAGTTTGTAGTTCATTAAGGAGAGCAGTCATGTTATACTCTATCTTGTTCATCTCCGCATTGCTACGGAATGGCAGGAAACTCTTCGGAAGAGATTCCAGGATGAAGAATACCTGACTTTGCTCATCTAAGACTGCTCCGTTCATTTCCGCCACGTTGAAGTGAACTATAAGATCGAGAACATGTTCTCTCACTGAAGTTCCCTCCTTCATGCACACGTTATAAACGTACTTGAGGGATTCGTGCCGAATTTGTTCAGACGGTTGTTGAGACAAATTCTGCAGATAACCCATGATCTCACGAGCTGAGACCATACCCTCCAATTTCCTAGCTAAAACATCAGTTATCCAAGCCATGATATAGGCCTTGGCTTTTTCATTGGCCTTGGCCCAACGGTCAAACGCATCCTAAACTGATTGAGGTGCGTCTTGAGCAGGGATCTGAGGACATTCCTCAGTTAGTACGAACCGAAGGTCGTCAACAACAAGGATCGCATCCAGGTTTGACTTCCACGTAGTAAAGTTTTCACCAGTTAAACGTTCCTTTTTGAGTTAGGCTATATGAGGACACATGCTGAAAAACCAAAATAGTTCTAATTAGTTATCCCTTTTAACCCATTATAAAACCAATCATATTTAGCAAAATTATTAAAGAACCCTAGTGTTTAAACTAAACTCAATGTTTAAATTAAACCTTTAATTTTGCAACGATACTTCAAGGGTTTGGAACAAAAGCCTCCGTCGGCCGGTCAGTGATTCGTCCCTTGAATTGAGACTTTCTCAGCCAATTCTCACTACCAGAACATCCCATGTCCCAATGGTCCTTAGCTACCGTTTATTTGGTCAAGGACTTGTTAACTAGCTTAACTCGTCCCGTAAATGTGACCCTACCATTTTCAGATCCAATAGGTCCGAGCCAACAGGCTACTATTAAGAAAGACAACTGTTGGCAAATTACATAAGAGACCCTATCAATTTTTGGAGTTTGTGGTGTTCTGATCCCTATAGTTAGGCCATCCGTAGGGTTTGGCTGTTCCAGGACAACCTAGCAGGCGGACTATAGAAATCTCACGGTGCGACCTAATGGAGGAGACCGTAGGATATGTTGACACGTGTCCTGCTCCCATTTACTATAGATACTTCCCTCATTCACCTTGGTATTGAACCATGCAAACACATACCGTAGGGGGACACCCTATTGACGCCACGTAGCCGAGCATGGAACTCACGGTGTGAACTCTTGAGGACGTGAGAGTAAACTCGATGCGAACATCTCGTTTCCTCGCACTGAAGCTTCTAAAAATTAGGGTATAGGTTTAACTTAGTTGGATTCCGTATAAAAGAATCTATCTAAGTATATGCCTATTATAACTATTATAACTAGGTCTTTTAACCTTATGTCTAGGTGAATAAACATTTTAATTATCTAGGGATAAAATAGAACTAAGGTTAATTCAACTAAGGCTCCGGGTCAGTTCCCAGGTAGGAGGTGTTCCGTTAACCGTCAGCTTAAGTACCCCTAGCCTTAGACAGAACTTTACCGGTAGAGTTCCCTTATAACCAAAATTCTAACATCCTACTAGATTTTAAACTATTTAAAATACTACGTAAGACTAATTTCTAATCCTATTAGAAATTAAAACTTAGGTCTAAATTAATTTTAAACGATTTAAAACTAATTTTAAATTTTAACCCAAGTTCCTATGTTTGTATGCATTTCTTTATTATAAGTTATGGTTTCTAAAACTCCTTTAATTTATAACGGTTATTCAACATTCTGTTTGGAATTATAAAAAATATTCAACTAATTGAATTATTAAAATTACTTAAATAAAATAACATTTATTTTAAACTAAGTAATTTCATGGTCCATGCAATTTATTTTTCATATAATCTAATTATAACAATTATAAGTAATTACTCATGAAAAATAAATTAATCATGCATTTTCAACCATATTATATAACATTTATACAAATAAAATGCATGAACATGCTTATCCTAAGGTGGGAATAATCTAAATGGCATTCATAAAGACATAAAACCGTAAAACCGAAATATTTTGGCCCCTAAAGTGCATAAAATAAAATTACCTTAATTTTATTTCATTGAAACCGGTCAAAAAAACACCCTGAACCGACCTTGAACCACTCAAACCGGACCAAAACCAACGAACCAGCTTTAACCAGCCTGCTACTGCTGGATTTGCCTCACGGCGTTGCAACGCCCGCTCTAATCTATGCGCGCCTGCTATCGGGGTGGCGTTGCAACTCTATGGGGCAGCGTTGCAACGCCGCTGATCCCTTGAGCGCCCGCGTCGATAGGGGACGCCGCATTGCGACGCCGTTCTTGACGTTAGGTAACGATGAGCAGCGGCGCTGTAGCTACGCCGCTGGCGGCGACTTTCTTCTTCGAACACAACAGCTTCCATCTTCAATATCTCCTTTGATTCTCAATTGAATTTCTTGAAACTAGTCCCGAACGACTCGTAACTCAAATACAGACTCAATAATGCACTTTTGCCCAAAAACGCAGGGGCCTTTACATACAAATTGATCAAATCAAAAGAAGTAAACTATGGCCAAATACTCCTAAATAGTTTTACGGCAAACCCAATGCATTTCCCACCAAATCAATGCAATTTTGTTTCAAAACAAAACAATACAAGCATTACTCTGATACCAATTGATGGAGATCTGATCTCCTTGAGCAGCGAAAACGTGTTTGGGATCGTAAATTGCTTGATTGTTTTAATTGAAACAAAAACCAGTACATTGACAAAAACATACAGAACAAGCATGCTAATTCTAATCTAATTAGGCATGGAGATATACATGCAAACATTCCTAAATTTAACTATTAAGTTAAGAAGAGAAAGGGATTATTACCTTTGTAGACTCGCAGCAACTCCTTGTTCCAAGCAAATTCCAGTAACTCACCAACACAGCAACTCCTCTGTTCTTCACCAACAGAACACAACCACTAGAGTAAACCCTCTATCCTCTGAATGCTTAGATCCTCCTTGGTGGGAAGCATTCCAACTTTTGGAAGAAGAAGAGAATATGAGTGTGGGAGAGAATATTTTCAGCAATTCTCCAATTTGCCAAAATGAATATCAATCCTCCTCCCAATGAGCAACCCCCTTCTCCGTGTTAAACTGCCGATAAGGAGAAGAAGAGGGATAGTGGAAACGTGTCTGGATGACACGTTCCCTTATTTTATTATTAAAATAATAATAATAATTAAATAATAATAATTAAATCAAATTTAATTATTAATTTAAATCATACTTAAATAATACAAATTAAATATCATATATTTAATTTGGATTAAATCTCATTTAATCATATTACCCCTTTAACCTATAGTTTTAATGTACATCCAGTGTACATTAAATTTTAACCTATAGTTTTCAAATGTGAATCACATTTACATTTAATATAATATTTGAACTCTTTCAAATATTCAATTCTCTCATATAATTTAATATGAATCATATTCACATTAAATTTAATAATATATAGTTCCAAAACTATATATTATATCGTATCATATACATTAAATATATTCCCTAATGAATTTGAACATTTCAAATTCAAATGATCTAAAAACCCTTTACGAGCTAGAAGGTGAATCTATTGGACCTACAGATCAAAAGCTCCAACGATACGAGACTACTCGGTTAATCACATTAACCTCCCAATCAACATTCGTTAACTGCAGGAACACTCCACTAAAGTCCCCCAACTGCACTCTTCTCACTGCAGATATATTTCTGTGTCCACGGATATTGACCAATAACAGCAATTCAATCCTTCACTCATCGTTCGTAACACCGGTGGGTCAAATTACCGCTTTACCCAGGTTACATCTTGTGCCTTAAGTACCACGGTGCTCTCTAATGAACAATTTGTTTGTGGTCCTACCAACAAAAGCAGAGTCCCTCTCGGACCAATGAGAGGGTCGGACCCTTTGTTCAAGTCCCGAAGACACCACTTAAGGGAACATTACTCTACTTACCCTAGTAGGCGGGAAGGAGTGAATTCCATCTTGCTAAGTTAAGTTCTCAGCCGCTCACTCGGTCTTGTCCCCAATAAGGTAGGCATATTGAGTCGGCGAATCTGGTCACTCTCACCCATACTAGTCAAAGGACAATCCCTCGCGAACAAGAGTTCATAACCTGCTCAGGATTGAGATCAAGTTGCCTAGGTCATCCTAGTGAAATAGAAACCTAACTAGTCAACGGAGTTACAACTAGAGGTTGCTCTTTCGTGGTCCGGTCTTATATAATCTCATTACATAGGATATCCCCACTCACATGTCATCTACACGAGCACGTTAGGATCATAGTGTTTGTATCAAATACAAAGTGGGTCACATCCATAGTTTTACCAGGGTAAGGTACCCAAACCTTTTCCCCTAACTATAGACCCTTTAGGCTGTATCTTGAACCGAGATCCTTTATATGTACACTACATTCAGTTAAAGATTCATACAACAGCCTTGGATGTTTAGTTTATTGGAGTTAGGGTTTAAATAAAGGCAAACTCGTAGATAATGAACAATAACTCTTTATTGAAATAATAACACTTTATTACATTAATTAGAACATAAATACAAACTACGAGTTTTAGGGCACAAACCCCAACAAGTCTATGGTAGGACCTTAGACTTGTTGTTTATTAGAGAATCAGTGGTGCTTAAGGAATAAAGATGTAATCACAGAGGTAAAACGGTAGTTTTGACACAGTTGTGATTATGAACAGCCTGTGAAGGGTCGACTTATGGGTAATGATTTTATCAGTTAACACAATATAATCTACAGTGAGGACAGTGCAACTACAAGTCTATAGTGGAGTGACTTGTAGTTAATGAATATTGATTAATAGGATCAAAGAGTTTGATCAGTTAATCTCACATCATTCGAGCTCATGAACTGTAAGTCCATTAGGTCCCTCTGTTGGCTCAACATGGTTATATTGAGCATATAAAGTTAGGAATGAAATTGAAGTGTTCAATTTCATGCATGAGGTGTTATATCAATTATATATGATATAATTGATATAATATATGGTTTTAATGTGAATTAGATTCACATATAAACCATATAATAGTGGGAGAATAAATGAGGGATATGATGGTAATTTAAATCCCATTTCCCTACATATATAGTTGCATGAGATGCAACTTAATGCTAAGCTTTGGAAAACACTAGATTGTGATCTTGTGTGTTGTTGGAAAGGTTCCACAAACACATTCTCTCACAATCCCACAAACATGTCATCTCACCTAAAGGGAACCCACCTTCCTCCCTCACCTAGAGAACAGCGGAGAAGATCCGGTGGTAGTGTCTGTGATTGATTGGATTTGTGTTGCTGAGATTGTGATCGTGGGAGAAAGAGTACTCGAAGAAAAGTTTTTCAAAGGTATTATTCTTGTTTTCCATCTTGCTATTGTATGCTTAATCTAGTTAGTTTTGTTCTTGAATGAAATCCATGTAATGAAATTAAGAACGCGCGATTCACAATCGCTTCCGCTGTGGGCGATTCCCTTCAGCAAGAAATATATGTTGTTAGACAATGTATAAGTGATACCAGGGTTTACTAGAAACCGAATTTATGTTTCTTGCCTAATTAAACAATGTATTTCAGTATCTTTCCCCATTAATAAAGTGTTTATTTTAAATAAAGGTGTCGAAATATGTATAGCTTCATAAGAGATTGGTTTGAATATTTTAAGGCTAAATTCAGTCAAAATGGTTTTGAATATTGAATTATTTTAAACTGTAAATACACAAACTAAGAAATGTAAATTTTCTCCTAAAGAACATGCTCATCTTTTGCATCTTAGGTTAGGTCACATTAATCTTAATAGGATTGAGAGATTGGTAAAGAATGAACTTCTAAATGAGTTAGGAGAAAATACTTTACCAGTATCTGATTCCTGCCTTGAGGGCAAAATGACTAAAAGACTTTTTAGCGAAAAGATTATAGAGCCAAAGAACCCTTAGAGCTTATACATTCAAACCTTTGTGGTCCGATGAATGTTAAAGCTAGAGGAGGGTATGAATATTTCATCTCTTTTATAGATGACTATTCAAGATATGGGCATATTTACCTAATGCATCACAAGTCTGAAACACTTGAAAAGTTTAAGGAATTCAAGGTTGAAGTTGAAAATCAATTAGGTAAAACTATCAAAACACTTCAATCTGATCGAGGAGGAGGGTATATGGATTTGAAATTCTAGGGCTATATGATAGAACATGGAATTATATCCCACCTCTCAGTACCCGTTATGCCTCAACAAAATGATGTATCGAAAAGGAGAAATAGAACCCTGTTGGACATGGTTCGATCAATGATGAGCTATGCTCATCTCCCTGACTCATTTTAGGGTTATATAGTAGAGACTGTGGTTTATATTTTGAACAATGTTCCATAAAAAAGTGTTTCCGAAAAACTATTTGAACTTTGGAAAAGACGTAAAGGTAGTTTACGTCATTTCAGAATTTGGGGATGTGCAACACATGTGATTGTGACAAACCAAAAGAAATTGAAATCACGTTCAAAATTATGCCTATTTGTGGGCTACCCTAAAGAAATGAGAGGTGGATTATTCTATGATCCGAAGGAAGATAAGGTACTTGTATCGACAAATGCCACTTTCTTAGAGGAGGACAATATCAGGGACCAAAAACAAAGCAGCAAAGTTATATTAAGTAAGTTAGACGGAACAACAACAAAAGTTGTTAATAGTACTAGTGCATCCAACAAGAGTTGTTTATTCTAGTTTGTCAAGTCAAGAAAGTTCATCTCAAGAGTTGAGAGTGCCTTGACGTAGTGGGAGGGTTATAACACAACCTAACCGTTACATGGGTTTAACAGAAACTCAAGTCGTCATACCAAATGACAATTGTGAGGATCCATTGACTTATAATCAGACAATGGTTGATAAAGACAAAAACAAATGTGTCAGAGCTCTAGACCAGGAAATGGAGTCAATGCACTTCAATTCTGTTTGGGATTTTGTAGATAAACCTGATGGAGTAAAACCTATAGGTAGTAAATGGATCTACAAGAGAAAACGTGGTGTTGATGGAAAGGTGCAAACCTTCAAGGCTAGACTAATTCTAAAGGGTTATACCCAAGTAGAAGGGGTGGACTATGAGGAAACATTTTCTCCTGTTGTTATGGTAAAGTTTATCCGAATTCTACTTGCTATTGCCATATATTATGACTATGAGGTATGACAGATGGACGTCAAGACAACATTCTTGAATGACAGTCTTGACGAAAACTTCTACATGGACCAACCCAAAAGGTTCATCGAATCGGGGCAAGAGCAAAAGGTTTGCAGGCTTAAAAGGTCCATATATGGACAAAAACAAGCTTCTAGATCCTGGAACATAAGGTTTGATGTCTTGGGATGTATGTCCTCATCTCGTGTAGTTTGTAATATTCCAAGTTGTAAATAAATAAGAGTTATTTATTTCAACTTTATGTGAATAAATAAGAGTTATTTATTTGAACTTTGTGTCCCACATATTTCATAAACTTAATCCAATAAACTAAGCTCCAAGGTCATTGTATTATGAGAGAACTAAGAACTTGAACGGTGTGTAGTGGACACAAAGAGAGGATCACGTTCGAGTTAATGACCCAAACGATCTTAGTATATGGATAGGGTTGGAGACCTATTCATGGAAACATTGTGGATGCGACCCGCTTTATATTAGATACAAACGAGCTGATCTGACTCGTTCATGTGGTTGACATGCGAGTGGGGGCATCCTGTGCAATGAGATTGTACAAGACCGGACCGTAGATTATTAGACTTACTGATGTAACACCGTTAACAGTATAGGGCTAATAATTTCGTAGATGACCATTACTGACTCGATCTTAATCCTGAGCGTGTTACGAGCTGCTGTCTACGGGGGTCTGTCCTTTGACTAGTACGGGTGAGGGTGGAGTGTTATCTTCTCAGGGACAGAATCACGTGGGGAGTTGGGAACTTGACTACACAAGAAGGAATTCACTCGTTCCCGACTTTAGGGAAACTAGAGGGGTTGTTCCCTTAAGTGTGTTCACTTAAGTGCTGTCTCTAGGGCTTGAACAACGGGGCCCCACTCTCTCATTGGCCTGAGAAGGTTGTTGTTTATGGTTGGACCATGCAACGTAGTTGTTCATTATAGGAGCAGTGGGACTTAATGAGCAAGAGGTAGACACAGGGGTAAAACAGTAATATTACCCAGCAGTGTCTACAAACAACCTGTGAAGGATCCACTCATGGGTATTGGTTATATCGATGGACACAACTTGTCCTACAGTGATGAAAGTGCAGCTACGGGCTTTAGTGGAGTATTACCGTAGCTAATGAATGTTGAATAACCGGGTCAAAGAGTTTGACAGGTTAATCTCAGATCATTGGAGCCCGTCACGTGTAGGTCCATTAGGTCCCTTGATTTGCTCAAATAGGACAAATTGAGGGTTTACAGATTGGTGTGAACTTGAAGTGTTCAAATTCATTATTTGGGTATTTATATCTTTTATATGTGATATAGATGACATAATATATAGTTTGATGTGAATGAGATTCATAATAAACTATAGTATAGCCTAATCGATTAATTAGTGCTAAGAGGAGAAATTGATTTGAGAGAAAATTAAATTGAATGTGATTCAATTTAAAATTCCACATTTATGCAAATGAGATTTGTATAATAAGGTATGAGATACCTTATATTATGTGATATGCAAATATGATTTGTATATCATATGGTTGTTGTAAAATTATGATTTGGTGGAGATTTTAACTCCATCACACAATGGTATTTAAAGGCTTTGCAAGAAGCCTTTGAAAAAGCTCTTGCCATTTTTTGGATTTCCATCCAAAGAGAGCAAGTGAATTCTCTCTCAACTCTCTCTCAATTCTCCTAGATCTCTTCTCACCCAAAACCAAAGGGAGTCTCACACACTCTCCCTCAACCTCTTGAGAACAACCGAGAATATCCTGTAGAGGTGTCTTGTTGTTCGGATTGAGGTTCGTGTTCGAGGAGTTCGTCCGTTTGAGAGAGATCGTGACCGGAGGAGGAAAGCGTTGTAGAAGAGTTCTTCAGCAACTAAATAGCATTATCCTTACTGTTTTTCTTCTCTAGAATTGCATGTTTATCCTAGAATTAAAGTTGTTTAATTCTATTTTAAGAAAGAATTACACAACGAATCAACGACGTTTCACAACGTCTTCCGCTGCGGGAATTCCAAATCCCTTCATGATGAAGCAGTCAAATGATCTTATGGTTTTGACCAAAATGAAGATAAACCTTGTGTCTACAAGAAAATCATCAATAGTTATGTCACATTCCTAGTTTTATATGTGAATGATATCCTACTCATTGTGAATGATGTAGGTTATCTTACTGACATTAAGAAATGGTTAGCTACGCAATTGCAAATGAAAGATTTGGGAGAGGCGTAGTTTGTTCTTGGGATCCAGATTGTCCGGAACCGCAAGAATAAAACTCTATCATTGTCTCAAAGATCTTACATCGACAAAGTGTTGTTACGATTTAAGATGAAAGACTCCAAGAAAGGTGTATTACCTTTCAGGCATGGGGTTCATTTGTCTAAGGAACAGTGCTCTAAGACACCTCAAGAAGTTGAGGACATGAGACGAATTCATTATGCATCAGCTGTTGGGAGCCTGATGTACGCCATGTTGGTACTAGGCCGGACATCTGCTTTGCAGTAGGAATGGTCAGTAGATATCAATTCAATCTAGGACCAGAACACTAGACAACGGTTAAAACAATCCTCAAGTATCTTCGGAAAACAAGGAACTACATGCTTATGTATGGAGCTAAGGATTTGATCCTTATAGGATACATAGATTATATTCTAACTTTCAAACCAATAAAGATTCTAGGAAATCTACATCGGGGCCAGTTTTTACTCTTAACAGAGGCGTTGTAGTTTGGCAAAGCATCAAGCAAGGATGCATCGTGGATTCCACTATGGAAGCCGAGTATGTAGCAGCTAGTGAAGCAACTAAAGAGGTTGTTTGGATGAGGAAATTTATGATGGATTTGGAAGTTGTTCCAAATCCGAGTTTACCAATCATACTTTATTGCGATAACAGTAGTGCTGTGGCAAATTAACGGGAACCCCGAATGTGACGCCCCCGAATATCAAGCATCTTTAATTTGTGACTAGGATTAAGTCATTGGAGATTAAAGTAAGTGGGCCTTGGGGGCTTTGTAATTTAATGAAAAGTTATGAAAATTAAGGATTTGTATAAGTAAAGGATTTTTTTGAAGCAATCAAATAGGATTAAGGGCTTGTTGTGATTAAAAGAAAGAGAATTAGGCATATTTGTAATTTATGTTAAATTGATTTAGGGTTTTGTTAATAGGCACGCACTTCAAGGCTGTTGAACTCTCATCCTTCTCCTTCCCAGCCGACTGCTCACCATCGATTCCTCAAGCTTTCTTCCGGCAGCCGGTGACGATGGATCGTTCGACCATTACAGCTACGCGCCTTGCTGCAACTCCTCGCCGGAACTCGCGCGAGCGCCGTGACGCTTCTAGCCGAGCGAGGCGCACCGCAAATCATCGTTAGGGACCGCTCGCAGAAGTCGAGGGCGCCCTCCGCAAGCCGAGTCCGAGCGCCGCGCGAAGCAGTTATCCGCCGCGGCGTTACTCGTCTCCGCCGCAAGCCTCGCGCCGAGCGCCACGCGCGAAACATGTTGTCCTCGCCGGCGTTACTCGTCGAGGTGCCCGCCGCCGAGATCTGGCATGACGTGAAGCGCGCCCGGCCGTCGGCCTCCTCACCGTCGGTCGGCGGATCTCGCCGCGCCGCGCGCCTGCGTGAGTGTCGCTGGCGGCGCCGAGGAGCCCGTGCCGCGAGAAGAGGAACCTCGGCGGCAATGGCACTCCGTTGGTTCGGCCGGTTCACGCCCATTCGATCGGTTTTGAAGTTTCGGGACCGGTTTGGATAGATCGGGCCACGAGGATCTCAACGGTATGTTCCACGCGCCAAAGCGCGCCGCCCGCCGCCACCACACGCGCCGCGCCGGCCGCCCACGCGCCGCGCACGTACCACGCCGCGCGCCGCTTCACGGGCTGCTCGATCCACCTGTTTTGACCTCCCGAGTTCGTTTTAAGCGTCCGTTTGTGGTAATTTAGCCTAACGATGATTGAATTCAAAATAAGTGTCTAATTATGTAAGTTAATTAAAGAATTGATGAATGTGATTTAGGGGATTCGACTATCGAGCATGACTAAGCGAAACTTTGAGCTAGGAGCGGAATGTAAAGAGTTTCGAGCTAAGGTAAGGGATTTTCTACAAACGATCTTAAAAAGGGAAGTGAATACGATTTCCTGAAATATGTATTTGTTTTAAAGGATGAAAATTGAAGAATGACTTCAAAAGGTGAATTTCCAAAACTCATGCTTAGGGCTTGAATTTAGAGAGACGAATATTTCAAAGGGTTTCTCGAGAATCTCGAGTGAATGATTTTCAGAAGGCTTAGTAAGGGACCTTGTGCCGAACTTTTAATGGGAGTAAATGAAAATGATTTTCATGATTTTATGCGAAATAGTTATATTTTTCACATGAAAATACACAGATATTATTTTGAGAATACGTGATATTTTATGTGCAAATACTTCGATGTATTATGTGAGAATGAACCATTATTTTATGTGAAAGTATTCTCGTATGTTATGTATAAGATCCCATTATTTCATGTGAGAATAGGACAGTAGTTTTTATGAGAATGTTTCATGTTTCTTACAAAAGTATGATTTTTCAAACTGTCCATAAGAAAGTATGAATGATATATTGATGAGGATATTTGTGATATGTACACCATGATTATGTGGTGATGGGATCTCATGCATGTTTTGTATGCCACGAAATGAATTAACGAATAGTGTGGACATTGGTTATCACGAGATCGCTATGTGCATGGTCAAACATGCAATAGAGACCTATGGGTCAAAGTCTGAGGGTCCGTGAGGACACGAAATGAAATGACTCAGGATGACCAGTCGGCCTCACAAATAAATGAACAGCCATGGATTAAAGACCTGGCAATTAAATGAACAGCCATGGATTAAAGACCTGGCAATTAAATGAACGGCCATGGATTAAAGACCTGGCAATTAAATGAACAGCCATGGATTAAAGACCTGGCAATTAAATGAACAGCCATGGATTAAAGACCTGGCAATTGAATGAACAGCCATGGATTAAAGACCTGGCAATTAAATGAACAGCCATGGATTAAAGACCTGGCAATTGAATGAGCAGCCATGGATTAAAGACCTGGCAACTGAATAAGCAGTCATGGATTAAAGGCCTGACAATTAAATATGCAGCCATGGATTAAAGACCTGGCAACTCTAGAAAGTTTTAGATCACATCTATGTATGTAACGAATGAGTTTAGAGATCATGATTGTATGTGTATGCATATCCCGACCCCCACTTACTGGGTATTTTATAATACTCACCCCTCTACCTTTGTTGTGTCTTTCTTTGTTTTAAAATGTTTTCAGGTAGAGACGAGAGCATACCAAGCGAGTGGCATGGAGGCGCTACAGAAGCCATGGGAACCAAGTCATGAATTCCACATCCATAATTTAGAAAGAATTTTAAAAGATTATTGTCTTCCGCTTATGTAGTCTGAGAGTTTTGAAACTAGAGGCGAACTTAATTATGTTTCTTGTAAACGTTTTGTATTTCTATGGGATCCCAAATTAAATTGATTTTTATTTATTAACTGTTACTTAGTTTAAGCTCAGTTAAGGCCTCGAATGCATGCATGAGTAGTAATGTCCCTAGGAATCTACGTTAGAAAAGTAGGGGCGTTACAGTTGGTATCGAGCCCCAGGTTATAGGTCTTGTAGACTCGACACAGAGTAGAGTAAGCAACAAGTATCCCATGGCTAAGTAGCAACTCCAGTCACCGCCAGGTATGCCTTCGAATTAAAAGTTTTATTGTTCATGAAGAGAAAATTTAGTATTCTATGTAAGGATATTTTTATATAAAAATCGAGTTTGATGAATTTCCAAACTAAGAAAGAATGAGAATGTATGAACTAAACTGTATGTCTATGAAAAGGAAATGCATAAAGGGAATGCTTATATGCGAATCTATATGCGAATATGTCGTAAAGTTGCGTGATTTTTACGAAAGGAAAGAGAATACATGTAATCCCTGCTTTTGGCGATAGAAAGGAAAATGTTTATTTAAGGAGGTTCACGCTAAAAAAAAAAATGAAGTTTTATAGCCATAAAACACATATTCTGGGTTATTAAAAAGTCCGCTTTGACCAAGGGAGTAAAGAGTAAGACTTAAGAGGTTAGAGTGTTAAAGGTTGCTAAGAAACTAGATTACTTGAGTATGGTTTTCAATAATAAAAGTTAAGACTACTCATGAGAGGCGTTCAAAGTTTGAAGGTGTTCGGTAAGAGGTTAGTGGTCTCATTCATTCATGCTAGATCAATTGAATAGAAAGGTATGAGATTTAAGAAACGTACCACTTTGGAGTTTTCGACTTTGTTTGTTCCTGAATAAAGTCCCTTCATCTTCAAGTGATTGCATCACTATAGTATTTAAGGAGTTGAAGAGTAAGGAGAGCAATGGTGTTTTGAAAATGGGCTCGAGTTGTAAAGGGAAAAATAGATATTCTTGTTGAGATGAAAATTAATTCTTTCAAAATATTTGAAATACTTAGCTTTTATTTAGACCATTGCTCGAGAGGAAAGCCACAGGATATACACAATTAATGTGATACTACTGAGATAGGCATGATACGAAGTTTCAAAAGCGATACCTTAAGCTAAACAAACGTAATAAAGACAAGTATAAAGAAGAAAAGTAGGAAGTTAGGGTTTTAGTTTGAGAATACAAAAGAATTGATTGTCGGGACTCAGGCGGTGCACGATTAGACATTCATATGATCTTTGGTGTGTTCACGCTTGTGGAATGTGTATAAGGAACCTTGCCACTAATTTCTACCTGTTGGACTAGATTTACGTGTACAACTTGAAAGAGATAACATGAAGTGTTACCCTTGAACTCTTATGTAGTAAAGTTTCCTCTTCCCCAATCAAAGGGTTAGGGAGAGAGGATTCGGTTAATAGATGAAGGTGCTTTGAATCTCATCTTCGCTATATAGCAGTCAAGCTGAGGAACTTCTTTCAATTAGTAAAGTGTATAGGGGTAGTGGTCGAGCGACCATTAGAAACATGGAACTATAAGGTTCCTTGGTAAAGGCCAGATTGATGGGTTCTTAAGAAAGGTTTTAGTGAATTTGACCTTATGAGCAACTAGTACAGATAGTTGAGAAAGTCCTTAATCTTACTAAAAGAACAAAGTCAAGTTTAAGGAGAGTAAGCACAAGGATCAATGCGTTAGTATTAGATAAGGAAAGTTTAACCTTTAAAGTTACCCCTAACACAAGAGACAGACCTAAGTATGGAATTAAAAGTAGAGAGTAACAGTAATTTCTAATACTCCTTACAGAATGCTCCAATAAAGTAAAAGAACTCAAGTCACAGGTACATAACCTTCCAGGTAAGAGTTAGCAGTGGTTTATCGCCATAAGAAGTATTAGTGTGTTGCATAAAGGAGAAAGTGGTATACTTATGCGTGTGTATAAGAGATGAGAAGTGGAGACAGTTGTTGCTAAGGATAAATCTCTTCGTTTTGAATGAACGACCTATTCCACCAGTACGAGGAGCATAGTGTTCCTTAAGATGATCTTGGAGTCAAGTTAGCGCCCGTCATAAACCAGGGATTAGATATTCCGAAACGACTTTCAAATCACTTTTCGAACATCATGAAAATTATAGAGATTCGACTTAAGTAACCCTAATGTTGATAGACTTGATGGATTTAGCGCTCAAGAAAAGAGTAAAACAACTTTGTTGTACATAAGTTACTAGAGATGTTTTGGTTTAGCCCTAGTCTAAGAGGGGATATAGAAAGTACTTTTGAGCGATTAGTTTAGGCCTAAGGAGGGAAGAGTAAGCCCTAATAGGTGAAAGTAGTCGAAAGGTCACTAAGGAGTTAAGGGCTTAAGTAAACTTCAAAAGAGAAGCATAATAAAAGTTGTTAAGCTAAGAAAAGACGGGTATGTGACCTCGGTGTTCGATGTTAGAAAGGAAATGTCCGAGTTCAGGATGTATGGCTTAAAGGAAACTTTGTCAAGATAAGACTCACTTGCGCGTTATCAAAAAGGAGTAGTTTGGACAAAGGGAGGAAAGGATAGACATTACGAGGCGAAATTCTTTCAAGAAACCTTGAACAAGCGAGTTCATGAAGTAGGACCTTAGCAAAGGAATATTGTAATTCGGAAAGGTTCAAAGTCTAGAGGTGTTGAATAAAGTATTCGTATTCAAGGTTTGAACGTTAGAGTTTCATGACAAAAGGGTCGGAAAAGTTAAGAGATGTAGTGGATACCATTGGAAAGTATCCGACCCTGTTAGTGTTAAGAAAATTTCATTATATTCGAACGATCACCTGAACATGATATATAAGGAGTTGGAAGGTAATGGGAGAATGAGCTTTAAAAGACTAGATTCATGTTCGCGAGATCGCTTAGTATCGAAATTGTTATCGGTAGAGTTATATTAGGAGGGTGATACGAATGAATGACATTCCAGTTGTGCCATAGACCCAGAAAAGGTTAAAAGAGATAGAGTATGAGTTGTATCTTGAATAACTTGCTTTAAAAGGTTCATTCTAATGCCTAGAATTTGCGATGAAATTTTGCCACTTAATGCGATAACCTATAATTATTTAGACTTTAAAGTAAGGTGAGTCAAGAGGACTTCGTTACACTCTTTTAAAGTTTGTTTAAAGTGGATGTAGCAATTTGAATGATAGATCTCCTTGTCTTTTAAGAATAATCACTTACAATTAAAGAACTTAGTTCCACCTATATTGGGTTGTCCAACATTTATGTGTATGGTGTGTTTCTGAACCCTGAGTAATCTGAGATGAAGTTTGGAGGCATGATTGGTTTGTTTTCTGATTTTAGAAGTGAAATTTCTATCAAACAGGTGTTAGAGAAAATTTTGGCATTGTTGTAGTTATGCCGTTATGCTGCCGAAATTTTCGGAGCATTGTTGTGATAAAATTGGTAAAGTTTCACGGAATACATTATGTGTCACGACAACCAAAGGAGACCTAAGTTTGAGTTACTCGTACCATAACTTAGAGCAGCGAGTTATTAATTTCAGCAGAAAGCTCAAAGTTAGTTAAGTGCGTGAGTGAGATTATCGACACCTGATGTGTACTAAATTGTTGCTGGGAGTAGCGAGAACCAATAATGTAGGGAGTGCCGAACAGTGGAATTAAGTTACTAACTCCATCCTTATTGAAGTCACATCTCTTAGAAAGGTGTTAAAGTTATGGAAACGATGGTCAGTCGGAATGATCTAGTCATGTCTTGGAATGAATGCCAGTAGCTGGTGCAACAAACCTTAAAGAGGATTTTGTGACTCAACAACGATGTAATGGTTTTAGCAAAGAGTCCCTTTCTAAAGTCACAAAACAAAGGAAACTAATTAAAGGGCTAGAGAGAGAATTACGAGCTAAATATTCCGAGTTATCTTAGAAATTGAATCTGGAACTTTCCAAATATAGAATCCGAGTCAAGGGCCTCACTTATGTGGGCCTTAGTAGAAAGACTCCAGTGAAGAGAACGAGCTCAAGTTAAAGTTATGAGACCGCTGGGTAATAAGTTTACGCCAAGGTGTGATACTTGAGGAGCAGCTAGTGTTAATGCTTGCATAAGGATCGAAGACTCGCCGTAACCGAGTGGAGCGGGTGTGAGCAAGCTTTTCCAAGGCACTACAAGATTAGAAGCTTTCGAGGACGAAAGTTCTTAAGGAGGGAAGGTTGTGACGCCCCCGAATATCAAGCATCTTTAATTTGTGACTAGGATTAAGTCATTGGAGATTAAAGTAAGTGGGCCTTGGGGGCTTTGTAATTTAATGAAAAGTTATGAAAATTAAGGATTTGTATAAGTAAAGGATTTTTTTGAAGCAATCAAATAGGATTAAGGGCTTGTTGTGATTAAAAGAAAGAGAATTGGGCATATTTGTAATTTATGTTAAATTGATTTAGGGTTTTGTTAATAGGCACGCACTTCAAGGCTGTTGAACTCTCATCCTTCTCCTTCCGGTACCGATCGCTCACCATCGATTCCTCAAGCTTTCTTCCGTCAGCCGGTGACGATGGATCGTTCGACCATTACTGACTACGCGCTTGCTGCAACTCCTCGCCGGAACTTCGCGCGAGCGCCGACGCTTCTAGCCGAGCGAGCCGCACCGCCGCCCATCGTTAGGGACCGCTCGCAAGTCGAGGCGCCCCGCCGCAAGCCGAGTCCGAGCGCCACGCGAAACAAAGTTATCCTCGCGGCGTTACTTCGTCTCGCCGCAAGCCTCGCGCCGAGCGCCACGCGAAACATGTTGTCCTCGCGGCGTTACTCGCGTCGAGGTGCCCGCCGCGAATCGGCCTGTGACGCGTGAAGCGCGCGCCGCCCGTCGCCTCCTCACCGTCGGTCGGAAGGCGGATCTCGTCGCGCGCGCCGCCGGCTGTGAGTGTCGTGGCGCCGAGGAGCCCACCGCGAAGAGGAACCTCGGCGGCAATGGCACTCCGTTGGTTCGGCCGGTTCACGCCATTCGATCGGTTTTGAAGTTTCGGGACCGGTTTCGGATAGATCGGGCCACGAGGATCTCAACGGTATGTTCCACGCGCCAAGGCGCGCGCGCCCCGCCACCACGCGCCGCCGCCGCCGCCGCCACGCGCGGCCGCCGGCCACGCCGCTTGCTTCACGAGTCGCTGCTCGGCCCACCTGTTTTGACCTCCCGAGTTCGTTTTAAGCGTCCGTTTGTGGTAATTTAGCCTAACGATGATTGAATTCAAAATAAGTGTCTAATTATGTAAGTTAATTAAAGAATTGATGAATGTGATTTAGGGATTCGACTATCGAGCATGACTAAGCGAAACTTTGAGCTAGGAGCGGAATGTAAAGAGTTTCGAGCTAAGGTAAGGGATTTTCTACAAACGATCTTAAAAAGGGAAGTGAATACGATTTCCTGAAATATGTATTTGTTTTAAAGGATGAAAATTGAAGAATGACTTCAAAAGGTGAATTTCCAAAACTCATGCTTAGGGCTTGAATTTAGAGACGAATATTTCAAAGGGTTTCTCGAGAATCTCGAGTGAATGATTTTCAGAAGGCTTAGTAAGGGACCTTGTGCCGAACTTTTAATGGGAGTAAATGAAAATGATTTTCATGATTTTATGCGAAATAGTTATATTTTTCACATGAAAATACACAGATATTATTTTGAGAATACGTGATATTTTATGTGCAAATACTTCGATGTATTATGTGAGAATGAACCATTATTTTATGTGAAAGTATTCTCGTATGTTATGTATAAGATCCCATTATTTCATGTGAGAATAGGACAGTAGTTTTTATGAGAATGTTTCATGTTTCTTACAAAAGTATGATTTTTCAAACTGTCCATAAGAAAGTATGAATGATATATTGATGAGGATATTTGTGATATGTACACCATGATTATGTGACTGATGGGATCTCATGCATGTTTTGTATGCCACGAAATGAATTAACGAATAGTGTGGACATTGGTTATCCTGAGATTGCTATGTGCATGGTCAAACATGCAATAGAGACCTATGGGTCAAAGCATGTGGGTCCGTGAGAGACCGAAATGAAATGACTCGGGATGACGAGTCGGCCTCACAAATAAATGAACAGCCATGGATTAAAGACCTGGCAATTAAATGAACAGCCATGGATTAAAGACCTGGCAATTAAATGAACGGCCATGGATTAAAGACCTGGCAATTAAATGAACAGCCATGGATTAAAGACCTGGCAATTAAATGAACAGCCATGGATTAAAGACCTGGCAATTGAATGAACAACCATGGATTAAAGACCTGGCAATTAAATGAACAGCCATGGATTAAAGACCTGGCAATTGAATGAGCAGCCATGGATTAAAGACACGCAATCTGAATAAGCGATCATGGATTAAAGGCACGACAATTAAATATGCGACCATGGATTAAAGACACTGCAACTCTAGAAAGTTTTAGATCACATCTATGTATGTAACGAATGAGTTTAGAGATCATGATTGTATGTGTATGCATATCCCGACCCCCACTTACTGGGTATTTTATAATACTCACCCCTCTACCTTTGTTGTGTCTTTCTTTGTTTTAAAATGTTTTCAGGTAGAGACGAGAGCATACCAAGCGAGTGGCATGGAGGCGCTACAGAAGCCATGGGAACCAAGTCATGAATTCCACATCCATAATTTAGAAAGAATTTTAAAAGATTATTGTCTTCCGCTTATGTAGTACAGAGTTTTGAAACTAGAGGCCGAACTTAATTATGTTTCTTGTAAACGTTTTGTATTTCTATGGGATCCCAAATTAAATTGATTTTTATTTATTAACTGTTACTTAGTTTAAGCTCAGTTAAGGCCTCGAATGCATGCATGAGTAGTAATGTCCCTAGGAATCTACGTTAGAAAAGTAGGGGCGTTACACCGAAATCATAAGAGAGATAAACACATTGAGCGGGAGTATCACCTAATCTGAGAGATAGTGCATCGAGGAGACGTGAACGTCACGAAGATAGCTTCGGAGCACAATATTGTCAATCCTTTTACAAACGCTCTCACAACTAAGGTGTTTGAGAGTCACCTAGAAGGTCTAGGTGTATGTGTCTTACCCTAACTAGGACAAGTGGGAGTATGTTATACAAAGTGTATTCAAATGTCCTAGTTTATTGTATTTACATTACTGTAATGTTTATTATGTACTCCACTAGCTTAGGTCACGTGGGAGATTGTTGGGTTTTATGCCCTAAACTTGTGTAGTTTTGTAAATTATTAATAAATAAATAAAAAGTTATTTATTATTGTATTCTCGCACATAAAACTAAATCCAATAAACTAAGCACCAAGGTTATAATGGTAGATCTTGAACAAATGTATAGTGGGCACAAGTTGGATTATGTTCAAGTATATAACCTAAATGGTTTATGTTATACGCCTGAGGTTGAGAACCTTATACTGGTAACACCATGGATGCGACCCGCTTTGTATTCAGTACAAACGAGGTAATCCAACTCGTTCATGTGGTAGACATGCGAGTGGGGGCATCCTGTACGATGAGATTGTACGAGACCAAACTATAAATTATTAGCTTATTAGTGTAACACTGTTAACAAGATAGGTTTAATAATTTATAGATGATCATTAGTGGCTCGACCTGAATCCTGAGCAAGTTACGAACTCTTGCTTATAGGGGGTTGTCCTTAGATTAGTATGGGTGAGAGTGGCTTGTAGCCGACTCAATATGCCTACTTTCTCAGGGACAAAATCTTGTAGGTAGCTTGGGACTTAACTCTGTGAGATGGAATTCACTCATTCCTGAATTAAGAAATTAGATAGGTTGTTCTCTTAAGATCTGTATCCAGGTCTTGAACAACGGGGCCTCGCCCTCTTACTGGCCTAAGAGGGATTATGTTTATGGTAGGACCATAGACTTGTTGTTCATTAGAGGATTAGAAGTGTTTAAGGAGCAAGAGGTAATCACAGGGGTAAAATGGTAATTTAACCCAACTGTGATTACTAAAAACCTGTGAAGGGTCGACTCACAAGTATTGCTTATACCAATGGACACAACAAAGTCTACAGTGAGGAGAGTGCAACTACGAGTCTTTAGTGGAGTGACTCGTAGTTAATGAATGTTGATTAATTAGATCATAGAGTTTGATCGGTTAATCTCGTATCATTGGAGCTCATGATTTGTAGGCCCATTCGGTCCCTCTATTGGCTCAACATGGAAATATTGAGGGTATAAAGTTTGGAGTAAAAATTGAAATGTTCAATTTCACACATGAGGAGAAATATCAGTTATATGTGATATAATTGATATAATATATAGTTTAATGTGAATTTGGCTCATAATAAACTATATACATGTATATGAGAGATATGAAAATTGAGTGTTGATGCAATTCATACATATTATATAAATGTGATTTATATAATAAAGTATGATATACCTTATAATTATGTAAATATGTCAATATGATTTGCATATACATAATATGAGCACTATATTGAACAATAAGAATAGGATGATAATTTCCATCATATTTCGCTATAAATAGATGCATGAGATGCACTTTTGTGATGATGCTTTTGTGAAACCCTAATGCTCATAAGCTTGTTGTGGCAATTCTCATAACAAGCTCTTCCTCTCAAAAATCTTTCTAGACTCCCCTAACTCCTAAGAGTAATCCCACCATCCTCCCTTTCCTAGAGATACAACGGAGAAGATCTAGCGGCGAGATCGATTGTGTCGGGATCGTTGAGAACGTGAGATCATGAGGAGCAAGGAGCACTAGAAGATTTTGATCTACAAAGGTATAATGCTATCGATGTTTCTCTATCTACATGCTTAATCTATTTTATATATTGTCCTTGATTTGATTTTTTGACAAATTTCGAGAACACACAATTCAAATCGCTTTTGCTGTGGGATTCAATCCTATCAAATATATACCAAATCAAAATACAGTGACCAAATTAGCAAACTAAAACCTACAGATTTGCCATAAAAAAAATGCACACGGGCTAAATGACCAAATTAAACCTACACTATTGACCATAAAAAAGGAAAAAAAAGGCGGGTAAAGGCAAATGAATGAAAATTGAAACTGAAAAAAATGCAGACAAACAGAAGCAACTAATCAAATATTAGAAAAAACAAACCTAAACCTATAGGATTGACAAAAAAAAAAAAACAAAAGCTAAATCTTACCTGCCAATGATGAGGACTCATTAGAAGGAAGTATTGACAATGATATTTCTCTTTATTTCTCTATTGAATCATCTAGCCTCCCTCGATCTTTTCCTTTTCCTCCCTCCAATCTCCTAGCTTCCCCTTGCCTTTTATTCTCCCTCTCCTTAATCCCCCCATTCAATCGATGGATGACTTATTCAAAAAAAGAAAAACTACAAAGGAGAGTTTGTGGAGAAAGAATCGTGAAGAAAGTGAAAGTGGGAGAGTGTGGAGAGAAGGTGAGAAACATAGGGAGTGGGTGGTTGAGTGATTTGTTTTTTGAAAAAATAATAAAATAAAATAAAATAATAAAATAAAATAATTTTCTTTTTTAACAATTATATATATATATATAAATAATAATAATAACAACAATAATTAGATTTAAATTAACAAACAATTTTAGTTTTTTTTTAAAGAACTTTTATTTACAAGAAATAATTATGGGATAAAAATAAAATTACCGGACCAAATATGGTATCTACAGTTTGCCCCCTTTGTGTATCCTTGAGGGATTGAAAAGGTAGACAACGGAAAAGATAGAGTATTATGATGGTGAATTTTATTTTGAGAAAGTTGGCAAAGACTTCGACATTGACTAAACAATAAGGTTCGATCTGACCAAAACAAAACAAAAACTTTATTTCAAAAGGGACAACAATTTTTATTTCAAAACATGTTGCCAAAGATCAAACACAAAGTAATGATTTCATATTTCAAAATTTGTTTAGAAATGACCACGGTTTTTATTTCAAAACTTGGGTGCCAAAAGATCAAACATAAAACAAGAATTTCTTATTTCAGAAATGTTTTTAGACGACAACGGTTTTTATTTCAAAAATTTGTTGTCAAAATCAAATGCAAAACAAGAATTTCTTATTTCAGAAATTTTGTTTCGAAGAGGACCACAATTTTTATTTCAAAACTTTGGTGTCGGAGATCAAGGATTTCTTATTCATGAAACTTGTTCTAAAAAGGGACGACTATCTTTATTTCAAAATTTGGTTGTCAAAGATCAAACATAAAACAAGAATTTCTTATTTCAGAAATTTATTTTAAAAAGGACAATGGTTTTTATTTCAAAACTTTGTTGTCAAAGATCAAACACAAACCAAAGATTTCTTATTTCAGAAATTCAATTTGAAAGGAACCGATTTTTATTTCAAAACTTTGTTGTCAAGATCACAAAGGAAAACAAAGATTTCGTATTTCAGAAATTTTCTTGGAAATGGATCAGTTTTTATTTCAAAACATTGGTGCCAGAATGAAAATTTCTTATTTCAGAAATATGTTTTAGAGAGAACAACGATATTTATTTTAAAACTTTGTTGTCAAAATCAAATGTGAAATTAGGAATTTCGTATTTCATAAATGTGTTTGAAAAGACAACGATTTTTATTGCAAAATTTTGTTGTTAGAGTCAAATAAGATGTAGAGATTTCGTATTTCAGAAATTTCCTTTGAAATTGACTGATTTTTATTTCAAACTTTGGTGTCAGAAATAAAAAAAAAAAACAAAAATTTCTTATTTCAGAAATTTATTTTAAACAACAACAATTTTTATTTCAAAATTTTGTTGTTATAATCAAATGCAAATCGAAGATTTCGTATTTCAAAAATTTACTTAATACGACAAAAGTTTTTATTTCAAAATTTTGTTGTCATTATCAAATACAAAGGAGAGATTTCATATTTAAGAAATTTACTTCAAAAGACAATGGTTTTTATTTCAAAAGTTTATTGTTAAAGTCAAATATAAAACAAGGATTTCTTATTTTAGAAATTTGTTTTAAAATGGACAACGATTTTTATTTCAAAACTTTGTTTGCCAAAATCACAATGCAAAACAAGGATTTGATATTTTAGAAATTTGCTTAATAAGACAAAAGTTTTTATTTCAAAACTTTGTTGTCATAATCAAATACAAAGCTGAGATTTCATATTTCAAAAATTTACTTCCAAAACCAACAATTTTTATTGTAAAACTTTATTGTCATAATCAAATGCAAAACATGGATTTCGTATTTCAGAAATTTGCTTCAAAAGACAATTGTTTTTATTACAAAACTTTATTGTCAAAAATCCATTACAAATAGTAGAGTTCTTTTGAACATGTTGAAAATTTTCATGAATGGAAAACGTCTACATGCATAAAATATGAGCGTTAATGAAAATCATATCGAAATGATAAATACCACTCAAAAGAAGTTAGGTAGATATGTCAATCCAAGCTGCAATATTGATGCAAGATGCATGAATTATTTATCATGAGAATGACCTATATAAAATAGGCACATGAATACTTTTTCCAAAGTTTATTTGACACATTGTCATGGATTGAACATGCTCATTGACTATAAGTCATGTATGACGATACATGCCAAGAATTGTTTTGCTTCAATTGATGAAATTGACTCCAAGGTATGGTGCAATGATGCATATGCATGCTAAGGGTAGATTGATGATGCAACATGTATGCATGATGATCTATTTTCACAATATAATCATGATATATATATATATATATATATATATATATATATATTTATGGGGCAATTGGGCTGGTAGCAAAGAGACCCAATATAATTGTCCATATAGCAAATGACTCAATCTATTTGAAAAAATAGCAAAAAATTGAAAAGAGCAATTAAAATTACTAAAACACCTTCATCACTGATATCAGTGATATCACTAATAGGATGCTATCAGTGATATCACTGATAGAAGTCTGTTTATTTAATAACTAATTTTTTTGTCTGTTTATTTAATAACTAATTTTTTCTTATAATTTTAGTTTTTCATCACCCCATTGATAGTAAACGAAGAAGAAATTCAGTCAACCAATTTTCAATACTTTGTTGAATTGTCAATGAAAGAGTTGGAGAAAAGAAAGGTAGAAGAAGAAGAAAAAATGGATGCGGAAGAAAGGGATGTTGAAGAAGAGATTGTGGAGAAGGTGGAGAAGGCTTTAGAGGAAAAAATATTAAACCAAATTCAGGAATTAAGAGATGGACAACAAGAGATCAAAAACTTGTTAATCTCTTTGTTGGAAGTTATAAATGAAAGACTTCCAGAGATAGCAAAACCATCTCAAGAACAAGAATCCCCATTCCAAAAAATAAACCTCCAACTTCTAGTCTTGAGCAAATTGAATCTATTACAAATATCGACAATCTAGATAAGATGGTTGAATATGCAACCACTTATGCAATGGAGAAAGAGGTAAATTTATTTATTATGTTATCATTGATATCACTGATATCACTGATATCTACTGATCACTGATATTATTGATATCATTGATATCACTGATATCTGTTGATCACTGATATCACTTGTAACGCCCCTACTTTTCTATGACCAACTCCTAGGGACATTACTACACATGCATGCATTTATAGGCCAAGAGATAAAAGATCTTAAAAGTAATTTCCAACCAACATAAAGAGTTTCAGGGATCCCAACAAATAAACATTAAAAACAGATAAAAGCATCGACTTGGCATGGCCTATTAAAACTGTAAGTACTTTTAAACTCCAAATAAAACATAGAGACAACATCAGTTTAAAACAGGAATATGCGGAAAACATGTCGGTCCCCATGGTTTTAGTAACGCTCCCCCGTCACTCGCCTTGTACGTCCTTTCCTTTACCTGAAAAACATTTTTAAAAGAAAGGGTGAGTATTGCAAAACAATACCCAGTAAGTAACCTCGCTACCGAGGTTTGGGATATGCATACACATACAATCATGACCTTTAAACTCATTCGTAATATACATATGCGGGGCCTAAGACTTTCTCATATTGTCAGGTCTTTAATCCATGACTGCTTATTTAATTGTCAGGTCTTTAATCCATGACTGCTTATTTAATTGTCAGGTCTTTAATCCATGACTGCTTATTTTATTGTCAGGTCTTTAATCCATGACTTCCTTTTTACTTGTGTGGCCGACTGGTCATCCTGAGTCATTTCGTTTTGAGTCCCTCACAGACCCCTGCACTTTGACCCATAGGGTCTCTATTGCATGTTTGACCATGCACATAATGATCTCAGGATACCAATGTCCACGCTATTCATTAATTCATTTCGTGGCATACAAAACATGCATGAGGTCCCATCATTCACATAATAGTAGTGCACATGTCACAAACATCATCATCGATATGCCAATCATCCTTTTCTCATAGACAGTTTGAAGATCATACTTTTGTAAGAAAACATGAAATATTCTCATACCAATTACTGTCAGATTCTCACATGAAATACTGGAATACTTTTACATAGCATACGAGAATAATCTCACATAAAATAATGGTTTATTCCCACATGATGCATCGAAATATTTGCACATAAAATATTAAGTATTCTCACGATAATATCTGTACATTTTCATATGAAGAATATAAACTAATTTTGCATGAAATCATAAAAATCATTTTCATTCAATCCCATTAAAAAGTTCGGCACAAGGTCCCTTACCTCGAGGTTTGATCTCACTATTTCCTTCTAACCCTTAATTTAACGGTCTCTTCCAAATAACCTGAAACCAAGAATTCTTTTATTTCGTTACCCTTCTACGCAACTCATCCAATACAACAAGTCTAAGTACCAAAAGCGTCTAAATTCTCATTTTGTTCCAATTACCTCAACTCCGAAGAACAAACTGAATGTTGGTTTATTTGCTCCGAAACTACTTGGGAATCTTGATCCTGAAATTCAGTTCGTTCCTGCAATAATCTCATAAGCATATTTTCATACAATTCCGATCCGAATAACCCTATAATCCAAAATCGAAGAGGGTTTCGCGTGGCTCACCTATTCCACAAACTTGACCTCGAGTACCTCCGGATTTGCAGCGTAACGACGAATAACAGCCGCTGGTCGGACTCCGGCGTGGCTGCACTCGGCGCGAATGAAGCTCTCGGATCGTGGGTCTTCGCCGGCGAGGTCTTGCGGTCGGCTGGACGAAAGAACTGTACTCCCGAGCGGCGGCGGCTGGGGTTTCACCACAAGTAGCTAGGGCTTCGCGCGTCTCGGCGTGGGTGCGCAGCGTTCGCGACGGATGGGCGCTTCAAGGCCGGTGCTTGCTCGTGAAACGCAGCGTCCGTGGAGGCCCTCGGCTGGAGCTTCGAGCTCGCGAACGGCGTGATCCCGTGGTGCACGGCGATGGCGTGCAGCGGCGCAAACGACCGGACGCGCAAAGAAGCTCCGGCGTAGTCTCTGGTGGCTGAGTCCTCCTCCGTGCGTGGGTTGCAGGCGAGCGGTGGAGCAGTCTCCTTCCTTGCGTTCGCTGGCGAGGGTATCTGTAGTGCAAGTGGCTGCCGGCAGTAGGAGTAGTGTGACAAAGAGGAGAGGGGGACGGTCGGCTAGGGCAAAACAAGAGAAGAAGAAGAAGATGGAAAAATATTAGGGTTAGGGTTTGAGCTAGGGTTTGCCTCAATGTGTTTTAGGGTTAGATTCTCTTCCAATTTAACTTTAGGATGCTTAAATACTACAACAATTGGGCCAACAATTAAAGTCCTATATACCCCTCATTTAGTTATTATTAACCAACGTGCCATTGTCACTCCTCTCTCTTTTGCTTTTATAAATAATTCCACCTGGAAAAGAAACAAATCGCTCAACTGAATAAGCTTAAGGCTTCACTCTCACCGAGCTTGATTAAGATCACTAATCCAACTAAACCTAGCGGTTACTAGAGCGTTAAGTAAAATAAAAAGTAGTACCTGTGATGGCGGTCGTCACAATCTTCCCTCCTTAAGAACTTTCGTCCTCGAAAGTTCCTATTCTTGAAATAGTTCTGGATATTTAGCTCGCACTTCCTCTTCTCGCTCCGTGTAGCTTCTTGGGGGGCGGTGATTCTGCCATAACACTTTAACTAGGCTGATCTCACGGTTACGGAGGGTCTTTCGATCTCTTGCAATAATTTGAACCGGCTGTTCGCCGTAACTCAGATCTTCTGCTAATTGTAATGGTTCGAAGTCTACGACATGAGTCGGGTCTGGAACGTACTTTCTCAACATGGAGACATGAAACACGTTATGAACCGCTGAAAGAGAAGGCGGTAGTGCTAATCTGTAGGCCACTGCCCCAATCCTCTCTAAAACCTCAAATGGTCCGGTGAATCGCGGACTCAACTTCCCTTTACGGCCAAACCTTAGAATTCCCTTCATTGGGGCCACCTTAAGAAATACGTGGTCCCCAACATCGAATTCTAGGTCCCTTCGTCTCGTGTCGGCATAACTCTTACATCGCTTTGGGCGGTTCGCATCGCGCGCCTAATCTTTTGTGATCGCCTCATTAGTGACTGTACTAGTTCGGACCCAACAATCGGCGTTCACCAACCTCTCTCCGTAAAAACGGGAGTTCTCGCAACGTTTTCCATAGAGAGCTTCAAATGGAGCCATTCGGATGGTCGATCGATAATCGTTATTATAAGCAAACTCCATCAAAGGCAAATGAGTGTCCCAATTTGCTCGGGAAGTCTAAAGTGCAAGCTCGCAACATATCTTCTAATATCCGTTTAATCGCTTGCATGCGCCCATCCGATCTGCGTGGATGAAAAGTCGTACTAAAGTTCAAGCTGCGAGCCTAACGCTCTCTGTAAACTCCTCCGAAGTTGGAGGTGAAACGAGGATCCTCATCAAATAATCTTGACCTGGAATCCCATGCAACCGGACTATCTCCTCTAGGTAAAGCGCGCCCACTTTATCTGTTGAATAGGTGGGTTTCCTGTATGAAATGTCTTGACTTGGTTAATGGCCCACTATGACCCAAATCACCGAGTAACCTCGTAAAGTTCTAGGCAGTCCGACTATGAAGTCCATTGAGATCTCCTCCCATTTCCACTGAGGTACATGTAAAGGTTGCAGTAATCCTGCGGGTCTCTGTCTAGGTGCCTTCACACCGACAAGTCAAACACTTGGCGACAAACTCTACTCGTCGCGCTTCATGTTGCACCACCGTAACGATCGCTTTGGATCTCGGTACATCTTGGTACCGCCGGGATGCATAGAAAATGGTGAGTTATGGACTTCGCTCAAGATTTCGCCATTTGTCGTCGCTTTGGCACACATAATCGACCTTGAAATAGTAATCCTCCATCTGTGGATAGGGCAAACTCTGTCAACTCACCTGTAGTTACTGCAGTACGCTTTTCTACTAACTGAGGGTCCACCAGCTGAGCCTCAATGATACGTTGTCTCAAGGTCGGTTGTCGTTAATCGGGCTAAGCGAGCCGTGGTCTTTCCTACTAGTATTGCAATTTCACCGAGCAAACTCGCTGTAACTCGTCTTTATCAGTAACTTTCGCGCAAGTATGCAGCAAGCTTCTCGCCGAGGGCATCGACCACTACATTAGCCTTACCGGGATGGTATTGTATGTCAATGTCATAATCCTTCACTAATTCCAACCATCTGCGTTGCCTCATGTTCAATTCTTACGGGTGAGCAGATACTTTGATTTTTTATGATCCGTAAAAATCGGATTTTCTCGCCATATAGGTAGTGTCTCCGGATCTTTAATGCAAAGACCACTGCTTTGCTAGTTCCAGTCATGAGTTGGATAGTTCCTCTCGTATGCGTCTTCAATTGTCGGGATGCATAAGCTATTACCTTACCCGTCTTTGCATTAGTACACGGCCCAACCCTTTCTTAGAAGCATCATCAGTAAACCACAAAGCTCCCTGTTCCTCGGGAATCAGAAGAATCAGGGGTGACACTAACTGCGGCTTGAGTTCCCGGAAACTCGCCTCACAAGCATCATCCCAAACAAATGAGTTTCCCTTACGCCACACGGTGAGTCATAGGCATGGCTATCTTGGCAAAATCGCACTAAAAGCGTCTATTGTATCCCTGCAAGACCCGTAAAACTACGCACCTCTGAAGCGGTGGTCGGACGAGGCCACCGTGTGTGACGGCCTCCACTTTCATTTGGATCAACAGAGACTCCGACCGGACACAACATGCCCTAAGAAGGATACTTGTCTGTGAGCGTAATTCACACTTGGAAAATTTTGCATATAACTTATTCTCTCTCAGCGTGAGTAACACTTTTCTTAGGTGCATTTCATGCTCTTCATCACACACGAGTATATCGGTATATCATCGATGAACACAATCACGAACGATCGAGAAACTCCTTGAATAAACGGTTCATCAAGTCCATGAATGCGGCGGGAGCATTGGTCGAGACAAACGGCATCACTTTGGAACTCGTAATGCCCATAACGTGATCTCGAATCTTTGTTTTAGGGATATCCCCTTCACCGATCCTCAATCGATGGTAGCTCGATCTCGGATCAATCTTAGAGAACATCGTTGCTTCCTTGCAACCGATCGAACAAATCATCTATTCGGGGAGAGGGTATTTATTCTTGATCGTAACTTTATTCAACTCTCGTAATCTATACACAGCGCATGGATCCGTCTTTCTTTCTTTTCACGAACAATACAGTGCTCCCAGGCGAAACGCTTGGGCGTATAAACCCTTTGTCTAGCAAGTCTTGTAATCGTATTTTTAGTTCTTTCAACTCGCTGGCGCCATTCTCAGACGGGGCCTTGGATATCGGGTCGCCCCAATTCCAATCCGATGCTAAAATCTACCTCCCTGAGTGGAGGTATTCCGGGAGGTCCTCGGGAAAGACGTCAGTAAACTCATTCACTCATCGGGTATGCGATGTCATTTGTGATCTCCGTGCACCTTGCATCTAGTATGCAAGCTAAGACGCCCAAGCTCCCCGATGTAATAACTTTCTCGGCCTTAGGGGCGTAATTACCTTAGGCCTACTTCTCGCTATCGTGCCTCCGAACTCAGTAGCCAAAGTTGGTCGTGGGAGGAGTGAACACTACCTCCTTCCCCGAAACAATCAATACAAGCATGGTTCTGCGCTAACCGATCCATGCCCAATATTACATCAAAGTCAAACATGTCTAAAACTACTAGATTCTTTGCTAACTCATGGTCTCATGCGATGGTCACACTACCATCCTTGACTTTCATATTGGCTAACAAATTTATCCCCATGAGAGTGAGAGACAGACAGGGCATATCAGAATCGTTTCTAGTTCTAACTCACTTGACTTACAAAGGATGCGAGAAATAAAAGAGTGTGTAGAACAGAATCAAATAATACAAAGGCAAGGTGCCCAAGTAATGGAAGTGTACTGTAACCACCGAGTCCGAGCCATAGATATCTCTACCGGTGCTTGCATAAGCTCTCCCCCGATGTATAACCTGGCTTCACAAAGAGCCCACTATTTATAACTGTGGGTGGCTAGTATCGGCTTGACTCAGGCAAACTATTAGCTCTGTGCCCTTCTTTTCCGCACTTTGAAACACACTCCGGACCGGGCCAAACACTTACCCAAAGGTCTTACACATTCTTTGCACCGTGGCCTATCCCCGCCGCTATTTCCGATCTGTTGACTTGTGGTTTTCGGCCCGGAACTGCACGAAAATGCCCTGGTCTATGCGTGTGTACGCCTGGGACGCTTTGTGAGCTAGAATTTGGCTGGTCCCACTTCCTCTTATGATTTGCTATGGGCTGGTCGCCTGCTAACCATTACTCAGGTGCGATCTGCGCCGCACCCAAATCAACTCGCCACTCTCACTGCGGAGGCGTAATCGGGAGGTGCTAATGCTTGGATAAAGCCTCGAACGTTCTCATCCACCCCATAATGAAGCGCTCGGTCTTCTTTGCCTCAGATATCTACCGGCTCGGGAGCAAAGCGGGACAAACGGGTAAATTCCCTCTCATACACCTCCCACCGCCCTCGGTTCGCACACATTTGTAAGAATTCTGCGCCGCCTCAGTAATGAGTCGCAGCAGGATAAAATTTCGCGCGAATGCTTCTTTGAGCAGATTCAGTGTAATCGTTTCTCCGCGGCGACAATGGTTCCCTGGGCGGACTCCCACCATAAATACGCGTCATCCCTCAGCATAAAGGTAGCACAGGACACCCTCTGGTCCTCAGGGCAGTTCATCAATCTGAAGATGGTCTCAATGGAGGACGGCCCACAACTCAACCACCACGGTGGGGTCGCTGGAAGACCCATTGAAAGATCTAGGATCATACTTCACGAAGTCCTTCGTAACGAGACTCGAGTTGCATCGTTTTCGCCACGATTAGCTTGGGCGGTGAGTGGCTCTTGTGAGCTCGCACTGCACTCGTGATAGCCTCCACCATCATAGTCATAACATTGGCGTTCCCTTGATCTCGCCACTGGGCAAGCTGCAGTACATTCTCTGGCGGCGCCGGTGGGTCCGGGGAGGTCTCGAACAGGTGGAGCAACTTCTTCCTGTTCTAGTGGTAATTCGGGCCAAGGCGTCAACGTTTTCCCTTGCCTCCGGCCCCTACCACGTCCCCTACCTCTCCCTCGGCCTCTAGGTGGCATTTTGTCAATACTACAATATAGAGAGTTTCTAACTCAGTTTCTTTACTTTCTAACCATAAGATAGGATCACCCCTTGGGGTTTTAAGTTCATGTATATGCATAAAAGCAAGATCATATCATAATCATATACTTAATTAATAAAATATCGTAACGTACAGCGGGATCGGAAGGCGTTGTTCAACCATGGGAACTACTCAGTGCTTACTCGTAAGCAAGTCTACTGTAACCCCTTAAACCTAGGGCTCGATACCAACCGTAACGCCCTACTTTTCTATGACCAACTCCTAGGGACATTACTACACATGCATGCATTTATAGGCCAAGAGATAAAAGATCTTAAAAGTAATTTCCAACCAACATAAAGAGTTTTTGAGGATCCCAACAAATAAACATTAAAAGCAGATAAAAGCATCGACTTGGCATGGCCTATTAAAACTGTAAGTACTTTTAAACTCCAAATAAAACATAGAGACAACATCGGTTTAAAAGCAGAATATCACGGAAAACATGTCGGTCCCCATGGTTTTAGTAACGCTCCCCGTCACACTCGCCTTGTACGCCCTTTCCTTTACGAAAAACATTTTTAAAGAAAGGGTGAGTATTGCAAAACAATACCAGTAAGTAACCTCGCTACCGAGGTTTGGGATATGCATACACATACAATCATGACCTTTAAACTCATTCGTAATATACATATGCGGGCCTAAGACTTTCTCATATTGTCGAGTCTTTAATCCATGATCGCTTATTTAATTGTCGAGTCTTTAATCCATGATCGCTTATTTAATTGTCAGTCTTTAATCCATGATCGCTTATTTTATTGTCGTGTCTTTAATCCATGACTTCCTTTTTACTTGTGTGGCCGATTGGTCATCCCGAGTCATTTCGTTTTGAGTCCTCTCGGACACTCGCACTTTGACCCATAGGGTCTCTATTGCATGTTTGACCATGCACATAATGATCTCGGGATACCAATGTCCACGCTTATTCATTAATTCATTTCGTGGCATACAAAACATGCATGAGGTCCCATCATTCACATAATAGTAGTGCACATGTCACAAACATCATCATCGATATGCCAATCATCCTTTTCTCATAGAGCGGTTTGAAGATCATACTTTTGTAAGAAAACATGAAATATTCTCATACCAATTCATCGATTCTCACATGAAAATATTGGAATACTTTTACATAGCATACGAGAATAATCTCACATAAAATAATGGTTTATTCCCACATGATGCATCGAAATATTTGCACATAAAATATTAAGTATTCTCACGATAATATCTGTATATTTTCATATGAAGAATATAAACTAATTTTGCATGAAATCATAAAAATCATTTTCATTCAATCCCATTAAAAAGTTCGGCACAAGGTCCCTTACCTCGAGGTTTGATCTCACTATTTCCTTCTAACCCTTAATTTAACGGTCTCTTCCAAATAACCTGAAACCAAGAATTCTTTTATTTCGTTACCCTTCTACGCAACTCATCCAATACAACAAGTCTAAGTACCAAAAGCGTCTAAATTCTCATTTTGTTCCAATTACCTCAACTCCGAAGAACAAACTGAATGTTGGTTTATTTGCTCCGAAACTACTTGGGAATCTTGATCCTGAAATTCAGTTCGTTCCTGCAATAATCTCATAAGCATATTTTCATACAATTCCGATCCGAATAACCCTATAATCCAAAATCGAAGAGGGTTTCGCGTGGCTCACCTATTCCACAAACTTGACCTCGAGTACCTCCGGATTTGCAGCGTAACGACGAATAACAGCCGCTGGTCGGACTCCGGCGTGGCTGCACTCGGCGCGAATGAAGCTCTCGGATCGTGGGTCTTCGCCGGCGAGGTCTTGCGGTCGGCTGGACGAAAGAACTGTACTCCCGAGCGGCGGCGGCTGGGGTTTCACCACAAGTAGCTAGGGCTTCGCGCGGTCTCCGGCGTGGGCTGCAGGCGTTCGCGGACAGATGGGCGGCTTCAAGGCCGGTCGCCGCCGTGAAAACGCGCCCGTGGAGGCCTCTACCGAGCTTCGAGCTCGCGAACGGCGTGATCCCGTTGGTGCACGGCGATGGCATGCAGCGGCGCAAACGACCGGACGCGCAAAGAAGCTCCGGCGTAGTCTCTGGTGGCTGAGTCCTCCTCCGTGTGTGGGTTGCAGGCGAGCGGTGGAGCAGTCTCCTTCCTTGCGTTCGCTGGCGAGGGTATCTGTAGTGCAAGTGGCTGCCGGCAGTAGGAGTAGTGTGACAAAGAGAGAAGGGGGACGGTCGGCTAGGGCAAAACAAGAGAAGAAGAAGAAGATGGAAAAATATTAGGGTTAGGGTTTGAGCTAGGGTTTGCCTCAATGTGTTTTAGGGTTAGATTCTCTTCCAATTTAACTTTAGGACGCTTAAATACTACAACAATTGGGCCAACAATTAAAGTCCTATATACCCCTCATTTAGTTATTATTAACCAACGTGCCATTGTCACTCCTCTCTCTTTTGCTTTTATAAATAATTCCACCTGGAAAAGAAACAAATCGCTCAACTGAATAAGCTTAAGGCTTCACTCTCACCGAGCTTGATTAAGATCACTAATCCAACTAAACCTAGCGGTTACTAGAGCGTTAAGTAAAATAAAAAGTAGTACCTGTGATGGCGGTCGTCACATCACTGATATCATTGATATCTACTGATCACTGATATCATTGATATCATATCTATTGATCAATGATATCATTGATATCTAGAAAAGCGATGATAGATATCATCGATATCTCACCGAAGTGATATCATATATATTGATCACTAATATCATTGATATTTAGAAAACAATGATAGATATCACTGATGTCATGTGTATATTGCTGATGATCACTAGCATATTTAGAAAACAAAACAATCACTAAAATCAGACTTGCGACTCCAAAACATTGCAGAAAAACAGTGATATAACAAAATGAACCGAAGAAATACCCACGAAAAAAGCTCCGGTTGATTGAAAAACTCAAATACCCACGAAAAGAGCTCCAATAGAAGATCGAATTGGAAGATACTCCAGAGGCTTGCGACTCCGATCAAATAAGAAGATACTACAATCAAGGCTTGCGACTCCGATCGAATTGAAGAAGATAATCAAACAAACTTGCACGAGAATTTATGGATTGGAAAATAGGCTTACGACAATCGAATAGGAAGCTTGCGACTCCGATTGAATTGGAGAAGACTTGCGATAGACTACTTCTTTGGAATGTCTATCAGGGTTAATAGAAGTCTATCACGATCACTGATAGACACTCCTTTAGAATGTCTATCAGGGTTAATAGAAGTCTATCACTATCACTGATAGACTACTTCTTTGGAAAGTCTATCAAGGTTGATTGAAATCTATCACTATCATCACCGATCGACTTCTTCTTTGGAATGTTGATTGAAGTCTATCAGTGATAGAAGTCTATTAGTGATAGAAGTCTATCACTATCACTGTTAGACTACTTCTTTGGAATGTTTATCAGGGTTGATTGAAGTCTATCACACTATCACTGATAGACTTTTTCTTTGGAATTTTGATTGAAATTTATCAGTGATAGAAATCTATCACTCTCACTAATAGACTTCTTCTTTGAAATGTTGATAGAAGTTTATCACTATCACTGATAGACTTTTTCTTTGGAATGTTGATTGTAGTCTATCAGTGATAAAAGTCTATCACTATCACTGATATATTTCTTTTTTGGAATGTTGATTGAAGGTTATCAGTGATAGAAGTTTATCACTATCACTGATATACTTCTTCTTTGCAATGGTTATTGAAGTCTATTAGTAATAGAAGGTTATTACTATCACTGATAGACTACTTCTTTAGAATGTTTATTAGGGTTGATTTAAGTCTATCAGTGATAGAAGTCTATCACTGTCACTGATAGACTTCTTCGTTGGAATGTCAATTAAAGTCTATCAGTGATAGAAAAACATTAAGTAACTATATATCATAACATTATTTCTTTTTTTGTGATTAAAATCTATCGTTGATAGACATTGATCACTAGACACATAGACATTGATCACTAGACACAAGTTCATTCTATAGTGATTTATAAGAAGTCTATTACTGATAGATATCGATCACTAGTAGTATATTCTTGTAATTAAAGTTTATCACTGATAGATATCGATCAATGACTATATTTTGTGTGACTTTTTGCTTTACCAATTGATGGAATCCTTTATGCTTTCGAGGCCTACCTGTTGACGTTTAATGATTGGATGTAATGGATTCACGCCAACATCTTTAGAACTCCATTTAAAATGATTTCCAACTAGACAAACTACATTATGTTGTGAATGAGGTTTATCCGTGATAGAAATACATCACTTATATTAGTACATTGTGGTGATTGATATCTATCACTAATAGTCTTCAATCACAAATACTGTAGCTAATCAAGTTTGTAAACCTGAAAAAACCTAAAGTTCGAATCAAAACTTGTCTGACGAGAACCAAAAACTTGGTTTGGGCTTATATTCCCCAGACTCCACCACAAAAAACTTGGTCCAAGCTTACAGCTCAAACACCATCCGTTTCTTTCAAGACTTTGCGAGAGCAATGATCAAGATGGGGAATATAAGCCCACTCACAGGTTCTAATGAAGAGATTTGAAAGAACTGCAAATTGGTTAATTCCTAAGAATATAGATTATATCTTGTATCAATAAATTAATAATATATATGTACGCATATACCTGCTAATAATGGGCTTTTCTTATAAATTTGGTTGAGTGCCAAGAAATTAAGGATTGAATTATTAACAAACACTGAACTCCTCCTAAGAAAGATTGCCCACTTTAACTTTTATACATTGGGTTAAAATTCCAATATAGGGGAACTTCTAGATATGGAGCGGTTTTAATCGATGGCTATTTGTACTTTTTTCTTAAAATTCCAGTTTTGTTCAGTTGCTTCTCTCCTGTTTATTTGCAATAGAAAATTAGGCAATTTTGCAAAAGAAAACTGGAGGAAGATTATATTGTTGAGAATTTGAAAAAATCAGAAAAAGTTGAACAAATAGAGTGCATGCATTATTAAAGGTAAAGTAGGAATTAGAAAATATTCTTTTAAAATTTGCCATATTTGCAATTCTTTTTAAAACTTGCTATATTTACAAATAATAACCCTAATTTTGCTACCCATTACAAATTCTCTATATTTATATATATAAATTATTTTCATAAGAAATAGGGATGTGAATGTTGTGAAATCAATTATGATTACAAAATATTTTTTCCCTTTTAAACAGAGTAATCATTTTTGCCTACCCACATCATTCTTATCAACCAATATTTAGCAAAGAATCAAGGAAAAAGAAAAAAAATATATTGTCATTATTGGAGGAAACATGACTATTTTCCTTTTCATTTTTTTTTCATTGAACACTTTCACTTAAACATGACTATTATGATCTCATGTGCTAGTTTGGAGAACTCTCAAAAGTAATTCGTAGCATTGGACATCTCATTTGATTAAATTGCTTCATAATATTAGCCTTGTAATTGACAAGGATGTTGAAGACAAGAAGATATACTTGGCTTCAAAACAAGTGTGAGATGAAAGTCAATAGAGAAAACACAAATGTTTCTCTTTTTCCTCCAATAGGAGAGAGCAAAAAAAATATCTTGAACAATAAGAGATTGATAATATATTTTCAACATTTGAGTTATTAGAAAATGTTCCAAATGAATAAATGAGTTGAAGTGACCCCATTCTTTTGGACAACAATTTTGAGAACTAGAAGTAGCTCCTCAAAAGTTCATCTCATATACTCTATCCTATCTTTGAGTCCGCTCAAGGTATTTGTGAAAATCCTCTATATTGTCTCTATTTTTGAACGTGAAGGACCACTTGAAATTGAAAGCTTTTATGTAAGAAGAATGTGATTCATTAACCTTTATTTGGGTTTTGCTCCAATTTAAAAGAAACTTGCATGAGTGGTGAGATAACGACACCATTTTATTCTAGTATAACAAAGATAAAGGCTTTTCCCCATTTTGACAGTGATGGTACTACTCTAATGTACTGATGTTTTTTTTGCCCTAATTATAACATAGATGGAAGTCTTGCCTTAATGTAGTGGTGATCGATTTGCTTCAATATAGAAAAGATGAGAGCTTTGCTCAAATTTGAAAATGATGGTCTTACTCTAATGTAGTAATAATTGTTTTCCTTCAATATAGGAAAGATAAGGGTTTTGCCTGCAATTTGAAAAAAATGATTGTGTCTTATTCCAATGTAGTGAAAATTGTTTTTCCTTTCGTATAACAAAGATGAGGATTTTACCCCAATTTTCTCCAATGTAGTGAAGATTATTTTTCTTTCAATATACCAAAGATGAGGGCTTTGCCTCGATTTGAAAATGATGGTCTTACCCTAATGTAGTGATGGTTGTTCTACTTTGATATAGAAAAGATGAGGGCTTCGCTCCAATAAAATGATGGTCTTACTCGAATGTAGTTATGATCATTCTGCTTCGATATAACAAAGATGAGGATTTTGCCCCAGTAAAGTGATGATTGCTTTGTTCTAGCGTAATAAAGATACAGACTTTGCTCTAATGAGGTGATTTGCACATAAAACCTTTTATCATTTGGAGTAGCTTCTTGACCAATAATGATTGCTACAATCTTGCATGGCCTTGAACATTTTTCTTTGCTTTTCTTTTTCTTTTTTCTTTTTCTTTTTTCTTTTTCTTTGCTTCTGTTTTTCTCTTTTTTTCTCTTTCTTTTTTCTTCTTTTTCTTTTTCTTTTTTCTTTTTTCTTTAGACCAAACATATGACTTAGAAAGATATGGTGCAATCAGACATACAAGATTGATCATCCTTTGCAACTTCAATGGTCATTCCATGTCGTTTCTTCGATAATGCTCCTTGATATTATGATGACTTTGTCTCCCAAGCAAAACTCATTGAAATAAATTGAGACTTCGAGACTATTTCTCAAGTTACTAACTTCTTAGTTCTCAAAATCACTATCCTTAGTCTTAGAGTCACTTTTTATTTTAAAAAAAGAATGATGACAAATGACAGAGTTTGGATCCAAAGAAATTGAAAATAAGAATATTTGAGAAATTTACAATTCTAGATTATGAAGCAATACAATCATAAGAACCCAATACTATTGCAACACCTTCGAAGTTCTCTTAGAAAAATTTGGTGGGTGATTTTGGGATATTTGCCACATAATTAAGTGTGGTGGACTTAAAAGAAGGCTTGGTAGGTAGACAAGTATCGAGATATACCATAAAATATATAGTGGACTTAACAAATGGTTTTATGGTGAATTGACAATTCAAGGGGATTTATCACAAAATTACATGTAGCAAGCTAGGCTCAAGGTTTTATAATGAGTAGTTTTGGATTCCCCACTTCAAGAGGGATTTGCCCAAGTGTGATAATTAAAAGCTTGTTTGGATGTATGGTAACAAAAAGCTTAGCACATGAGAAATAAGAAGGTCAAAATAAAGTTTCCTTAATTGGGAGCTTCACTCAACAATTAAGTTTGGAAAAAAGAATCAAAGAAGATGATAAAATGACTGAAACTTTGGAGATTTTCTTTTATCCCATGTAAGAAAAGTGAAAGCATTTTTTTTTCTATTTCTTTTTTCATTATCTCTTACTTTTCTTTTCTCTTTTTCTTTCTTTTTCTTTTCTTTTCTTTTTTTTTTCATTTCCTCCAAAAGATGACTCATTATAGTTGACCAAGATTCTTGCTATGGTTTTAACCAACAAGAATGATTAGAGTAAACTTTTGAAATGATCGAAGGAATAAAAAAATGAACATCTATTTGTAACAAAAAAAATATTTTACAGATTTTTTTTTTTTTGAAAAAAATCAAATGAAATGAATTATGCCTAAATGTATGTATGTGTAGTGGACCCCAATCTCTCTCTTTTTTTTTTTAATAAAATAACTCAATTTCTACATATTCACATTATTTCAAGTATGTAACTAAGTCATGAATTGATCATATTTCATTACCCATTTCATAATTAGGAGTCATTATTCATCCAATAAAAAAAATATTTTATTGATGATCAAGAGTGAAAATAGATCACATTGATGTGCACTCATTTCTTTCTCATAAAAATATAAGCTCCTAATTTTATTCGTTGATGCTTGAAAAATTTAGTCATTCATTTCGGGGCTTACACATACTTTACATCTTAAAGCTAAGATAGACTTTTGTGCACCTTACAACTTTTGCACGGTATTCTCTAAGGCACTAAGGATTTTTATTACTTCCTTACATATTGTCAATAACTTGTTACATCCTCATTAACTTTAGGCTTCGAATCAAATTTTTGAATCTCTGTGACTTGCTCTTGAGTACGATCAATGACTCGTCTCATCTTCTTTTATTCTTTCATGACTATTTCCATATACCTTATAAGAATAATACATATGTGGGTGTTGAGTTAATTTCTTTTTGAAAGAAAATAAAAAAAAAAACATGCAAGCTTTTTTTTAATAAAATACATGTGATATGATGGAGAATGCAATAGATCTAAATTTTTAATTTTTTACAAAAAATGCATGAGATGACATTATGCAATTAATGAATCGTTGGTGAAAATAATTGTTCTAAAAAAATGGATGACATTGACATGCATGCCAAATGAGATAATGATGCATGAATTTTTTATTTTTTTTAAAAAATAAAAAATTACAAATTATCCTAAATAATATGATACATTCCCAAATTTAACATTCAACAATCACTGAGAAATGTAATGTTAGATCGTAAATGTATCAATGTCTCATAATCACACAATCATAAGGTGAGGATTAATTTTATGTGATGCAAGAACCAAGGACTCAAAAATAAATATGGCATGGATTAAAATGCATGACATGTTTTATTCTAAGGTATACCAAAATGAAAGTGAAACCTATAACGAATGCACTAACATGAGAAAGTATCTCATGTAGGGTATTAAAGAATGACATTATTCTACCCTAAGAAAATTCTAACCCTAAACAAGGATGTATGAGAAAAATATGTTTTTGAGTGAAATGATGCAATTTTTCTTTCTTATGGAAATAAAAATATAAAGGAAATAAAATACAACTAAAATGAATGTGAATAAAAAGTAAAAAAAAAAGTTGAATGTGGATTTTAATTACAAAAAACCCAAATTAATTTAAATGTAATAAAATAAAAAATAAATCAATTTGAGTACGGATTTTTCATACGCCTACACGGGGGCATTCACAATCCCCTCGAAGGTCGACACTACTTTATCTTAAATGAAAATAGGATAAAAAAATATGGTGTGTGACCTATAAGTTTTATGATGCATGACTCTAAGACTCAAATACTTACTAGATATGCAATATTAAAGGTAAAAGAAAAAAAAACTAAATTTTCTTTAGAAAAAAGTATGAAAAATCTTATTTCAATGAGAGAGTGAAAATTTATTTCCACAATTTGTTTCAAAACTCAATTTTTCAATTTTCAAAGAAAGGGAAAAAATAACAAGTGAAAGAAAAGTCTAAAAAGAATTTCATTTTATTTTAAAAAGAGTATATACAAAATATCCTAAGTTTTTTTAAACAAATAAAATATGATTACCCTTCCTTTATAGAAGAAATAAAATAATAAAAAAAAAGAACAATGAAAACGATGAAGGATAATTATAACCCTAAAGGATAAAGATCCTTGAATTAATTTCAATGTTTTAAGATAATTAGCTCAAGTGATGAAAATAATGTAAGGTTAAACCTATGAAACAAAGAATCTCAAATCAATTTCAATTATATTATCTTGAACGATGAAAATGCTGAAAATGATGTGAGGATGGAATTCTAATCCTAGGAGACAAATGCCCCAAATTAATTTAAATGGTATAAAACAAATAAATCAACTTGAGTGAGGATTTTTTGTGCGCTTACATGGGAGCATTCACAATCCCCTCGAAGATCGACACTACTACATCCTCAATTCTAATTCTGAAGGGTAAAACTCGGGTATAGAGATGTGAAAGGTGTGTGGAAATGCATGTTAATATGCAAAATAAAATTACATAAATACATTACAAAATGAAAAAAACAAGAACAAAAAATAATTAATAAAAGGATAATGGAAAAATAAAATTTAAGTGACTTGACTCTCTAAGGTCTCTAGTGGAATCACCAAGTTGTCTCAACATCATCGCAACGCGGAGCGACCGACGTCCTCTCCCAAAGATCTCTTTCGAGTTAAAGGTTTGAAGTCGCCACCAATCATCATAGGGTGTGATTGGTCACCCTTTTAAAAAGAAAAGGTTGGTTTTTGAAACCAAAAATTAGATTCGGGAGTCGATTATATTGAGTGTAGGGGTTAGCACCCCTACAACACCCGTTTTAGTAAAACGGTAACCACATTTTATTTTAAAATTATCCTTTTATTCATTGGTTGAAAGAAAAATATTTTTTGTATTTTATTTGAATGCCCCAAAATTTATTGATCCACGTTTAAAAGAAAAAATATGAATTAATAACTATGCGTGGCTCAAGGCCATTAGGAAAATTTGAAATTTATTTTGATATTTCAAAATAAGCTTCTTATTTTTTAAAAACAATTTATTTAATAAAATAATTTTAAAAAAGAAATCATTCTTATTTCAGAAAATCTATTTTAAAAGAGGCAATTTATTTTATTTCAAACATCATTGCCAAGTTTCTAATTTTAAAAACAATTGGAAAGCTCCCATAAACCTAGTTTTTAAAGGGGCAATTTTGTTTTATTTCAAACTTCATTGTCAAAATACAATTTTGAAAAAGTTGAAGGGTTCTTATATTAGAAATCTAATTTTAAAAGGACAGCTTTGTTTTATTGCAAAATTTGATGCAAAAATTTAATTTTAAAAAATGGAGGGGTTTTATTTCAAAAATTCAATTATAAAATGAGACAAATTTGTTTTCTTTCAAACTATGATGCCAAAATGCAAATTTCAAAATTGAAGGGTTCTTATTTCAGAAATCCAATTTTAAAAGGGGCAAATTTGTTTTATTTCAAACTGGGATGTCATAATGCAATTTTGAAAATTTGGAGAATTTCAAAAATCCAATTGTAAAAGGAGGCAAATTTGTTTTATTACAAACTTTGATGCCAAAATTTAATTTTGAAAAGTTGGAGGGTTTTTATTTCAAAAATCATATTTTAAAGAAACCAAATTTGTTTTGTTTCAAACTATGATGCCAAAATGAAATTTTGAAAAATTGGAGGGTTCTTATTTCTGAAATCCAATTTTTAAAATGGGGCAAATTTGTTTTATTTCAAATTTTGATGTCAAAATGGAATTTTGAAAAATTGAAGGGTTCTTATTTCAGAAATCCAATTTTGAAGGGGGACAAATTTGTTTTATTTCAAACTTTATTGCCAAGATTTGATTTTTTTTAAAAGGGTCCTTATTTCAAAAATCTCATTTTCAAAAGGGCAATTAGTTTTATTTCAAACTTTATTGCCAAAATTTAAAGTTGAGAAAACAGAGGATTCTTATTTCAGAAATCCTAACTTTAATGTCAAAATTTATGCCAACAAATATAAGTAAATTTCAATTTTATTCAAATGAAATAAAAAAAAGATAAGTAAATTTGTTAAACAGGCATATAGATACAGTGCCCAAATCTGACCAATCAAAACATGCAATAGGCTGAATTAAAATATGCAAACATTAAATATAGTGGCCAAATCTAGCCAAATTAAAATACAAAAGTGCACATATATAGTGTCCAAAAAAGTATGCAACAGTGGCCAAATCTAGCTAAATTAAAATACAAAGTGCACATATATAGTGTCCAAAAAAGTATGCAACAGTGACCAAATAAATATATACAATTGCAAAGCAACCAAATTAACACATCAACACAATAACCAACAAATATTTGGCAATTCACGAAAATATGTAGATCAACAAATTGACCAAATTTCAACTACATAGTGGCCAAATGAATATATGCATAATTGACTTAGATAAATAAAGTGGCCAATAAAATATGTGAAATAAAATGGTTTGATTAACCTACATACATGCTATGGTCGAATATATGCTTAAAATGTGTAGCATCAAATTCAGCCATAGCAAAACAAAATATGCAATGTCAAATTCAGCCAAACCAAAACAAAATATGCAATTAATACAAATCAAATCAAAATATCAAATCAATGGTTAAATCTTAATGCACATATTAACCACATGTAGACAAAATATAGCCAAATCAAGTCAAATCAAAATATAGTGGCCAAATTGGCCAAATCTAAATATACCAAAATACATAGACATAATCAAAGGCTAAATGTACATGGACCAAATCAAAATACAGTGGCCAAATTGGCCAAACTAAAATCTACATATTTGCCATTAAAAAAAATGCACACAGGGTAAATGACCAAATTAAACCTACCCTATTGGCCATAAAAAAGGAAAACAAAATGGCATGCAGAGGCAAATGAATGAAAATTGGAACTAAAAAATGCAGACAAACAGAAGCAAATAATCAAATCTTAGAAAAATAAAACCTAAACCTAAACCTATAGGATTGAAAGAAAAAAAAAAAACAAAAGCTAAACCATACCTACCAATGATGAGAACTCATTAGAAGGAAGTATTGACAATGATCTTTCTCCTTATTTCTCTATTGAATCATCTAGCCTCCCTCGATCTTTTCTTTTTCCTCCCTCCAATCCCCTGGCCTTTTATTCTCCCTCTCCTAAATCCTCCCATTGATTGTGAAGAAAGGGAAAGTGAGAGAGTGTGGGGAGAAGGTGAGATAAATGAGGAGTCCAACATAATCTGTGAGAGCGGGTGGTTGAGTGTTTTGTTTTGTTTTAAAATAATAAAATTAAAATAAAATAATAAAATAAAACAAATTTCTTTTTTAACAAAATTTTTTATATATAAATAATGATAACAACAACAATAATAAGATTTAAATTAACAAACAATTTTAGTTTTTTTTTAAAAAAAGAAACTTTTATTTACAAGAAATAATTATGAGATAAAAATAAAATTATCGGAACAAATACGGTATCTACACCACTTTTTGTCTTAGAGAATTCATCCCCTCCATAATTGCTAGGTTTGAATTTGGTTCATCTAGGGCTTCTTCTATATTCCTTGGAACAAATAAGTTGTTTATTCTAGAGGTAAGAGCTTTAACTGATTGACAACTTTGATAACAAAATATAATTTAACAATAAGATATCTAGTGCAATTTTAAGTATCTTTTATTATAGAAATAAGAACATTGAGATCATAAATAGTCGGATAAGGAATTTTCAACATCTAAAAGATTCATAATAGAAGATAGATTACTAGATCTTTTAGCATCAAAAGTAGAGGAATTTTTAGCATCACTTAGAATAGATTTTCAGAGGAATTTTTAGCATTACTTAGAATAGATTTTCAGATCGTTTCTAGAGAACCAACTATTCTATGGTCTTACTAAGGATAAGAGGCCCTCCACATATCTCCATAAAATTTATAAAGAAAAAATTATGTGCCTTCGATCTTCCCTAAACCTAGTCAACTGAGGAGTTCGTGGTTAAGTTTGTTTGAATCAATTTTGACTCCAAAAGTTCAAAGTCAAGATATGGAGAAGAAAACATGCAACCTCTCCTACCCTCTAAAGATCTAATATAAGGCATGGTTCATGGTGGAGCGAGAGCAATTTTGGAGATGAAACCTACATAGAAAATCGATCACCAAACTTGAGGAATCTCTAGTAGTTGAGAGACCTAGTGAGAGTTAGCTTTTACAACTTAGTTCACCTTGAAAAAGGATTGAACTAAGTCCTAGAGGGATCTTCCCTTGAATGTGTATTGTTAGACCACTTAGTAACGTCGTCCTTTGTTGTTTTTCCTGTATTGTTTACATAATTTCTTTCATTCTTTTAACTATTAATTTTCATTTAATGAAGTACTGTGTTTTCATTCATCTCATTATGAGCTAAATTATCTTTTGGAATTCGGTTTCATGGATACTCTTAAGAAATGATATAGCTTAGTACTTTGTTCTTACTTTGTCACATACTTTCCTTGTGTTCATTCTTCTCTTACTGCATTTGGATTCTAAATGTTAGTTTAACTTGACCACTTAAATTAGCATTTAATCTCGAGTACGAAACTGAAAGGGTTGGGCAATAAACGACTTTCATTAAAGGGATATTGAAGAAAAGCTTAGACATTGTTAACCTTAGATATCACGCTTATAGGATCAAAAGGGTTGTATGCTTAAATAGCTTAGATAAATTTCCCATAGACATATATGAGCAATTACTTAGACTCAGGGTGCTTGAAATCAAAGTTGAATAGGAGATGAACCTGATTCATAACACAAGGTAAAATGTTGTGACTATGTGGTTGTAATCTAGCATCATTGCTTAGGGTTGAAGCTTAACCAATTTCCTTCTTTTCTATTACCATTTTTGTTCACATTATTGTTAAAATAAAAACCACCGATAGGCGAAAAGTCACAGAAAAGAAAATCTGTGAAAAGTCATATAAAAGAAAATCAACACACAGATTTACGTGGTTCACTAACGTTGTGTTAGCTACATTCACGGGTAGAGGTAGAAAGTATTTTTATTAACCAAAATGAGAGAAAAAAAAAATATAGAGAAAAAAAATATAGAGAAAAAAAAATATTATTTTCAGATGGGAGTTTAGGGAGTTTATATACGACACCCCTCCTAAACTCTAATACAGATTCAAGGCATTTTTACAATTATCATTCACATCTTTCAATATTTTACTGGCTACCATTGGTTTCATTTTTAAACACTTTTTATAACTCTTAGTTTAGTTAACATCTCTATGGGACCATACCATTGTTCATCTTTCGAAAATTATGCATTGGAGAGGTAAGACCAACCACAGTAACATTGCAGCTAACGGATAGATTAATCTCACATATCCTGAGGGAAAGATTGAAGATATATTAGTGCGGGTGGACAAATTCATATTTCGTACAAATTTCATTACCGTGTATTATGAATTAGATAAAGATGTTCCTATAATTCTAAGATAACCTTTTTTAGCTACTAGAGAAACAATCATGGATGTTGGAAAATGAATTATTACACTAAATGTAGGTGATCAAGAGGTAAAGTTTAACATGTTTGATGTTGCGAAATACCCTTCCGAAATCGAATATTGTATAGTTATTAATGTTTTGGAATGGTTGATTGAATAGACTTTTGAATTGAAAATTCAAGAGCAACATACTCAAAAGTATAGCGAAGTTATGAAGGAGGATTTGGAATTGTGTAGCATAATACATGAGTTAGAAAGCGTCGATGAAATTTGTGAACATGCAAGAATTTTCAAATCTTTGGAGTTAGTAGATAGAAAATCACAATTCATTCCACGATCAATCAAGGATTTCAATTTGGAGATAGAAGAAAACAAGGAGTATGAAAACCAAGTTGCAAATCACCTCTCCAAATTAGAACAACAAGAAATAATGCTCCAACAATCGAAAATATATGATGTCCTTCCAGATGAGTAATTACTTGCAATATCACAGGTTATGGATGCTGGCAGTGCTCTGATAAGGATGAGAGAGAACTTAAGGTAAATGGAAAGTTAATTGAACCTTATTTGAGGGGAGGAGTTTCAACAAGAGTGCATCTCTCTCCAACTATTTGATCTTGGTTGAAACAGAACTTTTGAGGGAGCATTGGTACTTTAATTTAAAATCGATTATGCTCCAATAGGTTGTTGTGCTTAACTTTATTTTCATTTTAGTTATTTTTTCCTCCATGTTTTCTTTGAGTCTTTTTTTTTTTTTGTAGGTATTCTTATTATGTGGAAAATGTTGATAATGAAAGGCTAGAGCATAATGAATTACAACATCAAACGAAAAAAAATGAGAGGGATGTTTGCATGATCTTTGTTGATCGGTATGCTATTAATAACACACAAAATGTGTTATTCTTAGGCTTAAAACTTGCTAGTTTTTGGATTGAATTCAAGGTTTTCACGTGTTTAATCTATTGAATTTCAGGTCATGAACATTAACAGAGCAAATGGAGAGATATTGAAGTATTAATTAGGATTCAAATTGAGGCTAATGGAGCATAAAATTGAAGCAAGTAGAAGAAGAAAGCCAAATTTAGCTTTTGGACCCGAGCCCAGAGCGTTGAGACGCTGATCTGGGCATTGAGAAGCTGAGCTTGCGGGAAATCAACCTTGAAGACCCGTGGTGACGACGTTGATATGTTGCTTTGCAGCGTTGCAACTTTAAATTTATTGATGAGGCACATAAATGGATTGTGGGGGTGTTTTTAGCTAAAAGGAAAATGGTTAAAAAACAGTAGAAATGCAAGGGATTCAAGTATGCTTATGCCCCTTCAGAAATAAAATGTAAATAGAAGGAAATTGCAATCCCAACTAACACAAGAACTAAGTTAACCAAGTTCAACTCCCATTTGACCTTCTATTATCTTTAGGAGGCTATGTGATTAATGTTAGGGGTGAATGAGACGAAATACAATCAATCTAAATTCTACCAGATTCAGATAATATATATTTGATCTCAAATCCCAGATCAGGTTATAATTCCAAATATTTTGCAGAATAATCAATTTGGAATTAGCAAAAAGCCTAAAAGAATAGATAAACCAACCTAAACCTTTAAGCTACCAGAACGATAAATAAATAAAGTTTAGGGAAAGAGAAATTGACACCGAATTTATACTGGTTCACCCAATGATGGCTACGTCCAGTTCTCTGCTATCGATGCAGGTTCTACTATAATCGTCAGGGAGAAAGTTACAAGAGTTTACAACACTCAATGGTGATTTCTCTCACTTTTCTCTCAAGGAAATGACTCACGAATCACTCTAACTCACAAAATTCTTCAATGGAGGAAAACGCTCTTGTAAACAATACCAAAAGGAGGGAAAAACCACAACACTTTTCTGTTTATCTTCTCCACAGTCGCGCCCCTCAGACCCACTTTCTCTCTCTTTGCCGATAACCCTACACTGTCGCAAACACCAAAAAATATATATTGATATTTTTTAGGTTAAGAAACAAATGGGTCGTGGGCCTCTTTTTTCCTTTTATTTTGGCTCTATTATGCCTAACAATTAAACCTACATGTCTATGGCTAATCTAACTTAGATATTTTTGTGCATAGCTCTAATAGTTTTGGAGTCTCGCCCTTTGTCTACGGTTGAAGTCTTAGGACTTATGTCTTTGCCTTTTCCTCTATTGCTTTTGTGACATCCAATTCCCTTAACCCTTTCGATATTAAGTTTAAGCTCAACAAGTAACACTAGATGGTCAACTTGGGTTTACCCAACATTGAACTCACCAAAAACAAACTAAGTTCAAGTGTTAACTAGATTGTTTTTATTATTGAGCCTTACAACTTTTCTCTATGGCATTCACAAACCTGACCTTAAGGAAATTTAACTCCTCATGATCAAATTAACAAAACACAATGAGATTAAAGTTAAAAGAAATCATTAAAGAAAAAGAGAAATGAACAACTAAAATTCAAACTTAGATAAAAGAAATATTTTTGCCAAAGGAATATTTTGTATTAAAATTCAAAAGGACCTCAAACTTTATTTGAATTCTGGAAAATGAATTACAAAACATAATCTAAATACTAAATTAAATGACAGAAACAAATACTACACTGCAGAATTCGAAAAGACATAAGACTACATGAAAATTTCTTTCTTTTTGTTCAATTAAATAAGGAATGGTTGATAACCTCCACCAAATTTGGTTAAGATGGGATTGAAGAAGAGGATTGGGGTTGAAAATGAGAGGGAATACACCAGCAACTAACGAAAAGAAAAATAAAAGCTACAATAAAAAAATCGAAATGAAAATGAAACTCTTATTCTCTCAAATCGAGCTCTCCTTTGACGGCTTCCTCCCCCAACATATATAGGGATTACGTGCTAGGGTTTCCATATTTATTCATGTGCAACTTGGTGCTAGGGTTTCCATATTTATTCATGTGCAACTTGGGTCAACTCGCTTTTTTAAATTCGTGGAGAAAATGGCGTAAATCTCCCAAAATTATGTAAATCCCGTCTTTTGTGTGTTTTCCAAATTTTTTCACAATTGCATTTCTGGTGCATTGTTTTCTAGATCTACGAAAATTGCAATTGCATTTCTGTTGTATTCTTCTAATTCCTACACAAAAATATGAAGTAAGTGTGATTTTTATTTTCTTTTTCCTTTTTTTCCCTGCTTACTTAATTTAATGGTTTTCCAACCATAATATCAATAAACTCAACCCTTTTCTTAATTGTCATCTAATTATATTAATAAAATTCATAAACATAACTAAGTTTAAAGACAAAATAATCCTTATAAATGAGAATTATCACAGTTTCACTCGGTTTTTGTTTTTATTTGGGTTGTTTAGTTTATTTACTTTATGCATTTAGTCTTGGTTGCCTTAGTCTTTGTTGCTTTAGTTTTCGTTGCTTTTGTTTAGTTGTTAAGCTTGTTGTTGGAGTGTTTTGCTTGATTAAAAGAAAAAGAAACGAAGAATGAAAACGTTGTCTTAGTCTGCCTCTATCTTTAAGATTCAATTAATGAGAAATGCGATGTCTGGTTCTACCTTGTGTTATTTATACTCTTAAGTTTGTTAAAAGAATTTTTTTAAAGATATGAAAACTAGCACAAAAAGTTTGATACAGCAAATGGTTAATAGTTGTGCTTTACCTATTTGAACGTGTGGTTACATCTTAGACCCTTGTTGGTGATGTTGAGAATGCTAAAAGATTGCTCATTATTCAGCATTTTAGCTTGTGTAGTATACGTTTGATCATGCTTATGCTCATGAACCTTAGAGTTTGGAATGAATTATTTTTAGATCCTTCTATAAAGCCTTAGATTCTAGGAAAATTCATTCTCAGTCGAGTCTTTAATAAAGTCACTTCCTAGTCTAGTTCTATTTTTTGTTTGTTGCTAATAAGTTTGGAGGGACGGGTGAAAAGTTTGAAAAAAAAAAGTCTACTTTAGGTGAGCACTCCACTTCTCTATGCAAGAGATACACTCCTCTCCCTTTGAAAGCTCAAAGAGAGCTTAGTAGGCTATCCAAAGTGGGTTGATTAAGGTAGTCTAAATTGTTGCTTGTGCTCGTAGTTAGATGTCTTCATCCCAAAGTATTGGTATTCTAGAGTGAAGGTATAAGTAGCAATTAGACTTCTTTAGAGAAAAAATGATGAAGAAAAAGACAAGAGATTTTGTGCAAGGAATGAGTGTTTCCTAACAGTTACACCCACCCAGAGCTTATGTGAGATTCATCATCAAGTGTTGCCATTCTTAAGAAGGGAGTAACAAGAAGGTTAATTTAGATTATTGTAATTAGTAGCCTTTATGTGATTAATTTAGGGCTTGATTTAAAAAGGACTCTCGAACTTAAGGGTATTAGTTACACAATGTTTTGCTGGAGAAAATCTGGTAATTTAAGCTAACGCGAATCTTGCACGTGAGAAGGTACTCATTAAAAGACTTGGAAGATGTTAGATGATTCAGCATGTTTCGGTTAATCGAAGCTTGCCACGTCATGAGACCTTAAAATCATCCCTTATTTGCACAAATTGTGAGATATATAAAAGGGGTAGCCATTTTGACAAAGATAATAGAAGGGACGGAGAAGAGGAAATCGAGAAAACAAAGAGAGAAATGAAGAAGGAAGTTGTTTGAAAAGAAGTTACCGAAATACTTTCAAAAGGGAAGGATCTCGCATTGGAGTTGGTGCTGAACGATGGTTCAACCTTTTTGGGGAAACATTCGGGCTACTTTTTCTTCTTCCTTTTAGTTTCTTGGCACTGTTTTACATTATGACTATATTTCGATTTATTTTCTGCATTTTTTGCACTATGAACTAATCACCTTAAGGCGATGATTAGGGATCCATTTTGATTTATTTTACAACTTAGTGGCTTTCATTTAGCTCAATCTAGTTTTTAAGAGTTTTTATCTCTTTAGCTCGATTTCGTTTGGTCAACTAATTCATAGCAACGTTTTTCGGATTTCTAGGAAGAATAGACGAAGCTAATAGCTTAAAAACCACATTAGCCCCTTGTTAGAGTTAGTAACTAGCTAAGTGAGGAGGTTAGAGATAATCACTAACCTAATGTACACACATTACAATGAAATTAATTATTGCTAGAGGAATGAGAATGAAACAACGGAATTAATTATTGCTAGAGGAATGAGAATGAAACAACATATTTCAGGTGATTCGGGAGAATGTTGTATAAGCTGTAGTGGGCTAAGAGAATTGAATATGTACTTAAGTTGCTGAATAAATTAAAGAAGAAATCACACTTAATGCAAACCTTATAATTAGCTCAAAGTCCAAGTTTATTCGTTCTCTTTACTCACATTTTCTCCATTAACTCTATTATAACATTGATTTTGTTCCAGCACCATTGATTTGTTTTACTTCGTTAACTTGATGAGTTTGATTGGTTACAATGTGTATTTACTGAGTGTTAATTTGTGGTAAAATAGAGAACTAATAGTCTTTGTGGATATAATAACTTACTTAGTACTTGTTAACATAATAACTTACTTGGTACTTGTTAACAATGTATGTATACATTTACGCATAGACATTATATTTTTGCTTAATTATTCACATTACTATAGCAAGCGTGTTAGAAGGCTATGTGACGCCAAAAGTAAACACAAGTGTGTTGGGGTGTATGCCCTAATTTCGTGTAATTTGTAATACCGATGATTTAAATGAAGAAAAGTTATTTATTTATCAAACTTTGTATCTCACATTTTATAAACTTAATCCACTAAACTAAGTTCCAGGGTCATATTATTTGAGAGAACTAGAACTTGAACGGTGTGTATTCGACACACGGGGAGGATCATATTCGAGTCAATGACCCGAACGGTCTACAGTATACGGATAGGGTTGGGAACCTCATCTGGGTAACACTGTGGATGCGACATGCTTTGTATTAGATACAAACGAGGTGATCCAACTCGTTCATGTGTTTGACATGCGAGTGGGGGCATCCTGTACAATGAGATTGTACAAGACCGGACCGCGAATTATTAGGCATACTGATGTAACACCGTTAACAGTATAGGACAAATAACTTCGTATATGACCATTAGTGACTCGTCCTTAATCCTGAGCGTGTTACAAACTCCTGTCTGCGGGGCTCTGTCCTTTAACTAGTACGGGTGAGGGTGGCCTGAGTTGCTCGCCCAATATGCCTATGTTCTTAGGGACAACACCACGTGGGGAGCTGGGAACTTAACTACACAAGAAGAAATTCACTGGTTCCCGAGCTAGGAAAACTAGAGGGCTTGTTCCCTAAAGTGCTGTCATCAGGGCTTGGACAACGGGTGCCCACCCTCTCACTGGCCTGAGAGGGATGTTGTTTATGGTTGAACCATGCAACACAGTTGTTCATTAGAGGAGCAGTGGGACTTAAGGAGCAAGAGGTAAATACAGGGGTAAAATAGTAATTTGACCCAGTTGTGACTACGAACAGCCTGTGAAGGGTCGACTCACGGGCATTGGTTATATCGATGGTCACAACTTTTCCTACAGTGATGAGAGTCTAACTACGGGATTTAGGGGAGTGTTACCGTAGTTAATGAATGTTGATTAATCGTGTCAGAGAGTTTAATCGGTTAATCTCGTATCATTGGAGCTCGTCATCTGTAGGTCCATTAGGTCCCTCGATTGACTCAAATTGAACTAAATGAGGGTTTACAGTTTGGAGTGGTTTGAAGTGTTCAAATTCATTAAAAGGGTATTTATGTCATTTATATGTGATATGATTGTTATGATATATAGTTTAATGTGAATGAGATTCATAATAAACTATAGTATACCCTTATTAATTAATTAGGGCTAATTTGAAGAAATTGGATTGAGAGAAATTAAATTGAATATGATTCAATTTAAAATTCCACAATTATGCAAATATGATTTGTATAATAAGGTATGAGATACCTTATATTATGTGATATGCAAATATGATTTGCATATTACATGGTTGTGGTATTTCAGTGAATTGGTGGAGATTTTAATTTTACCACACACCATTATAAATAAGTGGAATGTGAGACATTCAAGAGGTCATGTTCTCATTTTTTGGAATTCCATCCAAAGAGAAAGCAAAATTGTCTCTAGAACTCTCTCTTAATCTCAAAACATTCTCTCCAACCAGAAATTCAAAGGGAGTCCCACCACTCTGAAGGGATTTGAAATTCCCGCAGTGGAAGACGTTGTGAAACGTCGTTAATCCGTTGTGTGATTCTTATCTTAAAATTGAACTAAACAACTTTAATTCTATGCTAAACATGCATATAGGAGAAGAAAAACAGTAAAGTCAATGTTACTTACTTGTTGAAGAACACTTCTTCAATGCTTTCCTCATCCGGTCACGATCTCTCTCGTACGGACGAACTCCTCGAACACGAACCTCGATTCGAACAACAAGAAACTGCCAAAACGTCTTCTCGATTGTTCTCGGGAGGTTGAGGGAGAGTATGTGGGACTCCCTTTGGCTTTTGGGTGAGTAGAGATTTAGAGAGAATTGAGAGAGAATGAGAGAATGGTGAGAAGCTCTCTTTGGATGAAAATCCTAAAAATGGCAATTGCTTCACTAAAAGGTTCTTGCAAAGCCTTTATATACTATTGTGTGATGGAGTTAAAATCTCCACCAAATCACAATATTACCACAACTATATGATATACAAATCATATTTGCATATCACATAATATAAGATATCTCATACTTTATTATACAAATCTCATTTGCATAATTGTGGAATTTTAAATTGAATCACATTCAATTTAATTTCTCTAAATTCAATTTCTCCATTTAGCACTAATTAATTAATTAGACTATACTATAGTTTATTATGAATCTCATTCACATCAAACTATATATTATGTCATCTATATCACATATAAATGACATAAATACCCATATAATGAATTTGAACACTTCAAATTCACACCAAACTTTAAACCCTCAATTTGTCCAATTTGAGCCAACCGAGAGACCTAATGGACCTACAGATGACGAGCTCCATGATCCGAAACTAACCTGTCAAACTCTTTGACCCAGTTATTCAACATTCATTAGCTACGGTAACACTCCACTAGAGCCCGTAGCTGCACACTCATCACTTTAGGACAAGTTGTGTCCATCGATATAACCAATACCCATGAGTCGACCCTTCACAGGTTGTTCGTAGACACTGCTGGGTCAAATCACCATTTTACCCCTGTGTCTACTGTTGGGATTTGTGCCCTAAAACTCGTAGTTTGTAATTATGTTCTAATTAATGTAATAAAGTGTTATTATTTCAATAAAGAGTTATTGTTCGTTATCTAAGAGTTTGCCTTTATTTAAATCCTAAATCCAATAAACTAAACATCCAAAGTTGTTAAATGAATCTTTAACTGAATGTAGTGTACATATAAAGGTTCTCTGTTTGAGATACAGCCTAAAGGGTTTATAGTTAGGGGATAAGGTTTGGGTACCTTACCTTTGTAAAACTATGGATGTGGCCCACTTTGTATTTGATACAAACACTATGATCCTAACGTGTTCGTGTAGATGACATGTGAGTGGGGATATCCTATTTAATGAGATTACATAAGACCGAACCACGAAATAATAACCTCTAGCTGTAACTTCGTTGACTAGTTAGGTTTCTATTTCACTAGGATGACCTAGGCAACTTGATCTCAATCCTGAGCAGGTTACGAACTCCTGTTCGCGAGGGATTGTCCAATGACTAGTATGGGTGAGGGTGACCAGATTCGCCGACTCAATATGCCTACCTTCTTGGGGACAAGACCGAGTGAGCGGCTGGGAACCTAACTTAGCAAGATGGAATTCACTCCTTCCCGCCTACTAGGGTAAGTAGAGGAATGTTCCCTTAAGTGGTGTCTCCGAGACTTGAACAAAGGGCCTGACCCTTTCATTGGCCCGAGAGGGATTCTGTTTGTTGGTAAGACCACAAACAAATTGTTCATTAGAGGAGCACTAGTACTTAAGGCACAAGATGTAATCCAGGGGTAAAACGGTAATTTGACTTAGCTGGTGTTACGAACATTCGTGAAGGATTGACTTACTGTTATTTATCAATATCCGTGGACACAAAAATATATCTGCAGTGAGAAGAGTGCAGCTGCGGGACTTTAGTGGAGTGTTCCCGTAGTTGACGAATGTTGATTGGAAAGTTAATGAGATTAACCGAGCAATCTCGTATCGTTGGAGCTTCTGATCTGTAGGTCCATTAGGTCCACCTTCTAGCTCGTAAAGGGTTCTTATATCGTTTGAATTTGAAATGTACAAATTCATAAGGGAATAAACTTAATGTATATTGATACGATATAATATATAGTTTTGGAACTATATATTATAAATTTAATGTAATATGATTCATATTAAATTATATGAGAGAATTAAATATTTGAAAGAGTTCAAATATTAAATTCAAATGTGAATGTGATTCATATTTGAAAACTACAGGTTAAAATTTAATGTGCATAAGATGTGCATTAAAACTATAGAATAGAGGATAAAAGGATTAAATGTGATTTGATCTTATGATTAATTAAATATATGATATTTAATAAATTAATTAATTAATAAGGGAATAAACTTAAATTAATTAATTATTAACTAATTGATTTAAATTAATTAATTGGAACGTGTCAGGAGGACACGTTCCCATCTTCCCCACCAACTCCCCATCGATAGGGAGTGGGGGGAAAGAACTCCTCTGTTAGTCTTCTCAAGGAAGAGAAATCAGGAATCGATGCTGCAATTTTGGAATTGCTCTCACTCAAGAATTCTCTCTCACTCCTTCATTCCCAAAAATTCTCCAATTGTTGGATCCTTCCCACCAAGGAAGATCTAAGCACTCAGAGACATAGAGGGTTTTCCTCGTGGTGCTGTCCTGCTGAAGAAAACAGAGAAGTTTCTTGGGTGTTGTTGTGTTGTTGTGCACATTGAAGGAAGGAGTTGCTGGTTTGTGGAAATCAACAAAGGTAATTACCTTTTCTCCCCTTATTTGTTTAAATGTTAAACTTTTATCATGTTTGCATGTATATCTCCAAATCTAATTAGGATTAGATAAGCATGTTTGTTCTATTTTGTCAATGTACTGGTTTTTGTTTCTAACTAAAACAATCAAGCAATTACGATTCCAAACTCGTTTCCGCTGCTCAAGGGGATCATATCTCCATCAATTGGTATCAGAGCAATGCTTGATTTGGTTTGGTTGAAACAAAGTTTCATTGATTTAGTGGAAAATGCATTTGGTTTGCTGTAAAACTAGTTTAGGAACATTTGGCCATAGTTTGCTTTTGATTTGATCAATTTGTATGTAAAGGCCCCTGTGTTTTTGGGCATAAAGTGCATTATCGAGTCTGTATTCGAGTTAAGAGTCGTTCGAGACCAGTTTCATGCAATTCGGTTGATAATCGAAGGAGATTTTGTTGATTGATGATGTTGTGTTTGAAAAAGAAAAGCCACTGCCGAAGCAGCAGCGTTGCAACGCCGTTCATCACCGTTTCAACGCTGAGGAACGGCGTCGCAACGCCAACATTGCCTATCGACGCGAGATTTTCAAGGGGTTAGCGGCGTTGCAACGCTGCCCCTCAGCATTGCAACGCCACCCCGATAGAAGGCGCGCGCGCAGACAAAGCGGGTGTTGCAACGCTTGCATCAACGTTGCAACGCCGTGGTATTTTTCCAGCAACTGCAGATCGGTTCAGCGGTTTGGTTTATTTTCGGTCCGGTTCGAGCATTTCAAGCCCAGTTCAAGGCGTTTTGGACCGATTTTATGTCATAAAATTAATGTAATTTTATTATTTTGCACTTTAGGGGTCAAGTTATTCCGGTTTTAAAGCTATATGTCTTTATGAATGTCATTTAGATTATTCCCACCTTAGGATAAACATGTTCATGCATTGTTTTATTTGTATAAATGTTATATGAATATGGTTAGATCATGATTAATTTATTTTTCATGAGTAATTAGTTATAATTGTTATAATTAGATTATATGGAAAATAAATTGCATGGAGCATGAAATTACTTAGTTTAAAATAAATGTTATTTTATTTAAGTAATTTTTTTTCATTCAATTAGTTGAATTTTTTATAATTCCAATTTGAATAATAATTGTTGGATTTATAATATAGTTTCTTTAGCATAGGTTAATTATTAAATTTATAAAAGTTATAAATTAAAGGGGTTTTAGAAACCATAACCTATAATAAAGAAATGCATGCAAACATACGAACTTGGGTAAAATTTTGAATTAGTTTTAAATCGTTTAAAATTAATTTAGACCTAAGTTTTAATTTCTAATAGGATTAGAAATTTTTCTTACATAGTATTTTAAATAATTTAAAATATAGTAGGACATTAGGACTTTGGTTATAAGGGAACTCTACTGGTAATGTCCTGTCTAAGGCTGGGGGTACTTAAGCTGACGGTTAACGGAACACCTCCTACCTGGGAACTGATCCAGAACTTGAGTTGAATTAATCTTAGTTCTATTTTATCTCTAGGTATTTAAAATGTTTATTCACCTAGACATAAGGTTAAAAGACCTAGTTATAATAGTTATAATAGGCATAGACTTAGATAGATTCTTTTAGCCAGAATCCGACTAAGTTAAACCTATACCCTAACTTTAGGAGCTTCAGTGGGAGAAAACTAGATGTTCGCATCGAGTTTACTCTCACGTCCTCAAGAGTTCACTCCGTGAGTTCCATGCTCGGCTATGTGGCGTCAATAGGGTGTCCCCCTACGGTATGTGTTTGCATGGTTCAATACCAAGGTGAATGAGGGAAGTATCCATAGTAAATGGGAGTAGGACGCGTGTCAATGTGTCCTACGGTCTCCTCCATTAGGTCGCACCGTGAGATTTCTATAGTCTGCCTGCTAGGTTGCCCTGGAACAACCAAACCCTAGAGAGAGCCTGACTATAGGGATCGGAACACCGCGAACTTCAGAAATAGATAGGGTCTCTTAGGTAATTTGCCAACAGTTGTCTTTCTTAACAGTAGCCTGTTGGCTCGGACCTATTGGATCTGAAAATGGTAGGGTCACATTTACGGGATGAGTTAAGCTAGTTAACAAGTCCTTGACCAAACAAACGGTAGTTAAGGATCATTGGGACATGAGATGTTCTGGTAGTGAGAATTGGTTGAGAAAGTCTCAATTCAGAAGAGGAATGACTGACCGCCCGACGGAGGCTTTTGTTCTAAACCCTTGAAGTAGCGTTGCAAAATTAAAGGTTTAATTTAAACACTGGATTTAGTTTAAACACTAGGGTTCTTTAATAATTTTGCTAAATATGATTGGTTTTATAATGGGTTAAAAGGCATAACTAATTAGAACTATTTTGGATTTTCATCATGTCGTCCTCAATAATAGCCTTACTTAAAAGCGATCGTTTAACTGGTGAGAACTTTACTGTGTGAAGTCAAACTTGAATACGATTCTTGTTGTTGACGACCTACGATTTGTACTGACTGAGGAATGTCCTCAGGTCCCTGCTCGAAACGCTCCTCAATCTGTTAAGGAGACGTACGACCCTGGATCAAGGCCAATGATAAGGCCAAGGTCTACATTTTGGCTAGTGTTTCTGAAGTTCTAGCCAAAAAGCACGAGGGCATGGTCTCAGCTCGCGAGATCATGAGTTCCTTGTAGGATATGTTTGGACAGCCGTCTGGACAACTTCGGCACGAATCCCTCAAATATGTTTATAACTCCCGTATGAAGGAGGGGTCATCGGTGAGAGAACACGTTCTCGATCTGATGGTCCACTTCAACGTGGCTGAGATGAACGGAGTGGTCATTGACGAGTAAAGTCAGGTCTCGTTCACCCTGGAATCTCTTCCGAAGAGTTTCCTGCAATTATGCAGCAATGCGGTGATGAACAAGATAGAGTATAAACTGACTACTCTCCTAAATGAACTACAAACTTTCCAGTCTCTTATGAACAATAAGGGACAGGCTGATGGAGAGGCAAATCTGTTTGCCTATTCCAGAAGGTTCCAGAAGGGTTCATCCTCTAGGACTAAGTCCTGTGGTTCAACTTATGGGCTTAAGAAGACCCAAAAGAAGAAGATAGAAGGGAAAGGGAAGACACCTGCTGCTGATAAAGGCAAGGGAAAGGCCAAGGTTGCAGATAAAGGAAAGTGTTTCCACTGCAACGTGGATGGGCACTGGAAGTGAAACTGCCCAAAATACCTTGCTGAGCTCAAAGAGAGGAAAGGTAAATTAGATTTACTTGTTCATGAAACTTGTTTAGTGGAAAATGATGATTTTAGGAAACTAGTTCAGGAGCCACTAATCATGTTTGTTCATCGTTTTAGGAAACTAGTTCCTTCAAGGAGCTCGAAGAGGGTGAGATGACGCTTAGGGTCGGAACGGGAGACGTCGTCTCAGCTCGTGCAGTGGGATGCCAAGCTGTTTTTCGGAGATAGATTTATTTTATTAAAAAATCTGTATATAGTTCCTAGAATTAAGATGAACTTAATTTCTATCTTTTGTTTAATAGAACTTGGTTATTGTATTTTCTTTTCTTTGAATGAAGCGTTCATTTTAAAACAAGGTGTCAATATTTGTTCTGCTAAATTGAAAAACGGCTTGTATGTACTTAAACCGAATCAAACTGAAGCAATTTTAAATCATGAGATGTTTAAAAATGTTAATACTCGAAGTAAAAGGCAAAGAATTTCTCCAAATAATAATACCTATCTATGGCATCTTAGACTTGATCATATTAATCTCAACCGGATTGAGAGACTTTCTAAGAATGGACTTCTAAATAAGTTAGAAGATGATTCTTTACCTCCTTACGAATCTTGCTTGGCAGGTGAAATGACCAAGCGACCTTTTACTGGAAAAGATTACAGAGCCATAGAGCCTTTAGAACTTGTACATTCAGATCTTTGTGGTCCGGTGAATGTTAAAGCTCGAGGAGGGTACGAATATTTCATCTCTTTCATAGATGATTATTCAAGGTATGGTTATTTATACTTAATGCATCATAAGTCTGAAGCTCTTGAAAAGTTCAAAGAGTATAAGGCTGAAGTAGAGAATTCATTAGGAAAAACCATTAAAACACTTCGATTTGATCGAGGTGGAGAGTATATGGATTTGAGATTCCAGGACTATATGATAGAAAATGGAATTAAATCTCAACTCTCAGCACCTAATACACCACAACAAAATTGTGTGTCAGAAAGGAGAAATAGAACATTATTGGACATGGTTCGTTCTATGATGAGCTATGCTCAATTGCCTGCCTCGTTTTAGGGATACGCAGTAGAGACTGCAGTTCAAATCTTGAACAATGTTCCATCAAAGAGTGTTTCGGAAATATCTTTTGAGTTGTGGAAGTGGCGTAAAGCTAGTTTACAACACTTCAGAATTTGTGGTTGTCCGGCACACGTGCTAGTGACAAACCCAAAGAAACTGGAACCTCGTTCAAGATTTTGCCAATTTGTTGGGTATCCCAAAGAAACGAGAGGTGATCTTTTCTATGACCCACAAGAAAACAAGGTGATTGTATCGACAAACACCACGTTCTTGGAGGAAGATCACATGAGGAAACACAAACCGCGTAGTAAATTGGTGCTAGATGAAGCTACAAATAAACCAACAAGAGTTGTTGATCAAGCTGGACCTTCATCAAGAGTTGATGGAGGAGCCAGCACCTCAAGTCAGTCTCGTCCTTCTCAATCGTTAGGAATGCCTCGACGCAGTGGGAGGGTTGTTTTCTAACCTGACCGCTACTTGGATTTAGCTGAAACTCAAGTCGTCATACCTGATGTCGGCATAGAAGATCGATTGTCTTATAAACAGGCAATGAATGATGTAGACAAGGACCAATGGATCAAAGCCATGAACCTTGAAATGGAGTCAATTGACTTCAATTAAGTATGGGAACTTGTAGACCAACCTGAAGGGGTTAGACCCATAGGGTGTAAATGGATCTATAAGAGAAAGAGAGATGCAGCCGTAAAGGTACAAACCTTTAAAGCTATACTTGCAGCAAAGGGTTTTACCCAAAGGTAAGGAGTTGATTATGAAGAAACTTTTTCCTCGGTTGCTATGTTAAAGCCTATAAGGATACTTGTCCATAGTCGCGTTTTATGATTATGAAATTTGGCAAATGGACGTCAAGACTGCCTTTTTGAATGGTAATCTTGACGAGAGCATTTATATGTCTCAGCCTGAAGGGTTCATAACCCAAGGCCAGGAGCGAAAAGTTTGCAAGCTCAATCGATCCATTTATGGGTTGAAACAAGCATCCAGATCATGGAATATAAGATTTGATACTGCGATTAAGTCTTATAACTTTAACCAAAACGTTGATGAGCCTTGTGTTTACAAGAGGATCATCAACGACAAAGTAGCTTTATTAGTACTTTATGTGGATGATATCCTACTCATTGGGAATGATGTAGGATACCCATCGACATAAAGAATTGGTCATGCACCCAATTTCAAATGAAAGATTTGGGAGAGGCGCAATATGTTCTTGGGATTCAGATCTTCACGAATCGCAAGAACAGAACGGTAGCACTATCTCAAGCGTCTTATATCGACAAAATGTTGTCTCAATATTCGATGCAGAATTCCAAGAGGGGCTTGTTGCCCTTCAAGCATGAAGTTCATATGTCTAAGGTATAGTGTCCTAAGACACCTCAAGAAGTTGAGGATATGAGACACATTCCCTATGCCTCTCTAGTAGGTAGCTTAATATATGCTATACTATGCACGAGGCCAGACATTTGTTATGCAGTGGGAATAGTCAGTAGGTACCAGTCCAATCCAGGGTTAGACCACTGGACAACAGTTAAAAATATCCTCAAGTATCTTAGGAGAACAAGGGACTATACGCTTGTGTATGGGTCTAAGGATTTGATTCTTACTGAATACACTGATTCTGATTTTCAGACCGATAAGAATTCTCGAAAATCCACATCGGGATCAGTTTTCACCCTTAACGGGGGAGCTATAGTATGGCGAAGCATCAAGCAAGGATGCATCGTTGACTCCACGATGGAGGTTGAGAATGTCGCTGCTTGTGAAGCAGCTAAGGAGACTGTTTGGCTAAGAAAATTCCTTACTGATTTGGAAGTCGTTCCAAATATGGAATTTCCATCACCTTATCTTTGTGACAACATGGTGGCAGCAAAAGAGCTAATTCGAACGAACCTCGCAACCATAAGCGAGACAAGCACATCGAGAGGAAGTATCACCTGATACGAGAAATAGTGCAACGAGGAGATGTGATAGTCACGAAGATCGCTTCGAAGCACAATATTGTTGATCTATTTACAAGGATTCTCATGGCTAAAGTGTTCGAGGGTCATCTGGAAAGTCGTGGTCTACGAGATATGTACATAGGCTAATCTAGGGCAAGTGGGAGATATGTAATGGGGTATATGGATGCCCTAGTTTATTGTATTTGTATGTCTTGTAACCACTGTTTTAGATTATTATGTACCCCACTAGAGTTTTAGTTCAAGTGGGAGTTTGTTAGGGTTTGTGCCCTAAAACTCGTAGTTTGTAATTATGTTCTAATTAATGTAATAAAGTGTTATTATTTCAATAAAGAGTTATTGTTCGTTATCTACGAATTTGCCTTTATTTAAACCCTAAATTCAATAAACTAAACATCCAAGGTTGTTAAATGAATCTTTAACTGAATGTAGCGTACATATAAAGGATCTCGATTCGAGATACAACCTAAAGGGTCTATAGTTAGGGGATAAGGTTTGGGTACCTTACCCTGGTAAAACTATGGATGGGGCCCACTTTGTATTTGATACAAACACTGTGATCCTAACGTGTTCGTGTAGATGACATGTGAGTGGGGATATCCTATGTAATGAGATTACATAAGACCAGACCACGAAATAGTAACCTCTAGTTGTAACTCCGTTGACTAGTTAGGTTTCTATTTCACTAGGATGACCTAGGCAACTTGATCTCAATCTCGAGCAGAGTTACGAACTCCACATTCATGAGGGATTGTCCTTTGACTAGTATGGGTGAGAGTGGCCAGATTCGCCGACTCAATATGCCTACCTTCTTGGGGACAAGACCGAGTGAGCGGCTGGGAACTTAACTTAGCAAGATGGAATTCACTCCTTCTCTCCTACTAGGGTAAGTAGAGGAATGTTCCTTTAAGTGGTGTCTCCGGGACTTGAACAAAGGGCCCGACCATCTCACTGACCCGAGAGGGATTCTATTTGTTGGTAGGACCACAAACAAATTGTTCATTAGAGGAGCACTAGTACTTATGGCACAAGATGTAACCCAGGGGTAAAACGGTAATTTGACCCAGCTGGTGTTACGAACATTCGTGAAGGATTGACTTGATGTTATTGGTCAATATCCGTGGACACAGAAATAATTCTGCAGTGAGAAGAGTGCAGTTGCGGGACTTTAGTGCAGTGTTCCCGCAGTTAACGAATGTTTATTGGGAATTTAATGAGATTAACCGAGCAACCTTGTATCGTTGGATCTTCTGATCTGTAGGTCCATTAGGTCCACATTCTAGCTCGTAAAGGGTTCTTAGATCTTTTGAATTTGAAATGTACAAATTCATAAGAGAATAAACTTAATGTATATTGATACGATATAATGTATAGTTTTGGGACTATATATTATAAATTTAATGTGAATATGATTCATATTAAATTATATGAGAGAAATAAATATTTGAAAGAGTTCAAATATTAAATTCAAATGTGAATGTGATTCATATTTGAAAACTATAGGTTAAAATTTAATGTGCATTAGATGCATTAAAACTATAGAATAGAGGATAAAAGGATTAAATGTGATTTGATCTGATGATTAATTAAATATATGATATTTAATTAATTAATTAATTAATTAAATTTAATTAATTATTAATTTAAATTAATTAATGGAAACGTGTCAGGAGGACACGTTCCCATCTTCCCCGCCAACTCCCCATCGATAGGGAGTGGGGGGGAAAGAACTCCTCTGATAGTCTTCTCGAGGAAGAGAAATCAGGAATCGATGCTGCAATTTTGGAATTGCTCTCACTCAAGAGTTCTCTCTCACTACTTCATTCCCAAAAATTCTCCAATTATTGGATCCTTCCCACCAAGGAAGATCTAAGCACTCAGAGACATAGAGGGTTTTCCTCGTGGTGCTGTCCTGTTGAAGAAAACATAGAAGTTTCTTGGGTGTTGCTGTGTTATTGTGAACATTGAAGCAAGAAGTTGCTGGTTTGTGGAAATCAACAAAGGTAATTACCTTTTCTCTCCTTATTAGTTTAAATGTTAAACTTTTATCATGTTTGCATGTATATCTCCATACCAAATTAGGATTAGATAAGCTTGTTTGTTCTGTTTTGTCAATGTACTGGTTTTTTGTTTCTAACTAAAACAATCAAGCAATTACGATTCCAAACTCGTTTTCGCTGCTCAAGGGGATCAGATCTCCGTCAATACCTCTTGCTCCTTAAGTCCCACTGCTCCTCTAATGAACAATTACGTTGCATGGTCCAACCATAAACAACAACCCTCTCAAGCTAGTGAGAGAGTGGGGCCCCGTTGTTCAAGCATTGGAGACAACACTTAAGGGAACAACCCCTCTAGTTTCCTTAAGTCGGGAACGAGTGAATTTCTTCTTGCGTAGTCATGTTCCCAGCTCCCCATGTGGTCCTGTCCCTTAGAAGATAGGCATATTGGGCGAGCAACAGTGGCCACCCTCACCCGTACTAGTCAAAGGACATACCCCCGCAGACAGGAGTCCATAACACGCTCAGGATTAAGGTCGAGTCACTAATGGTAATCTACGAAATTATTAGCCCTATACTGTTAACGGTGTTACATAAGTAAGTCTAATAATTCACGGTCCGATCTTGTACAATCTCATTGCACAGGATGCCCCTACTTGCATGTCAACCACATGAACGAGTCAGATCACCTCGTTTGTATATATTTCAAAGCGGGCCGCATCCACAACGTATCCAGGATTAGGTCTCCAACCCTATCCGTATACTATAGACCGTTTGGGTCATTAACTCGAACGTGATCCTCCCTGTGTGTCCACTACACACCGTTCAAGTTCTAGTTCTCTCATAACACAATGACCCTAGAGCTTAGTTTATTGGATTAAGTTTATGAAACATGCGAGACACAAAGTTCAAATAAATAAATTTATAACACAAAGTTAAAATAAATAACTCTTATTTATTTACAACTTGGAATATTACAAACTACACGAGATGAGGACATACATCCCAACAAGCTCTCCCTCTACCTACTGAGAACAATCGAGAATATCAAGTGAAAATGTCCGGCTTGATCCGTTCGTGGTTCGTGTTCAAGAGATCATTGGATCGTGAGATCGTGACCGAGGAGGAAACGCGAAGAACGATTCTTCAAGAGGTTAGTAACGAAAACTTTTCTGTTTTCTTCTCATTTAGCATGCTTAATCTAGTTAGAAAGTTGTGTCTTTCAATTTTAAGAAAACCGGAACAACAACGAAACAACGACGATTCACATCATAATTTCGCTGCGGAAAATCCATTCCCTTTAGTGCACACTGTCAAATAAATAACATATGAAGTATTCCAAGTATCAAGCCTGAGGGAACGAATTTCACATACAAATTCTTTAATTCACAACACAATTATTTATGAGTTGCAACCGAAGGTAACAAAGAGAGAAATAAGTTGGTTTTGAGGTTTTGTACAAGAAAAGTAAATAAAACCAAAAGAATAATTAGAAAAATGAAGATGAGAAATTAAGGAATTCAACTTTGGTTCAACCATGAGGAAAGGCACCCACTTTGAGTCGACATTTTGCTCAACTAGGGGAAGGATATCTAACAATTGGTGTCCAATTGTGCTTGCAAAATGACTCTTTTGAGATTTGTACGATAATGCCAAGATCTGCCTACAACCTACCCTAATCGACACTTAATACCATGAATCAAGTTCAACATCTATTCAGTTCTTTTCGAAGTGCCTTTAGGAGCCTAAGCAATTAAACACGTATGTCTATGCCTAATTTTAACTTAGATAAATATAAAATACAATTCAAAAGATTCTAAAGGTTCTTGTCTTATGTCTAGGTACAAAAAGCGAAGTTTTATTTCTAGACTCTTCTCCTAAATTGCTTTTATGAAAATGTGTGTTTTATCTAACCCTTTCAGTGTTGAATCTCACATAAAATATGCTAACTCAAATGATCAGTTTAAGCTAACAATGAAACTTAAACTTAATAAAAATAAGTGATGCTCAATGTTAAAAAAAGTTGCTAAAATCACATGGTGGAGATTATCTCTTTTCTAGAGTATCCACTTCATTGAATCTTCTCCAAGAAGTTTAGCTACTCATTTAAAATAAAGTTAAAGTGCAGAAATAAAGAGAAAACAAGAATGAGAAAGAATAAACTTCACTAAAATAAAGAACTTGAATATTACTTTAAGTTTAGAATTGAGATAAAAATAACAAAACATGAAACTACAACTTGAAGAATTGAGTTTAAATGAAAAGGCAGAAACTTACAAATCGAACTAAGAATGAAAACTACAACTAACTTGAAGGAAAAATATAAAGTACAAAACTTGAATGAAAACGATAAAGAACTCGAAGTTTGTTCCTCCATTCTAACTTGTTCAATCTTTTTCAAGGAAAACAAGTACTTACACTTCCTTCTTTTGAAGTTTGTATCCATAACTTGGCATAGACTCAGTGTGATGGCTCAAAAGAGAAAAGAAAACTACATAACTTTGGTGAAAAAATAGAAATTTGAGCTCTCTTGAAAATAAAGCTTGAGTCGCCTTTTATAGACCTCAAGGACTTTGCTGTCGAGACTAGTGTAGAGAAGCTTAGTCGATCAAATGGCCTAAATGGCATAATAACAAAAAATGATTTGAGGATATTTGATTGAGAATATTAGATATAATTTGCAAATCCCACCGATCTTTGAGAATTTATCAAAATGGTTCAGATGAGGCCGCATTAGTGGGTGCAATTGCATGGTTGTCGAAATGGCCTAAATGCGACTGCAAATCTGGGCACATTTTGGGTCTTTTCTGCAACATTTGGACTTTGGCTTATGCTCTCAAATGGTGGTGCATCCTAGTTGCATATCTCATGGATCATCTCTTATTTTCTTCCATTGTGGTTAGAATGTGAGCGCATTTGGGTCCTTTTTCAACCTGTATACAAAACCAACAAAAATTACAACTTTATTAACAAAAATGACTCTAAATACACCGAAAACCTTTTTTTTACAAAATCAAGACTTCAAACACTTACAAAAGACATTTTTACTTAGACTTGCTCAAAATGACATGAAATATAACATTAAACACTCGTTTTCTAAGCAAATAAACTAGTTTTTAGAGCCAAATAACTCTCATTCAACATTGAGCATACCTTGAGATTTGCATTAGTCCTCAAAGGAAATACATGGGTTGGCCTCTAGTTGAGTCAGATCGGGTTTTCCTTGATCTTTCTATCTAGTACTAGGGTTTGATGTCGACCTCGGCTGGTATAATTACTATGGCTTACTTGTGGTCTCTCTCGTTCGTTTCCACCTAGGATTAACTTTTCTTGGTTTCTGAAAATTAGCATATAATTTGCTCAAGTCTTTTACTATTGGGGCTTTTCCTTTAGCAGAATGACAAACAAGTTCTTCCCGATGGTGATCGAGGATTTGGTCAATCTTCTCTTCTTTTGTATAGTCGAAGGCACTTTCAGATTTATGTCGCTCCTCAACCAAGAAGGTCGGGTCGACCTCGGCCATTGAGTTTTGTCCAGATGTCTCTTCTCTTGTTCATTGCTCCTTGAACCTCCATATGCATTTCTACATTATTCACTCGAACTCTTTCCTAATGGCAATCTTGGTCAGAGTTGTATATGTCTAGGACATGTATTGAATTAGTTATCCTCTTGTTCAATTCCAATTGTAGTGTGATAGTTCCTTGGTAGAACACTTTTGATCCCCACATATGATGCCAACTGTTGATGTACAAATTCAGGCAAAAGAAACACACCTAATTTGCATGTGATTCAATAATGAATTTCTAATTTGGAAAAAAAAGTGGCATCCAAAATAAAGAAAACTGTGCACCAGTATGGTGCTTGTCACACAGGCTTTGATGCTTAAGTTAGGGAGGTAAAAGTGTAGCAAGCTTAAGATTTAGAGAGTGAGGAAGAAGTTATCTCCTATGAAGTTTTCATAATGAATTTTAATGAGGGGTGACCTAGGTTTTCCTTCCCTCTTGTTTAATTGGTTTAGGAAAAAGTTGAATTGGACATCTTCTAGGCTTCATTATGTCTTCGCACGCCCACATGTTTCAACTTACCTTTGCTCGACTCGACCCAATGTGGGCTTTTGGGCCTTTTGGCCGAGTAATATCTCTATTTGGGCTCAATCTAGCCTGGGATCATGTATAATCTTGATTTGGCCCGTAGTAGTTCTCTATCCTTTTGGGTTTGATCTTATTGCCCACATTTACCCATAACAATATGTTAAAAAGAAAATTTTGTTACTACAAAAGTTGAATGGTCCTACTTTAAATTCAACCACATTGTAATATTTTGTTTGAAATGAATTTGTGATTACTTTTTGGGAGTTGTGTATCATCATAAGAACTTTGAAAATAAACAATAAATATGTGTTTGATATGCTTTTTACATGGGTTTTCGTACGTATGGCCCTTTCTCTATTTAAAAATTGATGTTTAACCCTTGGGATTGGAATAATGAAAACTATCCTTTTGTTGATGTCATAAAGTTGTACTCGCATGTAGGCAAAGAAACCCGAGCACGAGCTAGCGTCAAGCGAGGAATAACGTCTTGTTGATGTCATCGCGATGAAAGGAATCGTGGTCGCATATTATGAACACGAACGTGAACATTCATTGAACGCAAGGTAATAATGACTTGCGCTCGCGCATTCGTGAATGCGTTGAAACCCGCCTCGTGCTCGTGCATGCCTCAACTCGAGGAAGCCATAATCCTGCAGTCTTCCAGAAGTTTCTAGAAATAAAAATAAAAATAATTTGGCAATATATATACTAATAAACAAGGACTACAAAAGTTTTTAATATAATCAATGGTGTTGAGTAGACAATAGTGGGATATCTATATGTTGGGATTTTTGTCCTAATCTCGTGTTTGTAACATATTGTTTGAAATTAATAAGAGTTATTCATTTCATCACTTTGTGTCTCGTAATATTTATAAACTTTTCCAATAAACTAAGCTCCAGGGTCATTGATTTTATGAGAGAACTAGAACTTGAACGGTGTGTAGTGGACACACGGGGAGGATCACGTTCGAGTTAATGACCTAAACTGGGTCACATGATATATGGATAGGGTTGGAGACCTAATCCTCGGATACATCGTGGATGCGTCCCGCTTTGTATTAGATACAAACGAGGTGATCTGACTCGTTCATGTGGTTGACATGCGAGTGGGGGCATCCTCTGCAATGAGATTGTACAAGACCGAACCGTGATTTATTAGACATACTGATGTAACACCGCGTAACAAAGAAGGGACTAATAACTTCGTAGATGACCATTAGTGACTCGACCGAATCCGAGCGTGTTACGGACTCCTATCTGCGAGGGTCTGTTATTTGACTAGTACGGGTGAGGGTGGTCACAGTTACTCGCCCAATATGCCTATCTTCTCGTGACAGAACCAAGTAGGAGCCGGGAACTTAACTACGCGAGATGGAATTCACTCGTTCCCGCCTTTAGGGAAACTAGAGGGTTGTTCCCTTGCGTTGTCTCCGTGGCTTGGACAACGGGCGCCCACCTTCTCACCGCCCGAGAAGGGTGTTGTGTATGGTCGGACCATCACAATATGTTGTTCATTAGAGCAGCAGTGGGGACTTAAGGAACAAGAGGTAGACACAGGAGTAAAACGGTAATTTGACCCAGTCGTGTCTACGATCAACCTGTGAAGGGTCGACTCATGGGAATTGGTTATATCAGTGGACATGTAATATTCTGCACTGAAGGGAGTGCAGCTACGGGCTATAGTGGAGTGTTACCGTAGCTAATGAATGTTGTTTAACCGTGTCAAAGAGTTTGGCAGGTTAATCTCGGATCATTGGAGCCCGTCACTATAGGTCCATTAGGTCCCTCGGTTGGCTCCATCTGGGTTAAAAGAAGGGTTAATGTTTTGGTATGAAATTGAAGTGTTCAATTTCACTTTAAGGGCATTTATGTCATTTATATGAGATATGAATGATATAATATATAGTTTAATGTGAATGAGATTCATAGTAAACTATAGATTAGCCTAATTGTTCAATTAGGGCTAATTGGAGAAATTAATTGAGAGAAATTAAATTGGAAGTGATTCAATTTAATTAATCCACAATTATTGGAAATGAGATTTGCAATATGAGATATGAGATATCTTATATTATGTGGTTATGCAAATGAGATTTGCATAACCTATGGTTGTGGTAAAGTGGTAATAATGAGGAGATATTAACTCCCTCATTCCACTATTTAAACCCTTTGCAAGAAGCGTTTGGTGATCTCTTATCTCGTTTTTTAGATTTTCTCTAAAGAGAAGAAGAAAGTTCTCTCTACTTTCTCTCTAATCTCCTCCTTTTCCAAAACACAAAAGGTTCCCACAAACCTCCCTTCTCCAAAAGAGAACAACCGAGAAGGCCATTTGGTGGTGTTCAAGACATTCGTGGGAAGAGTTCGTTGAGTTCGAAGAGCACGAAGAGTTCGTGATTTGAAGAAGAATCTTTGAAGAAAGTCTTCAACAAGTAAGTAAATTCTTCTTGCTGTAATTTTCTTCTTCTTTGAAGCATGTTTAGCCTAGATCTAGTGTTAGATCAATTTTAATAAAATCATGTTGCATATTGATACCTCGACGATTCAATCGTCTTCCGCTGCGCGGGATTATCATTCCCTTCAATTGGTATCAGAGCCATCTCGATGGTTCTTCAATTTTTGCACTGTTTTATTAAAATTTGGTGGGTATTTTGCCATAATTCATGAGATGAATGTTTGGTTTGCTCAAATGGATGTTTACGGTTTTTGGCATTTTAGATTTACAATTATGTTGATGAGATCAATGTAAGGGCCCTTTGTTTTTTGGGCATTTTTTGTTGTAAATCGAGTCTGTAAGTCTGGGTCGTTCGTGGCAAGAGTTGCTGTGAAGAAATCGAAGCAGAAACAGGCGAAAATCGGTGGAAGAACAACAAAGTGTTTGTTGTTTTGTTGATGGCGTTGAGACGCTACCCAACGGCGTCTGCCTCAACGCTGCTTCTCGCGCGAGGCTGCTGCAGAGTAGGTTGTAAACGATACCATTGGCGTTGAGAACGCAGCCGACGGCAGAGGCGCGCGGCGTTGCTGGTAACGCCGCGCCACGCGTTGCAACGCAACGCACACGTTGTTGAGGGCGATTCATCGCTTACGCCGCGAGAAGTGGGAGAAGTTTCACATAGTGGGGCGGTTAATTTCGGTTTTTAATTACTTTCTAATTTATAAAATGTAATTATTTATTTTATTTAATTATTTTATTAAATAATATTAATATTAATGTTATATTAATGTTATTTAATTAAATAATTGCCCCTAGGTGCCAAAAATCGGTCCATTTTTGCTATTTAATTATTTTATGCATGAGATGTATATTTTAATTAATTTCTATGTGCATAATGTATGTCATATAGATTTAAAATCCCACCTTAGGTTAAACATTTCATGCATCATATTTATATTATAAGAGTTATAATATATAGTATGCATGATAGGATTATATTATAAGAGTTATAATATAATGTTTGCATGATTTAATTTATTTAATATAAGTGTTATATTTTTAAATTAAAAGCATGCTCATGCATTTAATTCATGTGATGAATTATATTATGTTATAGTATATAGTATTATTCATGTGATGGATGATCAAGCACTATAACATAGAAATGCATGCAACCTAAGTTAATTATTAGTTTTAAAGTGTTTAGAACTTGAATAATTAGACTTAGGTTTTCTAATTTTTCTAATAAGATTAGAAATTTAGGAAATCAAATATGACCTTTGAATGGAGACTGATAAGTAACTCTGTCTAAGGAAGGTTTTGTCTAAGGCTGGGGTATTTAAGTTGTCGCCATGAACACCTCTCACTCGAAACCGACCTGGGAGTGAATTCGGTCCGGAGATTCTTAGGTTATATTCTCGTGAGTGCCGTTAATTAAGTTTTAATTAATTTACTCACATAGGCCTAAGTTAATAATGTGATTATAAACTTAGGTTAATACCATATAAGAGTTATATTGGTAGCTTAGGTAAATTTTAGCCGGTTTATCTAGGTCAATCCCTAATAAAGTTAAAGTGCTGAGTGGGAGGAAATAAAGTGTATGAGATACATTTGAATTTCCAACCACAAATCTCCTTTAAGTCCGTACCGTGAGATCTATACTCAGACTCGTGGCGCAAATGGGAGCGTCCCCCATTCGGATGACATTTGTATAGATCAATATCATCGTGGATGGAGAGTGTACTTATAGTGAGTGGGAGCAGGACTTGTGAAAACGAGACCCACGGTCTCTTCTTTCGATTCACACCGTGAGACACCTATGATCTGCCTGCTAGTTTGGCCTGGACCAGACAATCCATTCGGAGGGCTTGATCATGGGAGTCAGAACACCGTGAATTCTTGAAAGGGATACAGTTTCCTGGTTGGTTTTCCTTCTTAGTTCACCCTTCGGTGGCTATTGTTTGGACGGATGCTTGGAAACTTAAAGATTGAGGGTGACACTCACAGAATTCGTTAAGTGTTAATGAATTCGACCAAACAATGGTAATTGGATGCCTAATGGAATAAGAGTTATTCTGGGATTAGAGTCTGATCGAGAAAGTCTCGTCCTAGAGGAGGAGTGTTCTGTTCACCCTTCGGTGGCGGTCATTCTAAACTTTTAGGGTATCATTCCAAATTTTGAATGACCTAGGGATCATAAAACAATTTTGCTAAAACTTGATTGGATTTCAAAAGTTTTTTTTTTTGCGAGACTAATACAAAGGTTTTTCTTATTTTTCAGCTAAAAATCTCTAGCGCAAAAATTGCTTTACTTGCTTCGGATAAGTTAGTGGGAGATAATTACCAAAGTTGGAAAAACAACATTAATACAATTTTGGTACAAGACGACATAAAGTTCGTGCTATCTGAGGAGTGTCCTCAGATGCCGGGCTCGACCGCGTCGCGAAGTGTTCGCGACGCGTACGATCGCTAGTTCAGGGCCAATGAAAAGGCCAAGGTCTACATAATTGCCAGCATGTCTGATGTCTTGGCAAAGAAGCATGAGCTAATGGTTTTCGCTAAGGAGATCATGGAGTCATTGCAGGAAATGTTTGGACAGCAGTCCTTTCAGGTCCGGCATGACTCGCTCAAATACGTTTTCAACGCACGGATGAAGGAGGGGTCGTCTGTCCGTGAACACGTTCTAGACATGATGACCCACTTTCATCTGACCGAGATGAACGGGGCTTCGATCGACGAGTCGAGCTAGGTCAGTTTTATATTGGAGACTCTTCCGAAGTGTTTCTTTCAGTTTCGTAGCAATGCTGTTATGAACAAAATTAGTTACACTCGACTACCCTCCTCAATGAGCTACTGACTTCCAATCCTTGCATTGTGGTCAAGGAATCTGAGGCAAATGTTGCCTACAAGTCTTATCACAGGGGTTCGACCTCCGGAACGAAACCTGTTGCTCCTTCACGCCCGAAAGGGAAGAAGAGGATGAAGAGGGGTAAAACCGACTGCGGCCGCCCCCACAAGGGCAAGAAGGTCAAGGAGGTTGCAGAGAAAGGAAAATGTTTCCACCGCAATGGGGCGGGCCATCAAGAGAAACCGTCCCAAATTTTCGGCGAGAGGAAGAATCAAGGTAAATGTGATTTACTTTGTGGATCGAAACATGTTTAGTGGAGATTAGTGACTCTGCTGCTGGATATTGGATTCGGCGCCACTAACCACGCTTTTGTTCTTCTTTCGAGGATTGATTCTGGCGGCCGCGAGAGGGTGAGGTGACTCTACGGGTTGGATCCGGGGAGATTGTCTCTGCTGCAGTGATCGACACGGTGAAGCTAAACTTTTGCGAGAAGTACTTATTGTTGGACAATCTGTACATAGTTCCAGGGTTTACTAGAAACCTTGTTTCAATTTCCGCTTAATAGAACAATGTATTTGATTTCCTTTGAATTGAATAAAGCGTTTATTTCTTTCAAAGGGAATGTTATTTGTTCAGCTTCACTTGAAAATAATCTGTATGTTTTGAAACTCAATTCGGTCAAAAGTGTTTTGAATATTGAATTGTTTAAAACTGCAGAAACACGAACTAAGAAAGCAAAAGTTTCTCCAAAAGAAAATGCCCACCTTTGGCATCTTCTTGTTAGGCCACATTAATCTCAATAGGATTGAAACTAGTGAAGAGTGGACTTCTAAACGAGTTGGAAGAAAACTTTACCTGGGTGTGTGAGTCATGCCTTGAGGCCAAATGACCAAACGTCCTTTTAGTGGAAAAGGATATAGAGCCAAAGAGCCTCTTGAGTTAGTACATTCTGACCTCTGTGGTCCGATGAATGTTAAAGCTCGGGGCGGTTATGAGTATTTCATATCTTTCATAGACGATTACTCCAAATATGGGTATATTTACCTAATCCACAAGAAGTCTGAAACTCTTGAAAAGTTCAAGGAGTACAAGACTGAGGTTGAAAACCTCTTAGGCAAATCGCTTAAAACACTTCGATCGGATCGAGGTGGAGAGTACATGGACACTGAGTTCCAGGACTATATGATAGAACACGGAATCACGTCCCAACTCTCAGCACCTGGTATGCCACAGCAGAATGGTGTATCGGAGAGGAGAAACAGAACCTTGTTGGACATGGTTCGGTCGATGATGAGCTATGCTCGTCTCCCTGATTCTTTTTGGGGGTACGCAGTGGAGACTGCGGTTTATATTTTGAACAATGTTCCGTCGAAGAGTGTTTGTGAAACACCTTTCGAGCTCTAGAGTGGACGTAAAGGCAATTTACATCACTTCAGGATTTGGGGATGCCCGACCCATGTGTTGGTGTCAAACCCAAAAAGTTGGAAACCCGTCAAATTGTGCCTATTCAGTAGGTTACCCTAAAGAGACTAGGGGTGGTCTGCATTTTACGATCCTAGGAAAGTAGGGTGCTTGTATCGACAAACGTCACTTTTCTAGAGGAAGACCACGTCAGGGATCATTTACCAAGGAGTAAAATTGTATTAAATGAAATGGATAGTACATCAGCAAGAGTTGTTGATGGGGCTAGTACGTCAAAAAGTGTTATTGATCATAGCACGTCTAGTCAAATCCGTTCCCAAGAGTTGGGAATGCCTCGACGTAGTGGGAGGGTTGTGAGACGGCCGATCGCTACATGGGTTTAATGAAACCTCGCTTGTCGCTCCCGATGATGATCGTGAGGATCCATTGACCTATGATCGTGCAATGGTTGATGTTGACAAAGACGCAGTGGATTAAAGTCGTGGACCAGAAATGGAGTCTATGTACTTCAATTTGTATGGGAGCTTATGGATCAACCGGATGGGGTAAAGCCTATTGGTTGCAAATGGATCTACAAGCGTAAACGTGGCGTAGATGGGAAGGTGCAGACCTACAAAGCCCGACTAGTGGCAAAGGGTTTTACCAGGTTGAAGGGGTTGACTATGAGGAGACCTTTTCACCTTTTGCCATGGTAAAGTCGATCAGGATCCTTCTGGCCATTGCCGCGTATTATGACTACAAGGTATGGCAGATAGACGTCAAGACAGCCTTTCTGAATGGCAAACTTGATGAGACCATCTACATGGACCAGCCCAAAGGGTTCATCGCCCAAGGCCAAGAGCAAAAGGTTTGCTGGCTTCATAGGTCCATTTATGGGCTTAAACAAGCTTCGAGGTGTTGGAATATAAGGTTTGATGAGGCGATCAAATCTTATGGCTTTGATCAAAATGTCGACGAGCCTTGTGTCTACAAGAAAATCGTTGACAAAACTGTTGTATTTTTGGTGTTGTACGTGGACGATATTCTTCTCATTGGGAATGAGGTAGAATTTCTTACTGACGTTAAGAAGTGCCTAGCTTCGCAATTCCAAATGAAATATTTGGGAGAAGCTTAGTATGTTCTAGTATCCAGATTGTCCGGAACCGGAAGAACAGAATGCTAGCCCTATGTCAGGCGTCTTATATTGACAAGATGTTGTCTAGATATGAGATGCAGAACTCCAAGAAGGGCTTGCTGCCTTTCAGGCATGGGGTTCACTTGTCTAAGGATCAATGTCCTAAGAGTCCTCAAGATGTTGAGGATATAAGACAGATTCCATATGCTTCAGCTGTAGGGAGCCTGATCTATGTCATGCTGTGTACTAGGCCCGACATCTGTTATGCAGTAGGAATTGTCAGTAGATATCACCCAATCAAGGATTAGATCACCGGACACCGTAAAGGCAATCCTCAAGTATCTTAGGAGAACGAGAAACTACTGACTTAGTGTATGGTAGTGGGGATTTGATCCTCACGGATACACTGATTCTCGATTTTCGCACCGATAAGGATTCTAGGAAATCCACCGAGAGTCACCTTCATTCTGAATGGAGGAGCTGTAGTATGGCGAAGCATCAAGCAGGGATTCATCGCCGATTCCACTATGGAAGCAGAATATGTTGCGGCTTGTGAAGCTGCAAAAGAAGCTGTTTGGCTTAGGAAGTTCATGACAGATTTGGAAGTTGTTCCAAATATGAACTTGCCGATCACAATCGCTCGTGATACTTGGTGGTGCAAAGAGCCAACTCACGTGAGCCTCAAAGCCATAAGAGAGGCAAACACATTGAGCGCAAGTATCATCTGATACGGGAGATTGTGCACCGCGGAGACGTGACGGTCACACAGATAGCGTCAGAGCACAACATAGCTGATCCATTTACAAAGCCCCTCACGGCTAAGGTGTTTGAGGGTCACCTAGAGAGTCTAGGTCTTCGAGAGCTTCCTGACTAGGGCAAGTGGGAGATGTGTAAACGGGTATTCAATGCCCTAGTTTATTGTATTACTTCGTTGTAATTTATGTACATTTCTAAAATGTATTTTCTCCACTAGCTTAGTCCAAGTAGGAGTTTGTTGGGATTTTTGTCCTAATCTCGTGTTTGTAACATATTGTTTGAAATTAATAAGAGTTATTCATTTCATCACTTTGTGTCTCGCAATATTTATAAACTTTTCCAATAAACTAAGCTCCATGGTCATTGAATTTATGAGAGAACTAGAACTTGAGCAAGTGTGTAGTGGACACACAGGGGAGGATCACGTTCGAAAGTTAATGACCCGAACGGTCTCTGATGATATGGATAGGGTTGGAGACCTAATCTTGGATACATGTGGATGCGGCTCGCTTTGTATTAGATACAAACGAGGTGATCTCGACTCGCTCATGTGGTTGACATGCGAGTGGGGGCATCTGTGCAATGAGATTGTGCAAGACCGATCGTGATTTATTAGACCTCATCGATGTAACACCGCTAATGCAGAAGAGACTAATAACTTCGTGAGATGACCATTAGTGACTCGACACAATCTCGAGCGTGTTCACGGACTCCTATCTCCGCGAGGGTCCGTTTCTTTGACTAGTAGGGTGGTCACGATTACTCGCCCAATATGCCTATCTTCTCGAGTGACAGAACCAAGTAGGAGGCGGGAACTTAACTCACGCGAGATGGAATTCACTGCTCCCGCTTTTAGGAAACTAGAGGGTTGTTCCTTAAGTGTTGTCTCCAGGGCTTGCCCACTTTCTCACTGGCCCGAGAAGGGTGTTGTGTATGCTCGGACCATGACAATATGTTGTTCATTAGAGGAGCAATGGGGACTTAAGGAACAAGAGGTTGACAAAGGGGTAAAACGGTAATTTGACCCAGTCGTGTCTACGAACAACCTGTGAAGGGTTGACTCATGGGAATTGGTTATATCAATGGACACGTAATATTCTGCACTGACGGGAGTGCAGCTACGGGCTATAGTGGAGTGTTACCGTAGCTAATGAATGTTGTTTAACCGTGTCAAAGTGTTTGGCAGGTTAATCTTGGATCATTGTAGCCCGTCACTGTAGGTCCATTAGGTCCCTCGGTTGGCTCCATCTGGGTTAAAAGAAGGGTTAATGTTTTGGTATGAAATTGAAGTGTTCAATTTCACTTTAAGGGCATTTATGTCATTTATATGAGATATGAATGATATAATATATAGTTTAATGTGAATGAGATTCATAATAAACTATAGGATAGCCTAATTGTTGAATTAGGGCTAATTGGAGAAATTAATTGAGAGAAATTAAATTGGATGTGATTCAATTTAATTAATCCACAATTATTGCAAATGAGATTTGCAATATGAGATATGAGATATCTTATATTATGTGGTTATGCAAATGAGATTTGCATAACCTATGGTTGTGGTAAAGTGGTAATAATGAGGAGATATCAACTCCCTCATTCCACTATTTAAACCCTTTGCAAGAAGGGTTTGGTGATCTCTTATCTCATTTTTTAGATTTTCTCAAAAGAGAAGAAGAAAGCTCACTCAACTTTCTCTCTAATCTCCTCCTTTTCCAAAACACAAAAGGTTCCCACAAACCTCCCTTCTCCAAAAGAGAACAACCGAGAAGGCCATTTGGTGGTGTTCAAGACCATTCGTGGGAAGAGTTCGTTGAGTTCGAAGAGCACGAAGAGTTCGTGATTTGAAGAAGAATCTTTGAAGAAAGTCTTCAACAAGTAAGTAAATTCTTCTTGCTGTAATTTTCTTCTTCTTTGAAGCATGTTTAGCCTAGATCTAGTGTTAGATCAATTTTAATAAAATCATGTTGCATATTGATACCTCGACGGTTCAATCGTCTTCCGCTGCGCGGGATTATCATTCCCTTCACTATAAATCTAATTCGTTCTTCCATTTAAAGAACTAGTTGAGATGTCTTCGTTCTTCCATTGCTCTGTTATATCCACTGTTTCAGCATCGACCACACCTTCGAGATGGACGGTGTTCACCTGCAGATGGAATCCTTTGTACCCGACACCGACCTACTCGAGGCACTCTTATTGATGGGAGGATGGTCATATGCGTATATCCTTGTGGTCTCCTCCATTCTGAAATGTGACCTATCGGATTCAATGGCTCAGCATACGCAGCTATCAATGATTTGACGGTGTAGTAATGGCTGTAAAGACTATATGGATTATTGTTCCTATGTCTGGCAACAACAATAGCATGCGAACATGGAATCTCTATAACTTGAAACTCATTGCATGTGCATTCACGTGCGTGTAGGTCAACAATAATGCCATCTATCGACCAATCGTACATTAAAACGGTAACAGTCGATGGGGTCTACTTGATATCGTCTGACCTATCATAGTCTGTGGCCATATTCCTTTACACATAATTTGAGTATATTGCATTCGTCGATGACCATTGGTTTCGTCTATCATGAAACCATGGTTGCAGATGGTTCCCTACGAACTCTAGTAAGGATGTGATAGGCAAGAGTCTAGCATCTTTGGTTAAAGAATTGAATGATTCGGTTGTGTTGTTGGCGATATTGTCATACCGTCGCTCTACTTGATGGGATCTCACCCATCTTTCGAACCCAACCTCCTCCAAATATTGGGCCACTGCTCTATTGCGAAAGAGTCACAGTTGTTCCCAATAAGAATTAAATTCTACCACTCTAAATGCTCGAGCTGTCTTCTCAAACAACTTTAGTACTGTTTCGTTACTCTTGTAGTTGTTGATTAAATTTTTTTCAAAGGTGGTAGACACAGATTCCATGGAATGTCATTGAAAACACGACATTAACTGCATTTGGAATAGAAATGTGGCGATTAGAAACGATGATGAGATTTGACTCATCGCAAACAATATGATTCTTCAATATTGTCGTGAACCACGTCCACGATTTGTCTATCTCATTGTCAATGATTCCATGGGCAAAAGGGTACAACTGGCCGTTACCATCCATCGCTACAACAACCAACATGCAACCTTTGTATTTTCCTTTCAAGTGGGCTTCTCCCACTACTACGACATTACGACAATGTGCGAACCCTCTTATGCAAGGTCCCAACACCATGAAAACGTACTTGAAATGCATTGAATCCTCGACTTTAATTTCAAAGATCGTTCCTGATTTCGCAGTTTTCAAGCTTCTCTATACGCATGCAACCTTGCATAAGATTCATCTGGTGTCCCCCTGACAATAGTGTAGGTCGTTTCTGTGAACGTCACGCCTTGTCGTAGCTTATATTTACACCATTATCTTTTCTGATGTCTTCGATTATGAGTTTTGGCTTGTGCGTGTGACCCACACCATCAAACTTATCCTTTATTTAGTTTCCAATAACGCTAGCCGATGCGTGCCTATTATTGTGGTTTCAAACCTCCATCGTGCACGTATGTGAAGCAACATACTTCATTATTGTGAATATATTACAACCCTGCAAGCGCATTACACGAAGTCTCCACGTACATGTTTCTTCGATGTATCATACTGTGTAGAAGTCTTTGGATGACTTTTTAACCCGAAATTCAAAATTTTCTTTGATTGCAAACAACGACAGTTGGTGTTTCAAATCATCCTTGCAAAAGAAGATTTGACCCACTTCAATTGGAACATGTCCTTGCATTATGATGCTTCCCACGTTCTCAGACGGGCAAACTGTGGTTGACGGGCCAACTGATGTTAAAGCGATATTACTTGTTGACATGGAGGTTGAAAATAGAATATTTAAAGTGAGTAGTGGTCTATCTTCAAAATCAGATTCTGATAGTTGTATATGTACAGTTGATGTTCCATTCATTTGGTATTCATGGAAAGCATCGCTTGAATCCCAACCTATTTGTTCGCCCCATTGATGTCTAGTCATGCCCCATGGATCATTGTCATAGTTTTCTAAGGACACAACGATCGGGATGCCGACTGTTGGAATCTGTTCATTACACATTGACATTGTTTCATGACCAACTATAATGTCCACATAGCCTTGAGATGGGATTGTTGGGTCAAGTTTTAGTATAGTGATTTAAGAGTCCAAGTATCGTCCTCGGGAATGGGTTTCTAGATTAATTAATTACTAAGATACTAATTCTCAATTTTAGCTAAAGTAACAAAACATGGATAGGTGATGAAACAAAGATTAAAGACAAACAAACACGTGGAAACACGAATTGATAGATTTAGAGAAAATTGACTTCATAAGTTAATAACTTAATTAACACATGCAATGAACTAATGTGATGAATTTATAAACAAGAAGTATAATACTCAAGAAAATCTCTCGATTCTTAGTGAGCCTCGCACACACAATAAATTCTAAGTCTCCTTAAGAAATCTAAAACATGCACGACATTAAGCAACTTCTTTATGTGTTTCCCTTAGACTTGTAGGTCATTCTCATGTCAGACTTCTAAGAGTTTTGACAACTTTGCTCTAATCTAAGTTTTATCTCTCGAGTCCACTTAAACCAACAATATCACAGAGTTAAAGAACGAATTTCCAAAAATAAAGAACAAAACATACTTCAATACATAGCAAGTAAGTCTTAACATGTAAATCAAATCCTAACAACAACAGTTAGCTATTCTAAATCACAAGAAAACCAAACTAAAAGTGTAGAAAACGTCTCAAAAGAGAGTTACAATCTAAAAGAAAAGGAAATTAAACTTATGTGTCGATGTCGGTCCTTCGTCTCCGAGCTCTCGTCTTCGATCTCAAACCTCCACGAACGCTTTGGCTCCCAAGAATGCTCTCTTTTCTCTTCTTACAGAGGGTATTTCGAAATTAGGATGAATTATCTATCAAATTCGGCTCCCTTTGCAAAAAAACATAAGGTTGTATTTATATATGCAATCGGTGCAGCGTTGCAACGTTGTACCCTAACCACGTGGTATATATGGAAAATATCGATGGTGTTGCAACGCTGAGGGCAGCGTTACAACGCCGCTACCCTAACATGCGTGCCTCTCTATCGAAGTAGCGTTGCGATGCTGCAAGGCAACGTTGCAACGCTAACTGCACGGGTCTTCAACATGTTCTCTTATCGACATAGCGTTGCGACGCTGCAAAGCAGCGTTACTACGCTATCAGCAGTGGTCTTCAACGCCTCTAAGTAGCACGCTCGACATTGCAACACTCTACATGGTGTTGCAACGCCATCACCTCGGATCTTCAAGCTTGGATTGATTGTTCTACTTCCAATTGATGTTATTTTTAGCTCCCAATTTCAGGTAACCCTAAGGATAACACATTTTGTGTGTTATCAATCATCCTTGATGTAAATGGGAGGTAATCCTCCTACCAAACTATATTGTACCCCAAGTATAAGATCGAATGCGGACGAATTGACTTTAACGACATTGTACAATCGTTCTTTCAATTGGTGGAACGTTATAGAGCTCGACACCATAATGCCTTTCATTCTACCACCTACGTAATGTCTCCCTTCGACATCCCACGAACCATCGTAATGAATGAATATTGATTTCTGCAAAAGAAAGTTTGCTACATTAATCTACATTGTCATTCTTACAATATGTTAGGGATGACTTACCATATTCATGATATGCAGTGTGTATTTAGCAATAGTAAGAGAGGGCTAGCTGCATGCAACAAGTATGCGTGTTTACTGAAGAACAAGATTGCGTTCACAAACTCGAACTTCAAACAACAAACTAACATACAATATTATTGTGGAATTGTGTGAGTTAGTTAGTTGAACCACCATATTAGTTGAATCACCAAATTAAAATTGATGGACATGTTTTTATTATCCTGATCAGTTTTGAACTGAATTGCAATCGAGTTTGACAGACAAAATCTCTTAAAACGATCAAGAATTAAGGAATGAAAGTCGAACTTGGTTGTGTCAATAATGATGCGAGTCAACCCATCAATTAATTCCCATACTTGGATATCGAACTGCATGGGAAATCACAATAATTCCATACCCTCGCGCTCGCGCTCGCGTTAATTTGAATAACGCGAGTGCGGTCCAATGAATTCACATTTACTCAATCATGTGCCCATCACCCTAGCAAACTCTTGCGCTCGCATTAACATCGTAACAAATGCGAGCGCGATCACATTTATTCACGAACGCGATGTATGAAATCAATACGTTAACATCACAGAGTGGCGTACTATGAATAGGGTTTTTGTGAACATATTTGGTAAGTTATTAGTATGTTTAGGGTTAGTCCATAATTTTTCGATTAAGGTTTTTGCATGTTTAGTACATATCATGTTTCGTTGGTTTTAGTCATGGATAGTCCTTTCGTCATAATCATTTATTCTTACATTCATGCATATTTAGTTGGTATTATCGTCAAGTCAGCCGAGCATCAAATATATGAAAACAAATCGAATATGTAACTAGATATAGAGAAACACATTAATGTATATTAATTAAAATTTATAATATAATGTTTTATGTATGATTTAGGATTTTTGGTTATAGTCATTTTTTGTTAGTCACTCATATGTTTTTTTTGTCATAGTCATTTAGTCTTACAGTACACCCATGCATGTTCAAATGGTATTATCGTGAAGTCAGTCGAGCATCAAATAAGAATCAAAACGAATATGTAGCACGATGAAGGAAAATTTATATTTATTAAAATTTAATAGATAATAATTTTATTACATCCCAACGTTTTGACTACAACCTAATTGGACTCCGAATCCGACGATATATATATTACATCGGATGGGGCAACATCTGACGTCGCTTCCGAAAGTTCGTCGTCCGAAGGGTCGTCTGTGTCAGTCGGGGCGTCTATGATATCTTGGTTGGAAACCACAGTTTCCACCAAGACAGTTAGATGAGTTGTCAGCTGATGAGGGTGGTGGTGATTCAGTTGTCATAAGGTTTGCACTCGAGCTTGGGAAAAGGTAGTCCACATCCCACTCTAGTGAAATGAGGTCGTCCACGTCCCATGAGAGTGACTGTTGGTCTGATGTAACATACAGTGGGGAAGCAAGCGGTGTTGACATATCTAAAATGCAAAGAATGAACCTTAAAAACAAAAGTTGATGTTTAAAAATTAAGAAATTAATTCAATCTCGTTGGATTCGATCACTTATAGGCAAATTATTCGCGCTCACGTTATTCAAATATACTCGATCACGAGTCTATTCAACTTTCTTCATTTAATTCAGCAGACGGTGGTTTTCCTTCATTTCATTTGTGATCACCTTATTTTGATATAACACGATCACGATACATTACTGAGCGCGAGGAGGAGATTGTTCAGACTTCCTTCATTTAATTCGTTTATCGTTATCTTTCATTTGACTCGTGCTCGCGTTATTTTGATATGACACGATCACGATATATTATGGATTGCGAGCACGAGTCTGTTCAGGCTTACTTCATTTAATTTGTTTATCACTATCCCTTCATTTACTCGTGCTCGCATTATTCACCATGACCACGATTCAATTTTGTTTTCATGTGCATTTGGAATCGTCGGACGCCTGATAAATAAATACCCACGGGCATTAAAACCATTCCCTAAACAACAATTAGACTGAAATTTCAATATACCCGACGTATACCATACACTCGAAGATACCATACACTGGAAAGAGATGTCTTCAGACGATAATTACTTCAACCTACTAGGGGAACCACAATAACATTCTTCAGATGGCGATTCGTACGGGTACGGGAAAAATCTCCATCACTTGTCCTCCGACACTACAGAATATTCGAGTGATGAATGCAGTCGAGAGGAACTACCTCATACTTCGGAGTACAAGTCAGGCGACAATGATGAAGACGACGACAACGAACCTAATGATGATGTCGATAAGGATAAGGATGAGGACGATGAACCTCATGATGATAAGGAGGAGGAGGATAAGGATGACGAGGACGATGAAGACGACGATGATTATAATGAAGAATAGGAGGGTGTGATGACGATGATGACGATAACGTTGAAGATGAAGATGATGAGGAATTGACTTCACCCCCACTTAGTCCTGACCTCGGTGGAGTCAAGCGGGATAGAGGCTCCGACACGACGGTAAATGGACCAGAACGTCCCAGACACAAGGATGGCATCGGTTCTTACGTTGGGGAATCACCTTCGTTTTCAATGAAAATATCGTCGGACTCCGACTGACGAGCATTAGTTGTAACTATCTTTTGTGATGTAATTATAATCATCATATTAATGGAATTATTTGTTTTACTAAATAGTTCATTTACCACGATTTAAATTAAACATATTAATGGAACAATTTTTTAACTAACAAACAATTTAAATTAAATTGATGAAATTAAGAGAGTGAGAATGGAGTAAAAAACAATTACTCGTGCTCGCGTTAATTAAATTTATTACCACGACCACGATTCATTACGAAGCGCGAGCACGAGTCTGTTAAGGATTCCTTCATTTAATGTTACTCTTGCTCACTCGTGCTCGCGTTATTCAGATTTATTACCACGACCACAATTCATTACAAAGCGCGAGCACGAATGTTAAGGATTCCTTCATTTAATTTGTTACTCTTGCTCACTCGTGCTCGCATTATTCAGATTTAATACCACGACCATGATTCATTACGAAGCACGAGCACGAGTCTGTTAAGGACTCATTCATTTAATTTGTTTAATTTTTCTTACTCGTGCTCGCGTTAAGATCACAATGTACTAAAAACAATTACACACAATTGAAGTTCTTTAAAAAATTTACATGTATTTGAATCAACACATCAACTACTATGAAGATCACAATCGTTAAATCACACTGTACATAAAAACAATTACAGACAACGTACATAAATATTATGAAATAAAAAAAAATTGTGTATTACCAAAAAATTTTGAGCGCATAACTGTACAACATATTGTCTTTTAATGTAGGACATATTTTTTTTGTGTGAGTGTGTCTAGACTAACTTGGGTTACATGATGCTAAAAAATTTGGCAAGATAATAACCATAACCAAGACTAAAAGTTTGTCTATTACCTTTGGTTGGTTTTGATACCATCCAAACCATTTTCACTTAGGGTTGAATGATGCTCAAAGAAATTTTATGCACGCAACAAAGACTTGAACCTCTGACAGAATGGCGCCATTGACTATTGCAGTTCAACATTACTGACGTGTTTCGACATCGAGTCGTACACAACAACCTTGCACCTCGTCAGTTCAATTACAACCAACATCCAATGTTCCTTAATGTTGATTGGCCCGAACACGCATTTGCATCCAGACCATGGTTCGTATCCCTCGTGGCACCCTAACACGTAGTCCAAAAAAGACTGATCTGATCCGTACCACCATTTATCCTGCTCACTTGGGCCACTGTCTGGTCCTTTCTTACTCGGGTCATCAGGAGACATGAAGAATTCCTTCGAACAATCAAACATGATTTCAGACTTACATTATCAAAGATAAAAAAATGCAATAACTAGAAAAGAAAAGTAGGAGGCATACCATGAAAGCACTGCCGACGATCATGAAACCGTGTTTGCACAAGCTCGGTCTTGATTGCATCTTCCGTTTAGCAAAGATGAAAATCAAGTCCATATCCTACAATGTCAACCAAATATGAATCAGTATACCATGAATGCACTACCGACAACAAATAAATGCTACAGGACTTACCGAAGCATACAACCATTCTTGTATTCCAAAGCGTTTAAAAAACTCTTTGTTCGGCGACATATACTAAACTTGGCGAGACTGATTGTCGGTCGAGGGATCAATAATCCATTCATCGAACGACCTCGCTATTGAGTCTGGTATGTTGAACAGTGGATTGTACACCTCATTCTTGATCGATTGGCTCGTCGTTTCCTGAGGCGTATCCACTGTATCGTGCGTGCCTTCTTTCCCTTTTTTGGCGGGATGGCTCGGTGTATACTTATCTACCGACCGCTTAATCCACTTGGGACGAGGTGGGATTGGAATATCGTCTATTATTTGACTACCACATTGTTCTGCTGGGACTTTACCACCAGGCACCACCTCATTAACCATGGATTCACGGTCATCAACATGCGCCAATAAGTACCATCAGTGGGTACTTTATCCGTCTTGGAACCCTATTAAACGAATAAATAATGAATCAACCAAAACTACGATTATTAGAAACGAATTAAATAACCGAAACACGTACCTCTATTACAAAAAGTAACATAGCCTTTAGAGTTGACAACTCCAACTTCATATCAACCAACTCGGTTTTCACCTCATGTAGTTTCGTCTTCAAGTTGTCAGTCTCAGATTTGAGTCACATGATTTCAGTGTCGGACGAAACTTGTGGTGCAACTTCAGTCGTCTCTGGCGCCGATGTATCATCATGAGTTGAACACGTAAGGTGCTCGCCAACATCCATGTACCCCTCGGGATGCATATGTGCAAATTCATCTTGAGGCTCCCCATGTGTAGTTGCACGAGCGCGAGATGTATCCAGATCCCCAACAATATTATATTCAGGTCGTTGGTCAACTCGAGTCTCCTGAAATTTCTTCTCGTTTTCTACCTCTTGCAATGAAGAGATCACAATGATCTGTACGCAACAACATATATTAGCATTTGAACTAATGTATTCAACCGATGATTTAAACACATGTTGAACTAGTATGTACCTCGGATGAGTTAAACACATGTTGAAGTAATGTATTCAACGAGACTGATCGGGATGATGCCCACCTCAGTATGCGTGACACTACATCCAAGTTTAGCCTCGTTGCTACTACACCCTATAGTGAAGGTATAATCTCGAATGTCCATACCTGCACAACAAAATCATAAGGATTAGAAATGAATTAAGGCATCAAATAATAATTTATGAGCATCGTACCATGAAGGGAAAAGGAAATCCAACCAAACTATATTTCACTTTGAAGCCTTTACTCGAAGCAGCTTGCTTCTTGTACAAGACAACTTTATCCTTAATCCCATTTTGTAGAGTCTTCAACGTCTTTTGAAATATGATCTTCCTCCATTCAATGTTGTTGAAATAGTTTAAATCCTCCACATCTTTGAACAGTGTGGTGTCAACTGTTGTATTCACCCTATCTTTCTCAATCATTGCAATCACTATATAGTATACAAGGGACATCATCACTGCACCCATATCATTTTCAAAATCCATCTTCCAGTAGTCCTCTTCTAAGTCCTTTGGGCGCATCCGCTCTATGCCCTTGAGATACTTCCTTATGAGACTGCTTTGAGCATATCTTCCATGATTCTTGCGTCTCACCACACCACCGGGGGATGACCACAATCCAGTAATCAATAGAAATGATTCCAGGGTGAATGAAGCTACGTTCCCTCCGATGACAAAGCTCATTACATCGAGTCTCTCATCCACAACCTCCAACCGAAGAATGTAATGAACCATTGGATTTTTGAAGGCGGGTTCATAGTCGACATATTTCCCAAATATGGTTTTCTTAAACTGCTCAAGCTGTGTTGCAGAAAGTTTGCTTTTCAGTTTACCTGCTTCAGGTGCTACAAACAAGAGATTTGGGCAGGAAATGCCTCAGTATACTGTTCCATTTCCTGAAAATAAATACACTTTATAAGTCTAATATACTCGTGCTCGCGATTTCGAAAACGCGATCATGATTCTGAAGACACAATTGCGATTCCAAAATTGTCAGTAGGACCCTAACGTGGTCGATGCCAAACAATATTCAAACCCAGATGGCTACCACATGCATGAAGATGGCTAAACCTTAAACCCTTTCTAAAAAAGCTAAGCCCTAAAATTTAAACCTGTAAATCCGACAAAATCTAATGAACATGGTGAATGAAAAATGGGTTGTGTCAACGGTACACATACCTTACAGATACGACTAGTGAACGGTCTGAGAGTTGTTGAGTTCGTCGGTCAAAAATGAGAAGTGTGTTCCGTACGAGACTCTGGTCTGAAGCAAGAAGAATGTTGAAGAAGAATGTCGAATGGTTTTCTAAAACAAACATCAAATAAGTGAAATGACGTTTCGTTTAAAAATATTTCATGGATATTTGTCTCTCGCGTTCGACGTCTCAATTTAATGTTATCGCGATCAATCGCGTTACCATTCTTCTATACCCATCTCGCGCTCACTCACGTTACTTCTCTGACGTCAGCAAAAGGATAGACGTCAAAAATTAAAAGTTGTAAGTGAATCCTCATTTTACCATTATTATTGGGGTCCTTCAGCGCAAAATCTTCTTTTTACATCGTTTTTTCTTCTAAAAGTTGTGTATATATATTTACTTCAAAAGTTACTACTAGAAAGTGGGGAGTCTTTTTTTAATGATATTTTTAAAGGCACTTTTATACAAAGTGCTTATTTAAGAAGCACATATTTTAACATTAAGAAATTAATTTTAATTTAGAATTTTTAATAACTAGCATTCTCATTAATTTACTTCCATAGCATAGTGGTCTTGCGTTACCTTCGTAAGCAAAAGTACACGAGTTCTATCTCCGTTGGAGCTCATCTTAGGTTTCCTAAATCATTTTTAAAATTTAACCAAATTTATTATCCATCCTGATTAAGATTTTTAAAATTTTTAAAATATATTATTCAACACAATTTGTTAATTTTCATAATTCAACATATTTCCATACATAATCAAAAAAAAAAATTGAAAAATTAAAAAAATGCATAAAAAGCACCATTTTTTAGTACAATTTTAGATTAGTAAAATTCAAACCACAAAGTTCGGGATCGTTAACACATTCATGAGCTATTCTTATGTTTAAAAAAGCACCTAATATCCTTCAAGAAGAACCCCTTTACCAGAATATTAATAAAATGTGAAATAGAGCCTTGTTAAGAAAAAACTAAGATATTGAGGAAGAGAGATATTAATTTTTTTTTGTCAAATAAAAAAAAATTACAAACCGTTGTTGAATATTGCCTCATCATCCTAATATTAAGAGAGAGAAGAATGTTTTGATACTTCTCTTGTCACCTGAAAACAACTTAGAATTTTTGTTTGATGTATTTCCACATAATCCTTTAAAGATATACTAAAAACAAGTCACATATGCCAAAAAGAGTACTCAACTAGCATCAACTAGCATCAAATATAGACGTATGGCCAAGAGGTCATAGAATTAAATCTCTCACCCAAAATGTTGTTGAACTAAAAAAAAAAAATCACATCTTTTTTAGGAAGCACTTTGGGATAGGATTATTATAACCAACGTTAACATAACTCAACTAGTGAATACATATATTTTATTTTGAGAGAGAGAGCAATATGTTTTTTCGTTTACATATATACTCATAAACTTAGGATTTTATACTAACATGAATATGTCCCAACAATGAAGGCATCTACTCCTCCATTTTAGGTCGAAAGTTCAAATTTTTACCCTCAATCTAATTCAAATTGAAATTCAAAGATAATATAAAATACCATAAGAAAGTCATGTATTTATGTTGCTGATAACAGGCAAAATAATACTATTTCTTGGCTTAGTTTTATGCTAGCTAGTTTTCTATGATCATGTGTGCTTTCATGTCTTTTTATGTATATTTCTCAGAAAACGAGCATTATGGAGCAAAATTGGATGTCAGAAAAATGGAAAATTTTGAGCAACTTAAGGTTATATTTGAAGATTCAAGTGTTGGAGATGAATGACAAGGCAATTGAACCCCAGGGTATAGCGTTGCAATGCTATTTGAGAAGTCTTTCAACCTTGATGACTCAAAGACATAACGTTACAATGCTATTCAAACAAATTTCTTCCTTTTTTAAAAAACTTGAAGGGACTAGCGTTGCAACGCTGTCTTGACTCTATAAAAGAGAAGCTTTGCATTCGTGAAAAGGGAGTCGTTTTTTAGAGATCAAAGCCCTATCTCGATTTTTACACTGTCTAAGAGCTTGAAGGAGAATTTTCGAGAGCCAGGAGGAAACATAAAGTTTGGGATTGTGGGCATGACGTTGCGACCGAGTGTTGGCACACAACCTTTGTCTGATCTCTTTCTCTTTGCTTTTCTTTTAGTTTTAGGAGTTTTAGTATGAATTTAATTGTTGTTTACCTCTCTTTTTAGACTAGAATGGTTGTATGTTTTAGAACTTTGTTAATTTTGTAATTCAATGTTTGTATTTACATATCTTTTATGCATCTTTATTTTATTGTCTAAATCTTTGGTCATGGTGTTGCATATTAAGCTAGATTTAGCTTGAGAGAGTAGATTTATTCCTTAGGACAGTAGATATATGACTAGATTTAATTTATTGCACAAGAGAGAGTAGATTAATTCTAGAAACTTAAGAGAATCACCTAATGTCATGTTTAGTAATGAAAATAGATTGAGAGGTTGCTTTATCTAGATTAATTCAATTGAGCTCGAGAGAGAATGTTGATAACTTAGTAATTCTTGGCTTAAGATTAATAGCATAAACTCAATTATTTATCTACAACGTTGTGGTTTAGTTTAATCAACAATTATGTTTCTCAAGAATTAGTGTAACGACCCTAATTTTTCAAAGCTAAAAGTCTTACGGACGTTACTAAGCAGCACCGTCTGCGCCAAAACTTTGGCAAAATAACGACGTTTCTAAGACAAATCCCACATTTTTTCTGGCCTGTTTAAAACATAACACACTCCAAAGGTCAATTAAAACACCCAACCTCTATAACTACAATCAACAATAGGCTGGATTTCCAACAGATCAGGAATTTACAACAGTTTATATGTTGGGATTTTTGTCCTAATCTCGTGTTTGTAATATATTATTTGAAATTAATAAGAGTTACTCATTTCATCACTTTGTGTCTCGCAATATTTATAAACTTTTCCAATAAACTAAGCTCCAGGGTCATTGAATTCATGAGAGAACTATAACTTGAACGGTGTGTAGTGGACACACGGGGAGGATCACGTTCGAGTTAATGACTAACGGTCTCACTGATGATATGGATAGGGTTGGAGACCTAACTCGGATACAATCGTAGATGCGGCCCGCTTTGTATTAGATACAAACGAGGTGATCCGACTCGTTCATGTAGTTGACATGCGAGTGGGGGCATCCCGTGCAATGAGATTGTACAAGACTGACCGTGATTTATTAGACCTCACCGATGTAACACCGTTGTGATGAAGGACTAATAACTTCGTGAGATGACCATTAGTGACTCGACTGAATCTCGAGCGTGTTACGGACTCCTCGTCTGCGAGGGTCCGTTTCTTTGACTAGTACGGGTGAGGGTGGTCACGATTACTCGCCCAATATGCCTATCTTCTCGAGTGTGAGAACCAAGTAGGGAGCTGGGAACTTAACTACGCGAGATGGAATTCATTCGCTCCCGCCTTTAGGAAACTAGAGGGTTGTTCCCTTAAGTGTCGCTCCGTGGCTTGGACAACGGGCGCCCACCTTCTCACTGGCCCGAGAAGGGTGTTGTGTATGGTTGGACCATCACAATATGTTGTTCATTAGAGGAGTAGTGGGGACTTAAGAAACAAGAGGTAGACACAGGGGTAAAACGGTAATTTGACCCAGCCGTGTCTACGAATAACCTGTGAAGGGTCGACTCATGGAAATTGGTTATATCAGTGGACACGTAATATTCTGCACTGACGGGAGTGCAACTACGGGCTATAGTGGAGTGTTACCGTAGCTAATGAATGTTGGTTAACCGAGTCAAAGAGTTTGGCAAGTTAATCTCGGATCATTGGAGCCTGTCACTGTAGGTCCATTAGGTCCCTCGGTTGGCTCCATCTGGGATAAAAGAAGGGTTAATGTTTTGGTATGAAATTGAAGTGTTCAATTTCACTTTAAGGGCATTTATGTCATTTATATGAGATATGAATGATATCATATATAGTTTGATGTGAATGAGATTCATAACAAACTATAGGTTAGCCTAATTGTTGAATTGGGGCTAATTGGAGAAATTAATTGAGAGAAATTAAATTGGATTTGATTCAATTTAATTAATCCACAATTATTGCAAATGTGATTTGCAATATGAGATATGAGATATGTTATATTATGTGGTTATGCAAATGAGATTTGCATAACTTATGGTTGTGGTAAAGTGGTAATTATGTGGAGATTTTAACTCCATCAATTCCACTATATAAACCCTTCTTGCAAGAAGGAATGCATCTCATTCTCTTATTTTTTTATTTTCATCAAAGAAGAGAAGAAGAATTCTCTCAATTCTCCTCCCTCTCCAAAACACAAAATAGTTCCCACAAACTTCCCTTCTCCAAAAGAGAACAACCGAGACTCCAAGTGGTGGTGTTCGGGCTCCGTTCGTGGGAAGAGTTCGTTGAGATCGAGAAGCACGAAGAGTTCGTGATCCGAGGAAGAAATTCTTGAAGTTTGTCTACAACAAGTAAGTACACTCCTTCTTGCTGTAAATTTCTTCCTTTTCAGCATGTTTAGCCTAGATCTAGTGTTAGATCAATTTTAACAAAACCATGTTGCATAATGATACCTCGACGATTCGATCGTCTTCCGCTGCTTGGAGATTCTCATTCCCCTCAATTGGTATCAGAGCCAAGTTGATGGTTCTTCATTTATGCACTGTTTTATTAAAATTTGGTGGGTGTTTTGCCATAATTTCATGAGATGATGTTTTGGTTTGCATTATGGATGTTTACGGTTTTTTGCACTAGTTTAGATTTACAATTATGTTGATGAGATCAATGTAAAGGGCCCGTTGTTTTGGGAATTTTGTTGTAAATCGAGTCTGTAAGTCCGGGTTGTTCGTGGCAAGAGTTACTGTGAAGAAATCGGAGCGGAAATAGGCAGAAATCGGTGGAAGAACAACAAAGTGTTTGTTGTTCTGTCGATGGCGTTGAGACGCTGCCCAACGGCGTCTCAACGTTGTCCTTGCGGACGGAGGCCCTGCAGCAAATCAGCGTTGCAACGCCGCTGGCGTTGAGAACGCGGGTCGACGCTACTGGCGGCGATGGCGTTACCAACGCGCCGCGCGTTGAGGCCGATTCTTTGGAGGTGGTTTCACGAGGACGTGGGATCAAGCTTCATCATGGGCAGTTATTTTCCGATTTTATTTATTTTTCTAATTTACAAAATGTATTTATTTAATTTAATTTAATTATGTTATTAAATAATATTAATATAAATGTTATGTTAATGTTATTTAATTAAATAATTGCCCCTAGGTGCCAAACATCGATCCATATTTGCTATTTAATTATTTTATGCATGAGATGTATATTTTAATTAATTTCTATGTGCATAATGTATGTCATATAGATTTAAAATCCCACCTTAGGTTAAACATTTCATGCATCATTTATATTATAAGAGTTATAATATATAGTATGCATGATAGGATTATATTATAAGAGTTATAATATAATGTATGCATGTTTTAATTTATTTAAATATAAGTGTTATATTTTTTAAATTAAAAGCATGCCCATGCATTTAATTCATGTGATGAATTATATTATGTTATAGTATATAGTATTATTCATGTGATGGATGATCAAGCACTATAACATAGAAATGCATGCAACCTAAGTTAATTATTAGTTTTAAAGTGTTTAGAACTTGAATAATTAGACTTAGGTTTTCTAATTTTCTAATAAGATTAGAAATTTAGGAAATCAAATATAACCTTTGAATGGAGACTGATTAGTAACTCTGTCTAAGGAAGGTTTTGTCTAAGGTCGGGTATTTAAGTTTGACGCATGAACACCCCTACACTCGAAACCGACACGGGAGTGAATTCGATCAGGAGATTCTTAGGTTATATTCTCGTGAGTGCCAAATTAATTAAGTGTTAATTAATTTACTCACATAGACCTAAGTTAATAATGTGATTATAAACTTAGGTTAATACCATATAAGAGTTATATTGGTAGACTTAGGTAAATTTTATCCGGTTTATCTAAGTCAATCCCTAATAAAAAATTAAAGTGTTGAGTGGGAGGAAATAAAGTGTATGAGATACATTTGAATTTCCAACCACAAATCTCCTTTAAGTCCGTGACTGTGAGATCTATACTCGGCCTCGTGGCGCAAATGGGGCGCCCCTTCTTGGGTAGCATTTGTATAGGTCAATATCATCGTGGATGGAGAGAGTACTTATAGTGAGTGGGAGCGGGACTTGTGAAAATGAGACCCACGGTCTCTTTTTTCGATTCACACCGTGAGACCCTTATGATCTGCCTGGTAGTTTGGCCTGGACCAGACAATCCCTTCGGAGGGCTTGATCATGGGAGTCGGAACACCGTGAATTTCCGAAAGGGATATAGTTTCCTGGTTGGTTTTCCTTCTTGGTTCACCCTTCGGTGGCTATTGTTTGGACGGATACTTGGAAATTTAAAGATTGAGGGTGACACTCACAGAATTCGTTAAGTTTTAATGAATTCGACTGAACAATGGTAATTGGACGCCTAATAGAATAAGAGTTATTCTGGGATTAGGGTCTGATCGAGAAAGTCTCGTCCTGAAGGAGTAGTGTTCTGTTCACCCTTCGGTGGCGGTCATTCTAAACCTTTAGTGGAGAGTAGCGACTCTGCCTGGATATTGGATTCGGGCGCCACTAACCACGTTTATTCTTCTTTTCAGGGGATTGATTCTTGGCAACTGCTGCGAGAGGGTGAGGTGACTCTACGGGTTGGATCCGAGGAGCTTGTCTCTGCTGCAGCGATCGACACGGTGAAGCTGCACTTTGGCGGGAAGTACTTATTGTTGGACAATTTGTACATAGTTCCAGGGTTTACTAGAAGCCTTGTTTCAATTTCCTGCTTAATTGAACACTGTATTTCAGTCTCTTTTGAATTTAATAAAGCGTTTATTTCTTTCAAAGGGAATACTATTTGTTCAGCTTCACTTGAAAATAATCTGTATGTTTTGAAACCTAATTCGGTCAAAAGTGTTTTGAATACTGAATTGTTTAAAAGTGCAGAAACACGAACTAAGAAAGCAAAAGTTTCTCCAAAAGAAAATGTCCATCTTTGGCATCTTCGGTTAGGCCACATTAATCTCAATAGGATTGAGAAACTAGTGAAGAGTGGACTTCCAAACGAGTTGGAAGAAAACTCTTTGCCGGTGTGTGAGTCATGCCTTGAGGGCAAAATGACCAAACGACCTTTTAGTGGAAAAGGATATAGAGCCAAAGAGTCCTTTGAGTTAGTACATTCTGACCTCCGTGGTCAGATGAATGTTAAAGCTCGGGGCGGTTATGAGTACTTCGTGTCTTTCATAGACGATTACTCCAGATATGGGTATATTTACCAAATGCACAAGAAGTCTGAAACTCTTTAAAAGTTCAAGGAGTACAAGACTGAGGTTGAGAACCTCTTAGGTAAATCGCTTAAAACACTTCGATCGGATCGAGGTGGAGAGTACATGGACACTGAATTCCGGGACTATACGATAGAACACGGAATTACGTCCCAACTCTCTCAAATACTGGTATGGCACAAGCAGAATGGTGTATCGGAGAGGAGAAAGCAGAACCTTGTTGGACATGGTTGGTCGATGATGAGCTATGCTCGTCTCCCCGATTCTTTTTGAAGTGTGCAGTGGAGATCGCGATTTATATTTTGAACAACGTTCCGTCGAAGAGTGTTTGTGAAACACCTTTCGAGCTCTGGAGTGGACGTAAAGGCAGTTTACATCACTTCAGGATTTGGGGATGCCCGGCCCATGTGTGTGGTGTCAAACCCGAAAAAGTTGGAACCTCGTTCGAAATTGTGCCTATTCGTAGGTTACCCTAAAGGGACTAGGGGTGGTCTGTTTTACGATCCTAGGGAAAATAGGGTACTTGTGTCGACAAACGCCACTTTCCTAGAGGAAGACCACGTCAGGGATCATTTACCAACGAGTAAAATTGTATTAAATGAAATGGACAACACATCAGCAAGTGTTGCTGATCGGGCTAGTACGTCAACAAGTGTTGTTGATCCTAGCACGTATAGTCAAATCCGTTCCCAAGAGTTGGGAATGCCTCGACGTAGTTGGAGGGTCGTGAGACGACTGATCGCTACATGGGTTTATTTGAAACCTCCGCTTGTCGCTCCCGATGATGACTGTGAGGATCCATTGACCTATGATCAGGCAATGGTTGATGTTGACAAAGACGAGTGGATTAAAGCTATGGACCAGGAAATGGAGTCTATGTACTTCAATTCTGTATGGAAGCTTGTGGATCAACCGGATGGGGTAAAACCTATTGGTTGCAAATGGATCTACAAGCGTAAACGTGGCGTAGATGGGAAGGTGCAGACCTTCAAAGCCCGACTAGTGGCAAAGGGTTTTACCTAGGTAGAAGGGGTTGACTATGAGGAGACCTTTTCACCTGTTGCCATGGTAAAGTCGATCAGGATCCTTCTGGCCATTGCCGCGTATTATGACTACGAGGTATGGCCGATGGACGTAAAGACAGCCTTTCTGAATGGAAAACTTGATGAGACCATCTACATGGACCAGCCCAAAGGGTTCATCGCCCAAGGCCAAGAGCAAAAGGTTTGTCGGCTTCATAGGTCCATTTATGGGTTGAAATAAGCTTCGAGGTCTTGGAATATAAGGTTTGATGAGGCGATCAAATCTTATGGCTTTGATCAAAATGTTGACGAGCCTTGTGTCTACAAGAAAATCGTTGACAACACTGTCGTATTTTTGGTGTTGTATGTGGACGATATTCTTCTCATTGGGAATGAGGTAGAATTTCTTACTTACGTTAAGAAGTGGCTAGCTTCGCAATTCCAAATGAAAGATTTGGGAGAAGCTCAGTATGTTCTAGGTATCCAGATTGTCCGGAACCGGAAGAACAGAACGCTAGCCCTGTCTCAGGCGTCTTATATTGACAAAATGTTGTCTAGATATAAGATGCAGAACTCCAAGAAGGGCTTGCTGCCTTTCAGGCATGAGGTTCACTTGTCTAAGGATCCAGTGTCCTAAGACTCCTCAAGATGTTGAGGATATGAGACGGATTCCATATGCTTGTTGTAGGGAGCCTGATGTATGTCATGCTGTGTACTAGGCCCGACATCTGTTATGCAGTAGGAATTGTCAGTAGATATCAGTCCAATCTAGGATTAGATCACTGGACAGCCGTAAAGGCAATAATCAAGTATCTTAGGAGAACGAGGAACTACAGCTTAGTGTATGGTAGTGGGGATTTGATCCTTACAGGATACACGGATTCTGATTTTGGGACCGATAAGGATTCTAGGAAATCTACTTGGTCACCTTCATTCGAATGGAGGAGTCGTAGTATGGCGAAGCATTAAGTAGAGGATGCATCGCGATTCCACTATGGAAGCGGAGTATGTTGCGGCTTGTGAAGTCGCAAAGGAAGCCGTTTGGCTTAGGAAGTTCATGATGATTTGGAAGTTGTTCCTAACATGAACTTGCCGATCACATCGCTCGTGATAACTTGGTGGTGCGAGAGCCAATTCACGTGAGCTTCAGAGCCATAAGAGAGGCAAACACATTGAGTGCAAGTATCATCTGATACGGGAGATTGTGCACCTCGGAGACGTGTCGGTCACGCAGATAGTGTCGGAGCACAACGTAGCTGATCCATTTACAAAGTCCCTCACGGCTAAGGTGTTTGAGGGTCACCTAGAGAGTCTAGGTCTTGAGAGCTTCGACTAGGGAAAGTGGGAGATGTGTAAACAGGTATTCAATGCCCTAGTTTTTTGTCTTACTTAATTGTAATTTATGTACATTTCTGAAATGTATTTTCTCCACTAGCTTAGTCGAACTGAGAGTTTGTTGGGATTTTTGTCCTAATCTCGTGTTTGTAATATATTGTTTGAAATTAATAAGAGTTATTCATTTCATCACTTTGTGTCTCATAATATTTATAAACTTTTCCAATAAACTAAGCTCCGTGGTCATTGAATTCATGAGAGAACTATAACTTGAAGCGGTGTGTAGTCGACATACGGGGAGGATCACGTTCGAGTTAATGACCCGAACGGTCACGAGATATGGATAGGGTTGGAGACCTAATCTCGGATACACTCGTGGATGCGGCCCGCTTTGTATTAGATACAAACGAGGTGATCTGACTCGTTCATGTAGTTGACATGCGAGTGGGGGCATCCTGTGCAATGAGATTGTACAAGATCGGACCGTGATTTATTAGACCTACTGATGTAACACCGTTGACAGTAAGGACTAATAACTTCGTGAGATGACCATTAGTGACTCGACACGAATCCTCGAGCGTGTTACGGACTCCTATCCGCGAGGGTGCATTCTTTGACTAGTACGGGTGAGGGTGGTCACGATTACTCGCCCAATATGCCTATCTTCTCAGTGACGAGAACCAAGTAGGAGTGGGAACTTAACTACGCGAGATGAAATTCACTCGTTCCCGCCTTTAGAAAAACTAGAGGGGTTGTTCCCTTGAGTGCTGTCTTCAGGGCTTGGACAACGGCGCACACCTTCTCACTGGCCCGAGAAGGGTGTTGTGTATGGTTGGACCATCACAATATGTTGTTCATTAGAGGAGCAAGTGGGGACTTAAGGAACAAGAGAGGTAGACACTGGGGTAAAATGGTAATTTGACCCGGTAGTGGTGTTCACGAACAACTGTGAAGAGTCGACTCTTGGGAATTGGTTATATCGGTGGACACGTAATATTCTCGTGATCGACGGGAGTGCAAACTACGGGCTATAGTGGAGTGTTACCGTAGCTAATGAATGTTGGTTAACCGAGTCAAAGAGTTTGGCAGGTTAATCTCGGATCATTGGAGCCCGTCACTGTAGGTCCATTAGGTCCCTCGGTTGGCTCCATCTGGGATAAAAGAAGGGTTAATGTTTTGGTATAAAATTGAAGTGTTCAATTTCACTTTAAGGGCATTTATGTCATTTATATGAGATATGAATGATATCATATATAGTTAGATGTGAATGAGATTCATAATAAACTATAGGTTAGCCTAATTGTTGAATTGGGGTTAATTGGAGAAATTAATTGAGAGAAATTAAATTGGATTTGATTCAATTTAATTAATCCACAATTATTGCAAATGAGATTTGCAATATGAGATATGAGATATGTTATATTATGTGGTTATGCAAATGAGATTTGCATAACCTATGGTTGTGGTAAAGTGGTAATTATGTGGAGATTTTAACTCCATCAATTCCACTATATAAACCCTTCTTGCAAGAAGGAATGCATCTCATTCTCTCATTTTTTGATTTTCATCAAAGAAGAGAAGAAGAATTCTCTCAATTCTCTCTCAATTCTCCTCCCTCTCCAAAACACAAAATAGTTCCCACAAACTTCCCTTCTTCAAAAGAGAACAACCGAGACTCCAAGTGGTGGTGTTCGGGCTCCGTTCGTGGGAAGAGTTCGTTGAGATCGAGAAACACGAAGAGTTCGTGATCCGAGGAAGAAATTCTTGAAGTTTGTCTACAACAAGTAAGTACACTCCTTCTTGCTGTAAATTTCTTCCTTTTCAGCATGTTTAGCCTAGATCTAGTGTTAGATCAATTTTAACAAAACCATGTTGCATAATGATACCTCGACGATTCGATCGTCTTCCCCTGTGCGGGGATTCTCATTCCCTTCAATATATATATATAATTTTTATTTTATTTCCTTTTTATTTTAAAACAAACAAAACCCCACAAAATGTTACTCTCCCATAGGTCCACATGTCACACTTTAATTGGTCTATAATGGTGGCTTGGCCGCCACGTCATCGCGCCGAGAAATTTCTGTTCAAATTTGTTTTGGCCATATCTTCTTCGTTTTAGCTCCGATTTGAGTGATTGAAGAGGCGTTGGAATCGTTATTCCGAGCTCTATGCTATGGATACTTCAAAATATTAAAACTATTAGTAATTAATAGCAGGTTTGTTATCATCAAAATATTAATTAATTAATTAATTAAAATTAATTAATTTTAGATTAAGGGCCAAAAAACCAACAACAAGAAAAGATGAAAAAAATTCTTTATTAATTTCATCAAGCATTTAGAAACACCACGAGTTTAGGGCATAAAACCCCAACAGTAACTTGTTCAGGATTAATATCAAGTTGCCTAGGTCATCCTATTGACATAAAAATCTAAATAGTCAACGGAGTTACATCTATCAATTACTATTTCGCTATCCGGTTTTATGTGAACCCATCACATAGGATACCCCCACTCGCATGTCAAATACACAAAAAACGTTGGATCATTATGTTTGTATCAAATACAAAGTGGGTCGTATCTATAGTGTCACCAGGATAAGGTACCCAACCTCATCCCTATACTATAGACCCTTCAGGTTGTTTCTTGAACTTTGATCCCCTTACGCCTCCACATATAGTTCAAGACACATAATACATCCTAGGATGTTTGTTTATTGGATTTAGGATTTTTAAGGAAAACTAATATAAAATTCAACAACACCTTATTGAATAAATGCAATAACACTTTATTGATAAAATTGGAACAAAGTACAAAATTTACAAACTACAAGTTTTAGGACATAAAACCTAACATAGACTTCATAGTTTATATTATGTAGAGGAATATATAAACTTTAAATTTTGGAATGGGCAGTACTTTGCAATCCTTATAATTTTAAGTATATTTTTTCGTTTATCTTAAACATGTTTGGAATAATTTATAATATATGATGAGTGATTAAGACAACCTAGAAAATAATCTAAGTGAATTTTTTTTTTTTTTTTTGCAATAGAATGATCTTTGAAGCATGTCCAAAATTGAGTATATTTAAATTTTATCTGTAATTTTCTTGCAACACATGGAGCAATACATAACTGACTTTCTATTATTCTTGAATACTACGATATTTTTGTTGAGAATAGAGGGTTGTTGTCACCCCGATAGTCTTAAGAACTGATTAATAGTTGACTTACATGAAAGTTAGTGATTGAAATCTGTTGAAATAAAATTTCTTGTATCTTTATTGATTTTTTAACATGTTTAAAGAAAACAAAAGCATGTTTTATCAATAATGTGTACTTAATGTCTGAGGATAAAAAAAGTTACCTACATTACAATTAGTTAGATCATCCATTGAGAGTGTGTTTGATATGAACTGTCAATTGGTTAATTTATTTTTAGTATTTTAATTAATAATTTTTATATTATTTTATTGATTTTCTATTTTATCCTTCTATGTCATATTAAGTAGGTGTATTTTAGTCATTTATTATGATACGACATTTAGGGTTTGAGAAGCTATATAAAGCTTAGGCATTAGGTTGTACAGGCGGATAGTTTTGAGACGAATAAAAATTTTGTGTGATTTGTTGCAAAGCCACATCATCACCCTCTTTGCAATTCTTGAGTACAGAGTTGCAAGCCATGAACATTCAGGTAGGTTTGATTAACTTGCTTGTGGAGTGTTCCATCCTTGAGTGAGGAATTAGTTTTCTTGCCGCTTGGTCTTCGATCATAAGGTAATCCGCATCTAGTCCTTTTCCTTGGGATTGAATCGAATCGATTTGGGGGTTTTAGTGTTTGAGAATTAGGGGTTCACATAACCAAACGGTTCCAAATTCCAATTCGTTAGGGGTTTCCTATCATTTGGTATCAGAGCTTTGGCTCTAGATCGGATCTATCCTTCTTTTATTTATTTATTGTTTTTCATCTATATTCTGAATTTTTGTTTCCTAAATTCTTGTCCCTTTTATTTAAAAAAAATTACTTGCAATTTGATCTATGCGCTTCATAAACAAATAATTGTTTATATCTTATTCATTCATAACCTTTTGAAACAATTATATTTTATTTGATCATATTTGGAGAAAACTTTAACCATAAGCCTTTTTTATTCAAAAAATTCAGAGTAGATTCCAAAAGCATACCTATTTTCTTAGAAATTTGTTCTTTAAAATTTTTTCTGTTGCACATCTACAGAATTCTGTTCATTTGGCCTATTTTTAGTTTAGTGTTCAGGACTCTAAATCGATTGATTCTAGTGCCTAAAGTGAATCAAATCGGCTTAAGTTTGAAGAAAAAATACTGATTCTAGAAAAGGTTGAAGTAAAATAGAAGAAAAATTCATTTGTGCTCATACTGTTCAAATCTGGAAAATCTGGAAAATCTTATATATCTGATTTGAATAATTTATACTGTGATCAAACAATCATATTTTGAGCTCAAATTTTATAAAATTCTTCCTTTTCAAGTAAAAAAGAAACTAAAAAAGTTTCACTCAAAGAATCGGACCGAAAGATACTGAACCGGCAAAACCAATTTGGTTATACAGAAGCCCAATTTCTTTTATGCATCAACTTTTCTTTCTTAGCTTTTTATTATCTAAACTTCTTTCTTTTAAGCCCAATTTTTATTCACGTGATTTTGATACATTTATGTTTGAGTGTATTAAATTTAACTTAATTTTAAGAGCCCTAACTATTTTTACTAAATTTACCAATCTACCCATGTCATAAACCATAGTCCCTATAGTTTTTGATATTGTGATCAAATAAGGTATTTTTGTTAATTAGGGTTATTTTGTGAATTTGTGCATTGTTTGCAGTGCTTATCTTAATTCCAAACACTTGCAAGTAGTTTCAGTACTTAAAAATAAAAAAGTTGTTTAGTTGTTTGCCTTTCTTTGTTCATCTTACATAATTCCTTGAATCTTGAATCTTAAATTTTTTATTTTAGATATCTTGTTTTTATTATTTTCTTTCTTAGTTTGTTGGATCTTGAACATTAGGTTCTTGATTTATAATTTTAATTTTTTTAAATTTTATATTCTACTATTCTTTGCTTGAGTTTGACATTTTACAATCATTCTTGCTTTGTTTGTTTCTAGCTTGCTTCTTCGATCTTTGTTGCAAAGTTTTGGTTGAGAGAGATTACATCTTGTAAGGGAGAGTTTACATTAAAGAGAGTAAATACGAGTGAACTTCGTATGTTGAGTGAAACACGTGAGGGAGTGAATTGTGATGTCCAATTTTCTTTATGCTAACATCTTTTTGCAGCCATGTATGCACAAAGGAGATCTCTAAGGAATAGCCATAATGTTGATCGAAATAAGCCTTCAGTGTTCTTTGGGAGTATTTCCAATACAGAGGAGTACCTTTATTTGGAGGAGGAAATTGATGTCATATTTGATCACCATCACTATAGTGAAAAGGGAAAGGTAAACTTTATCATCCCTTCATTGAGGATTATGCCCTAACATGGTGGAATATTTTGGTGTCGAAAAGGAGAAAAAGTGGAGATTATGCAATACCCTCATTGTCACACCCCCTCCCGAACTACCTGCTAACTCAGCTCGAAAGGCGGCGTGAAGCCAATAGACATTGTTTATCTCTTAACAATACCTGTTGACCCTGATTCACCTGATAAACATACTATGTTCGAAAATGGAACACTTAAACATGACATAGCGGAAACTGGACAACTATTAAACATATACAAGGAGAAACCCTTCACAAGTCTCTCTTGGAAACTAAAAGTCTAGCGCATCAGAAACAACACAAGACAAACCATTGTTTATACAACCTCTAATGTACAAACAACTATAACACCAAAGTTCTCTCAAAATAATTTACAAACATAGAGACTTGCTAGACAAAACCAAACCACGTACAAAGTATTTAACTTATGAAGCTCAAAGCAGACTATGGCGAGAACTCGGGTGCCAAGAGCTCGATCTCTACCTGAAAGTTTGAAAACATAGAAAGAATGAGCTATGAAGCTCAGTGAGTGACTGCGTTTAATATCTATAACTTGTAAAACATGTGACCTGAAAACTATGAGCATATGCATTTGTATTCAAGCATTGAAAGTAAACGAGAATCATAATAGACTTTCGAAAACCAACAAGTATATCATCAAAATCTCGTAAGGCATGTAAATGAGATAAACTCTTTTAAAAACATGTAACAATCCACGTTGTGTAGGGCACGCCCAGTACAACCAACGTTTACTCTACGATGTAGTGGGGCCCGCCCAGCACTCCCATCGTCTTTGTTGTAGTGGGGCCCGCCCAAAGACTCACGACATAACATTGTTGTCACTGAGTACACTCAACGTCGACAACGAGAATAAGACCTGTGTGCACACGGTACCATAAAGCCTCGGGCTCAATATCTCGAGAAAATCACATGAAAACATTTGAACATGCGCCGCTTATCTTTTCTTTTTCATAAAACTCAAGCTTACTCAAATTTTGTTCATAAACTCGAAATCTTTAAAACATACTTGCTAGTACATGCTTGCTTGAAATCATAACATTTCCATAAATTTTGGCAACCATTGGACATATGCTCATGTATAAACTTTATAAAGACTTTTAGGGTCACAATGAACACTTGAAACATTTCTAGGAAAACATGAATACTCATAAACATGTATTCAAAAGAAAGCATAATTCATTGAAAACTTTTATTCTAGCAAAACTTGCATTTCTTGAACATAATTCAAGCATATATACACTTTTGAAGTTCCTTTTATCACTCACAGTGTTTGAACTAGAATCTTAGCCCGTACACTCGACCTATTTGCTCTTGGCACATCAAACAAACCAAATTCATGTATTAGAACCTCGAGCTCATGGTTTTAACCTTAAAACTACAAGAAAACACATTTTCAAAAATTCCAGCATTTTCAGATTTTCTGCCCTGTTTTCAGACAGCCATAACTTCTTCATTACTTATCCAAAAAGAATGTACTTTATACCAAACTCTTCCTTTTCGAACCCTCTAAAACTCTTATGAGGACATGAAAATGAGATTCCTAACGTATTGGTTAGACAATACCTCAGTAGCTTAACCCCTAAAATGATCCTGCTGCTGTTCCAGATTTCACTTCCTGCTGCAACCCGAAACTTAACCTGATGATTACAACATCTTCCAATCATTTTCTTCTCACGATTCCTTCACAAAACGTGTAGGGAATTCAATAAGCTTTCGAACCATACCAATTAGAGCTTCTAACTCCAAGTATATAGATCAGAACAACCAAATCATCAGAGACCTCTCGGATTTGACAGTAAAATTATTTCTTCTGCCTTCCTCTTAACAAAACAGCAACTTAAAATCAGAATTGGCTCGAGCTTCCTTCACGAATTTTGTTCCAATATGAGTTAACTTTCATGAAACAAAAGCCCAACTCTTACCTCTTCTTGTGGAGCTCGAGATGAACAGAAAATCAGAGCTTGTATGAGTTGATTTCCTTGCTGTAATATTGACTTCCTTGAGTTCTCCTCTTTTCTTCTGCAACTCCAGCTTCAAAATCACCAAAAATGGCCTCCTTCTTCTTCCTTTCTCCTTCAACCACGAAGCTTCAGCCTTAGTTTGTGATGGAAGAGAAGAAAATGGAGAGAAAACCCTTTTTAAAAAAAATCAATCGGTGGAAGAGGTATTCCTTTGTCTTTTTGCACTTTTGCTTTTCATTTTCCATTTCTTTTTCTTTTCTTTTCTTTCCTTTATCTTCTTTCTTTCTTTTCTTTTTTTTTTCTTAACAAAACAAAATAACTTAATATATAAAACATTTGTTTCATTTCCTTTTCTTCTTTTGACTTTAAAAACAAACGAAACCAAAATGGTTTAAACTTTCTTTCCTTGTTTTCCTTTTTTCTTTCACTTCATTTCTTTTCTTTTTAAAACGTGGGAAACCAAGTTTTATACATTCATTTCTTTTTGTTGTTTGTTAATAAGGAAGTTCCAAAGAAAGATCTCGGGTTTGCAACTTACCTCCCCTTGAGAAATTTCGTCCTCGAAATTGAGTAGTCTTTAAGTGAAAATCATTGGGTACTTCCTCCTCATTAGATCCTCTAACTCCCAGGTTGCCTCCTCCACTCCGTGATATCTCCAACGAACCTTCACGAGTGGGATCGTCTTGTTCCTCAAAACTTGCTCTTTCCTGTCGAGGATTTGAACTGTATCCTCTACGTAACTCATGTTTTCTTTCAGCTCAACTGGTTGTGCTTGCAACACATGTGTCAGATCTGGAATATACTTCTTCAACATGGACACATGAAATACATCATGTACTCGAGATAGTTCTGCTGGCAACTCCAGTCTGTAGGCTGCTGGCCCAACTCGTCCCGTTACTGGATAAGGACCAATATATCTAGGGCTTAGTTTACCCTTCTTACCAAAACGAAGGACACCTCTCCATGGAGATAACTTCAAGAAAACTTGATCTCCAACTGGAATTCTAAGTCCTTTTCGCCGCTTATCAAAGATAATTCTTCCGACGGTCTTGTGCTACCTTCAAATTTTCTCTGATTACCTTAATATTGTCTGTAGTAACTTGTACCAACTCAGGGCCGATTAGCTTCCGCTCTCCAACTTCATTCCAACATACGGGCGTTCTACATGGTCTTCCATACAGAGCCTCAAATGGTGCCATACCAATACTCGACTGGTAGCTGTTATTGTAAGCAAATTCCATAAGCGATAGGTGTGTATCCCAACTCCCTTTAAATTGAAGGACACATGCTCTCAACATGTCCTCTAAGGTCTGGATGGTCCTCTCTCATCGCCCATCCGTCTCGAGGATGGAATGCTGTACTAAGCTTCAGCTTTGTTCCCATAGCTTTCTGTAAGCTAGGCCAAAATTTAGAAGTAAATCTTGGATCTCTATCTGAAACGATAGACACTGGCACTCCGTATTGACTCACAATTCTGTCGACGTATAGCTTAGCTAGCTGATCAAGCGTAGACGTCGCTTTAATCGGTACAAACCGCTTTGTTTTAGTGAGTCTATCCACTATTACCCAAATACCATCATGCCCACTTGAAGTGCACGTGGTAATCCAAACAGAAAATCCATAGTGATATGCTCCCATTTCCACTCCAAGATCGGCGGTGGGTTAAGGAGTCCTCCGGCCTCTATCTAATCGGGTTTAACTTGTTGGCGAGATCAAACATCTATCAACATAATCGGCTATCTCTCGTTTCATTCCGTGCCACCAATACGTTCCTTCAAAGTTTTGTACATCTTGGTGCTTCTCGGATGCATAGCGTAGTTTGAATCGTGAGCTTCCTCTAGAATAGCATCTTTAAGCTCACTAAAATTCGGAACACATAGTCTTCCTTGCCTTTCTATGGCCCCGTCTGATCTCATCTTAAACTCTGCTTCTGGGCCTTGTTTGAACTTTCCAAACATTTTCTGCAAGTTACTATCCTCTGGTTGTCTTCTCACAACCTCTGCTACGAGTGAAGACCTGACTGGGAATTGAGCTAAAAGACTCCCTGAACTCTCTGCATTCACAATCGCCTTAGAATCCCTTAGAGTTCTTAAAAATGTTGCTCGAATACCACACAAAGCATCCCTAGGAAGTCTTGACTTCTGCTCAAAGCATCTATTACCACATTCGCCTTCCCTGGATGGTATTCTATAGTACAATCATAATCTTTAATCAGTTCTAACCATCTTCTCTGTCTCATATTCAACTCTCTCTGATCAAAGATATACTTCAGACTCTTATGATCTATGTAGATGTGACACCTTTCACCAAACAAGTAATGTCTCCAGATCTTCAGTGCTAGAACAACTGCTACTAACTCAAGATCGTGGGTAGGGTAATTACATTCATGCTTTTTCAATTGTCTTGATGCATAAGCTATTACTTTCCCTTCTTGCATCAGAACACACCCTAAACCTTGTCTCGAGGCATCACAGTAAATCACATACTCTTTTCCCGTTATGAGGAAGTGTCGAATAGGTGTCAGAACTAATCTCTTTTCGACTCCAGAAAACTCTGTCGCACTTGTCCGACCATTCAAACTTAGCATTCTTCTTTGTCAAAGTGTTAGGGTAATGCTATTCGTGAGAAATCCTCAACAAACCGCTCAAGTATCCCGCCAAGCCTAGGAAACTACGTACCTCTGTCAGATTGGTTGGTCTCTCCCGATTGACTACTGACTTTAACTTTATTTGGATCCACACTAACACCATTTCTTTGAGACAACATGCCCCAAAAACGCTACGATTCAACCAAAACTCACATTTGGTGAATTTAGCGTATAATCGCATTTATCTCGTAGTGTTTGCAGAATAATCCTCGGATGTTCCTCATGAGCTTTCTGTCAACCGAGTAAACTAGTATATCATCAATAAATACTATCACGAACCGATCCAAATCATCGGTGGAATATCCTGTTCATGAGGTCCATGAAATCTTTGGTGCATTCGTCAAACCAACGGCATTACTAGAAACTCATAATGCCCGTGCACAGTTTCGAATCTTTGTCTTAGGAATATCTGATTCCCTTACCTTTAATTGATGGTATCCTGATCTCAAATCAATCTTAGAAAACACTGATGCTCCTCGTAACTGGTCAAACAAGTCATCAATACGGGGTAAAGGATACTTGTTACGATCGTGACTTTGTTTAGCTATGCTCGTAATCAATGCATAATCTAAGGGTACCATCTTTCTTCTTTACAAATAACACTGGAGCTCCCCAGGGTGATACACTAGGTCTGATGTATCCCTTATCAACTAGTTCTTGTAATTGCATCTTCAGCTCTTTGAGCTCACTTGGAGCCATTCTATACGGCGCCTACGAAATAGGTGTTGTTCCTGGTAGCAATTCAATAGTGAACTCTACCTCCCTATCAGGTGGCAACCCTGACAAATCTGCTGGAAAAACATCTAGAAATTCGTTCACAACAAGAACATCTTCTGGTTTTAACTTTTCTTCGTGCACCTCCACTACGTGAGCAAGAAACGCCGTGCATCCTTTTCTCAACAACTTCTGAGCTTTGAATGCTGAAATCAAATTCGTAGGAATAATCTTCTTTTCACCCTTGAAAACCACTTCAGCCAACCCTGGTTTTCTAAAAACAACTTCCTTTTTATGGCAATCCATGGAAGCATAATGAGTGAATAAGAAATCCATCCCTAAGATTGCATCTAACATCTGCAACTCTAGTGGAAGAAGATCCACTAACATATTGAGACCTTCTACTAAGACCTCACAATCTCGCAACACTGATTTGACTAGTAAAGCATCACCAACTGGAGTGTATATAACTAACTCTTCAAATAAAGGCTCTAGCTTCCTATTAAGCTTAGTTAGGTATATACTGGAAACAAAGGAATGCGTAGCAGCTTTGGATCTATCAAAACACATGGGTACATTACAAATAGAAATCGTACCGATGTAATCACATCTGGTGCATCCTCCGCTTCTTGTTGAGTCATAGCGTAAACCTTTCCCCTGTTGCCTAGGTCTCCCTACAACTCCTTCTCGCATTTTGCACCACCGGGTGCCCTCTCTCCTGCGACTCACTGGAACTCTCTGTTTGCTCAACTGCGCTCTGGGACCCAACTCCTGGTCCCTGTGCAATGCGCCGCTCTAAGCCGTGGACAATCCCTCTTGAAATGCCCCGTGCGCCACACTCGAAAACACACCACACCAATAAGACATTGGCCTCGATGATTCTTGCCACAATTTGCACATGGAGTTCTCCTTGCTTTGACCGGCAATGAACTCTGCATTGTCTCGTGGTCTTGCTTTGTGGATCCGCAGATTGACTAGGTGCTCTTTGACTCTGCCTCTGATAGGCACCACTAACATTCATCTGCCTCGACATCTCGCCGCCAACTCGATTCTTAAAGTCCTGACGACTTGAAACATTCACCCCAGGTGTGAATCTTCGCTGTTCGCGACCCCGAAAACTACTCGTCGTTGAAGGCCCACGAGTTGGCTCCACTCATCGATGCGCCTCTGCTATACTGCGCTCAACACGTGAGCGCTTCTCTACCGGTGTGACAAGTCGGTCCACTTAGCAATGGTCGTGGTGAGTGCACGATCTCGGTCGTAACCCTCTCTCAAATCGTCGACACCTGTCACTCTCAGATGCCACAATTATTTCAACATACCATGATAGCTCGGTATACCTTCTCTCGTACTCAGCCACTGATAGTGACCCTTGCTTTAATTCTAAAAAATTCATCTCTCTTTGCTTCGCGGTATGTGTCAGGGTAATATTTATCTTCAAATATGCCTCTCGAAAGTTTGCGATCTAAAGTGCGTGCATCACTCCGTCAGCTAAAATTGACTTCCACCATCCTCCGCTTCTTTCTCTAGCAGGAATGTGGCTAGCTTGACTTTACGCTTCTCAGGGCAGCTCATCACGTCAAAACATTTCTCAAGTTTATTCAGCCACACCTCGGCGTCAGCTGGATCTGTGGAACCCTCAAACACTGTGGCTCCCAATTTCTTCAGACGTTCTATTCCATACGCCTTTTCTGGATCACTTGGCTCGCTCTCTGCGGCCGCCTACTTCTGTGAGGAAATGGCATGCTGGCGATCTCTCGGCCTCGGTTTGGACTCTCGGGCACTAGATCCCTCTCAGATTGGCCTTGGGTAGGATCACGCATCCCGCCTCGATCACTGCGTCGCTGCGCTGCTAGCAGCACGTGGTGGCATGACTCCTATAACATAACAACATATTAGACATGCTATTTATACTTAACTCAAATACACAATACTAAACTTCTATTCACATTTTAACCCTAACTAGACTTGCTCTTATCCTTACTTGAACCATACTCTACTAGTTCGATCTGAACTAACTCAATAACTTACTATAACTTTTACTTTATTCTCAGAGCTAACTTGCCCTGTCTCATTCCCATGGAGCTAATCGCTCTCGATACCAAGTTGTCACCCCCTCCCGAACTACACCGCTAACTCATTTAAAGAAAGGCGGCGTGAAGCCAACAGACATTGTTTATCTCTTAACAATACTGTTGACCCCGATTCACTGATAAACATACTATGTTCGAAAATGGAACACTTAAACATGACATAGCGGAAACTGGACAACTATTAAACATATACAAGGAGAAACCCTTCACAAGTCTCTCTTGGAAACTAAAAGTCTAGCGCATCAGAAACAACACAAGACAAACCATTGTTTATACAACCTCTAATGTACAAACAACTATAACACCAAAGTTCTCTCAAAATAATTTACAAACATAGAGACTTGCTAGACAAAACCCGACCACGTACAATGTATTTAACTTATGAAGCTTCAAAGAGACTATGGCGAGAGCTTTCAGTGCGAAGCTCGATCTCTACACGAAAGTTTGAAAACATAGAAAGAATGAGCTATGAAGCTCGGTGAGTGACTGTGTTTAATATCTATAACTTGTAAAACATGTGACCTGAAAACTATGAGCATATGCATTTGTATTCAAGCATTGAAAGTAAACGTAGAATCATAATAGACTTTCAGAAAACCAACAAGTATATCATCAAAATCTCGTAAGGCATGTAAATGAGATAAACTCTTTTAAAAACATGTCACAATCCACGTTGTGTAGTAGGCACGCCAAAGACAACCAACGTTTACTCTCTACGATGTAGTGGGGCCCGCCCAAAGACTCCCATTGTCTTTGTCGTAGTGGGGTCCGCCCAAAGACTCACGGCAGCGTTGTTGTCATCACGAGTACACTCAACGTCGACAACGAGAATAAGACACTGCATGCACTGCGGTACCATAAAGCCTCGGGCTCAATATCTCAGAAAATCACATGAAAACATTTGAACATGCCTGCTTATCTTTTCTTTCATAAAAGTCAAGCTTACTCAGCTTGTTCATAAAACTGGAAATCTTTAAAACATACTTGCTAGTACATGCTTGCTTGAAATCCTAACATTTCCATAAATTTTGGCAACCATTGGACATATGCTCATGTATAAACTTTATAAAGACTTTTAGGGTCACAATGAACACTTGAAACATTTCTAGGAAAACATGAATACTCATAAACATGTATTCAAAAGAAAGCATAATGCATTGAAAACTTTTATTCTAGCAAAACTTGCATTTCTTGAACATAATTCAAGCATATATACACTTTTGAAGTTCCTTTTATCACTCACAGTGTTTGAACTAGAATCTTAGCCCGTACACTCGACCTATTTGCTCTTGGCCTGTCAAACAAACCAAATTCATGTATTAGAACCTCGAGCTCATGGTTTTTAACCTTAAAACTACAAGAAAACACATTTTCAAAAATTCCAGCATTTTCAGATTTTCTGCCCTATTTTCAGACAGCCATAACTTCTTCATTACTTATCCAAAAAGAATGTACTTTATACCAAACTCTTCCTTTTCGAACCCTCTAAAACTCTTATGAAGACATGAAAATGAGATTCCTAACGTATTTGTTAGACAATACCTCAGTAGCTTAACCCCTAAAATGATCCTGCTGCTGTTCCAGATTTCACTTCCTGCTGCAACCCGAAGCTTAACCTGATGATTACAACATCTTCCAATCATTTTCTTCTCACGATTCCTTCACGAAACTTGTAGGAAATGCAATAAGCTTTCGAACCATACCAATTAGAGCTTCTAACGCCAAGTATATAGATCAGAACAACCAAAACATCAGAGACCTCTCGGATTTGACAGCAAAATTATGTCTTCTGCCTTCCTCGTAACAAAATAGCAACTTAAAATCAGAATTGGCTCGAGCTTCCTTCACGAATTTTGTTCCAATATGAGTTAACTTTCATGAAACAAAAGCGCAACTCTTACCTCTTCTTGTGGAGCTCGAGATGAACAGAAAATCAGAGCTTGTCTGAGTTGATTTCCTTGCTGTAATATTGACTTCCTTGAGTTCTCCTCTTTTCTTCTGCAACTCCAGCTTCAAAATCACCAAAAATGGCCTCCTTCTTCTTCCTTTCTCCTTCAACCACGAAGCTTCAGCCTTAGTTTGTGATGGAAGAGAAGAAAATGGAGAGAAAACCCTTTTTAAAAAAAATCAATCGGTGGAAAAGGTATTCCTTTGTCTTTTTGCACTTTTGCTTTTCATTTTCCATTTCTTTTTCCTTTTCTTTTCTTTCCTTTATCTTCTTTCTTTCTTTTCTTTTTTTTTCTTAACAAAACAAAAGAACTTAATATATAAAACATTTGTTTCATTTCCTTTTCTTCTTTTGTCTTTAAAAGCAAACCAAACCAAAATGGTTTAAACTTTCTTTCCTTGTTTTCCTTTTTTCTTTCACTTCATTTCTTTTCTTTTTAAAACGTGGGAAACCAAGTTTTATACTTTCATTTCTTTTTGTTGTTTGTTAATAAGGAAGTTCCAAAGAAAGATCTCGGGTTTACACTCATGGAACGAAATCAAACTTCTAATGAGGAAGTGTTTTGTTCCTAAGTCTTTCCACAAATTGCAAACTTTAAGACAATGAAGCAAAAGCGTGGAAAAGTATTATGAAGAGATGCTCCTATTAATTGAGGAAATTAACTCGGATTAAAATGAGGAAGCTATCATGGACCGATTCTACCAAGGACTTAATTTGAAGATTGCCAAGATGATTATTGAACGAGAAGAAATTCGACCTTGTGAGGATTTGGAAGAGATGGTAGACATTGCCGCAAAATAGAAAGACAACTCTAATAGAGATCTTTAAGGTACACTAAATCTACGACTACCTCCAATGCCAATACATTTGTGAGAAAGATTAGTTTGCCTATCATGTTTGAGTATTTTGATAAGATAGAATGTAGAAAAGAGAATCTTATCAATATTGTACCTATGCATGATAATAATTATTTGCCTAGTGGGTCGTTAGAAAGTAAGGAATCACATGACTGTAATCTTACTACTACTGTTGTGCCATTTATTTCTGGAGAAGCATATTGTGATTGTAGTGGGGGAGCGAAAATAGATGATAGTGAGCTTGAAACTCAATTATTTTGTGATGACACTGTTAGTACATTCAATCACGAAGTAACATGTGATCCTACTCTTGTATCAATGCTTCCAAGAGAAGTAAAACTTGATGTGTGTGAGTTGGAAAATAAAAGGCATGAGACCGAGGAAAAAGAAATAATAGAAATTTATGAAGAAGAAAAATGTGAAAACACAAATGAGAGAGAAAAGTGAGTAATGCTCAGTCTAGAGATCAAAATAAGAGAAAAACCAAGGATTTGCCTTTAAGAACTTGTGATGACAAATCTTTCTTGATTTCAAAACAAAACATTTTTGAACTTGATAAAAGAGATTGTTTTCTGACAGGTGAGCTTCAACCAAGTTTGCCTAGTTTTTCTTTTGAGTTTTTGCAGGTTGTTAAAGCATTGAACATGAAGCAAAACTCAAAAATTAGTCCAAATTCTTCTATTGTTGCAAACTACATGTGAATTGGAAGAGTCATCATTCTTTCCAAAACAAATGGAACCCAAGAGGACATGAGTCATTGACATTTCATGCTTATGATGTTTTTTTTACAAGGAAGACCATTCAAGAGAAACCCGAGAAGAGTCACACCATTTTCTTCTCATGACTTTAAGACTGTTTTACAAGGAATTGATTTGAATTCGAGGACGAATCCTTCAAAAGAAGGAGAGGATGATATGAACTGTCAATGGGTTAATTTATTTTTAGTATTTTAATTAATAATTTTGATGTTATTTTATTCATTTTCTATTTTATCCTTCTATATCATATTAAGTTGGAGTACTTTTGTCATTTATTATGATATGATATTTAGGGTTTGGGAAGTTAATAAAGCTTGGTCATTAGGTTGTACAAGAGGATAGTTTTGAGACGAATAAAAATTTTGTGTGATTTGTTACAGAGTCACATCATCACCCTCTTTGCAATTCTTGAGTACAGAGTTGCAAGCCATGAACATTAAGGTAGGTTTGATCAACTTGCTTGTGGAGTGTTCCATCCTTGAGTGAGAAACTAGTTTCCTTACCTCTTAGTCTTCGATCATAAGGTAATCTTGAGATTGAATTGATTTGGGAGTTTTAGTGTTTGATAATTAGGGGTTCACATCACCAAAGGGTTTCTAATTCTAATTCCCTAGGGTTTTCATATTAGTGCTTTAGATAAGAGTCACTACAGTGGAAGTGTGAAAGATAGAGTCTCATTAAGAAAGAAAAAAAAGATAAGTTTGGGGGTTAGTAACTCTAGTGAAAAAGAATATAATGCGTAGGTAGATTGCATAATTACTTAGTGTGGAAAAGCTTGAGATTGGAACTTAAGGTCAAATTAGGAGGAAATGAAGGAACGTCTTGATAAAGGTATCTCAAGTTAGTAGAAACTAATAGAATAGTAGAAAGTAATAGAAAGAAGGATAAACATATACCTACGCAAGCAAAGAGATGGATAGAATTTAAATTGTTTGAGGTAGGGGGTGTGTTAAGACTTTATTAGAATTTAAATTGTTTGAGGTAGGAGTGTGTTAAGACTTTAGTTTGTTATTTCATATCAAATAGATAAATGTGGTTTGAGTAATTAATCTTGCATTAAATCTTGTGAATTATTATTTGGTTTTGTTTTGTTCAAGGACTAGAAAAAATCTAAGCATGAGGGTATTTGATAGCACACAAAATAGTGTTATTTCTAGGCTAAGTTTATTGATAGTTTTGCTATGATTATGTGTGCTTTTATGCATTTATTTATTTATATATATATATATATTCTAGAAACCAAGCAAATAGAACAAAATTCGAGTCTTGAGAAGTATGTGTGTGAATTTGGAGTGAATAGGAGCTATATTTTGTGGATCCAAGTTTTGAAAAGAAAGAATCAAGCTTGAGAGCCCGAGAATATAGCATATAGCTTTTGCAACACCATATGTGCAACCCTTTAACCTTGGAATGCATTATACATAGTGTTGCAACACTATCTCGAGCGTTGCAATGACGACCTAAATGATTTTTTCTTTTTTTACTTAATTCGAAGGGATAACGTTGCAACACTATCTCGATGTCTATAAAAGAAAAATTGTGTCATTCGTGCAAAAGAAGCCATTTTGAGGGACAAAAAATCCTAAACTCAATTTCATCAGTGTCTTAGGGAAGACTTTTGGAGAGCTAAGGAGGAGACTCAAAACTCGAGATCCGGAACATCACAACGGGAACGAGTGTTGGTATTGTGTTCTCAATTTGTTCTTTTTTTTTCTCTTCACTTTATATTTTGGTTATAGTAGTTTTTGTGAACTTAGCATGTGAGTTATAAATCTATGTTTTAAACATTTGTATAAGTGTATTCTTGAGAACTTTGTTTGACTTTTGAGTTGTAGTATATATTGACGTCTTTTATGCATTTTGCTTTACTTAAACCTTTGGCCATGGTTTTGCTTGTTGAATTGAATTTAACTTGAGAGAGTAAATTTTAGTTAAAGAACATTATATATGACTAAAGTTGGTCTATTACATAAGAATGAGTAGGTTAATGTTAGAGACCTTAAAAAGAATGTCATAATGTTGTGGTTAGCCGTAGAAATAGACCAAGATATTGATTTTCTCTTTTGCATGATTTCAATTAGGTTTGAGAAAGTCAATTGGATAGTTTAACCCAGTTTGATAACCATTTGGTTTTTAAAAATTATGCATGTTTTTTAATAATTTCTCTTCATTTTCTCTACAATGATTTTCATCTTTCTTGAGGTAACATTCAAGTTTCTAGCCAAATTTCAAAAACATGTTTTTGAAAACTACTTTTTTTAGTTTTCAAAACTTAGCTTGGTTTTTTAAAACATATGTACAAAGTAGATAAGAAAACATAGAAACTCACTGGTAGAAGTAGCATTTTTAAGTTTAATTTAAAAAACTAAAAACCAAATGGTTATCAAATGAAACCTTACTAATTCTTGGCCTAGGATCATTGGATCATTGTTTATAACTTAATTCATTAATCAATTCAAAGTTTTACATTTCTCAAAATTGGACTCCAAAGCATGTACAAAGTAGTTTAGATTTATTTTTTCCTTCTTAATTCCAAAGTTTGTTTCCTTAAATAAAATTGGACAAAAGTAACTACGATACTTAATTAAGTCTAAAGAAAATAGATCCCTATGGAGACTATACTCTATATTCTATCACTAGATTAAAACTTGACACCGTACACTTGTAATTATTTGCGAGCACTTAAAAATTACGCAACAAGTGATAAACAGGTGGTGAAGGGAAATGGTAAATGGGAGGCGATGGCAGAGAATGGTAAAACGGAAGGTGGTGAAGAGTGATAGACTGATGATGGTGGAGACGATTAATAAACTAGAGGTGGTGATAACTTAAAACTCATACTTCACCTTTAGAGGCGATGGAGAATGATAGAGGAGAATTGCAAGCATAGGAGAAACGTAGATGTTGTCAGTAGCAATCAACGCTGCAAAACTAAAGCCATATGAGATAGCCATGGAAGACCTAGACCTTCCCATATGTACTTTTTCGATGGGGTTTTGGTTCTCCCTTCGTAACCTGACTTAAAAATCGACTTTCATATCTAAATTGATTTATCTTCTCTATTAAAATTTTACTTTAAAATCGTTAATGCGTACATAAAACTTTTTAAAATATAAGAATTAATGTAAATTAGAGAGAAATAAAAGAAAATAGCTATAAATCACTCCAAAAAGGGTTAAATTGATTTACTTATGATATGAAAGAGGATGTTCAAGGGTATAATTGATTTTTTATACAAATTAAAAATTATGTTCATTATTACACCTAACCTTCGTGAAAATAAAAGGCAATATTGTTGACAAATAATGTGTCCGACAATTTTTCTTGGCAAATTTTGATTTGATTATAAAATTATATTGATTTCTAACATTATCCTCCTTGTTCTCTCTTATATAAATTGACAATTGCATACCAAAGTTGTTGTTTGTTTTGAAAATTTCCTCTTATATTAATCATGATCTAGATTTGATATTTCATTTTATTAATTTGAAGACATGTAACATTATAAAATTTGACTTTGTAGTACTAGTGAAAATTGTCTTATAACTACTTGGCAAGCAAGCTGTCCTATATTGTATGAATTGACTATGTACAAAATAGAAATCTTCAACTATGTTGTCTAAATTTAAAATCTAAATATCGTTGAATCTAAATTTAAAATCTTTCAATTTTGAAATTCATAAGATTGTTTTGATCTTTTCAATATATTCTTCAAAAGAAATTAAAACCAAACATATACTTATTTAAGTTATATATGTTTTGGGTTATGAGTTTATAATAAAATCTCTTATTTGATTAGTAATCTAAAAATAAAAATTTGAGTGAAAGATATTCGAAAATTAAAGTTGTATATCACGTGGACAATGTTTTTCAAACATATGTATTTATAGCAAATTATTAAAACAAAAAAAGTAGATCTCAATTTTAAACATTTGTTCAAAAGGTGTTTAATTCTGTCTATATATAATAAAAATAATGATAGTTATCAGTTAAATATTTTGTTCAGTCTCACATATTATTAATTAATTTATTAACATTTTTTATTTTATTAAAGTTTGTATAATTATTATTTTATAATATTATATATATTATTATATATTATTGATTGTAAAAATGAGCTTAATACAGTAGTAATTGACATCTACCCTCGACTAAGAGGTCAAAAGTTTGAATCTCTCCCTCCTAATATTGTTGAACTCAATATACACACATATTATCGTAAAATTACAAATTCGACTTCTATAGGATACTATTTATGAGGTTTTATTAAACCATAAACGAAATTAACTTTTGAAACATCAAATTTGTTATTTAATTTATATTATCTTTTTTTTTTAAGTTTAACAAAATTAAAATGCATTTATAATATGAAATAATATATTTATAAATTTTTGTCTATCTTCTAACTTTTGATATGGTAATTAATATCTTATCTACTAAACTAGATTTGAATTTGAACTATGCTTGAATTTGCAACAAATAGATATATTCACTAAATCCATTTGATTAAGTAAATCTACAAACCATTAACAAAATCTTAATTGCATATTGCATGCGAACATACTACTGATTTAATTTATTCTTGCATTTATAAAATGTCTAATTTAGTTTGTAAAACTTTTAATTAAAAGTAGTTACATCATAGGAAAAAAAAACCATTAGTGACGAAACAAAAGCGTCACTAAAACTAGAATTTTGGAGCAAAAGATCTTTAGAGACAAAATATATTGCGTCGCAAGGATCGTCGTTAATTCGTAGTCTCAACAACCAACTAGCGACGAATAGGGTCAAGGTGTTGCAAATTTTGCGACGAAGAGGCATGTTCGTCGCATCTAAGTGTGCGACAAAACATATATTTCGTCGCACAGAAGCTTGTGACAAAAATTATTTTCGTCGAATTCGTCTACAACAAAACGACTGATTGCGTCGCATGTTTCCTTGCAACAAAAAGAGAAATATCATTGCATGTACCTGCGACATTATAAAATTTTCGTAGCAAGAAGACATAAATCATCCCACAATTCTTTAGCTGAATTCATAATTATGTATTCTACAACAATATCGAGATTCGTCGAAAATATTTTTGTCCAATAAAAAATATATTTTCTACCACACATTAATTTCAGCTGCTAAAATATATATCAAATTTACCAAAGTTTGTGAGAACAATTGCCATTACGATATCAGAAATCAACAAACACCAAATTATTACAAAACACTTAAACAAGTTTTAGAGTGAATGATTGAAAAAGAGGATGATCATATAAAAAACACAACAAATGTCAAAATATTACTAAAGTGTGTGTGCCAAGTTTAGACCTATTAGAAAAACAACTATACCATCCCAAAATGATCATATAAAAACACAACAAATACCAAACTATTACTAAAATAACTATAACATTAAAAAATGGTTGAAAAGACTATGATCATATTCTATCGTCACCTAAACTCATCCGGTTTAATCATGCACATAAACAACAAACATATATAAGAATAGATTGAAATTATCATCTTAATCACAAGTCATAATTCATCATTTCCTAAATCATCCCTATCAAAAAACATTAAACACTCTCCACCACTAAAGAAAACATATGAGTTTGATGGAATTTTTGAAACCCTAAACATTCACTGTTCCTCCCACTCTTTAACATATTGAATATAATTTTGTGAAGAAAACTATATTATCTAATGATTAAAATAATAAGTTACTACCACCAACCACATAAACAATACAAACTCTATCCCCTCCCCCTTTCCACTATCTCTTTCTAAATCATACTCAACACAATTATTTCAAAAAAAACCACATTATGTTTAATGTTAAAAAAAACAACTGACTACAACAAACAACATAACATACTCTCTACTTCTATATAATAAGAATCAAAGTCTCAAGCAAACCAGAATCCCAAGAACTATGGAATCAGAATCCCAAAACATAAACACAATCTCTATATAATTAGAATCAAAGTCTCAAAAAAATCAGAATTTCAAGAACTATGGAATGAGAATCCAGAAACAGAAATACAATCTCGATATGATTTGTAACGAAGTCTTAAATAAACTCAGAATTCCAAAAACTATGGAATAAGAATCCAGAAACAGAAACACGATTTCTATATAATTCTAACAAAATCTCAAACAAACTTAGAATTCCAAGAACACCGGAAATGGGTAAATGCTCGAGAATTCGGAAATGGAGAAACTAAAAAAAGTGAAAATGGAATAAATATTTTAATAAATGTAAGCATTATGATAATTATTCTAGCAATGGAAAATATTTATTTGGAGAGATAAACATATATATCTATACCATTTAATGATATATAAATTTAATAATTGAAAAAAATGTATATACAAAATTAATAAAATAGGCGGTTTAGTAGGGGCAATTTTATCCTAGAAATTTATTTTTTCCATTTCTACAAAGTTAGAAAATCCATGAATGCAAAATCTAAACTTTATGGACAAAACTATAAATGAGTCTTGAAAAACGATCATTTATTACAATTTCTCCCATAACCATATGTTAAAAAGAAAATTTTGTTATTACAAAAGTTGAATGGTCCTACTTTAAATTCAACCTCATTCTAATATTTTGTTTGGAGTGAATTTGTGATTACTTTTTGGGAGTTGTGTATCATCATAAGAACTTTGAAAAGAAAAAATAAATGTGTTTGATATGCTTTTTACATCGATTTTTCTTCTAAAAGTTGTATATACGTGTATATATATATATATATATTTTTTACTTCAAAAGTTGTAGTGTTTTGTTACTACTAGAAAGTAGGGAGTCTTTTTTTAATGATATTTTTAAAGGCACTTTTAAAAAAGCACTTGAGAGGTGCTTCTTAAAAAAATGCTTCTTTACAAATCACATATTTTAAAATTAAGAAATTAATTTTAATTTAGAATTCTTAATAACTTATTTTTATCATTAATTGCTTCCATAGCATAGTGGTAGTGCGTTCGCTTCGTAAGCGAAAGGTCGCGAGTTCAATCCTCGCTGGGAGCTCTTTGATCTTCTTACTCAACTAGTGAATACATATATTTCTAGCTAGTTTTTTCTATGATCACTTGTGCTTTCATGTCTTTTTATGTATATTTCTCCGAAAACGAGAGTTATGGAGCAAAATTGGATGTGAGATAGTTGGAAAAATTTGAGCAACTTAAGGTTATATTTGAAGATTCAAGTGTTAGAGAGGAATGACGAGGCAATTGTGAACCGGAGGATATAGCGTTGCAATGCCATTTGAGAAGCCATAACGTTACAACGTTATTCAAACAAATTTCTTTCCTTTTTTAAAAACTTAAAGGGATTAGCGTTGCAACACTGTCTTGACTCTATAAAAGAGAAGCTTTGCATTCGTGAAAAGGGAGTCATAGATCAAAGCCCTAATCTTAATTTTTACACTGTCAAAGGACTTGAAGGAGACTTTTCGAGAGTCAGGAGGAAACACAAAGTTTGGGATTGTGGGCATCACGTTGCGACCGAGTGTTGGCACAAACCCTTAATCTAATCTCTTTCTCTTTTCTTCTCTTTTAGTTTTAGGAGTTTTATTATGAACTTAATTATTGTTTACCTCTGTATTTAGACTAGAATGGTTGTATGTTTTAGAACTTTGTTATTTTTGTAATTGAATTTTTGTATTTACATATTTTATGCATCTTGATTTTATTGTCTAAACCTTTGGCCATAGTTTTGCATATTAGGTTAGATTTAGCTTGAGAGAGTAGATTTATTCTTTAGGATAATAGATACATGACTAGATTTAATTTATTGTACAAGAGTGAGTAGATTAATTCTAGAAACTTAGAATTGCCTAATGTCATGTTTAGTAATGAAAATAGATCGAGAGGCTACCTTATATAGATTAATTCAATTGAGCTTGAGAGAGAAAGTTGATAACTTAGTAATTCTTGGCTTAAGATTAATAACATAAGCTCAATTATTTATCTACAACGTTGTGGTTTGGTTTAATCAACCATTATGTTTCTCAAGAATTAAACTTCAACCTTGTAAATAATAATTTAGGTTTTATTTTATTTTGTCTTCAATCATTCTAAAGTTTTGTTTCTCTAAATAAAAATAGCCATAAAAACTATGGTAATTAATTAACTTAGGAACTCCAATTCTTGTGATCGACCCTGTCCACTATTGTTGAAGAATATTTAGATGTTTGATTTATAAATTTAATCTTGATAGAGCATTCGACAAGCTTAAAGTACTATCTATCAAATTTGGTGTTGTTAGAGATTGACATATTTTAGTTTAATAACTAATATCGTGGCGAAAGTGCTTGATTTTAATATAGAGGGTAAATTAAGTATATTTTGTGTATTAGTGTAATTCGTGGTTTTGTAGTATATTATGTATACTTCTCGTGTTGTATATTGTCCGTATATAATATTTTATTTTGTGAATTCTATATGCTAATGTATAATATGTAAATTATTCTCTTGTGTTTTCTTTTCCTTGTTGCATTAGTTGAGTTTCTTGTACTCTTATGTAAATCACTTCGTTTTCTCGTCCTTTTTTTTGTGTTTTTGTTTTGTTTCTAGTTTGCTGTTAGTTTATTTTGTTTTTGTCTTTACTAGTGCCTTTTGTTTTTGTTTCGTTTAGGTTTTCGTAGTGTATGTCCAGATTTGAGATACTTTAGTGTCCTACGATCCTCAAATTGATTGTACTTGAATTCGAAACTGTCGAGCTCAAATTAACAATCTAGACTTAGCAATGGCAGGAGAACAGATCAATGAGCAAAAATTTATTAGGGACCACTTAAAACTTGTGCTCCCTGCTAAGAGCACATAGATGGTCCATGCGCCTATAGCAACAAGGAATTTTAAACTGCAAACTAGTCTCATTCAGATAGCTAAAGACAACCCTTTCAAAGGACATCCTACAAAGAACCCCAACTTTTATTTGAAATCTTTTGTCTTTATGTAGTGTAAAAGTCGAAAACGATTACCCTATAACAAACATGCATAAAACAATAAAGAGAAAATAGAGAAGAAGAACACCAAAGGATTTATAGTGGTTCGGCTATGCCTACATCCACTTTAATCAATGAGAAGCTTTCAATAATCAAGAGAGTTCAATACAAAATACATCACCATGAGAATCAAAGAGATAAAGCAAATAGGATAAGCCAAATCGGTGAGAGCAACAAAAGGATTCAAGAAGAAGCCTCTGTCGAAGAAAAGCCCTCAAGCCGTCGAACCTCCAATTTTCTCACAAGGGCAACTAATGAAAAGACCAAATATATAGTGCAGTCCACAAAACCCTAATGCTAACTCATAAAAGGCATTTTAACCAAAGGGTTAAGTTAGGCACAACCATAGTTAATGAACCATGGTAAAACTACTCAAGTGTGAGTAAAATTAACCCAACAATTCACCCTCTTGATGAACACAAATAAAAAAACTCTCGAGTTGTTCAAAGAAAAAACTTCTCACCATGTTAATGCACAAAACATGATCAACCAACTCCAAGCTTTAGCAAATCACATAAAAACATAGATCTGTCAGAAGCAAGTGATTTAGTCAACATATCAGCCAGATTATTTGAGGTACTAACCTTTAGTAAATCCACTTTGTGATCATGAATAACATCCCGAACATAATGGAACCGCACATCTATGTGTTTGGTTCTATTATGAAAAGTTGGATTTCTTGAAAGTGCAAGTGCACTTTGGCTGTCACTATATTATCTTACTAAATAACTCAAATAACACATTTCAGATATCAAACATTTTAACCAGACAGTTTCCTTACAACATCAGTTAAGGCAATATATTCAGCTTCTGTTGAAGACAAAGCTACTACAGATTGCAAAGTAGACTTTCAACTCACAACATTGCCAAAAAAACATAAAAACATACCTTGTCAAAGACCTTCGTTTATCAAGATCGGTTGCATAATCTGAATCCATAAAACCAGTAATAAACTCATCATAAGTATCACACTTTGTGTATATAAGACCATTTGCTAAAATACCTGTTACAAATCTAAGCACCAATTTAGATGTTTCTCAATGTGCTTTACCTGGATTGCTCATGAATCTACTAATTAAGTTCATTGCATGAGCCAAGTCAGGACGACAAGAAATAATGCTATACATTAGGATTCCAACCAAATTAACATAAGGTATGGATTTCATTTAAGTAATTTCATCAGGTTTAGTAGGAGATTGAGCAACAAACAATTTAAAGTGTTGAGCCAAAGGTATCTTTAAAGATTTACAATTGTCCATGTGAAATCTTTTCAAAACATTCTTCAAGTAGTCATCTCGAGAGATACACAACAGATTCCTATCTCTATCTCTAGATAACTGCATTCCCAAAATTTTCTTTGCAAACCCCAAATCTTTCATTTCAAAATTACTGCTCAAAAGATTTTTAATCCACTTGATTTTTGAAACACTATTAGATGCAATAAGGATGCCATCCACATAAAGAAGTAGCAAGATAAAGAGTTTCTTATCAACAACTTTCTTATAAATGCAAGCATCATAAGAATTTTTAACAAAACCTTGGGCAGCAATGAAAGAGTCAAAACATTTGTTCCATTGTCTTGAAGATTGTTTTAAACCATAAAGGGACTTATGCAACTTGCAAACCATATGTTATTTACCTTCTTCAACATATCCTAGAGGTTGTTTCATAAATATTTCTTCCTCTAAGGTTCCATGCAAGAATGCAGTAGTTACATCCATTTGTTCTAACTCTAGGTTAAATTGAACAACCATAGATAAAAAAAACTCTAATGGATTAATGACGCACAACAGGAGAAAAAAGTTTTGTATAATCAATGCCCTCTTCTTGTGTGAAACCTTTAGCAACTAACCTAGCCTTATATCTAGGTTTATCAAGACTTGTGATTCCAGGTTTGATTTTAAACAACCACCTACAATCAACAATTTTATGATCAATTGGTTTGTCAAGAAGTGTCCAAGTGTGATTACGCAACAATGAATTCATTTCCCTATCCATAGCTTCTTTCCAAAGCGTAGAATCATTGGATTTTATGGTTTGATTGTAGGTTTTAGGTTCTGGAAGTTGCTCTATTTCAAAAGAATTTAGGGAAAAACCCACAAAATCAACTTCATCATATCTAGTAGGTGGCCTAATTATCCTTCTATGTCTATCTCGTGCCAATTGATAATTCTGAATTTGTTCATTTTGATCTGGGATAATAGGCTGGGAATTATCACCCTCTGAATCTAACCGTATGTTTTCATTGGGATCATTCATAATAACAGTAGGAATGTTTTCAATAGGTTCTGAAGAGTTATTACTAGAACTAGATCCAATGTGATCTTGTTCATTAACTTGAAGTTCAATTTAAAAAGTTCTATTACAATTTTCTTTAGAATCCAAGGCTAACTGAGGGTCTCTTCAAGGCATTAATTACTCATTAAACTTTACATCTTTACTGACAAATATTTTTCTGTCCCCAAGTTCAAGAGACCACAAACGGTACCCTTTAATCCCATGAGGATACCCAAGAAAAATACACTTTTTGGCCCTTGCATCTAATTTTTCCGATTTTATGTGGCATAATCGACACACCCAAAGGTTTTCATATGGCTTAAGTTAGGTGGCTTACCAGTCCATAACTCTTGAGGTGTTTTAAAATTCAAGGCAGAAAAAGGACTTCTATTAATTATATATGTGGTTGTATTAACAGCTTGACCCCAAAAAGTCTTTGGAAGATTAGGATTGGACAACATACACCTAACACTTTCAAGAATAGTTCTATTGAACCTTTCAGCCAACCCATTTTGTTGTGGTGTCCTAGGAACAGTCAAATGCCTCTCAATACCACTCCTTTTACATAAGATGTGGAAATTTTCATTAAGGAACTCTAACCCATTATCGGTTCTGTAACGCCCCTACTTTTACAACATAAATTCCTAGGGACATTACTACTCATGCATGCATTCGAGGCCCTAAGTGAAATTTAAAATAAGTAAAAGTTGATAAATAAAAATCAATTTACTTTGGGATCCCATGGAAATATAAAACGTTTACAATAAACATAACCAAGTTCGGCCTCTAGTTTCAAAACTCAATGTTATATAAACGGAAGACAATAATCATTTAAAAATTCTTTCTTAATCATTAATGCGGAATTCATGAATTGGTTCCCATGGCTTCTGTAGCGCATCCATGCCACTCGCCTGGTATGCTCTCGACTCTACCTGAAAACATTTTAAAACAAAGAAAGCACAACAAAGGTAGAGGGATGAGTATTATAAAATACCCAGTAAGTGGGGGTCGGGAAATGCAAACACATGCATATGATTTTCCTTCAAATCTGACCTTTAACATGACTATTGTTCGTGACTTTTAAAATCATAAAACTTTCTGTAATGGGACCTAAATCTTTCTTTCATAAAATCATGACTTTTCTCTTTGGCTATGCGTGGTCAATTGAGTCTACCTGAGTCTTTTCATTTTGAGTCCCTCACAGACTCCTGTAGGTTTGAGTCCCTCACAGACTCCTGTAATATTGAGTCCCTCACAGACTCCTGTAATAATGAGTCCCTCACAGACTCCTGTAATATTGAGTCCCTCACAGACTCCTGTAATATTGAGTCCCTCACAGACTCCTGTAATAATGAGTCCCTCACAGACTCCTGTAATAATGACCCATAGAGTCTCTAATGCATGTTTTACCATGCATAAGTCCTCAGGAGACCAATTGCCACAGCCTACATGACATGTTCATATACATACAATATGCATGAGGTCCCATCCTTTAAATTCATATACATATACATTCCGGAATGATGCAACAATCACATAAACTTAAGATCATGACATGACTTTCATAATTTTAACTAGAGTCAATCAATCATCGAATAAGTAAATGCGTTTATTATTTAAGGTGCATAACTAGCACAATAACATAACTGAAAATCTCATTATACAAAAATATACATAGCTGTGTCAAGATTCGTTTTTAAATTCCTTGAAATCATTTCAGCTCGGGTCCTCTCAAACCCTTAAATCATCAAGTTCCTTTCTAAACCTTTTGAAAATCATTCACTTGAGATTCCTGAAAAACCCTTTAAAATATTCGTTTTCTAAGTTCAAGCCCTAAGCATGAGTTTTGGAAATTCACCTTTTGAAATAAACCTCAATTTTCATCTTTTAAAACAAATACATATTTCAGGAAATCGTATTCTCTTCCCTTTTTAAGATCGTTTGTAGAAAATCCCTTACCATAGCCTTCGCTTAAACTCCTCATGCTCCGTTCCTAACTTAGGGTTCCTATCGGACTTGCTCGGTACTCGAATTCCTTCAATCCAATCCATTTTCCTAATTAAACACATAATAGGTAAACTTATTTTTCACATCCAATAAAAGATAAGTCGAATTACTACTCACACAGAGGTGAAAACGAACTCGGGGAAATCAAAAGCAGTGGACCGGAGGCGACTCCGTGCGGCGGCGGCGCGCGTGTGTGCGCGGCGTGAAGTGTCGAGAGAGGCGGCGCGTCTGCGGCGCGTGAAGCATGTCGATGGAAACCTTGTGGCCCGATCTATCCAAAACCGACCTCTTCTCTCTGGAAACCGATCGGAAGAGTGATGAACCGACCGAACCAAAGTGACGAACCGATCTCGGTGGCTTGCAATTCCGGCGAGTAATGCGGCGGCAGCGCGTGCACCGTTCAACTACTGGCGGCTTTGCGAGATGGAGGGCCGCCCGACCGACCCAATCGACGGTGCAACTACTCGATGGAGTCGCTTTCGGTTGCGCGTCGTGACCCAGTGGGTCCTCGAGCGTCGCAGCACACACCGGCGGCACCGACCCGAGTGGATTTGAGGCGCTTCAACCCACGAAACAGCGGCGATTGCGAGCATCGAGAGGAGGGCGCATCGGCCGGCCGTAGCGTTGGTCATCGGTCGACGGCGGTGGTGGCGGCGTGAGACCGGGTTGCCGTGAGGTTGAAGAGAGTGAAGAAGAAGATGGCTCTTGGGGTTGTGCAATAATAGGACAAAAGGGAGATGGAAACCCTAGATTCCTCTTTCCAACTAAAATTACCAAAATGCCCTCCTTTTAACTTCTAACTACAAAAATACCCTTAATCATAATTAAATGTTTCAAAATGCCCTTAGCCATAACTAAATAATCCAATTTAACTTATAAATAGTAACACCCACATGTAATCCCCTAAAATCTTCAAACTCGAGAAAATAAAATAAGAAACTCACAGCTCGATTAATTTAATTTGCATTAAATTAACCCATAATTCAGAATAAAGGTACTTGGAGTTCGGGGCGTTACAATCTTCCTCCTTAAGAACTTTCGTCCTCGAAAGTTTCTAGTCTTATAATACTTTGGGAAAGCTTGCTCACACCCGCTCTACTTGGTTACTGACGAGTCTTTGATCCCTATGCAAAATTAATACTAGCTGCTCCTCAGGTATCACATCTTAGTGTAAACTTATTACCCAACAGTCTCACAACTTTACTTGAGCTCGTTCTTTTCACTGGAGTCTTTCTACTAAAGCCCACATATGTGAGGTCCTTGACTTGGATTCTAAATTCTTTGGGAAGTTTTGATTTAAATTCTAAGATAACTCCGAATATTTAGCTCGTATTTCCTTCTCTAGTTCTTTAATTAGTTTCTTCCTGCTTTTGTGATTTTAGAAAGGAATTCTTTGCTAAAACTAATGCATTCTTTGTTGAGTCACAAACTCCTCTCTAAGGTTTCTTTGCACTAGCTACTAGCATTCATCTCAAGACATGACTAGATCATTCCAGAAGCGGACCATCGTTTTCCATAACTTTAACACCTTTCTAAGAGATGTGACTTTGTAGTGAAGTTAGCAACTTTGTTGATTGTTCAAGCCTCCTTACACTATTGGTTAACCTCTCTCGCTACCCTCCATGATCTTTTAGTAAAGCGTTATGGTGACAATCTCAATCACATGCCTACTTAATTAACTTTGGGCTTTCTAATGCAATCAATAACTCATTTGAAAGTTTTAAGTCATGGTAGGAGTAATTCAAACTTAGGTCTCCTTTGGTTGTCGTGATATCTGAGGAAGGTTTCATCAAACTTTACTAGTTCTATTACAAAAATGCGAGAAAATTTTGTGAAAGATAACGGCATAACTACAATAATGCCAAAATTTTTCTCTAACACTGTTTGATAGAAATGCACTTCTAAAATCAGGACAACCAAACGATCACGCCCAAACTTCATCTCAAGATTTACTCGAGTTGAGAACACACACTACTGAAGGAATGTTGAACAACAAGATATGAATGAAACACAATTTCTTTAGTTGTAAACAAGAATTCTTTAAAGGCAAGGAATTCTAGCCATCAAAGTTACAACCCTAACTTTAACACAAACTTTAAAAGGAGTTAACAAACTATTCTTGTCTTACCTTGCTTTAGAACCAAATCAAATATAGATTAACACACTAAGTGTCAAGATTTTCATTATAAGTTCTAAGTCATGAATGAAGAAACTTAATTTAACCCATCTTATGTCCCACCATCTTACGTGAAACGTAAAATGAACTTTTAATGTTGCATTGATGCACAAGTTCATACCTCTATGGAGACATCACTGTAGACTCGTAATGTTCATCGCGTGGCTCAAACTCTATCTTAAGATATCTTAACTCAAATTCCTGATTGGCGATAACTCGTCCTCATATTCATCATAGAGGATATGTATATATATATATATATACTTCTTTTTAAAACAAGTTAGTCATGGAACAACTCGTACTTTAATTAGCCTTTAATCTTTCCTCAGCCTATGGCACAACGCTACAGTCATTCATATCACTCCCCTTAATATAACCCAAACAATAACAACCTCGCTATTAAGCGATCCCGCGAAAAGGGGTTTAGTCTTTAAAACTCATTCTCCCTTTATCCTTCACTCCCTTAAATATCACGTTTAGGTGATCACTCGAATATAATGCAACTTTCTTAACACCAATAGGGTTGGGTACTTTACAATGGCATCCACTATATTTCTTAACTTTTCCGACTCTTTTGTCATGAAACCCTAACGTTCAAACCTTGAATACGAATACTTTATTTAACACCTCTAGACTTTGAACTTTTCAAGAATTACAATATTCCTTTGCTAAGGTTCTACTCATGAGTCGGCTTGTTCAAGGTTTCTTGAAGGACTTTTCGCCTCGTAATGTCTACCCTTTCCTTCCTTTGTCCAACTACTCCTTTTTGATAACGCGCAAGTGGGTCTTATCTTGACAAAGATTCCTTTAAGCCTTACATCCTGACTCGGACATTTCCTTTCTAATATCACTCACCTGAGGTCACATACTCGTCTTTTCTTAGCTTTACAAATTTCCTTATGCTCACCTTTTGAAGTTTACTTGAGCACTTAACTCCTTAGTGGCCTTTCGACTACTTCCATATCTCAGGACTTACTTTTCCCTCCTTATGCCTAAAGCAATCCCTTCCGAATTGTCATTTCTGCCCCTTCTTAGGCTTGGTTTAACTAGAACATCTCCGACAACTTTATCCCAACAATGATTTACCTTTTTCTTGAGTACAAAGTCCAACAAGCTTATAACCATTAGGGGTATTTAAGTAAAATCTCTACAATCTTTATGATGTTCGTAAAGTGATTTGAAAGTTGTCTCGGAATATCTAATCCCCTGTTCATGACGGGCGCTATCTTGACTTCACAATCATCCTAAGGAATACCATGCTCCTCGTACTGGTGGAATAGGTCGTTCATTCAAAAAACGAAGAGATTTATTCTTAGCAACAACTGTCTTCCACTTCTCATCTCTTATGCACGAGCATAAGGATACACCCTTCTCCTTTACGCACCCCCCCTAATATTCCTTATGGCGATAAACTACTATTAACTCTTACATGGAAGGTTATGTACCTATGACTTGAGTTCTTTTACTTTCTTTGGAGCATTCGCAAGGAGTATTAGAAATTATCACATTACTCTCTACTTTTAATTCCATACTTAAGTCCTGTCTCTTGTGTTAGGGGTAACTTTAAAAGATAAAACCTTCCTTATCTAACACTAACGCATTGTTCCTCGTGCTTATTCTCCTTAAATTTGGCCTTCTTCTTTTAGTAAGATTAAGAACTTTCTCAACTATTTGTACTCGTTTGGTTATAAAGTCAAATTCACTAAAACTTCTCTTAAGAAACCATCAACCTAGCCTTTACTAAAGGAACCTTATAGTTTCATGTTTCTAATGGTCGCTCGACCACTACCACTATACACTTTACTAATTGAAAGAAGTTCCTCGGCTTTGACTGCTATATAGCGAAGAAGAAGAGATTCAAAGCACTCCCTCTATTAGTGAATCCTCTCTCCTTAACCCTCCGGGTTGGGGAAGAGGAAACTTTACTACATAAGAGTTCAAGTTTAACACCTCATGTTATCTCTTTCAAGTTGTACCCATATATCTAGCCCAACAGGTAGAGATTTGTGGCAAGATTCCTTATACACATTCCACAAGCTTGATTACACAAGTGATCATATGAATGTCAACTCGTGCACAAGTTTCTGGAGTCCCGACAATCAATTCTCTTGTTCTCAAACTAAAACTTTAACTCCTTACTTTTCCTCTTTATACTTGTCTTTATTGAGCTTATTTAGTTTATGGCATCGCTTTTGAAACTTCAGTATCATGCCTATCTCTGTGAATAACACATTAATTTTGTATATCCTATGGCTTTCCCCAGAGCAATGGTATAAATAAAATCGAAGTGTTTCACGTATTTTGAAAAAGACTAATTTTCATCTCAATATTAACAATCTATTTTTCCCTTTACATCTCGAGCCCATTTTCAAAACACTTTTGCTCTCTTTACTTTTCAACTCCTTAAATACTATAGTTATGCAATCACTTGAAGGTGAAGGGACTTTATTCGAGAAACCAACAAAGTCGAACACTCCAAAGTGGTACGTTTACTAAATCTCATACCTTTCTATCCAATTGATCCAAAGATGTATGAATGAGACTACTAACCTCTTACCAGAACACATTCTAACTTTGTACTTCTCATGAGTAGTCTTAACTTTTATTTTTGAAAGCTATACTTAAGTAATCTAGTTGCTTAGCAACCCTTAACACTCTAGTCTCTTAAGTCTTACTCTTCACTCCCTTTGTCAAAGCGGATCTTTTAACAACCCTCAATATGTGCTTTATGGCTATAAAACTTCATTTTTAGCGTGAACATCCTTAAATAAAACATTTTCCTTTCTATCGTCAAAAGCAGGGATCACCTGTATTCTCTTTCCTTTCGGCGTAAGATCACGTCAACTTTACGACATATACGCATATAGATTCACATATAAGCATTTCCTTTATGCATTTCCTTTTTCATAGACATATAGTTTAGCTCATACATTCTCATTCTTTCTTAGTTTGGAAATTCATCAAACTTGATTTTTATATAAAAGTATCTTTACATAGAATACTAAATTTTCTTTTCATGAAAACAAAATAAAACTTTTAGTTCAAAGGCATACCTGGCGGTGACTGGAGTTGCTACTTAGCCATGGGATACTTGTTGCTTACTCTGTAAGCGAGTCTACAAGACCTATAACCTTGGGCTCTGATACCAACTGTAACGCGCCCTACTTTTACAACATAAATTCCTAGGGACATTACTACTCATGCATGCATTCGAGGCCCTAAGTGAAATTTAAAATAAGTAAAAGTTGATAAATAAAAATCAATTTACTTTGGGATCCCATGGAAATATAAAACGTTTACAATAAACATAACCAAGTTCGGCCTCTAGTTTCAAAACTCAATGTTATATAAACGGAAGACAATAATCATTTAAAAATTCTTTCTTAATCATTAATGCGAATTCATGAATTGGTTCCCATGGCTTCAGAGTGCATCCATGCCACACTACCGGTATGCTCTCGACTCTACCGAAAACATTTTAAAACAAAGAAAGCACAACAAAGGTAGAGGATGAGTATTATAAAATACCCGATGAAGTGGGGGTCTGGAAATGCAAACACATGCATATGATTTTCCTTCAAATCGACCTTTAACATGACTATTGTTCGTGACTTTTAAAATCATAAAACTTTACGTAATGGGACCTAAATCTTTCTTTCATAAAATCTTGACTTTTCTCTTTGGCTATGCATGGTCAATTGAGTCTACCCGAGTCTTTTCATTTTGAGTCCCTCATGCACTCTGTAGGTTTGAGTCCCTCACATGGACTCTGTAATATTGAGTCCTCACAGACTCTGTAATAATGAGTCCCTCACTGGACTCTGTAATATTGAGTCCCTCACTGGACTCCTGTAATATTGAGTCCTCACTGGACTCTGTAATAATGAGTCCTCATGAGACTCTGTAATAATGACCCATAGAGTCTCTAATGCATGTTTTACCATGCATAAGTCCTCGAGAGAGACCAATTGCCACACCTACATGACATGTTCATATACATACAATATGCATGAGGTCCCATCCTTTAAATTCATATACATATACATTAGGAATGATGCAACAATCACATAAACTTAAGATCATGACATGACTTTCATAATTTTAACTAGAGTCAATCAATCATCGATAATAAGTACGTTTATTATTTAAGGTGCAAAACTAGCACAATAACATAACCGAAAATCTCATTATACAAAAATATATACATATTTGTGTCAAGATTCGTTTTAAATTCCTTGAAATCATTTCAAATTTCGGGTCCTCTCAAACCCTTAAATCATCAAGTTCCTTTCTAAACCTTTTGAAAATCATTCACTTGAGATTCCCGAAAAACCCTTTAAAATATTCGTTTTCTAAGTTCAAGCCCTAAGCATGAGTTTTGGAAATTCACCTTTTGAAATAAACCTCAATTTTCATCTTTTAAAACAAATACATATTTCAGGAAATCGTATTCTCTTCCCTTTTAAGATCGTTTGTAGAAAATCCTTACCATAGCCTTCGCTTAAACTCCTCATGCTCCGTTCCTAACTCAGGGTTCCTATCGGACTTGCTCGATACTCGAATTCCTTCAATCCAATCCATTTTCCTAATTAAACACATAATAGGTAAACTTATTTTTCACATCCAATAAAAGATAAGTCGAATTACTACTCACAGAGGCTGAAAACGAACTCGGGAAATCAAAACAGGTGGACCGGAGCAGCCTCGGTGGTGAGCGTGCGCGTGGCGTGGCGGCGGCGCGGCGCGTGTGGCGTGGCGCGTGAAGTGTCGAGGCAGCGGCAGCGTCTGCGCGTGAAGCATGTCGATGGAAACCTTGTGGCCCGATCTATCCAAAACCGACCTCTTCTCTCTGGAAACCGATCGGAAGAGTGATGAACCGACCGAACCAAAGTGACGAACCGATCTGGTGGCTTGCAATTCCGGCGAGTAGTCTGCAGCAGGCGCGTGCAGCCGTTCAACCACCGGCGGCTTTGCGAGATGGAGGCTGCCCTGGACCGACCCAATCGACGGTGCAACTACTCGATGGAGCTGCTCGGTTGCGTGCGTGACCCACGATGGGTCGTCGAGCGCGGCAGACATCTGGCGGCCTCACCCGAGTGGTCGATTTGAGGCGCTTCAACCCACAAAATGGCGAGCGATGCGCATCGAGAGGAGGGCGATCGGCCGGCGTAAGCGTTGGTCATCTGGTCGACGCGGTGGTGGCGGCGGCGGCGAGACCGGGTTGCCGTGAGGTTGAAGAGAGTGAAGAAGAAGATGGCTCTTGGGGTTGTGCAATAATAGGACAAAAGGGGAGATGGAAACCCTAGATTCCTCTTTCCAACTAAAATTACCAAAATGCCCTCCTTTTAACTTCTAACTACAAAAATACCCTTAATCATAATTAAATGTTTCAAAATGCCCTTAGCCATAACTAAATAATCCAATTTAACTTATAAATAGTAACACCCACATGTAATCCCCCTAAAATCTTCAAAACTGAGAAAATAAAATAAGAAACTCACAGGCTCGATTAATTTAATTTGCATTAAATTAACCCATAATTCAGGAATAAAGGTACTTGGAGTTCTGGGGCGTTACAGGTTCGAAGTATTTTAATCTTTTTTCCAGTTTGATTTTCAATGTAGGTTTTCCATTCAAGAAATGTTTGAAAAACTTCATCTTTAGATTTCAACAAATAAACCCACAATTTTCTGAAATAGTCATCAATTAAAGATAGAAAATACTTAGCTCCACCATGTGTTTGAACCCTAGATGGTCCCCACAAATCGGAATGAATGTATTCCAAAATTGCTTCTGATTTAAGAGATCCTTTCTTAAAACTTTGCCTAGTGGACTTAGATAAAACACAATGTTCACAAAATGTAAGTTCTGAAAATTTTTGTTTGCCTAATAATCCTTGTTGATGCAAATGATTAAGACCTCTATGACTAATATGAGCAAGTCTATCATGCCACAGTTTACTATCTATACAGCATCTACAATAACATTTAAATCACCAATCACTACATTTCCTTGAAGAACATATAAACCATTTTTCAATTTTCCAGTCAGTTTAACAGAATTGTCTTTACAAACTAGTAAAATACCCTTTTCAGATCTGTATCTACAACCAACATTATCAAGTGTACCTAAAGAGATCAAATTCCCCTTTAACCTTTGTACATATCTAACTGAGGAGAGTATTTTAGTAGTTCCATCATCCATGCTCAGTTTTACTAACCCAATTCCTTTAACTTCACAGTGTTGATCATTACCCATAATGACTCTACCACCATCAAACTCATTCAGATCACAAAATAATGTTTATGAGGTGACATATGAAAAGTGCATCCAGAATCCATTATCGATTCATGTGTGAACCGAACCTTCAAAAGGTTGAACCAAGCTGTAAAAGGCTAAATCAAAAGAACTAAACATTAGCATTTGCATTGGTATTTTCTCTATTTTCCTTTCTAACGGGTAATTTTCCCTTATTCTTCAAAATGGGGCAATCAAATTTCATATGTCATTCCTTTTTACAATAGTTACAAATTATCTTCTAATTCCCTCTCTTATTTGTTTTATTACTCTGTTTGGATTTGGATGATTTGTTACTGCTAGCTTTTGAGTATTTATTACCATTAGTCTTGGCAAACAAAGCTTCAGATTCTTTCTTCTCATTTTTTATCTCTAACTCCTTAGATCGAAGTGAATTTAATACTACTTCTAATGATAGGGAGTCTCTACCATATTTGATAGCATTTTTCACTTCTTTATATTTATCGGGTAAAGAGTTCAGGAGAATTACAACCTGGTTTTTATCATCTAATTTTTCACCAGAATTTGTTAATGTTGGGTTTTATGTCCTAAAACTCGTGGTTTTGTAAACTGAATGTATATTCTATTGCGCAATAAAGTTGTTATTGAAATTTATTCAGTAAAGGTGTAATTGAATATTGTGTATTGTGTAACCCTAATCTAATAGAGAACCCTTGGCTATAGGATGAATACTTGAGGTTTATGTGTGACATAAAAGTGAATCAAGTTCAAGTTATAGCCAGAACGGTCTATAGTATAAAGATAGGGTTGGGTACCTTATCCTGGAGACACTATGGACGCGACCCACTTTGTAGAGTACAAACGATGTGATCCTGAATCGTTCATGTGGAGACATGTGAGTGGGGGCGGCCTATGCAATGAGTTTACATAAGACTGGACCGCGAAATAGCCACTTAGACTTTATAACTCCGTTTACTGTCTTTACTGACTATATTCATACGATGACCTAGGTAACTCGATCTTAATCCTAACGTTCTATGGACTCCTGTGTGTTCGAATTATCCTTAGATTTGCATGGGTGAGAGTGGCTCGAGATTGCCGACTCAATAAGCCTCCCATTTCAGGGATAAAACCGAGTAGATAGCTGGGAACATAGTTCTGCAAGATGGAATTCACTCCTACCCGCTTTAGGGATTAGTAGAGAGATTGTTCCGTTTAAGTGTTGACTCTGGGTCTTGAACAAAGGGCCCACCCCTCTCATTGGTCCGAGAGAGATTCGGTTTGCTGGTTGGACCACAAACCAATTGTTCATTAGAGGATCAATGAGACTTAAGGAAATAACGGTAATTACAGGGGTAAAATGATAATTTTGACCCAGCTGTAATTACGAACGACCTGTGAAGGATCGACTTACTAATCATGGTTATATCGAGTTGACAGAAATATATCTACAGTGAGGAGAATGCAACCACTTGACTTTAATGGAGTGTCCCAGTAGTTAACGAATGTTGATTAGCTAGACTAAAGAGTTTGGTCAGTTAATCTCGTATCGTTGGAGCTCATGATCTGTAGGTCCATTAGGTTCTCCTTACTAGCTCGGACTAAGCCTTGTAACATTTTGAGAGAAGAGAATTTGAATTGTTCAAATTCGAGTTTGGAAGAAAGCATTAATTATATGTGATATATTTAACGAATCATAACTTAATTATGAATTAAACTATGATTAAAACGAGGTGGATATATTTAAATATGATTAAAATATTGGATCATTTTATCGCATGAATAAGGATTCATATTCGGATAATCGATCGGGATTGGTCAATTTATTTAATTTAATATTTACATTAACTTAAATTAAAAATTAATTAATTAAATTAATTTTTTGAATTATTTAATTAATTAAATTAATTTTAATTTAAAATCAATTTAATATTGATTTTGGAATTAAAATTAAATGAAAAATGAAGGATTTTCATGATTTTCATGAAAATCAACTTGCCCATCTGCCGAATCCCTCTCATCTTCAAATTCACCAAAATTAGCCACCTCCATCTCAAATCATCCTCATCACACTTGAGTTGTCACTCTAGTAAATCTTAATGAAGCTTTATATAATGGTGATTTGAGGTAATTTGATAGAATTTTGCAAAAACTTCTAAAAATCTCGGTTTGTGACCTTTAAGGTATTTTCTTCCAAATTCTCTCAATCTAGGATCCCACAATCCGTTCCAAGGCCTGAAGATAGTAGGAAAGACTCTAACTGTTGTCCACGAAGTGTTCGTGTCAAAAACCATCCACCCGTTGAAGAGAATTTGATGTTCAAAATTGAGTTTTCTATCACTCTTTTTTTCCAGCTTTGAGCATGCATTTTATTTTACAAAATCGATCAACTTAGAGTATTCAAGATCCAAAATGGCTTTCATTTTCTTAATCTAGACTCTTTCAATTGGTACCAGAGCAATTTTGAGCACTCAATTTGATCTATTTTGTGTTGTGGTGGGTGTTTTTTGAAATCTATTTTTTCTGGGCGTCTAAAGTGTTCTTCTGGTTTTGGCAATTAAATTGAGCATCAATTTGTGTTTTATTTTCAAATTGCTCAAGTGTGTTTGAGAATTAATGGGTGTAGAATAATCTGTAAAAGTTTCGGGTCGATCGGAGTTCGGAAAGGCCTTCAATTTGAAGAGAGAAGCCACAGAGGACACTGATACAACAAAACAGAGGCATTTTTTTTAATTCTGCAACTTTGCTACAGTATTTTTATTAGCTCCAGCCCGTGTTTTTCATTCTAAAGAAGAAGGTGTTGACCTTTGACTTCCGATTCAGTTGACTTTGACCGATTCAACTATTTTAGGTCAGTTTAGCTCGTTTTCGGTCCGGTTCGAGTGGTTTAAGGTCGGTTCTGACTATTTCGAGGCCGGTTTTTCCGTTTTGGGGGTTCGTTTCACCAATTGGAGGTCCAATTTAGCCTTTTACAGCCCGGTTCAACCTTTTGAAGGTGCGGTTCACACATTTGCAAGCTGGTTCGACCAAAATTCGAAGAGTTCGAAGTGGTTCGATGTTAATCCTAGATTATTATTGTAATAATTTAGTAGTTTGCTTGCATTAGATGCCAAAACCAGTCCATTTTAGTGTGTTTAATTAATTATGCATTGTGAATGTATGTTTTAATTAAAATCCCTGATTGTATGTGTATAAAGTATGCCATATAGATTTTAAAATCCCACCATAGGAAGCATGCTCCATCCATTGAAAGTATGTTATAAGTGTTATAATATATTGTATGCATGTTTATTAGGTTTCATAAGAATTAATATAAGTGTTATATTAATTTATGAAACAAATATTATATGTTTTAATTATAATTAATATAAGGGTTATATTAATTAAAAATTAAACATATAATTGTTATGCATTTATTCATGTGATGAATTTGTTATAAATGAATGTTTATTCATGTGATGAATGATGAAACAATTTATAACATAGAAATGCATGTAACCTAAGGTTAATTTATTAGTTTTAAAATGGTTTTAGAACTTGAATTAATTAGAACTTAGGTTATCTAGTTCTAATAAAATTAGAATTAGGAAACCAATAATTTATAAACTTTGACTAAAGACGGACTCTAACTAAGGAAGGTTCTGGCTAGGTTGGGATACTTAAGCTGACGGAAACGGAACACCCCTACCTCGGAACTGACCTGGGAGTGAATTTAATCCATAGGTTTATAAATTATCTTTTGTGAGTGGTGTTTATTAAAAGTTAATAAATTAAACTCATAGACCTAGGTTTATTTAAAGGTTAATAGACTTAGGTAATTCCAGTATGATTGTTATATTGGTAGACTTAGGTCATATTGTTTTAGTCGGAATATGCCTAAGTAAAAATATACCCAAACTGTTTAAAATACTTAGTGGGAGTGAAAAGGTATATTTGATATATCAATTTCCTCTTACGCTCTCCGCAAAGTTCACACCGTGAGATTTATGTTCGGCCTCATGATGTCAATAGGGCATCCCCATTCGGATGGTGTTTGCATAAATCAAGAGCAAGGTGAATGGAGAAAGTATTTATAGTAAGTGGGGGAAGGAAGTGTGTCAACACATCCTACGGTCTCCTCCATTAGGTTGGACCGTGAGATTCCCATGTTGCGCCTGCAGGTTGCCCGAAGTAGCACCATCCATTCGAAGGGATGTAACATGGGATTCGGAACAACTCAAACTCCAGAAATGGATAGGGTCTTTTAGGTCCATTCCCAGTTTTGTCTCTCCAGTTCGGTACCATTGTTGGGGTCGACCTCTGAGGTCTGAAAATGGCGGGTCACACTTACAAGAATTGCTAAGTGTTAGTAAATTCTTGACCAAAGTAGAGATAACTAGAATGTTATAGGAATAAAAGTTATTCAGGTATTAGCATTTAGTCAAGAATGTCTTGGTTCAGTGAAGGAGTGATTGACTGCCCCTCGGTAGCGATTGCTCTGACTCACTGAAGTATCGTTGCAAAAACAATAATGAGTTTTTGGGTACATTATTATTTTTGCTAAATTCTTTTATCACCGAACAGAATTTTCCACTATGTGAAAAATTGTTACAATCGCAGAATTTCCACTATGTGAAAAAAACCACGAACAGAAAGAAATTTCCACTATGTGAAAAATTGTTACAATCACATATAATTTTCTCCCCGACCCCAATTACACAAAACACTCTCCCAAAACTTATACCACTCACACCCTTTTCCTCACTCTCAGACCAGAGAATATAAAGATGAAATTTAACCAGAGCTAGTACTCCAAGCTTAAAGTATTTCTAATTGGGATGCTTTGAAACCAAAGCCATAGACTCCTTTTATAGTGCCAGGAGCCCATCACTTCCTTGCATCTTTCAGATGTGGGACAATTTCACTTATAATATATTGCCAAAAACCTAACAATTTCCACCTTGACAAGATATTTGAAGAATCCACATCTCTTGCTGCATCATTGTCTTTTACCGACAATCATAATCCTCAACACAGAGAATTATAACTTACTCCACCATAAAAGTAGACCACTTGGAATGTCACCTCCCAAGACTTTTCTTTTTCGTCACATGCCGATATACCCAGCTGAAATTTATGGTGCAACTTCCACCTACTTGGCTCACCAGGAAGTTCTTCAACCATCGACATAATTTCCACCACACACCTTGCATAGCCGGCAAGTCAATGCCCGTGTGCAAACTTGTGGAACCGCTAACATCACATCCTCTATCATTGCAAAGCGGATATACCATAAGGATGAATTCTGTCTTTCTTCAGAAGATGTCACCATCTCCCCTGCCGAGAGAGACCATGTTAGCATCCGACCCAGAGCCTTTTGACGAACTTGCTCTGTTAGGACAATTCTTTTTCATGTGTCCAGACCGCCCACTTTTCCAGCAACCTTCCTTTTGCACGAAGTCTTTCTTCTTCTTCTTCCAATTCTAGATTGTCATGCTAGACTTCTTAGAACCTTTGCTGGAACCACCACTGGACTCCATTGGATCACCATCACCGCTTAACCTTTCAGTAACCCAGATTGTATCAGCACATCTTTGACTTCCACTTGCCACAAGCCAAAGTTCATCCTTTCGTCAAATTTCTCAACATCAATCTTTACTGGACTCATAAAGCTTTACATATCTGCTTCCCTCCTAGTGAATCTGCAAATAGTGAACAACTATAGCCCGTTTCAAGAAATCTTTTCTGATGTGGAAGCTCAGACAATGCTGCAACCACAGAGTATACTCAGAAACTCAAGAAACTACAAACCTAAAGCTCTGATACCACTTGTTGGGAAAACTCCCACCCACCACTAGGAATAAGCAAAAATAAGTGAGAAATTAAAAGAAACCAACAAAATAAGAGACACAAGAATTTACGTGGAAAAAGTCCAAACCCAGAGAAAAAAACCACGAACAGAAAGAAATTTCCACTATGTGAAAAATTGTTACAATCACATAGAATTCTCTCCCCGGCCCCAATTACAAAAAACACTCTCCCAAAGCTTATACCACTCACACCCTTTTCCTCACTCTCAGACCAGAGAAAATAAAGAGGGAATTTAATCAGAGCTAGTACTCAAAGCTTAAAGTATTTCTAATTGGGATGCTTTGAAACCAAAGCCATAGACTACTTTTCTAGTGCCAGGAGCCCATCACTTCCTTGCATCTTTCAGATGTGGGACAATTTCACTTCTAATATATTGTCAAAAACCCAACAATAATTAATTCATACCACACTTGCATAAATTAAATAGCAAAATAGACCACATTTTGGCACCCCTAAAAATTATTGCAGTGTACATGGTAAAAAATAGTTACCAATTAATTACAAATGCACCTTAGAATATGAAAATGTTTATAGTCCTCTTGCAGCAAGTAATAAGTATAAGAGTATCGTCTCCACAAGGACTAAATGTGATTTTTAGTAAGTTCGAGTCTTTTATAGTGAATTTAAGGGCAACAAAAGAGAAAAGAAAATGATAAAGTTGGTTTTAGGAAAATGAATGTAAATAACTAATGGTTTTGAAAAATCAATTGCGCAGTAGAAGCTAATTGGATCGATTAACTCGTTTTTCATTTGGCAAACCAAAATACCAGTGGATTGGCTAAAATCTACTCATAAGCAATTAAAAGCATGGTTACTTATGCAGAATTAATCCAGAATAAATTGTAAACTAAAGAGGTTTAGAAACTTTACCTTTTGGCTTCTTGAACATGTACAACAGCAAAACTCTGTTGATCACACGAACTGCCAAAATCCAAAGCTCTTTCTGAAAGATGAAAAAGAACACTATCAGTAATTGGGAAAACTCTTTATCCTCTGAGTTCTTTGAGACTAAGGTTTTTATGGAAAACCTATCTCAAATCTATTTGAGAAAATTTTCAGAGAGTTACAACAATCAGACTTTTTCAAAAAAACAAGAATGAAGCATCGGTCGTTAAACCTTCAACTTCCTCTATTTATCAATAGAGGAAGGAGGAGAAGAAGGATTGTGGGAGAAAGCGGAGGAACGTGCTCATTAATTAATTAATTAAAATAAAAAGCATACCTTATTAAGTGATGGATTTGCTCTAATAAACCTTGCTAAAAGTTATTCACCCATTTGTGCAAATATTCTTTCATGCTCTTTGTGTTGCATGATCTTCATTCGTTCTTCAATTTGTTGTTCCATTCTTTGTTCCATTCACTGTTCCATTTTTCCATTTTCCTGTCGTTGACTCTCCAACAGTTCTTGAGTCTCTGCAAGGTGAGCCTCTAAAGATTGAACGTAATCTTGTGAGTATGATTTCTTCTGAGATGGTGGCAGTTTTGGTCCATATCCTATTCTTTTAACATAAGATGATCGTGTTCCAAGAACGGTAGCCACAACTTCTTCATTAGTCATTGGTGTATTAGAGTTGGCTTGATCTTCTGCTAGTGCCACCATTTTTACCAATATACATAAAAAACAATATATAAATGTTAATGATCTTCAAAAACTTAATATTGTCTTTTAGAAAATATCTAAAAGATACTTAAATGTGTTTCACTTGCTGCCGAGTTTGTCCATCCATTTGCAACAAACCAATGTGTTTGATGGAAGGATCTCAATGTGGCTCAAATATGTACCATCTTCTTTTTTCTATTAGATATATTAATAAACCTTATTAGGTTTTTGAACCCTAAAGTACTGAAAACTAGATATAAAGTATATATAACATACCTTTTCTTCTCTATGAGTAAGAAATGATTTTGTTCCAACACAATGGATGAAAGGGAGCTTGCTTTTACTAGCCTTGTTCTTTGTTGACTTGTCCTGCATTATAATGTATGGTAATAAAAGAGACTCATGTATGATATTAAAATTTAGCTAATATTTACCTTCCATTCAGGAGTCTCTCATGTATCATATAACATTTTTCAGTCTTCAGGTGAAACATCCTTGTGTTGACGTTCACGAGCTTCTTATGGGTCCCCCAGTTTTCTGTATTATTGATATAACCTCGATTTTAATCCTTATATTGATTTTCAATCTCGTAACAAATATAATTCTTAATATGTTCCTTTGAGATGTCTACATCGAATTTATTCTAACCAATCAATAAATATCACTCGTTAGTATTTAATTGTAGTTTAATAATAAACTTGTTAGCAAAATATCTAACTTACCAACAATCGCTCTATTATGTTGGTAAAAACTCCATTTAGAATGTCATACTTAGTTGCATACTTCAAGGGAACGAACGTCCTCGTCAGAATTCCAATTTCACTGTTAAAGAGGCTAGCAACACTTCCAACTGGTTTGCCTTGTTGTAGACTCCATGTAACACTTACTTTATCCCATGTGACCTCAATAATCCTAGCAAAGCCAAGTCTACGTGAAACACCGCGAACCCTGGCTACTATTAGAGGATGTCGCTTCATTCATCTCTACATTATCATCCTCAGCATTTGAAAGCATTGTTTCCTGAAAAACATAACATTCAATACAATACTAGTTTATCACAAATTATAATATTATAAGCAGAAAGTAAAAAGTACAATGTACTAACTACGTATCCACATAAAATTCATCTTTCTCGTCTTCATCTTCTTCTTCACATTCTATTTATTCTTCAAAATTTAACATTTTTTCACTCATATCATTGCTTTCACAAAGTACAGTTGGACTCACATCAACTCTATGAAACGTTTGTGTTTCGAAATCCACTTCTTGAACTATGCATTGTTGCATATCTATTTCAGGTGAACCAACTTATTCTATTTCAGGCACATCCCATAGATGTCTATATTGAATTCTTTGAACTATTGTCCACTCATTACCTAATCTAATATCATCAACATAAATACTTGTTGTGCTTAGGAGGCAAGAATGAACGGTTTGTTCTTATACCAAAAGGTTCGAGTACCTATGCTTGTAAAATAGTGATCCTCACGAATTCAATTCTTTTTGGGATGTGTATCGAACCAATCACATCGAAATAAAATAACTTTTTTCCTAACGACATATTTCAACTCAATCACTTTTTTCAAAATACCATAAGTTGGCCGCCTCATTATCATGTCCTTCAAAACACAAATTCCACTATTTTGAGTTGTTCATCGATCATCTCGATCGTTGGAGGTAATTTGAACATCATTAACCTTACATCCACTATATGAACTAATTCGAAAGTCAGGACCACATGCAAGTGCATATAATTCAGGTGTAACTTAATTAGACGTTGACTGGAGTTGTGATTGCATCTAACAAAAAAAATTTTAAGATTGCAATCACTTGCCAAGTATATCTAAGATTATTATACAAAAATACAATAAAATGTCAAAAACTTACTCTAATTTTAATCCATTCTAAAAATTGTGCTTCATGCATTCCAAGAATATTAGACTAACATTCATTCTTTAACTCAACCTCGTGTTCACTATAAAATAAAACAAACAAATTATATAAAGATTTGCAATAAAAACTTTTGAGGTAAGTTTTCATACTGTCTGTATGGATCCACAACTTCACAATTGGTTAGAACATACCAATGAGCTTTTTGTAATTCAACACGTGATATCTCTTTCAATCGTCAGTCACCAGTCGGGCTTGCTTTTTGTGAGAATATAGGTAGATGTTCCTTGTTGTTTGAGGTATGCAGGTCCATTGTATCATCATTTTGAATTGTTCTATTGAACTTTGTTTCAATTTCATGCAAGTACATTGAGCAAAATGTCAATGTTTCATTTGCTATGAAGGCCTCAACAATCGAACCTTCAGGACGAGCTTTATTTTTGACATATTGTTTCAGTGTTCTCAAACTCCTAAAGTATGAATTGTATATAAACAAACGTTATGAAAATGAAAATAATATATATTATTGTGTGCATGATCAAAAGTGTAGAAATATACCTCTCAATTGGATACATCCAACTATAACAAACAGGACCAACAAGTTTGGTTTCTTCAGGTAAATGAACAGCTAAATGAACCATAACATCGAAGAATGTTGGAGGAAATATTCTTTCAAACTTACAAAAGATTATCACAATCGATTCTTGTAGTTTGTTAAATGTCTCAACTTTCAATGTCTTAACAGTCAATTCTTTGAAAAATCGACAATTCGTTAATTACACCACTTACATCATTTGGTAAAAAAGGACGAACTTCTCAACAAAACTATCTAGAAACTAATGCATCTTGAGATGTTTAAAGCAAAACTATCTGAAATTGACTATTTTTAGGAAACCACATAACGTTTTTCTTTCATCAGTTGTTACTGTGTAACTTGCATTTGGCTTCACCAACTTGTTTCCAACACGTTGAAGATGTAGATTTTTACGAATATTCATAGTCATTAAATCCTTATGTGCTTTATTAGTGTCTTTTGTATTTTCCCCAACATTTAATAATGTACCCAAGACATTATTACATATATTTTTCTTAATATGCATGACATCGAGTTTGTGTTGGATCTTAAGACTTGACCAGTACGGTAACTAAAAGAAATACTTTTTTTACCCAATTTAATTCATTATGAAGTTGCTTCCTTTTCCATTGCAATATATTTATAGTTTTTCCAAGTTCTGAAAAATTGATAACTTCTAAATGGTGAAGAATATCTAATCCCGAAAAAGATCGTAGTGCAACTTTATATTATGTTTTTCCATTAAATTTCTTATTTTTGCACAAAGAATGATTCATAGGTAAGTAGCGACGATGTCTCATATAACATATCTTATTATGCAACGAATCAGATGAGACGTCTGGATTACAAACTGGACATGCCTTATATCCTTTAGTGTTCAATCCTGACAAATTACCATATGTTGGAAAGTCATTAATTGTCCACATGGAGCAACAGAAAGACAAAGGTTTTGACCACTATAGGCATCCTTAGTCTCAATACCATTGCTCCATAAATCTTTCAATTCTTCTATTTGTTGTTGCAAGCGAATATCTATCTATTTTCCTTGAGATTTTGGCCCCGGTATAAGTAAGGACATGAAAAAAATGTTTCTTTCATGCAGTTCCATGGTGGCAAGTTATAAGAAATTAGTATTACTGGCCACGTATTGTACGATGTACTCATGTTTCCAAATGGGTTGAATACATAAGTAGCTAGAGCTAGCCGTACATTCCTTGGATCTCTTGCAAACCAATCATATTGTATATCAAATGCTTTTCATGCCTCAGCATCTGTTGGATGACTTGAATTTCCTTGAATGTCCATTCTTTTCTCCTTATGCCATCTCATGTTACTAGCAGTATGTTTAGAATAAAATAATCTCTATAATCTTGGTTTCAAAGAAAAATGTCTCAGGATTTTGTGTGGTACCTTTTTCCTTTTCTTGTTATCGATTTTATAACAAGATTCTTGCATTGTGGACAAACTTCTATGTGTTCATTTTCTTTCCAAACTAACATACAATCATTCTTACATGCATGTATCCATTCATAGCCTAAACCCAAGTCACGAAGAGTATTTTTTGCACCATAACAAGAATTTGAAATTTTGATGTCATCGGATAAAACTTCTTTAAGTAATTGTAATAACATATCAAATGACTTATTACTCCAATGATTAAGTACTTTGATATGCATTAACTTCACCAAAATGGTTAAACTTAAAATCTTAGTACATCCCGGATATAATTCGACATTAACTTCATCAAATATTGGTTGAAACTTATAATTCCAACTCCCCACACCATCACTTGTTTCAAACCTAATTGAGTTCTCTTCATCAAGATGTTCAGTGACTCCTGATAGATCATTCAATAATCCAAGCATTTCATTTTTATTATCTACATTTTAAGAAGTATTCGAAGACAAATCTGAAGTTTCTCCATGATATACTCATCTATCATAGGTGAAAGGTATTCCATATTTGTATAAATCCCCTTCGACATCACATGGTAGTTTCATTAGGATGTTTTGACACTTTTTGCATGGACAATGTGTAAACTTGATAGCACACAAAATGTGCTATCCTTAGGCTTAATTATTGCTAATTTTATGATAATTTCAGGGATTTGATGTGTTTAAATCATTAAATTTCACGTAAAGAGCTCAAACAGAACATTTGGAGACATTTTGGATAACCCGGGATCGAAACGAGGCTATTTGGAGCTAAAAATAACAACAATTAGAGGTGAAAGGATCAATCCAAGCATGAAGACACAAAGTCGTTGCAACGCTGTCCATAGCGTTGCAACGCCGAGCGTGTTGCGTTGATGCGTTGAAGGCATAGGCAGATAGCGTTTCAATGCTAACTTAGAGCGTTGCAACGCTATATCGATAAGGGAACAAGCATGAAGGGCCACACAGAGGGCGTTGCAACGCTGCTTTGCAGCGTCGCAACGCTACTTCGATAGAGAAGCGCGCGTTAGGGTAGCGACGTTGCAACGCTGTACCGTTGAGGCCTATAAATACATCCTTACATTCTCTTGCAAAGGGAGCCGAATTTGGTAGACAATTCACCCTAATTTCGAAATACACTTTGTGAGAAGAGAAAAGAGAGCGTATTTGGGAACCAAAGCATTCGTGGAGGTTTGAGATCGAAGACGGGAGCTCGGAGACGAAGGACCGGCATCGACACATAAGTTTAATTTCCTTTTCTTTTAGATTGTAATACCGTTTAAAGACGTTTTCTACGTGTTTAGCTTGGTTTTCATGTGATTTAGAGTAGCTAAATGTTGTAGTTAGGATTTGATTTGCTTGTTAAGACTTATTTGCTATGTATTGAAATATGTTTTGTTCTTATTTTTGCCAATTCGTTCTTTAACTCTTGATATTGTTGGTTTAAATGGACTCGAGAGATAAAACTTGAATTAGAGCAAAGTTGTCAAAACACTTAGGAGTCTGGCATGAGAATGACCTAGAAATCTAAGGGAAACACATGAAGAAATTGCTTAATGTCGTGCATGTTGTAGGTTCATATGGAGACTATAGAATTTATTACGTGTGCGAGGCTCACTAACAATCGAGAGATTTTCTTGAGTATTTGATTTCTTGTTTATAAATTCATCACATTAGTTCATTGCATGTGTTAATTAAGTCATTAACTTGTGAAGTCAATTTCCTCAAATCTATCAATTCGTGTCTCCACGTGTTTGTTTGTTGTTTGTCTTTTGTTTCATCACCTATCCATGTTTTGTTTCTTTAGCTAAAATTGGGAATAAGTATCTTAGTAATTAATTAATCTAGAAACCCATTCCCGAGGATGATACTTGGACTCTTAAATCACTATACTAAAACTTGACCCGTGCACTGCAGTATTGCAATATAATTTTACGCAACACATTTTTGGCGTCGTTGCCGGAGAATGATGATTATTTAGATTAATTAATATTAGGAGAAAATTTGAGGTTTTCGACTAAAGTTTGTTTGTGTGTTTTTCCTTATTTGTTTTTGTGTGTTTGTTTGTTTCCGTAATTGTTCTATTTTATTTTTGTGTGTTTTTGAGTCTTTATCCCCTGTTTTGGTTGTGTTGCTATTGTGTAAAAGTCTTGATGTGAATTTCTGATTTTTCAAATATGACTTTGCATGATTTTGATTTTCCAGCATTCTATTGTCCCTCTCACGATCCTAGGAATGTGCATCATGATTTCTCTGAATACCATATGTCTAATTTTTACCATTCTGTACCTAAAAGTGAAAAAAAATCTTATGATGGTAGTTATTTAGGCACTTGGAACCATAATTTTTCGTACCTTGACCAACCCATAGAAAAATCTTCTCTTGTGGACCAATTAATGGAATATACTTTAGAGTTGAAAATTAACAATTTGGTTCATAATGAATTAGAGAGGTTGGATAGGTTAGAAGCTGTGGTGGTAGGACTTTGAGAAATAGTACAAGATAGAACTCAATATCTTAATCAGCTAGTGATTTCCCTTAATGCGTTACAAGAACGATTTCTTATCCTTACCACTGAGGAAGTGCTACCTAGGAGGACTTGTTCATACGATAGTGAGGATAGTTTGGGGGTGACTAAGATACACCATAAACAAGATAGTGAGGTAGACATTGGTAATACCATTATTTCCACAGGGGAGATTCAGGTGATAGAGGTCGAGGCTGAGAAGTCATTCCCCCTTTTGTTTCCAAAAATTTCCTTAAATCTTCAAAGTCAATTGTCCTACACTCACGAGTCTTGTTTTGATTTTTGTTTTTTAATGTTGATAAACAAAAATATCAAAAATAATTCTCTCTGATGGCCATGAAAAATAGGATAGCCTTTTAGACTTAGATGGTTACATCGATTCAAGCAAGAAGGGCCCAAAGAAATATGAGCAGTTTTATGTGCCCTGATAAGTCACCATCTAGCGAAAGACGTTAAAGAAAGCGATTCTTGGGTGGCAACCCAAGTTTTATATTTTATGTTCTTTGTTTTTGTGTTTTCGTTCCTTTTATGTTTTCTAGTTTTTGTGTTTTTATCTAATTTCTTTCTTTTTTAGTACCTCCAGGTGTATGCCCAAAGGAAAAGCCGCAGACTTGCACCCTTTTGATCCTAAAATCGAGAGGACCTGTAGGAGACTCCTAAGGGAAGGAAGAGCAGAACCTCAGACTATGGCTGATCAGGAGTTAATCAATAACCCTAAACCTATCAGGGAGTATTTCCAACCTGTTTTTTATTCTGAGCAGGTTGGAATAGCCTATGCCCCATAAATGCCAACAATTTTGAACTTAAGACAGGACTTATACAGATGGTTAGGGAAAGTGCTTTTAGAGGATTAGCAACAGAAGATCCTAACTCACACGTGCAAAATTTCTTAGAAATTTGTGGTACAATTAAAATGAATGCTATTTCTGCTGATAATATTTGCTTACGTCTCTTTCCTTTCTCTTTACAGGGTAGAGCTAAAGAATGGTTAGGGTCCCTTCCCTCAGGCAGTATCACATCTTAGGAGGAGTTGGCCCAAGCCTTCATGACCAAATTCTTTCCACTTGTGAAAGCTGCAAAGTTAAAGAGTGAGATAGGAACATTCAGGCAGCAGGAGGGAGAGCAGCTATTTGAGGCGAACGATACAAGGACATGCTTAGGAGGTGCCCACAGCATGGCCACCCAGATTGGCTCCAGGTACAACTGTTCTATAATGGACTGGAAGGTAAGACCAGGACCATTCTGGATGCCACTGCTGGAGGGGCTTTCATGGCGAACACTGTGCTAGAAGCACGTGCCCTCCTCGAGGAAGTGTCAACTGCCAGCTACCAGTGGCTTACAGACAATGACAGATCTAAGTCAATAGTTGGATTGTATCAACTGGATGAGGTAACCTCCCTTAGATCTCATATGACATCCCTCACTCATGCTCTGAATAATTTTGCAGGATCACCCCAAACAATGGGTTCCTCTCAATGCTCCAAGCCTGATGGAGAATTCACTTTGGAGCAACGTCATTATCTGAACAATAGAAGCAACAACAATGGAAGAAACCAGACTCAGAATAACCTCCCAACACATTATAATCCAGGTTTGAGGTATCATGAAAATTTCTCTTATGCTAACAATAAAAATGTGTTGAATTCTCTCACAGGGTATGCTTCTACATCAGAGAGGAAACCATCTCTGGAAGAGACATTGCACTCTTTCATAGCTGAATCTAGAAGTCGGTCCAACCAGCTGGAGAATGCAGTCACCAGTCTATCTAGTATAGTGACTAGTCATGGAGCTGCAATAAAGAATATTGAGACCTAGATTGGCCAGATGAACACATCACTCCGAGCGCTGCAGGATAGAAAAAAACAACTTGAGAAAGTACAGTCTAGCTAAAGACGTTAAAGAAAACGCTTCTTGGGAGGCAACCCAAGCTTTACTTATTTATATTTTCTGTCTTTAGCTTGCTTTAGTTGTTTTTCAATTCTTAGTTTACTTACTAGTTTGTTTTGCTTTATAGGTTGTGATGATGTCTTCCTTCATTGAAATCCATGCTCCCGTTCTGAGGAACTCCAACACACATGTTTTGGCTATCCAAGGAACTCAGAAAGATCTTCATAACTCAGGACAGTATTATTCATTCTTACCTTCATACTTAATTTGTGCTTATTTATGCAAACATTGGGGACAATGTTTAGTTTAAGTTTGGGGGTGGGATGTTGTTATCTGTTGTGACTGCCTTGAGTATGTGTTGAATTGTTGATTGATCTTTTGTATAAGTATGATTATGATAGCCTAGGATGATAATTAATTGAAAATCTTTGTGATTCTGCTGAAAATTGAGGGCATGATATGAATTTGAGTTAATTTAAAAATTTTCTTGAGTTTCTCCTGCACTATTATGCACATAACCTGTGTTATTGTAGTTTTGAAATGCTCAGAACAAAGTTATTAGGCTTAGAAGTTTAATTCACCTCGATAGCTCTAAGAACTGATTTGAGAGTTAAACTACAGTATATGGTGAATGACATTATGAAGTGCATGATCTGTATACTATGTGAAATAGTTTATTTTTGTTGCTTGTTTGCTAAAGAAAAAAATTCGTGAGGGCAAAAAGAGCTACCTTCATTGTGATCAGTCAGGCCACTCATTTAGCGAGTGCTCTGGGTAAGGGTCCCTGCAGTGAATGTGTGAAAGCTAGTGTCCTTGCACAAAAAAAAGGAAGAAAATAGAAAAAGTGATAAAAAGTGATTAAGTGCGGAGTAAAGTTATTTAATTCTTGAATGTGGGGAGGCTCAAGGATTAGTAATTATGACCAGTGTAGGGGGAAGTTGAATGGAGAGCCTAATAAAGTTGATCCGGGCTTAGTAAAAATGAAGGGAACATAAGCTAATCACACACACACATAGGAACAGTTAGTAAAAGTTTTAAATTGCTCATTGAAGTATTATGTTTGAATGTTTCCTGTGATTACGAGATTTTCTCTTAAATCTTTGAGCCTTGAATCAAATGTATGCATAGGAACAATCTAATGTTTAATTCTGTTTTTGCTCGGGACTAGCAAAAGTTTAAGTTTGGGGGTGTTTGATAGCACACAAAATGTGCTATCCTTAAACTTAATTATTGCTAGTTTTATGATAATTTCAGGGCTTTGATGTGTTTAAATCATTAAATTTCAGGTAAAGAGCTAAAACAGGACATTTGGAGACATTTTGGATCACTTGGGATCGAAACAAGGCTATTTGGAGCTAAAAATAACATCAATTGGAAGTGAAAGGATTAAACCAAGCATGAAGACCCAAAGTGATGGTGTTGCAACGTTGTCCTTAGCGTTGCAACGTTGTCCTTAGCGTTGCAACAACGAGCGTGCTGCGTTGATGCGTTGAAGGCATATGCAGATAGCGTTGCAACGCTATATGGATAAGGGAACAAGCATGAAGGATCGCACAGAGGGCGTTGCAACGCTGCTTTGCAGCGTCGCAACGCTACTTCGATAGAGAGGCGCGCGTTAGGGTAGCGGCGTTGCAACGCTGCCCACAGCGTTGCAACGCCATCGATATTTTTCATATATATCACGTGGTTAGGGTACAACGTTGCAACGCTGTACCGTTGAGGCCTATAAATACATCCTTACATTCTCTTGCAAAGGGAGCCAAATTTGGTAGACAATTCACCCTAATTTCGAAATACACTTTGTGAGAAGAGAAAAAAGAGCGTATTTGGGAGCCAAAGCATTCGTGGAGGTTCGAGATCGAAGACGGGAGCTCGGAGACGAAGGACCGGCATTGACACAGAAGTTTAATTTCCTTTTCTTTCATATTGTAATACCGTTTTAAGACGTTTTCTACACGTTTAGCTTTGTTTTCATGTGATTTAGAGTAACTAAATGTTGTAGTTAGGATTTGATTTTCTTGTTAAGACTTATTTGCTATGTATTGAAGCATGTTTTGTTCTTTTTTTTTGCAATTCGTTCTTTAACTCTTGATATTCTTGGTTTAAGTGGACTCGAGAGATAAAACTTGAATTAGAGAAAAGTTGTGAAAACCCTTAGGAGTCTGACATGAGAATGACCTAGAAATCTAAGGGAAACACATAAATAAGTTGGTTAATGTCGTGCATGTTGTAGGTTCATATGGAGATTATAGAATTTATTACATGTGCGAGGCTTACTAAGAATCGAGAGATTTTCTTGAGTATTTTACTTATTGTTTATAAATTCATCACATTAATTCATTGCATGTGTTAATTTAGTCATTAACTTGTGAAATCAATTTACTCAAATCTATCAATTCATGTCTCCACGTGTTTGTTTGTTGTTTGTCTTTTGTTTCATCACCTATCCATGTTTTGTTTCTTTAGCTAAAATTGAGAATAAGTATCTTTGTAATTAATTAATCTAGAAACCCATTCCCGATGACGATACTTGGACTCTTAAATCACTATACTAAAACTTGACCCGTGCACTGAGGTATTGCAATATAATTTTACGCAACAAAACTCTCTCTTATCGACATGATCCTTTGCCACAGTAATAAATGATCTTATTCCATCAGTATATTCTTTGCACAATCTATTTCGAAGTTTTATCCAGTTTTTATTCGTATCTTATACTAGAAAACATAAAATGACAACTAATCTTTAATTCAATTATGTGAGACATCATAAACTCCAAAATAAAGAAAATCATGATATACTAATAGAGAAATCATAATCCACTACTCGAACCACGTTCTCCTAATTAAGAAAACAACTCAATGGTTTCAATAGACTCTTTCTAATCACAAGGCTGAAAAATAACATAAGACATCTCTTAAAAAACACACAATCTAAAACGAGAGAATGTCTATAATTAAGCGGCACATCATTCATTTAATACTATTAGTTATCAACCCTAAGATATCACCCCGAGGAAGCCTTGATATAGACCTTGTCACCTCGACCATTAAGTTAACTTGTGAATGTTTTAAAACTATGAAAGCCTTAAACTATCAAATTCTAAAATCTTGTCTAGTTTAGATCATGTCATGCTCCTGAACTTTCCAACCAAGAACTTTGTTTATATACAAATTTGAAGTCTTGAACGAAGTCAAACAAACTGCAACTGCAATCAAACTCAGTTGCAATGAATTTGTGAACTAACATCCTAATTATTAATTTTTGAAGCAATTACTAGTTGGATAGAAAATAACCCTATGATTATGTCATCCTCATCAGTTTTGTTTAATAGAGTAATCATATTGAATGAAGTAGAGGTAAGTTCCATCCAAAGGTGCACTCACATCCTAATTATACATTTATGATTGAGTTTTTTTTTCTTCTGAGGACCAAATAAAATTCTTAGTTGACACATACAACTTAGACTTCTAGAACTAGAGATACTGCAACAGAATTTCAAGGAAGAAAACAAAATTTCCTCGAATAATTTTTAATTAAAGATACTGCAAAGATTATCAACATCAAGATTGAACATCCACTTTCAATTTAGAACTAATTAAAAGCACAAACTTCACTGAAAATAATCATTTATGAACATTCTTCATAGCACTCAAGCAAACAAAAATAAAAAAACGAGCACGGCTCTTTAAATTATCTTCGCCTCGACGACAATGTAAACTTTAGTTTATATTATTATACAATAAAACTCTAACATTGTATAATTCAATAAAAGTCAAGATCTTTAAACAAGAAGATTTTCACAAATAATATGGGATAGAATAACATACCTGGATCCATGGTATTCTTCTAGTAGAGAATGATTGTGTTTCTCTCTCTTGGCCTTCCTTTACTTGAACTTGATTAGGTTTCTTGATGGAGAGAAACTTCCACTTCATTAGGTAGAGAGAGGACCAATCCCTAGGGTTTTATCTTTATATACACCTTTCCATCATGGTGTTTAAATTAGGGAAATTACCTTTTATTTAATTGGCCTACTTTATCAGTAGGCCCAAAACATAAAGTTTAAATAAATGTTAATGGGCCACATTAATGATTATTTATATTTAAATAATCTAACAGTCTCCCACTTGGCCCATTCGACATTATTTACCACATACGGTCATAAACATAATGCGCATAGAAGATAACTTTCATCTTCATATCATGATATCAATATCAAGTCAAGAAACTGATAAGGATCATGACGGTCATACGTCATTGCATCGACATAATCCCTTCCATGTATCACAAACCTCGTTCTTCACCTAACATGATCTATAATAAAGATTTTCAATAATGGTCCAACATAAGTGTCTTTATCAAAGACAATGTCCTATTTGACTACATAACTCATTTATGTATATACCAATCATTAGAAATAGGACTAATAACATAAAATCAGAAACTAAAAATATTTGAGCTCAGAATGTCAAAAAACATAATCATAATTTCAATAATGGTATTCACTAATACCCTTACGTTTGACATGTTTCTTGAATGTCTTAGGTGGCAATCCCTTCGTTAGTGGATCTACAATCATAAGGTTAGTGCTAATGTATTTAATTGACACTCTTTGTTTCTGAACTTCTTTAATGACAAAATTCGAAAACTTCATGTATTTAGCACCTTTCAAATACTTGAATGTTGCAGAATAATCACAATAAATTTTCAGCGACTTGGCAATAATGTCGACAATTCTAAGTCCTGAAATAAAGTTCTGCAACCATAAACCATCAGTTGTAGCCTCAAAGCATGCTACAAATTTTACTTTCATAATGAAACTACACTTGAAGAGCATTTATCCATCTTAAATCTCTTCATAACTTTATTGATATATGCTTTCTGAGACAATCCAAACAATTCATGTGTTCCATTACGGAATATTTCTATTCCAATCACATAGGATAATGCTCACTCATATATTTCATTTTAGAGTTATTGAAGAGAAATTCCTTAGTTTAACATAATAAACTAAAGTCATAAGTAGTCAGCAATATGCCATCAACATATATAACAAGAAATATAATATGTCATTAACATACATAACAAGAAATATAAACTTACTCCCACTGATCTTTAGATATATAAATCGATCAACGATAATTTCTTTAAATCTAAAAGATGTGATGATATCATTAAACTTAATATACTATTGTGAGGAAGCTTGTTTAAGTCCGTATATTAACCTTTTTAACTTACACACCATATGTTCCTTTCCTTCAACCACAAAAACGTAACATTATGGTTGATCCATGAACACTTCTTCATCTAAATTCTCATTTAAGAAAGTAGTTTTCACATGTATTTGATGAAGCTCTAAGTCATAATGAGCTACTAAAGCCATAACAATTCTTTAATGAATCCTTTTTTAGAGACATGAGAAAAAGTTTCTTTCTGATCAACACCATCTTTCTGAGTAAAACCTTGGCAACGAGTCTAACCTTGTGTTGTCCAATATTGTCATTTGAGTCACGTTTGGTTTTAAAAACCCATTTGCATTCGACTCTTTTACTTCCTTCAGACAATTCTACAAGGTCTCATGCCTCATTGTGGTCCATTGATTTTTAACTCTTCTTTCATGGCATCTAACCATTTAATAGAATTGTCACTTTTAATGGTTTGTGAAAAAGAAACTGGATCGTTATCAATGCCTAAGTCAAATTCAGACTCATGCAAATAAGCCATATAATCATCAGAAATAATAGATCTTCTTAATTTTCTTTCTACCGGTTCTTCTATTGTAGATTCATTAACTACAACATCATTATGTGGTGTTTGATCATTAATTTGTTGTTCCTACGAGTTATTAAGAGAATCAACAATTATAGGAACAACAACTTGAGAAGAAGTCATAAATGAAGCAATTTGCTTCTTAACTTCTTAAATTTCCACTTTACGTGGTTCCAAACTCCCACTAACTTCACTATTCTCAATGAACCTATCATTTCCAGTTTCAACTATTTTCATACTATGGCTAGGATAATAAATCTATACCCTTTAGATTTTTCTGGATAACTAATGAAAAAAACATTGGTTGTTCTTGAGTCCAGTTTCTTTTCATGTGAATTATGAATTCTTACTTTTGCTTGGTAACCCTAAACATCCAGGTACCTTAAACTGGGTTTCCTTCCTGTCCACAACTCAAAAAGTGTCTTTGAGACTGACATACTAGGGACCCTATTTAATAAATATTGGGTAGTTCTTAAAGCATACATTCACAAACATATGGGTAAAGATGAATTAATTAACATGCTCCTAACCATATTCATTAAAGTAGGATTACGTCTTTCTGAAACACCATTTTGTAATAGTGTTTCTAGCATTGTGTATTGAGCACATATTCCATGATTTTCTAAGAATTTAATAAATGGACCAGGGCACTGCCCATTTTCATCATACTTTCTATAATACTCACCACCTCTATCAGACCTTATGATTTTCACCTTTCTATCTAATTGTTTTTCAACTTCATTGATAAATATCTTTAGATCATTTATTAATTGAGATTTTTAATGCAACAAGAAGATATAACCATAACGTGAAAAATCATCAATAAAGGTAATGAAATACTTTTCTCTACCAAAAGATGGAACATCAAAAGGCCCACAAATATCGTGTGTATAATTTCAAGGAGTTGTGAGCTTCTCGTAAAGATAAAATTTGGAAGTAAGGAGTTAGGGATAAATATTACCATAAAATTTTCATTTCCATATGGTCTTTAGCCTTGCTGCTAAGTTTTTCATTTCAAGGATATGCTCATGCATAGTATGATAACCATCAAATTTAATGGTGGTTATATTACTCATCAAATGTTCCCAACAAGTGACTTATCAACTAATTTAAGTTGGGAACAATGTTCCATAAATTCATAAATTTCTAATCACTTTCGATTTTTGTTATTGTGGACTTGACATAATTGTTTTTGCTAATTCATTCGCATAAACATTAAGTCCAATCTATTTGATATTTCTTAAACTTTATAGAATGATCTTTTCCTCATCACTGCTAGCATTAGTAAGTGCAACAGGGTTTCTTATCAAAGAGTGTCAAATCAAGATCCAAAACATTAAGATAGAATCGGATTTGATTGCATCAATAAGAAAATTGAGTCCATTAAACTTACTAATAGATTGGTTTGCAAATGAAAAGAAACTGAAACATTTATTTGCAAATACATAAAATATGCTTACACATCATTGCTTTGAAAATAAACTTAAATATATAATGCATATTCATTAGACATTAAACAAACATTAAGAATACATTGAAGTTCTCCTTTGGGAGATACAACAATATACAACATGAATACATAATTGATACTAGATTTAATTTTACATAATTGGTAATTAAAATGCTCAAATTAGATACATTCGTTATCTTTGGATATACTAAAAATATCTAATCAAACACCTCAATTGACCACGATAATGTTCAAAATTATAAAACTACTAATCAACCTTTGGGCGATTCAAAATGTTTTATAATAATGAACTCCAATATACTCATGATAAAATCATTAATGCCATCTAATTCATTAGCATCACATAAACATGAATAATTGAATTAACTTTAATTCGATATCCATAAAACATACTAATTCGGCCACTTTGGTGACTAACAAATTATTCGTAACATAGATATCATAACAATAACAAGTAAGTTTTATCACATAATTTGCAAGACATCAACATTGCAAATAATTTTATCAATAGATACTTTAGAAAAATTTCATGCATTCCAAATTGTGTAATTGACGTAACTTAATTTGATATCTACTAACATTCTAATTCGGCTACTTTGATAACTAACAAATTATCGATAACGTAGATATCATGATAAAATGATGATAATAATAAATATCCATAACATAAATATCATGATAAAATAATGATAATAATAATAATTTATAACATAAATATCATGATAATAATAATTATCCATAACATAAATATCATGATAAAATAATGATAAATTTAGATAAATCAAATAAAGTATTATTATCATTATTTAAAACATTTATTTCCTTGAAGATGATAATAATAATAAATAAATAAATTATTTGAATTCCATGAATTTGAATCTTTTGAAATTCAAAGTGAAAATTTGAAATCTTGTAGGACCCACCAATAATAATTTGATTTGTTTGTAATCAATAACATGATCAACCAAAACAAAATCCAATTAGGAAACTTATTGAGATTCAAATTTTTGAAATACAAGAATTCATACACAATCCAATAAAAAAATCTTAATTGATGAACACATGTGAAATTCATATGAATTTTTTAATACATTAACTTAAAATAAATCATAAATAAAGGAAAATTCTTTCTTAATCAAGAACTCATATGAAATCTTGAAAATGTGAACTTAATTCAAATAGATCACATGACCTATTGAAACTTAAATATTAATTTCAATCAATCAAGAAATTTAATTCTTGAATGCAATAACAATGAATTCTTGAACAAGTATGAAAATCAATTAAGATATACAAGATTCTTGAATGCAAGAATTAAAGAAATAATCAAGAACGCAAGATTATGAATTCTTGAACAAGAATGAAAATCAATCAACATATACAAGATTCTTGAATGCAAAAATTAAAATAATCAAGAATGCAAGATTCTTGAATGTAATAACAATGAATTCTTTACCGTCATAAAATTGATTACTTGATTCATCAAGGAAAAGCCAAACGTAGTTATTTGCAGCGGAAACATAAATTCATACATTAAAACATCAATGGAAAATCTCATGTTCTCAACTTGGCTCTGATACCACATGTAAACTTTAGTTTACATTATTATACAATAAAACTCTAACATTGTATAATTCAATAAAAGTCAAGATCTTTAAACAAAAGATTTTCACAAATAATATGGGATAGAATAACATACCTGGATCCATGGTATTCTTCTAGTAGAGAAGGATTGTGTTTCTCTCTCTTGGCCTTCCTTTACTTGAACTTGATTAGGTTTCTTGATGGAGAGAAACTTCCACTTCATTAGGCAGAGAGAGGACCAATCCCTAGGGTTTTATCTTTATATACACCTTTCCATCATGGTGTTAATTATCTTTTACTTAATTGGCCTACTTTATCAGTAGGCCCAAAACATAAAGTTTAAATAAATGTTAATGGGCCACATTAATGATTATTTATATTTAAATAATCTAACAGACAACTCTCGGTGACTCTCCAGTCTGGAATTCTCCCAAAAATGCAACTTTGGAGGGTCCCATCCCACGAAGAGATGAGAATCGGAGGGCAAATGAATCGAGAAGAGACGAGATTTCAGCGGCGAAATTTCGAATACCTACTTATCCGATGAGATTTCATCGGCTCCGGTGACGCTTTCACGTATCAAAGCTAAAATCGGCGAGATTTCAACCCCTATCTATCGCTCTCTGTGTTATGCAACAAAACGAAAAGAAGAGACGAAATGGTGACCTGCAAGAAAACGAAAAGAATATGTTTTCGACTTGCGACGAACTAAATATCTCGTGTCGCACGTAATTGCGACGCAAAAGGCTATTCGTCGCATTGGTTGCGACGAAGGCTGCCATGCATTGCATCACCATTATTACACCAACGATCGATGACTCTACATGTGGGGTGCTCTGTCCGAGACTTGCGACGCGCTGCCACTTTCGTTGCATCGTTTGCGACCATCCATCCATTCGCGTCGCAAAGACATGCGACAGGACATCAATTTCGTTGCTTTCCTTTGCGACATCTTTGTCGGTTTGTCACATGTGTTTGTGCAGGCATCATTTTTAAAGGCTCTGTGATGATTGATTCGATTCGTCGCATGCACTCGTGCGATGATACTAATGTGTCACCGCATATATCTGCAACATTATGTACTTGCGTCAGAGGCCTAGCAACGCATGTAAGTTGACGTCGCAATCAATGCGAAGTTATTGAGGTTCCATTGCAAAGCCTGCGACAAGTGGATGGTTTCGTCGCAAAGGCTGCGACATTTGGACTTTCGGCGCAAGCTCTTCATCGCTAAAAACGTGAATTCTTGTAGTGTTATTCTGGTCTTTATTGTTATTTTATAATCAAATATGTGTATTAATATGCTCATCTAATTTAGTCATGTATTGAAGTTTCATAGGACAATGATGTTAGACTATGTTGATATAATTAAATTTATCCAAAATTATCCGATTAAATTTTTAGATTGATTGATAATTTAATATAGTATTAAAGTTAGAGATTCAGGAAGTCTTGAATTCAAACTCTTATAAAGTGATTAGGGTTAGACTTTCAAATCACATCAACTAAAAACATGTTAGGACTAGCCGACTACGCGGACGAAGCCATTAAAAATTTGTGGAGGCTTTAGTTTAAAAAATTTGGAAAAGTATTTCCAAATAATTATACACTACGCGCTTCGGTGATTATAATATTTCTGAAGATTAGTCGGTGGAGGTTGAAGAAATGTGATATCTTTTGTTGTTACTTTATTTTCTTTTCTTTTCTTTTTTCTATGGTGGTTGTGATTTTAAGTTTTTAACTAACCCTATTATTCTCTTTTTTATTTTGACTAATTTTACAGGTAAACTATATTATATTAGCCGACTTATGTAAATCATTATGTTATAGATTTTCTTAAAAAAGAAATATTGTGCAAGAGGGGAGATGATCGTTTATATTCTAATTTGTTATTTATAATGTTTATTTTTTTTCTAATTTTTATGTTTTAAGGTATTTCGAAGGTTCATAAAAGTATGTTGATTGTTACTATTGAATTTTATGTTATGTTTAATAAAGATGTTAGTGTTTTAGTTCTTTTTTGAAAGAATATTATTGGGAATGGGATAAAACGTCTATAATAGCCCGATAACAGAAAAATACATTTTATATAAGAAAATAGTTGCATCTAAGTAATATGCAACCTAAAGGAGAATCACAAAAAAGAAAATTTTTTACTTTTTCTTATGAAAAAAAATTTTATGTTCAGAAAATGGGCTGCACCATCGACTGCACTCAATGCAGTCCTTTATATAATTATTGATGGTTTTTCAGTCCAACAACATTTGGAGTAGGAAGAGTTCAATTTCTGACTTCTTCTCAGTCGATGGTGTGACGACCATCATCACAGGTACTATTATTAATTTTATTTAACGCTCTTGTAAACGCCGTGTTTAGTTGGATTAGTGTTTTTAATCAAGCTCGGCGAGGTGGAGGCCGTATTTTTGCTTGTCTTACGTGATTTGTCTCTTTTAAGATGAGATTAGTTATGAAAATTAAAGGGAAGGTAATTTAAGGGCGTTTTGGTGATTTAGGTCTAAACTAGGGTGATCTTGGACACATGACTTAACCTAATGCATGGTATATATGTATAGCATGAGAAACCCTAATTCTATCTCTCCCACCAATTGCAACAAACCCTAGCCTCTTCTTATTGTAAACCTAAGTGAAACCCTAACACTCACCACCTTCTTCAACCTCCTTTCTCGTTCACGCAGCCCTAGCCGGAACCCTAACCCATTGCTGCCGCCGACGAGCCGACCGAAGCCTTCCCAGCCATCCATCCGCCTCGTCTGCAACCCTTGTACGAAGTACTCGCCGGAGCTGAGTGCATCCGTTCCAGCCGTCCACGCAAAACGCCGTCCGCGAGCCCCCAGTCGAACCGCAAGCATCCGCCGGAGCTCAACACTCGCGAGGGCACGCCTCGCGTCTTCTCCGCCCACGAGGACCGACGGAATCGCCTCCTCCGTCAAGCGCGCACGCGGCGGTGAGGAAGACCTCCACGAATCCCACAGCGCGCGCCGACGCCCACCCCGCCGCGCGAAGGTGTGCCTAACCCTGCCGCTTCTCACGTCCCGCCGGCCGCAACCACCGAACGAGGCTGCACGCAGCCATCAGATCGTGACCTCGTTCTGGTCTATCGAACACCACCGCCGCCGCCGGAAGATCGGGTCTCGCCACCGACCGCGATCTCCACAAGCAGACGGCCGACTAACTCGCACTGCGGCCGAGTCACCTCCTACACCGTCGTCGTGATTTTTACAAAGCAGCCGAGTTTGTTGGTCGGTGTGCGTTTTAATTCGAGTTTCGTATTTAATTAGTAATATTGCGACCTATCGAATGGATTAAATGTTCGGTTGAGAATTTAAGTTATGGTTTGGCCACGCCCTTGTAGGAACCGAACGTGGAACGGAGTTGGAAGTCGATTGCCAAGCAAACTAAGAATTATTGAGTTCTCGCGTTGAAATCGAGGTAAGCGGATAGGATATCGTAATACGGTGGTTTAAGTATCGCACAATTAGGATTTAAGTGTGAATATTTGGAGGTTAATTTCGGAAATTATGATGTGAATCAGGTTTCGCTAAAAGGAGAATAGGCAGGGAGTTCGATTAGATTTTGGAATAAAAATCGAAGCTTGAGGTAAGGGACCTCGTGCCGAACTTTTAAATGGGAGTAAATGAAAATGATTTTCATGATTTTATGTGAAATAGTCCATAATTTTTCCACATGAAAATCCACAGATATTATTTTGAGAATACGTGATATTTTATGTGCAATATTTCGATGAATTATGTGAAAAGGAATTATTATTTTATGTGAAAGTATTCTCGTATGTTAAGTATAAAGATCCCATTATTTCATGTGAAAACAGGACAGTAGTGTGTATGAGAATGTTTCATGTTTATTACAAAAGTATGATTTATCACCCTGTCCATGAGAAAGTATGAGTGATATGTTGATGATGATATTTATGATATGTACACCATGATTATGTGACTGATGGGACCTTATGCATGATTTTGTATGTCACGAAATGAATTATTGAATAGTGTGGACATTGGTTATCCTGAGATCGCTGTAATGACTCAGGATGACCAGTCGGCCTCACAATTATATGATTAGCCATGGATTAAAGACCTGACAACTGAATGAATAGCCATGGATTAAAGACCTGGCAACTGAATGATTAGCCATGGATTAAAGACTGCAATCGAATGAATAGCCATGGATTAAAAGACTGCAATCGAATGAGCGACCATGGATTAAAGAGACGGCAATTATATGAACAGCCATGGATTAAAGACCTGGCAATTTAATGAACAGTCATGGATTAAAGGCCTGACAACTAACTATGCAGCCATGGATTAAAGACCTGGCAACTCTAGAAAGTTTTAATTCCCATCTATGTATGTTATGAATGAATTTAAAGATCATGATTGTATGTGTATGCATATCCCAAACCTCGGTAGCGAGGTTACTTACTGGGTATTGTTTATGCAATACTCACCCTTTCTTTTAAAAATGTTTTTCAGGTAAAGGGAAGGACGTGCAGGGCGTGTGACGGGAAAGCGTGATTAGGACCATGGGAACCAGCATTGATTTTTGCATATTCATGATTTGAAACATTGTTGTCTTTATGTTTTTCTTTGAAGTCAAACTTACTTACAGTTTTTAATAGGCCAAGCTGATGTGATGTCTTTGAATGATTTGAATGTTTTGTTTTTTTTTGGGATCCCTAGAACTATTTACGCTAATTAAAAATGGCTTTTAAATTCTTTTTATCTCTCGGCCTATAAATGCATGCATGTGTAGTAATGTCCCTAGGGATTTGGTCATAGAAAAGTAGGGGCGTTACAGTTGGTATCAGAGCCCTAGGTTAAGGGTTCTGTAGACTTGCTTACAGAGTAAGCACAGAGTAGTTCCCATGGTTTAACAACGCTTCACCACCGCTGTACGCTCTCGACATTTTATTAAGAAAGTAAATGATTATGATATGATACAGTTTTATGCATACATAACCTTAAAAGCCCCAAGGGGTGATTCTATCTTATGATTTGAAAGTAAAGAAAACTGAGTTAGAAACTCTCTATATTGTAGTTTTGACATAATGCCACCTAGAGGCCGAGGGAGAGGTAGGGGACGTGGTAGGGGCCGGAGGCAAGGGAAAACATTGACCCCAACCGAATTACCCTTGGATCGGGAAGAGATTACTCCACCCGCTCGAGACCTCCCGGGACCCGCGCTGAACGTCGGGAGAATGTACTGCGCATTGCCCCTGTGGCGCACTGAGGGAACGCCAATGTTATGACTATGATGGTGGAGGCCATGCAGAGCCTAGTGCGAGCCACGCAGTAGCCACCCACCGCCCAAGCAAATCCGGGGTAAAACGACGCAACCACGAGTCCCGTTACGAAGGACTTCGGGAAGTATGATCCGAGATCTTTCAATGGGTCTTCCAAGTGACCCCACCGTGGCGGAGTTGTGGTGTCCTCCATTGAGACCATCTTGGATCGATGAAGCGCCCGAGGACCAGAGGGTGTCTGTGCGACCTTCATGCTTTGAGGATGACGCGTACTTGTGGTGGAGTCCGCCCAAGGAACCATTGTTGCCGCGGAGAAACGATTACTTGGAATCTTTTCAAGGAAGCATTCAGCGGAAATTCTATCCCTGCGCTAATTCGTGAAGCGAAGCGGCGAAATTTTACACTGTGCTGCGAAGCAGGAGGCGGCAGAGAGATATATGAGAGGGAATTTACCCGTCTGTCCCGTTTTGCCCCCGAGCTGGTGGATACAGAAGCAAAGAAGACAGAGCGCTTCATCATGGGGCTAGATGAGAATGTTCGAGGCTTTATTCAAGCATTAGCACCTCCTGATTACGCCTCCGCAGTGAGAGTGGCGGAACTGATTTGGGTGCAGGCTCAGACTGCACAGCAGGTGGTAGTTAGCTCGGGGCAGCCCATAGCGAATCATAAGAGGAAGTGGGACCAGCCCCATTCCAGCTCACAGCGCCCCCAGCGTACATCGCATAGACCAGGGCATTTCCGTACAGGTTCCAGCCAGAAACCACCAGTCAACAGATCGGGGAATAGCAGCGGAGATAGGCCACAGTGCAAGGAATGTGGTAAACTGCACTGGGGTAAATGTATGGCCCGGTCCGGAGCGTGTTTCAAGTGTGGAAAGGAAGGGCACAGAGCTAATATCTGCCCGAATCAAGCCAGCACTAGCCAGCCACAGATTATGAGTAGTGGGCCTGCTGTGAAGCCGGCCATACAACAGGGGAGAGCCTATGCAAGCACCAGTCGAGACATCTATGGCTCAGACTCAGTGGTTACAGGTACACTTCCATTACTTGGGCACCTCGCCTTTGTACTATTTGATTCTGGTTCTACGCACTCTTTTATTTCTGCATCCTTTGTAAGTCAAGCTGAGTTAGAACTAGAAACGATTCTGATGATGCCCTATCTGTATCCACTCTGCTGAGGATAAATTTGTTAGCCAACTGAAAGTCAAGGATGGTAGTGTGACCATCGGACCATGAGTTAGCAAAGTGAACCTAGTGGTTCTAGATATGTTTGATTTTGATGTAATATTGGGCATGGGTGGTTAGCGCAGAACCATGCTTGTATTGGATCAATTTCGGGAAGGAGGTAGTGTTCACTCCTCCTAACCAACCCAAGCTCTGAGTTCGAGAGAGGCACTATAGCAGGAAGTAGGCCTAAGGTAATTCACGCCCTTAAGGCCGAAAGTTATTGCATCGGGAGCTTGGGGTGTCTTAGCTTCGCATACTAGATGCAAGGTGCACAGAGATCTCGGTGACATCATTGCGATTGTGAATGAGTTTTCTGACGCGTCTTCCCGAGGATCTCCGGAATACCTCGATCGAGGAGGTAGATTTTAACATTGGATTGGAATTGGGGACGACCCCGATATCCAAGGCCCCGTCTGAGAATGGCACCAGCAGAGCTGAAAGAACTAAAAGTACATTCACGAGACTTGCTAGACAAAGGGTTTATACGCCCAAGCGTTTCACCCTCGGGAGCACCAGTGTTGTTCGTGAAAAAAAAGACGGATCCATGCGCTTTGTGTATAGACTACGAGGAGTTGAATAAAGTTACAATCAAGAATAAATATCCTCTCCCCGAGAATAGATGATTTGTTCGATCGATTTGCAAGGAGCGGCGGTGTTCTCTAAGATCGATCCGAGATCAAAGCTACCATCGATTGAGGATCGGTGAAGGGGATATCCTAAAACAAAGATTGAGATCACGTTATGGGCATTACGAGTTCACAGTGATGCCGTTTGGCCTGACCAATGCTCCTGCCGCCTTCATGGACTTGATGAACCGTTTGTTCAAGGAGTTTCTTGATACGTTCGTGATTGTGTTCATCGATGATATATTGATCTACTCCAGGTGTGACGAAGAACATGAAATGCACCTGAGGAAAGTCTTACTCACACTGAGAGAGAATAAGTTGTATGCGAAATTCTCCAAGTGCGAATTTTGGCTCAGACAGGTATCTTTTCTAGGGCATGTGGTGTCTGAAGCTGGAGTCTCTGTTGATCCAGCGAAAGTGGAGGCCGTCACACAGTGGCCTCGTCCGACCACAGTTACAGAGGTACGTAGTTTTCTGGGTCTTGCAGGATACTATAGGCGCTTTGTACAGGATTTTGCCAAGATAGCCATGCCTATGACTCAGTTGACGCGTAAAGGAAACTCATTTGTTTGGGATGATGCTTGTGAGGCGAGTTTCGGGAACTCAAGCCGCAGATTAGTGTCGGCCCCGATTCTTACATTCCAGAGGAACAGGAGCTTTGTGGTTTCTGATGGCGCTTCCAAGAAAGGGTTGGGTGTGTATGCGATGCGAAAGACGGTAAAGTAATAGCTTATGCATCCCGACAATTGAAGGCATACACGAGAGGAACTATCCAACTCATGACACGGAACTAGCAAAGCAGTGGTATTTGCGTTAAAAATGGAGACACTACCGTATGGCGAGAAAATTCGATTTTTACAGATCATAAAAAGTCTCAAGTATCTGTTCACCCGAAGGAATTGAACATGAGGCAACGCAGATGGTTGGAATTGGTGAAAGATTATGATGTTGACATACGGTACCATCCGGTAAGGCTAATGTAGTGGCCGATGCCCTCGCAGAAGTTGGTGCATACTTCGCACGAGTGACGAGACAGTGTAGAGTTACTGAGCGAGTTTGCTCGAGCCTGAAATTGCGATGCTAGTAGGAAAGACCACGGCTCGATTAGCCCGATTAATGGTGCAACCGACCCCGAGGCAACGTATTATAGAGGCCCAGCAGTGGACCTCGGTTAGTGGAAAAACTTACGACAAAGTAGCTACAGGTGAGTTGTGAGTTCTCCTATCCACAGATGGAGGATTGCTATTTCAGGGGACGATTGTGTGTGCCAGACGATGACAAGCGGAGAACGAGATCTTGAACGAAGCACATAACTCACCATTTTCTATGCATCCTGGCAGTACCAAGATGTACCGAGATCTGAAACAGTCGTTTTGGTGGTGCAACATGAAGCGCGACGTGGCAGAGTTTGTCAGCAAGTGTTTGACTTGTCAGCAGGTGAAGGCACCTAGACAGAGGCCCGCAGGATTGCTGCAACCATTACATGTGCCTCAGTGGAAATGGGAGGAGATCTCTATGGATTTCATAGTTGGATTGCCTAGAACTTTACGAGGTTACACAGTGATTTGGGTCATAGTGGACAGGTTAACAAAGTCGGCACATTTTATACCAGGGAAACCCACCTATTCTACGGATAAGTGGGCACAGCTTTACCTGGAAGAGATAGTCCGTTTGCATGGAATTCCGGTCAAGATTATATCAGACAGGGATCCACGTTTCACCTCCAACTTCTGGAGGAGTTTACAGAGAGCTTTGGGTTCGCAGTTGAACTTCAGTACGGCTTTTCATCCACAGACGGATGGGCAGACAGAACGATTAAATCAGATATTAGAGGATATGTTGCGAGCTTGCACTTTAGATTTCCCCGGCAGTTGGGACACTCATTTGCATCTGATGGAGTTTGCTTATAACAACAGTTATCAGTCGACCATCGGAATGGCTCCATTTGAAGCTCTCTATGGAAAACGTTGCAGAACTCCAGTTTTCTGGGAGGAGGTTGGTGAACGCCAGTTGTTGGGTCCAGAATTAGTACAGGTCACTAATGAAGCAATGCAAAAGATCAGGGCACGAATGCAGACCGCCCAAGTCAGACAAAAGAATTATGCTGACACGAGACGAAGGGACCTAGAATTCGAGGTTGGGGACCACGTGTTTCTTAAGGTGGCCCCAATGAAGGGAATTCTGAGGTTTGGCCGTAAAGGGAAGTTGAGTCCGCGATTCATCGGACCATTTGAGATCTTAGAGAGGATTGGAGCGGTGGCCTCTGATTAGCACCGCCGCCGCCTTCTCTTTCGGCGGTCCATAATGTGTTTCATGTCTCCATGTTGAGAAAGTACGTCCCAGATCGACTCATGTCATAGACTTCGAACCATTACAGTTAACAGAAGATCTGAGTTATGGTGAACGACCGGTACAGATTATTGCAAGAGATCGAAAGACCCTCCGTAACCGTGAGATCAGCTTGGTTAAAGTATTGTGGCAGAACCACCGCACGGAAGAAGCTACCTGGGAACGAGCAGAGGAAGTGCGAGCTAAATACCCAGAGCTATTCCAGGAATAGGAACTTTCGAGGACGAAAGTTCTTAAGTAGGGAAGATTGTGACGACCATCATCACAGGTACTATTATTAATTTTATTTAACGCTCTTGTAAACGCCGTGTTTAGTTGGATTAGTGTTTTTAATCAAGCTCGGCGAGGTGGAGGCCGTATTTTTGCTTGTCTTACGTGATTTGTCTCTTTTAAGATGAGATTAGTTATGAAAATTAAAGGGAAGGTAATTTAAGGGCGTTTTGGTGATTTAGGTCTAAACTAGGGTGATCTTGGACACATGACTTAACCTAATGCATGGTATATATGTATAGCATGAGAAACCCTAATTCTATCTCTCCCACCAATTGCAACAAACCCTAGCCTCTTCTTATTGTAAACCTAAGTGAAACCCTAACACTCACCACCTTCTTCAACCTCCTTTCTCGTTCACGCAGCCCTAGCCGGAACCCTAACCCATTGCTGCCGCCGACGAGCCGACCGAAGCCTTCCCAGCCATCCATCCGCCTCGTCTGCAACCCTTATACGAAGTACTCGCCGGAGCTGAGTGCATCCGTTCGGCCGCCCACGCAAAACGCCGTCCGCGAGCCCCGGTCGAACGCGCAAGCATCCGCCGAGCTCAACACTCGCGGGGCACGTCTCGCGTCTTCCGGCCACGAGACTGATCGGGAATCGCCTCCTCCGTCAAGCGCCGCACGTGCAGCCGAGGAAGACCTCCACGAATCCCACAAGCGCCGGCGTCCGGCCCCACCACCGCGCGAAGGTGTGCCCTAACCCTGCCGCTTCACGCCCCCGCCGGCGCGCAACCACCGAACGAGGCTGCACGCAGCCATCAGATCGTGACCTCGTTCTGGTCTATCGAACACCACCGCCGCCGCCGGAAGATCGGGTCCTCGCCCAGCCGACCGCGAATCTCCACAGCAGCCGCCGACGAACCTGCACGGCCGAGAGTCACCTCCTACACCGTCGTCGTGATTTTACAGCAGCGAGTTTGTTGGTCGGTGAGCGTTTTAATTCGAGTTTCGTATTTAATTAGTAATATTGCGACCTATCGAATGGATTAAATGTTCGGTTGAGAATTTAAGTTATGGTTTCGGTCACGTCCTTGTAGGAACCGAACGTGGAACGGAGTTGGAAGTCGATTGCCAAGCAAACTAAGAATTATTGAGTTCTCGCGTTGAAACCGAGGTAAGCGGATAGGATATCGTAATACGGTGGTTTAAGTATCGCACAATTAGGATTTAAGTGTGAATATTTGGAGGTTAATTTCGGAAATTATGATGTGAATCAGGTTTCGCTAAAAGGAGAATAGGCAGGGAGTTCGATTAGATTTTGGAATAAAAATCGAAGCTTGAGGTAAGGGACCTCGTGCCGAACTTTTAAATGGGAGTAAATGAAAATGATTTTCATGATTTTATGTGAAATAGTCCATAATTTTTCCACATGAAAATCCACAGATATTATTTTGAGAATACGTGATATTTTATGTGCAATATTTCGATGAATTATGTGAAAAGGAATTATTATTTTATGTGAAAGTATTCTCGTATGTTAAGTATAAAGATCCCATTATTTCATGTGAAAGCAGGGACGATGAGAGTGTGTATGAGAATGTTTCATGTTTATTACAAAAGTATGATTTATCACCTGTCCATGAGAAAAAGTATGAGTGATATGTTGATGATGATATTTATGATATGTACACCATGATTATGTGGTGATGGGACCTTATGCATGATTTTGTATGTCACGAAATGAATTATTGAATAGTGTGGACATTGGTTATCCTGAGATCGCTGTAATGACTCAGGATGACCAGTCGGCCTCACAATTATATGATTAGCCATGGATTAAAGACCTGACAACTGAATGAATAGCCATGGATTAAAGACCTGGCAACTGAATGATTAGCCATGGATTAAAGACCTGGCAACTGAATGAATAGCCATGGATTAAAGACCTGGCAACTGAATGAGCAGCCATGGATTAAAGACCTGGCAATTATATGAACAGCCATGGATTAAAGACCTGGCAATTTAATGAACAGTCATGGATTAAAGGCCTGACAACTAACTATGCAGCCATGGATTAAAGACCTGGCAACTCTAGAAAGTTTTAATTCCCATATATGTATGTTATGAATGAATTTAAAGATCATGATTGTATGTGTATGCATATCCCAAACCTCAGAGCGAGGTTACTTATCGGGTATTGTTTATGCAATACTCACCCTTTCTTTTAAAAATGTTTTTCAGGTAAAGGGAAGGACGTGCAGGGCGTGTGACGGGAAAGCGTGATTAGGACCATGGGAACCAACATTGATTTCCGCATATTCATGATTTGAAACATTGTTGTCTTTATGTTTTTCTTTGAAGTCAAACTTACTTACAGTTTTTAATAGGCTGTCGATGTGATGTCTTTGAATGATTTGAATGTTTTGTTTTTTTGGGATCCCTAGAACTATTTACGCTAATTAAAAATGGCTTTTAAATTCTTTTTTATCTCTCGCCTATAAATGCATGCATGTGTAGTAATGTCCCTAGGGATTATTGGTCATAGAAAAGTAGGGCGTTATAGATGGTATATGCCAATTATCATTGACTCGAGTTCACCTTAACAAATAATAAGAAATTTAAACTTATTTAAAAATGGTTAAATGCATATTTGTTAATTTAAATATTTTTTATAAATTTTGTGTATTTATATTTTTTCCAAAAATATTCATTCACCTTGATATTTCAACAATATTACCACAAACATTTCCATAAAGCTAAGACTTTAAAATTTTTCTGGACGTTGTCACTTAAAACCTTAGTGAGGAGTGTCCAAAATAAATTATATCATACAATATATAATAGGAAGAGATGTATTTCATTATTGTTCCAACAAATAATCCGTTTGGATTAAATACTACTGCAATTTTCTTGTTTTATTATTTACTTTTTATATATATTTTCAAAAATCAAGTCAAATTTAAAAATAAAAAAAAAAAGTAGTTTCCAAAACTTATTTTTATTTTTTAAATTTGGTTAAGAAATCAAATGTTTTCTTGAAAAAGGTGAACCCCATTATAGAAATAATGAAAAAATAATCACAATTTTTTAAAACAAAAAACCAAATGATTATCAAATAGAGGTTTAACTTTTATTCCCAATAAATTGATAACACTGCAAGAAAATAGGTATTTCCCAACGTGTTATCGCGTCGGTAACGCCTTTGCCGACGCTCGTACGCGCGTCGGCATAGTTGCGTCGGCAAACGTATTGCTGATGCAACATACTCTCGTGTCGGCATAGTGCGCGGCTATGCCGACGCATTGTCATCCGCGTCGGCAGTGCTAGTTCGGGTACTAGTTGTCGACGCAGGGTCATCCCGCGTCGAGAAAGACACCCGATGCCGACGCATACCTTGACCGCGTCGACATCGATACATTACTTGGTCTATGCCGACGCTAGGCATCCGGCGTCGGCATAAACAATATTTTTTTTATTTCTTTTATTTTTTTGTCTTTTAAATTCTCAAATCTAAAATACTAATGTCAACCATAATGAACGGAAATAAAATAAAATAAAATCTAAACATTATTTAAAAACATAATATGCATTAAATAAGAAATCAAACTTTAATCCTTACAAAGTTGTTGTCATAATTGAAATAATACTAAAGTATCATAATTCGAAATTTGAGATAGATTCTAAAATTACATAAACTAAACAAAAAAGTCACTCGTAGATCTATCTTCAAATTTCGCCGGCGTAATAGCCAGTCCTCGGAGTACCTAAAAATAAAAGAAATTCTTATTAATACCTTACTTACAATAATTCAATAAACAACAACAATAATCTAAACTCAAAATGATCCCTTGGCACCCTAATAACAAACTCCAACCAACAATTTCAAACTTTAACAAACATCTAAACTCATACTCACCACTAAACTCAACCTCGAAGAACAAACACAAACTCAAACTTTTCTATTGAAGCTCCAACAAACAATAATTATTACAAAACAAACTTTTCCCTCAATACAATACATCCAACTAATTAAAAATATTAACGAACATAACAAACAAACAAAATGGTACACAAATTCCAACAAACAACTAAATTCAAACTTCAACAAACAACTTGTGAAACAATTTCAAACTTCAACTAAACAAACTACATCCCCCTCCCCTCCCAATAAATGCACCCAACAAACAAAATTGCACTTTAAACCTCAAATAAATATCTACTCAACTTAACTTCCAAAAAACAAACACAAACTCCAAAGTCCAATTACTAAACTAAAACTTATAACCTCCAAATTTGAGATTGCACCCGACGAAATGCTCGAAATTTCGGCAGCATAACGAGATAACTAGGAAAAACTAAAAATTTATATAACCTGAATAAGAGAATACACTTCTTAAGTTCATAAAAAGATGCCCAACCTCCTCCATACTTCAATTGGAAACAGGTTGGGCTTCATATCCACAAAGTTACCAGAACAAATCCACGCGAACAACAAATTTCTAAAAAAAACTAAAGTCACAACTACAACGTGAGAAAAGAATTGATACCTATGTTCATGATGCTACTCGTGACTCCATCATCTTCTTAATCATTTCTTGCATTTCTGCTCGATGTTGCTCCATCCGCTGCTCCAACCGTTGCTCCAATCGTTCCTCCATCCTTTCTTCAACCCTGGCAAATTTTTCATTTGCTTCTGCTAGCTGCGCTTTTAACTCGTCAACTTCTCGACTTGAGGACCCACCTGATGAACTACAAGTTGATCTCCTACTTGATTTAGCAGGCTTCGGTCCCCAACAAAGGCCTTTAACGTGGCCTGGTCGTGTCCCTAACACAGACTCACATATTTCTGCTTCCGCACGTGGTTCAACCTCTTGCAACCGAATCCTTTTATTCTGCAATTATAATTGAAACGTATACATATTATTTACATGAAGTTTCACTATTTCTAAGAATTGGGCTACTCATTCCTTGTACTCAGTTGAGAACCTATCTCTTATTTTAATCCACTCTCTATTCATTCTTAATTGTGTACCACACTCAGACCAACTACTAGTTCGTGGAAGTTTAGAATCTGTATAATTAGATCGATAAAAAATACATTAGTAAATTAAAAAAATAGTACTTTAGTTATTTTTTAGCTATGTTAATTACATTTAGATATTTTTGTTGTTGCTCCTAAAATAAAGTTAAGGACAAAGGGAGGGGAACAAAATATTAGGATAAGAAATTTATCAGGAGCAATCATGGATAATGGTTATATCGACAATTTCAATCTAACAACCATGAGGATTAAACTATTAGAATTCTTGCCAACATGAGCATAATTAAGAGTAGAGCTAATTGACATCTAAATATTCCTTTGAAGTTAGAGTTTCAAATTTTTATACTCACATTTCTTATACTAAGAAAAACTAGAAGAATTTTTAATTAGACAAGAACACTTAGGAAGAGAATGCAATTGAGAAGGTTGTGAAGAAGACCTCAACAACAACCTAAAAAAAAAATTGAAAAACATAAATCAATATGAAAGTGGTTTTTCAGTAAGCAACTTTGAGAGGGTTACCTCCTAACAATCCTTTTTGTAAAGCTATTGTTGAGTAAATCAAGTTGAAGGTCTAACATAATTTTCACATGCTAAATTGGTATCGATTAACCTGACAATTTTCACCCAGATATAATAGAGTTAATGATAGGAATTAATCATGTTCAAAGTGATGTAAATATTAGAATAACTAGGTTGTCAATTTTAAGGACATATTGATATTAGAGAGCCTTCAATTTTTTTTTTTTTTTGAAAAACTATGCTATTTGCTTTCTACTATTCATCAGCAATCAAATGTAAGAGATATAAAGGCATTCATCAACAATCAAATGTAAGAGGTTACAAGATCAGTACCAGAGAAATGAATCAGAGAGTCTGATAATTGTTGTTCTTTGAGAAATTGAAAGTGAGTCGTGATCGGCGAACAGGATCGACAGCGGCGACGGCGAATAGGATCGATGGCGGCGGCGGAGAATAGGATTGACGGCGGCGGCGGAGAATAGGATTGACGGCGACGGCGACGACCAGGATCGACAAGCAAGGAGCTCAAAGTCGGAGTAGACAGCGACAACAAGTAAGGAGCACGGCGGCGAAATCTCGAGAGCTTGGCGGCGGCGAGCGTTCACGGCGGCGGTTGGAAGGCTTGCGACAGCGACAAGGAACGAGCACGACGACGACGCCCCTAACTCTCTGTATAATTTCATATTGTAACGCCCCTAACTCTTATGAACTCAATTCCTAGCGACATTACTAACCATGCATGCATTTTTAGGCCATTAAGTATAATAAAGAATAAATTAAACTAAATCACGATTTAAAATTAAGTTTTAGGGATCCCAAAGCAGAAAATCAAAAAATTTAAATAACATAAACAATGTTTGGCCTCAGTTTCAAAATCTTTATGCTACTTAAGCAGAAAACAAAATGACGTAAATATACTTTCTAAAACAAAATTGTGGAAATCATGGCTTAATCCCCATGGACTTCAGAACGTGTCTCCATCACTCGCCTTGCATGCCTTTTCCTTTACCTAAAAACATTTTAAAAAGAAAGGGTGAGTACGTAGTATAAAATAATACCCAATAAGTGACCTCGCTACTGAGGTTTGGGATATGGATACATATACAATCATGACTTTAAAACTTTCATGTGTAGGACCTAACTTTCTCATAAAACTATCATGGCTATTTCCTTTGGCTTTTAGTGGTCAATTAAGTTTTCCTGAGAGCATGTTGAATCCAAAAACTTCTGTCATATGGAGTCCTCCTCAACCCCGAGAGCATGTTGAGTCTGAAGACTCTTAAATCATGTTGAGTCTGAAGACTCTTAAATCATGTTGAGTCTGAAGACTCTTGTGTCATATTAAGCCCTTTCAAAACCCCAGGAACATGTTAGGTCCGAAGACCACTATGTCATGTGGAGTCCTCTCAAAACCCCTAATGTTTTATTGAGCATAATTGCCACACACTCATTCATATCTCTATCATGTACATACAATCATGCATGTGGTCGCATCATTCTTTCATATACTATGATGCACATGTCATAGAATCATAGTAAATCACATATCATAACATACTTTTTCATAATATTTAAGCTTAAATCAATCAAACATAAATCATAGCATAACTTTCATAGCTTTCAATTTAAAACACTTTAAAACATAATACTTTCGAATGATATAAAACAATCGAACATAATAAAATCCATGACTTTTATCCCATTTTAAAAAGGTTCGACATGAGGTTTCTTACCTTTGTTTTAGCTCTGAACTTGACTAAAATTCGTTCTCACTATGATGTCCTCTCAACTGGCCAATAAACGGACCCCTAAAAAAAAAATCATAACTTCCTAATTTAAATTCATACACATAAATAATCTTATTTTTGAAATTCAACGCTAACTAGGCTAAATTACCACTAATGGTGGCTGAAAACGAACTCGGGAGAGCGTAGCTGATGGTATCGAACCAAGTCCAGCGAGCGGAAGTGCGTGGTGGCGACGCAGCGGTGCATGGTGGCGGCGCGTCTCGGAGCGTGGAGACTAGTTTCGGGTAGCTCAAGAGGTGATCTATTCGGAACCGGTCTAAACTCCAGAAGAACCAATTAGGCGTTCGGCAACGACTTATCTTTTCCAGCGTGCGGACGACTCTTCGTTGCGGCGTTCAGCAGCGTAGAAATGGCTTTCGACGAGGACGTCTTCTCGCATACGGCTTCGGCATAGCACGAGTTTCACGACGGGGCGACCTTCGACAAAATGAGCAAGAATGGTGGTTAGGCAACGACGTGACTCACGATGATAGATCTGGGTGGCTCGAGCAGGGACGTCGTCGGCGCTGCAACTCGCCAAGGAAGAGGGCAGTGGCTAGCGGTTAGAGTTTTATTGGAGCTTGACTGGTCGAAACGTACGCGCGAGCAGATAACTAAAAAAAAAAAGAAGCAGACATTGGGCGGCAACTCGAAAAAACAGAAGAGGAAGAAAAGGGTGATGCCTCGAATGGTGTGCCCCAATGAGACAAATGAATACTTTAATGTTATTATTTTCCTTTTCTTATTTTATTGTTTTTTTTTCTAAAAGATAAGTTACCTAAACCAAAAGTTGCCCCTTTCTTTTCTATATAACCACAATTTTACTCTTAATTCCATTAACTAGTCCAATTTACTTGATCTCTATTTAGTTTGCACAAAAATTTAAATTAAATTATGCAAATTCAAGACCCAACTAAATAATTTTTCATTTAATTACACCCAAAGCACAACCTAAGGATATTTGGAAATTCTGGGGTGTTACAATCTTCCCTCCTTAAGACCTTTCGTCCTCAAAAGATCCTAATCTTGAATTAGATATGGATACTTAACTCGCGTTTCTGCTTCTTGCTTCTAGGTAGCTCCTTCTGCTCAATGGTTTTGTCATAGTACCTTGACTAAACTTGGTTTCTTGATTACGAAGGCTCCTATCCCTGTTGGATGGTGTCCCTTTTCAATTCCACTGAATCCTTCTATGAGGCTTTAATTAACTGATGTTCCTGACTTGAGTTCTATGCTTGAATTTACCCTTAGACTGGATTTAATTCTGAAAGTCTAACTTGTTTTCTTAGCCAACGCTCTACATTTCCTCCAACTCTTACTACGGAGACCATCAACTGAAAACTTTAATCATTTCAATAGTCAATAGGCTCACTCCCATCAGAGTGGCAACCACAAGACAAAAGTTAACAACCCTAACTCTAGCTTGACTCATCCCACGGACATGCAGAAAACAAGGAATGCATACATCCTGAAGGAATAGTAAAACAAAGTTTCTAAGTACAGGAAATGTACATGTGATCGTTGGATCGAAGTTGTTGGTGTCTCGACTTATACTGGCAAAAGCTCTTCCTTGTTGGGTTGTTTGTTCAAAAGATCCAGCTCCACTCGATCTGGAAGGTTGAGCATCCCTGACACCTTGATTGGGACAACCCTCTGCTATGTGCCCCTATTTCTTGCATCTGAAAACATGCTCCAGAGCGAGCTAAACGCTTGCCCCAATATGTATTCCTCACAGCGTGGTTTCTCACTACTATCCTTCCCTGATCTGTTGGGATTTATGCCCTAAACTTGTGTAATCTTGATCAATTAAATAAAGTATTATTTGTTTTGATAAGATTACAGTCTTGCTTTTATAAATCCAATAAACTAAGCTCTAAGGTTATAACGCTTATCTTAAAATCAGTGTAGTGGATACTATTTGGGTTGAGTTCAAGATTATAACCTAAATAGTCTATGGTATAAGAATAAGGTTGGGAACCTCATTCTGGTAACACCATGGATGCGACCCACTTTGTAATTAGTACAAATGAGGTAATCCAACTCATTCATGTAGTTGACATGCGAGTGGGGGCATCCTTTATGAAGAGTTCATACAAGACTGGATCGAAAATTATTAGTCTAACCAGTATAACACCGTTAACAAGATAAGACTAGTAATTTATAGATGGTCATTAGTGAGTCGACACAATCACGAGTAAGTTAAGAACTCCCGCTTATAGGGGTTTGTTCTTAGACTAGTATGGGTGAGAGTGGCTGTGAGCCGAGCTCAATAAGCCTACCTTCTCGGGTGACAGAACCTCGTAGGTAGCTGGAAACTTAGCTGTGCAAGATGGAATTCACTCATTTCTCTCATCGAGGAATTAGATAGGTTGTTCCCTTAAGAAATCGACTCGTGTCTTGAACAACGGGGCCCCGCCTCTATGAGGGTATGAGTCTAAGGTGAGACCTTAGACTTGTTGTTCATTAGAGGATCGGTGGTGCTTAAGGAGCAAAGAGGTAATCACGGGAGTAAAGCGGTAATTTGATTGGTGTGATTACGAACAACCCGTGAAGGGTCGACTCATGGGTAATGACTATATCGGTGGACACAATAATATCTACAAAGTGAGGAGAGTGCGGCTACAAGTCTATAGTCGAGTGACTTGTAGTTAATAATTATTGATTAATTGGATCAAAGAGTTTGATCAGTTAATTTCACATCATTGGAGCTCATGATCTGTAGGTCCATTAGATCTCTCCGTTGGCTCAACATGGTAATATAGAGGGTATAAAGTTAGGAGTGAAATTGAAGTATTCAATTTCATACATGAGGAGTTATATCAATTATATATGATATAATTGATATAATATATAGTTTTAATGTGAGTTAGACTATATACTAAAGAGAGATTAAAGGAGGAGTATGATGGTCATTTCCATCTCAATTCTCTATATATATGGTTGCATGAGATGCAACTAGGTGAAGGGTTTTTCATAGAATCACTAGCCTCCTTGTTGTGTTGTTGGAAGAGTTCCAAAAACATACATCTCTCTCAAAATACCTCACATCTCCTAGAGGGAACCCACCTTCCTTCCTCACCTAGAGAACAACGGAGAAGATCCGGTGGTCGTGTCTTCGCACGTTGGAGTTCTTGTTGCTGAGATCGTGACCGAGGAGAGAGGAGCACTTGAAGAAAGGTTCTTCAAAGGTAACTTCTTGCTGTCTCAACTCTTATTTTATGCTTAATCCATGTTTTACATTCTTGAAATTTCCATTGTAACTAAATCAAGATCGCGCGATTCACAATTGCTTCCATTGCGGGGACTTCGATTCCCTTCAATTGGTATCAGAGCCAGGTTGCATTCTTGATCTATGTTCTGGATTTTTCAAGAACAAGGTGGGATTTACTGTTTTGTGCATGAGATGTATGGACGGTTTTTGCGAAATTAGATGTTTTCAATTTTGGCCCTTAGATTTACAATTTCATTGAAATGTTCAATGTAAGGGCCCGGTATTTTGGGCAAATTTAATTGTAAATCGAGTCTGTAAGTCCGTGTCGATCGAGGCAAAGCGGTTGCTGAGAAGATCGGAGCGAAAACGAGCAAGGAATGGAGATTCCTATGGTTGTTACGTGAATGGCGTTTGTAACGCCGCCTTGGCGTTGTAACGCCATCGCGGCAGCGCGCGATCGAGAAGACGACAGCGTTGCAACGCTGCCCTCAGCGTTGCAATGCTCGGCAGAAAACAACAAAAGCAGTGTTGCAACGCTGCCATCAGCGTTGCAACGCCGAACACGTTTCACGCGAGGAGCAACAGGCAAAAACCGAAAATTTTATTATTTATATTAATTATAAAAATATTTTATTTTAATATATTTAATAATTTTAATTTTAATTAATATAATTAGATTATATTAATTAAAATTATTTCTAGGGTGCCAAAGTTGGTCTAATTTTTGCTATTTTAATTATGCAATTGTTGTGTAATTATTGCCATGCATAGTCTATGCTTGTATTTTAGAAATCTCACCTTAGGTTAAGCATTTTCATGCATCATTTATAATATAAGGAGTTATATTATATAGTTTGCATGATTAATTAATATAAGGTTGTTATATTAATTTTTTGACAACATTGACATGCATTATATTTCATGAGATGAATATGCTATGAATGTCTTATTATTCATGTGATGAATGATCAAGCACTATAACATAGTATGCATGTCACCTAAGGTTAATTATTAGTTTTAAAGTGTTTAGAACTTGGAAGTAATAGACCTTAGGTTATCTAGTTCTAATTAGATTAGAATTATGAACCAAGTAATTTATAAGCTATGATTAAAAGAGGAACTCTGTCTAAGGAAAGTTTTGTCTTGGCTGGGGTATTTAAGCTGACGGAAATGGAACACCCCTACAGGAAGCGGCACTGGGAGTGAAATTTAATCAGAGAGTCTTATAAATTACAGTAGCGTCAGCGGGTTTATTAAAGGGTTAATAAACTAGAAATACTAGGTTTAATATAAGAAGTTATATTAACAAACATATGATAAAATCAATATAAGAGTTATATCGATTATCAATATAAGAGTTATGTTGATAGAGTTAGGTAAAACCAATAGCCGGGGTTTAGCCTAAGAAAGATTCCTATAGACTTAAAGTATTCAGTGGGAGGAAAAAGTGTATGGGATACATATTTTTCCACCTACGCTATCTCCGGAAAGTTCACACCGTGAGACTCATACTTGGCCTCGTGGCGTAAACGGGAGCGTCCCCCTTCGGATGGTGTTTGTATGAGTCAATACCAAGGTGAATGGAGAGGGTACTTATAGTGAGTGGGAGTAGCTTTAGTGAAAACAAAACCTACGGTCTCTTTTGTCGGTTTACACCGTTAGACCACTCTGGTAAGCCTGCTAGTTTGGCCTGGACCAGACAATCCCTTCGGAGGGCTTGATCATGATCTAACACAGTAGACACCCGAAAGGGATAAAGATTTTCTTAGACTATTTTCCAATCTAGTTCTCCCTTCGGCAGATTTTATTCGATCGAGACTCTAGGATCTAAAGATAAAGGGTTATACTCACGGGGTACATAAGTTGTGTATGTATCCAGACCGAAAAATGGTAACTAAAACCTATAGGAATAAGAGTTATTCTAGTGTTAGGTTTTGGTCAAGAATGTCTTGATCCAGAGGAGAAGTGTTTTTTATTACCCTTCGGTGTCATGCATTCTAAACCTTTGGAGTATCATTGCAAATTATAAATGGCCTAGGAATCATTTGATAATTAGCTAAAACATGATTGGATTAGAGTTATAGCAAGAAACTCATACAAGTTTGTTTATAAATTTTCAGCAAAAAAAAATTCTAGCTCTATAATTTCCTTATTGGGTGCGAAAAAGTTAACCGGAGAGAATATAATGACATGGAAAAATAAACTCAACACTATTTTGGTAGTGGATGATCTGAAATTTGTGCTAACTGAGGAGTGTCCTCGGTGCGGGCTCGAATGCGCCACGAAATGTTCGTGATGCATATGATCGATGGATCAAGGCCAATGATAAGGCCAAGGTCTACATGCTGGCAAGTATGTCTGACATATTAGCCAAGAAGCATGAGGGCATGATTACCGCCAAGAAAATCATGGATTGTGTGCATGGTATGTTTGGACAACAGTCCACACAAGCCCGACATAATGCCCTAAAGTACATATTCAACTCGAGGATGCGGAGGGTACATCTGCATTGGGATCATGTCACGGATATGATGGTACACTTTAACATCGCGAGTCGAATGGTGCTTCCATCGATGAGTCGAGCAGTCGACTTCATTCTCGAAACCCTTCCGGATAGTTTCTGCTGATTTAGAAGTAATCTTTGTTATGAATAAGCTTACTTTTAATCTTACCTCCTTACGAATGAACTCGGACCTTTCAATCTTTGATGAAAATTCAGGGATCGAAAGGTGAGGCAAATGTTGCCAGTAGGAGGTATCACAAAGGTTCGACCTCTGGGACAAAAACAGTGGCATCATCTTCTTCTAACCCGAGAGGTAAGAAAGAAGAACATGAAGAAAGGTTGGTAAAGGGAAATAAGTCGACAAAGCCGCGCCCAAAAAGGGCAAGAAAATCAAAGACGTTGCTGACAAAGGAAAGTGTTTCCACTGCAACGAAGACGGGCATTGGAAGCGGAATTGTCCGAAGTACATTGCAGAAAAGAAGAAGGATGGTAAATATGATTTACTTTGCCTAGAAGCTTGTTTAGTGGATAATGATAAAACAACTTGGATACTTGATTCAGGCGCCACTAATCATGCTTGTTCTTCTTTTCAGGGAATTGATTCCTGGCAGCAGCTACAACAAGGAGAGATAACTCTCCGGGTTAGAAATGGAGAAGTCGTCTCAGCTGTAGCAGTAGGCACAATGAACCTTTATTTTGGCAAGAAATATGTATTGTTGGACAATATATTAGTGATACCAAGGTTTACTAGAAACCTTATTTCCATTTCTTGCCTTATTGAACAATGTATTTCTGTTTCATTTTCTATGAATAAAGTGTTTATTTTAAAGAAAGGTTTAGAAATATGTTCAGCTTCATTAGAAAATGGATTGTATGTTTTAAGGCCTAATTCAGTCAAAATGGTTTTGAACACTGAATTATTTAAAACTGCAAGCGCACAAACTAAGAAACGTAAAATTTCTCCTAAAGAAAATGCTCATCTTTGGCATCTAAGATTGAGACACATTAATCTCAATAGGATTGAGAGATTGGTAAAGAACGGACTTCTAAACGAGTTAGAAGAAAATTCCTTACCAGTATGTGAATCCTGCCTAGAAGGCCAAATGACTAAAAGGCCTTTTAGTGGAAAAGGTTATAGAGCCAAAGATCCTCTAGAGCTTATACATTCAGACCTTTGTGGTCCGATGAATGTTAAAGCCAGAGGAAGATATGAATATTTCATCTTTTTTATAGATGATTATTCTAGATATGGGCATATTTACCTAATGCACCACAAGTCTGAAGCACTTGAAAAGTTCAAGGAATTCAAGGTTGAGGTTGAAAATCAATTAGGTAAAAGAGTTAAAACACTTCGATCGGATCGAGGTGGAAAGTACATTAAAATTCCAGAACTATATGATAGAACATGGAATTACATCCCAACTCTCAGCTCCCGGAACACCACAGCAAAACGGTGTATCGGAAAGGAGAAATAGAACCTTGTTGGACATGGTTTGATCAATGATGAATTATGCTCATCTCCCTAGTTTCTTTTGGGGTTATGCAGTGGAGACTGCAGTATACATATTGAATAGTGTGCCCTCCAAAAGTATTTCTGAAACACCTTTTGAACTCTGGAAAGGACGTAAAGGTAGTTTATGTCACATCAGAATATGGGGTTGTCCAGCACATGTGCTTGTGACAAATCCATAGAAGTTGGATTCATGTTCAAAGTTGTGCCTATTCGTAGGATATCCAAAAGAAACAAGAGGTGGTTTATTCTATGATCCTAAGGAAGATAAGGTCTTTGTGTCGACAAATGCCACTTTCTTGGAGGAGGACCACATAAGGGACCACAAACCAAAAAGTAAGGTAGTGTTGAGTGAGTTAGACGGAACAATAGCAAGGGTTGCTAATAAGAACACTAGTACGTCAACAAGAGTTGTTGACACTAGTTTGTCTAGTCAAGAGGGTCCATCTCAAGAGTTGAGTATGCCTCGACGTAGTGGGAGGGTTGTGATACAGCCTGACCGTTACATGGGTTTAGCTGAAACCCAAGTTGTTATACCAGATGACAACTGCGAGGATCCATTGACTTTAAATCAAGCAATGGTTGACATTGACAAAGAGAAATGGGTCATAGCCATGGACCAAGAAATGGACTCTATGCACGGGATCTTGTAGATAAGCCTGATGGGGTAAAACCTATAGGTTGTAAGTGTTTCTATAAGAGAAAACGTGGTGTAGATGGGAAGGTGCAAACCTTTAAAGCTAGACTAGTAGCAAAGAGTTATACCCAGGTTGAAGAGGTTGACTTCGAGGAAACCTTTTAACCTGTTGCTATGGTAAAATCTATCCGTATCCTTCTTGTCATTGCCGCATATTATGACTATGAGGTATGACAAATGGATGTCAAGACAACCTTTTTGAATGGCAATCTTGAGGAAACCATCTACATGGACCAACCCAAATGGTTCATTGAACCAGGACAAGAGCAAAAGGTTTGCAGGCTTAAAAGGTCGATTTATGGACTGAAACAAGCCTCTATGTCCTGGAATATAAGATTTGATGAGGCTATCAAATTTTATGGTTTTGACCAGAATGATGATGAACCTTGTGTCTACAAGAAAATCATCAATAGTTCTGTCGCTTTCCTAATTCTCTATGTGGATGATATCCTACTCATTGGGAATGATGTAGTTTATCTTACTGACATCAAGGAATGGCTAGCAACGCAATTCCAAATGAAAGATTTGGGTGATGCGCAGTTTGTTCTTGTGATCCAGATTGTCCGGAACCGCAAGAATAGAACACTAATACTGTCTCAAGCATCATACATAGACAAAGTGTTGTTAAGGTTTAAGATGCAAGATTCCAAAAAGGGCTTGTTGCCTTTTAGACATGGAATCCATTTGTCTAAAGAGCAGTGTCCTAAGACACCTCAAGGAGTTGAGGATATGAGAGACGGATTCATACGCATCAATTTGTTGGGAGCGATGTACGCCATGTTGTGTACTAGGCCCGACATACATTTTGCAGTTGGGATGGTCGGTGAGGTATCAATCCAATCCAGGACTTGAACAACTGGACAGCGGTTAAAGCGATCCTTAAGTATCTTCGGAGAACAAGGAACTACATGCTTATGTATGGGGCTAAGGATTTGATCCTTACAGGATACACCTGATTCTCGGCTTTGGTGATAAAGATTCTCGAAAATCTACATCGAAGTCGATTTTCACTCTTAACGGAGGAGTTGTAGTATGGCGAAGCGTCAAGCAAGGATGCATCATCGATTCCACCATGGAGGGCGAATATGTAGCAACTTGTGAAAGCAAACTAAGGAGGCCGTTTGGTTAAGAAATTTATGCTAGATTTGGAAGTTGTTCCAAATATGACTTTGCCCAAATCTGCTTTGTATTGCGATACTTGGTGGTGCAATGGCAAATTTGAGGGAACCTCGAAGTCACAAGAGGGGAAAGCACATAGAGCGAAAGTATCATCTCATCCGGGAGATCGTACACAGAGGAGACGTGATTTTCACGAAGATAGCCTCAGAGCACAACATTGCTGATCCTTTTACAAAGGCTCTCACGGCTAAAGTATTTGAGAGTCACCTAGAAGGTCTAGGTTTACAAGCCTTCCCGAACTAGGGCAAGTGGGAGTATTTTGTACAAAGGGTTTAAATGCCCTAGTTTATTGTATTTACATTAATGTAATGTTTAGTACTCCACAAGCTTTAGGTCAAGTGGGAGATTGTTGGGATTTATGCCCTAAACTGGTGTAATCTTGATCAATTAAATAAAGTGTTATTTGTTTTGATAAGATTACAGTCTTGCTTTTATAAATCCAATAAACTAAGCTCCAAGGTTATAATGCTTATCTTGAAATCAGTGTAGTGGACACTATTTGGGTTGAGTTCAAGATTATAACCTAAATAGTCAATGGTATAAGAATAAGGTTGGAAACCTCATTCTGGTAACACCATGGATGCGGCCCACTTTGTAATTAGTACAAATGAGGTAATCCAACTCATTCATGTAGTCGACATGCGAGTGGAGGCATCCTGTATGAAGAGTTCATACAAGACTGGATCACAAATTATTAGTCTAACTAGTATAACACCGTTAACAGGATAAGACTAGTAATTTATAGATGGTCATTAGTGACTCAACCTGAATCCTGAGCAAGTTAAGATCTCCTGCTTATAGGGTTTGTCCTTAGACTAGTATGGGTGAGAGTGGCACTGTGGCCAGGCTCAATAAGCCTACCTTCTCGGGGGACGGAACCTCGTAGGTAGTGGGAACTTAAGCGTGCAAGATGGAATTCACTCATTCTCTCACCGAGGAATTAGATAGGTTGTTCCCTTAAGAACTGACTCCAGGTCTTGAACAACGGGGCCCCGCCCTCTATGAGGGTATGAGTCTAAGGTGGGAGCTTAGACTTGTTGTTCATTAGAGGATCACTGGTGCTTAAGGAGTAAAGAGGTAATCACAGGGGTAAAACGATAATTTGACCCAGCTATGATTACGAATAACCTGTGAAGGGTCGACTCATGGGTAATGACTATATCAGTGGACACAATAATATCTACAGTGAGGAGAGTGTAGCTACAAGTCTATAGTGGAGTGACTTGTAGTTAATGAATATTGATTAACTGGATCAAAGAGTTTGATCAGTTAATTTCACATCATTGGAGCTCATGATCTGTAGGTCCATTAGATCCCTCCGTTGGCTCAACATGGTAATATAGAGGGTATAAAGTTAGGAGTGAAATTGAAGTGTTCAATTTCATACATGAGGAGTTATATCAATTATAATTGATATAATTGATATAATATATAGTTTTAATGTGATTTAGACTATATACTAAAGAGAGATTAAAGGAGGGGTAGGATAGTCATTTCCATCCCTATTCTCTATATATATGGTTGCATGAGATGCAACTAAGTGAAGGATTTTTCATAGAATCACTAGCCTCCTTGTTGTGTTGTTGGAAGAGTTCCAAAAACATACATCTCTCTAAAAATACCTCACATCTCCTAGAGGGAACCCACCTTCCTCCCTCACCTAGAGAACAACGGAGAAGATTCGGTGGTCGTGTCTTCGCACGTTGGAGTTCTTGTTGCTGAGATCGTGACCGTGGAGAGAGGAGCACTTGAAGAAAGGTTCTTCAAAGGTAAATTCTTGTTGTCTCAACTCTTATTTTATGCTTAATCCATGTTTTACATTCTTGAAATTTCCATTGTAACTAAATCAAGATCGTGCGATTCACAATCGCTTCCGCTGCGGGGACTTCGATTCCCTTCATGATCAAACCGGTTGCCTCTGACTAGGAATGAAACATGAGTTCTTAGATGGCTTCAAAGGCTGTTGATAATGTTGAGGGTCAGCACCCTCTTGATTCCACTTCATTTTTTGGCCTGAAGGGGGTTGACTCGAGTTAACTACAATATGATGTACATTCTAAGCCTGAACACGAATCAATTCAGCTACCCTCATTACTGAAGCATAATCTGGGGGTGACAATGCCTTGAAGGGAATGCAATCCCGTGCGGAAGCGAATGATCGCCTTTGCTCTCAATTGTGTGACATAGAAAATTCTCAAAACAGAAATCTAGCTAAGCATGCATCTTGAAATCATAATAGGATTAGTAGGTTAACTTTGAAGACCGATACTTCAAGTAGTTCATCGTCGTCTATGAACTCCTCTTATCTACGATCAAATCTTCGAACACTGCCAAAAGACCTTCTCGGTTGTTCTCTAGGAGAGGGAGAGAGGTGTGATCTCCTTTTGGATTAGGGATGTATTGTAGAGAGATTTAGAGAGAACTCTTGTGTTTGCCTAAAATGCAAAACTACACAAATGGTTCAAGTGTCCAAAAATACATCCAAAGGGATGCTTTTATAGCCAATGTGTGTGGAGAGAAATTCTCCACTCATTTTGCCACTAACTCCACATATTATGCATAAAAGCATGATATAAAGTATCAAATACCTTATTATGTGAATCATATTCACATAATGTGGAGAAATTGAATTTAGTCAAATCCAATTTCATCTCTCTCAAAATACTACAATAAGTTATGTTCTAATTACATAATTAGACACAATTAGATTCAATATGAATCATTTTACATAGCTATATATTATATCAATTATATCATATATAATTGATATGAACCCTAATTTGAACTTGAACATTTCAAATTCATTCTAAAACTTTATACCCTCTTTTAATTCCATGTTGAGCCAACCGAGGGACTTAATGGACCTACAAATCATGAGCTCCAACGATACGAGATTGACTAATGAAACTCATTGATCCCGTCAATCAACATTCGTTAACTACGAGTCACTCCACTCAAGACTCATAGTTGCACTCTCCTCATTGTAGGACAAATTGTGTCCATTGATTTAACCAATGCCCGTGAATCAACCCTTCACAAGTCGTTCGTAGTCACAGTTGGGTCAAATCACTGTTTTACCCCTGTGGCTACTTCTTGGACCTTAAGCACTATTGATCCTCTAATGTACAACAAGTTTATGGTCCGACCATAAACATTATCCCTCTCGAGCCAACAAGAGGGAGGGCCCCATTGTTCAAGATCTTGATTCAGCTCTTAAGAAGACAACCTATCTAGTTACCCTAGTTCGGGAACAAGTGAATTGCTTCTTGCGAAGTTGAGTCCCCAGCTCCCTACGAGGTTTCATCCCTAAGAAGGTATGCATATTGAGTCGGCAACTCTGGCCACTCTCACCCGTACTAATCAAAGGATAAACCCCCGTAGATAGGAGTTCACAACTCGCTCAAGATTCAGGTTGAGTCACTATTGGTCATCTTTTGAATTATTAGCCCTAACCTATCAACGGTGTTACTAGATTAGTCTAACAATTCTTTGTCCAGTCTTGCACAAACTCTTATCACAGGATGCCCCCACTCGCATGTCAACTACATGGACGAGTTGGATCGCCTCGTTTGTATCAAATACAAAGTGGGTCGCATCCATAGTGTTACCAAGAGAAGGTTCCCAACCTCATCCATCTACTATAAACCATTCGGGTCACAAGCTTGAACTTGATCCTAGATATGTGTCAATTAAACACAGTTCAAAGTTGTCTAAATGTGACCATAGAGCTTAGTTTATTGGATTTAAGTTTGTAATTTGCGAGAATACATGATTAAAGGAAAAATAGCACTTTTATTCATTTCCTTAAATAATTACAAATACACGAGTTTAGGGCATAAATCCCAAGATGCCGGTACGAAGCCTCAAATACCTTCATCTAGACCCATAACGAATCGTTCTATTTTCTTAGCCTCGATGTCCACTAGTTCTGGAGCAAAACGCATCAGTCGTGTGAATTCCCTCTCATATTCCTTTATACATCTCTTATTCTGACAAAGTTGTAGGAATTCAGCCTACTTCTTTTATCGAGCCGTTGTTGGATAAAATTTGCGCCATAATGCCTCTCTGAACAAGTTCTATGATTGGTCCTCCTTTAGTGTCCATGGTCCTCTGAGCGGACTCCCACCACAAATACGCATCGTCTCTCAGCATGAAAGTTGCGCAAGACACCCTCAGATCTTTTAAGTAGTTCATCAATCTAAAAATTGTTTCAATGGAGGATAACAACAACTCAACCACGGTGGGGTCACTGGACGTCCCATCAAATGGTCCGGGATCATACTTCCTGAAATCCTTTAGATATCTGACCTCCACTGATGCATCATTCTGGGTCTGACCTGTTTGGCCAACTTGGTGGCCACTGTAGCTCGTACTAAGGTCTACATTGCCTCTACCATCATGGTCATCACATTTGGATTAACATGTTCAACCATTAGAGCTGCTAAAGGAATATCCCCTTGGTGGTCTTGTTGATCTTGTGGAGGGTCCGACATAGGTGGGAGGATCTCTTCTTGGTCCAGTGGTAACTCTAGTGGTGGATTACCGGTTCCTCCTGCCCTCCTACCCCTGTTGCGTCCCCTACCTCTCCCTCTTCCACGTCCTCTTGGCGGCATCTTTCTCAGTACTACAACACAGAATATTTTAATTCAATCTAGTCGTCTACTAAACCTAACGTAGGGTCACATTTAGTTATTTACTTTAGTCTCATTACATAAAACATGATCATATTGAAACGGTTAATTGCGTTTATAAATTCAGAAGCATACTTGGCGATGACTGGAACTTATTACTTAGCCATGGGATTACTCGTGCTTACGATGTAAGCAAGTCTACAAAACCCATAACCTAGGACTCTGATACCAACTGTAACGCCTCTAACTCTTATGAACTCAATTCCTAGGGACATTACTAACCATGCATGCATTTTTAGGCCATTAAACATAATAAATAATAAATTAAATCAAATCACGATTTAAAATTCACTTTTAGGGATCCCAAAGCAGAAAATCAAAACATTTAAATACCATAAACAATGTTTGGCCTCAGTTTCAAAATCTTTATGCTACTTAAGCAGAAAACAAAATCACTTAAAGATACTTTCTAAAACAAAATTGTGGAAATCGTGGCTTAATCCACATGCCCTTCGTAACACACTCCCATCACTCGTCTTGTATGTCATTGCCTTTACCTAAAAATATTTTATAAAGAAAGGGTAACTATTATAAAATAATAACCAGTAAGTGATCTCGCTACCGAGATTTGAGATATGCATACACATACAATCATGACTTTAAAACTTTCATATGTGGGACCTAACTTTCTCATAAAACTATCATGACTATTTCCTTTGGCTTTTAGTGGTCAATTAAGTTCTCCCGAGAGTATGTTGAGTCTGGAGACTCCTATCATATAGAGTTCTCCCTAACCCCGAGAACATGTTGAGTCCGAAAACTCCTGAATCATGTTGAGTCCGAAGAGTCCTATGTCATATGGGGTCTTCTCAAAACCCCGGGAGTATGTTAGGTTCGAAGACCACTATGTCATGTGGAGTCCTCTCAAAACCCCTAAAATATTATGGAGCATAATTTCCACAACCATTCATATCTCTATCATGTACATACAATCATGCATGAGGTCTCATCATCTTTCATATACTATGATACACATGTCATAGAATCATAGTAAATCACATATCATAACATACTTTTTCATAACATTTAAGCTTAAATCAATCAAACATAAATCATAGCATAACTTTCATAGCTTTCAATTTAAAACAATTTAAAACATAATACTTTCGAAATATATAAAATAATCAAACATAATAAAATCCATGACTTTTATCCCATTTTGAAAAGATTCGGCATGAGGTCTCTTACCTTAGTTTTAGCTCTAAACTTTACTAAAATTCATTCTCACTTTGATGTCCTCTCAACTGGCCAATGAACGACCCCCTAAAACAAAATCATAACTTCCTAATTTAAATTCATACAAATAAATAATCTTTTTTTTGAAATTCAACAATAACTAGGCTAAATTACCACTAACGGTGGCTGAAAATGAACTCGGGAGAGCGAAACTGATGGGATCGAACAAAATTCGGCGAGCGGCGGCACATCTCGAAGCATGGAGACTAGTTTCGGGTAGCTCGTAAGTCGATCTATTCGAAACCGGTCTAAACTTCAGCAAAACCGATCTAAAAGTGATGAACTGCTCGACCAAAAATGAACCAACTCGGAGTTAGGCGTTCGGCGACAACTTATCTTTTTCGGCATGCAGACGACTCTTCGTGACGATGTTCAACAGCGTAGAAACAGCTTCCGACGAGGGCGTCTTCTCGCATACGGCTTCTGTGCAGCACGAGTATCACGGCGGCACGACTTTTGACGGAATGAGCGAGGATGGTGGTTGGGCAACGGTGCGACTCACAGTGACAGATCTGGGTGGCTCGAGTAGGGACGTCGTCGACGCTGCAACTCGCGAAGGGAGAGGGCGGTGGCTGGCGGTCGGAGTTTCATTGAGCTCTACCGGTGAACGACGCACGCGAAAGCGAAAAAAAAAAAGCGAGATGTTGTGCATTGCTCAAAAAAAAGCAGAGGAGGAAGAAAGGGGTGATGCCTTGAATGGTGTGCCCTAATGAGACAAGTGGATACTTTAATGCTATTATTTTCCTTTTATTATTTTATTATTTTTTTTTCTAAAAAACAAGTTAGCTAAACCTAACTTCCTTCTTTTCCAAAAGTTGCCCCTTTCTTTTCTATATAACCACAATTTTACCCTCAATTCCATTAACTACTCAAATTTACTTCATCTCCCTTTAGTTTACACAAAAACTTAAATGAAATTATGCAAATTCGAAACCCAACTAAAATATTGTTCATTAAATTAAACCCAAAGCACAATGTAAGGATATTTAGAAATTCTGGGGCGTTACACGTATGGATAGATTTATATGTATTATGACAAAATTTTAATTAAAAAAACTTCCTAGAGTGTAAAATCAATTTCTAAAGTCCTATTTGATAACTATTTAGGTCTCATTTACTAACTATTTAAATACTATTTTTACCTATATATTTCTTTGTTTTTGTTATCTATTTTTTATATATGTATTCAAATTCTAACCCAAGTTTTGAAAACTAAAAAAAAAAAGTAGTTTTTAAAAACTTATTGTTTTTTAAATTTGGCAAAAATTTAAATATTTTTTTTTGTAAGAAAGATGAAAATCATCGTAGAGAAATTGTGAAAAAATAAGCCCAATTTTCAAAAAACCAAAAACCGATCGATCATCAAACATGGCATAAATTTTGTGTTTTGATTTTTTTAAAATTAATCCTAGAAACACTATTTTCACCTATGTATTGAAAATAGAAGTTGTCAAACATATCATTGTTATGTCGTGGAGGACCACTACCTTGGAAGTAATTTCGGTTCGACCACGCTGCTAAATCATCTAAGTCGGTTGGTCTCCAAGGTTAACACAATACCTTTCACAGACGTGGACTCGTCAATGAAGGATTGGAATCAACACGAAAACAATGCTCAGAAATTGAAGAAGATGAGAAATCAAAGATTTGTAAAAACCTTGTCTTTTGTAAGAAACCAGATCTAGATCTACACCATACCATTTTATGAGAAAAACGTTTTATAATAAATGTGGGAAAAAATGTTTTTTAGGTCTAGATCTCACATTTAAAGAAAACAATAAAAGCAAACGTTTTAAAAAAACTTAAGAAGAAAAATAAATAAAAATTATTTTCTTTTTGTGCAAGTGCATTTGCGCGAACCCGGGCAGACAGACGACGACGGCGCGTGTGTAAACAGGTGTTTTAATATTGCTTCCACTTTGTATCAATTCACATGTAGGCTATGCTAAAAAATACTTCCACTTCTTTAAACTTTTCAATGTGGGACAATAGTTTTGCATTTCCTATGTGACTTTTTGGCCCAAGGCCCAAGTCATTCCCAATAATCCTCCATGAATGACTTACGAAATAAAAGAGAAAAAAAGTAATAAAAGAATAGTTTCCTGAGAAAATAAATGAGAATAAACTTAAGAATCAATATCTTTCCATTTGAAATATTGATGCATAGTGGCAACAACTCAATAAAATAAAGTGAATTGCCTCTTGAACTTTCAATAATTATGACTGAGACCCCCAGACAACACATTTTAGTCCTTGTGTTTTATCTTGATTCTACAATACAAAAGTATATCTTATGCTTTTTATGGCCAAACACATTAAACCTCGAGTCACCGTGAAAGCTCTAGAACGAGATCTTTGTACTCTTTCATAGAAGGCGACTACACCTTCACAATCACGTTAATTGCTTCATCAAGTCCATCAGAGACAAACCCCTCAAAATTGAGCTATGAAGACTTTTCAATTGTCCATCAAGTCTATATTTGGACATTCAACTCAAGGATTTTAAATCCATACATGTTAAACACTCTAGAATTACTCTCCTTGTTAGTCCTTTGGTAAGAGAATCTGCTAGATTTCTCTCAGACTTCACATATTCCAAGGAGATCACTCCACTCTTCAACATTTGTTTCACAACTCCATGCCTTAGGCGTATATGCCTTCTTTTGCCATTATACATACTGTTTTTGGCAATTCCTATGCAGCTTGTGAATCACAATGGAAAGAGATAGGTACAGATGTTCCCCACAATGGTACATCTCCGAGTAGGCTTCTCAGTCGTTCTGCCTCTTGTAGTGGTAACTCCAGAGCTATAAATTCGGATTCCATGGTGGATAGTGCTATGCATGTTTGCTTCAATGATTTCCATGAAATAGCTCCTCCACCTAGAAGAAATACATAACCACTAGTAGAGCTTACCTCATCATTATCTGTTACCCAATTTCCATCACAATATCCTTCTAATATTGTAGAAAACTTGTTAAAATTCAAATAGATTTTCATTGTACCTTTAAGGTATCTTAATAAACGACGAAGAGCAACCCAATGATTATTGTTAGGATTATGTCTATATCTACTCAATCTACTAACGACATATGCAATATCAGGCCTAGTATATTTCATCAAGAACGTTACGTTGCTTATAATTTTTGCATATTCAGACTTAGAAACACTATTACCCTTATTTTTCTTAAGACACTGGCATCATAAGATTTTCTTATAGGAGCATCATCTGAGTATATAAGTTTCTTTAACAATTTTTCAATATAGTGTGATTGATATAATGAGAATTCATTTACGATTTTTCTTATTTTAACATCAAGTATCACATCAACTTCACCTAAAGTCTTTTATTTCAAATTGAGAAGAGAAGAAAGACTTGTTATTTTTAATCACATCTAAGTTTGTACTGAAAATTAGCATATCATCGACATATAAACATATAATCACAGATTCAAAACCAAACAATTTTGAATAAACACACGTAACAGAAGAATTTACTTTAAAACCCTCAATTACTAAAGTTTTTTTAGATTTCTCATACCAATGTTATGGTACTTGTTTAAGACCATAAAGAGATTATTTAAGTTTTTATACTTTATTCTCTTGACCAGTAACTACAAAGTCTTTAGATTCTGACATCCTCTAATTCACCATTAAGGAATTTCGTTTTTACATCCATTTGATGTGTTAATAGGTCACAGATGGTTGCAAAGGCAATCAACGATCTAATAGTAGCTATTTTAATCACAGGAGAATAAGTATCAAAGTAATTTATACCTTGTTTTTGTGTATATCCTACCACCACAAATTTAACTTTGAATTTTTCAATTGATCCATCTAGTCTAATTTTTTTTTTTGTTTGAAAATTTATTTGCATTTAATAGGCTTATTACCTTTAGGCAAATCTACTAAGTCACATTTTTTATTCATAAGCAAAGAATCTAATTCACTATTAATTTTTTTTCTTTCCAAAAATTGGAATCTATAGACCACGACATATATTAAGAACACAGAAGCAAACTGATTGTCTATCTTATCTGAAATTTCTACTAGAAAATTAGTAAAAAAATCATATCCAAAATTTTTATCAATTTTTTGTCTCTTACTTCTTCTAGGTTCAGCCTCATGCAGACTATTAAAAGGAGATGGTAATTGTATAGATATCTGGTTATTGTTGGAGATGTTGACTTTCTTATTACTAGTTGATTCACTAGCTACTTTAATCATAGGAAAAATATGTTAAAAAAATTCTACATCTCTATATTTACAAAATGATTTATCATTTAAGCACATAAATCTATGTACAACACTATTTCGAGCATATCCAATAAAAACACAGCCAAAGGTTTTATATCCAATTGTAGGTTTCTTGAATGTTGGATACACTACTTTAGTTAAGCACCCCCACATTAATAAATATCTTAGATAAGGTGAATAAGTTTTTCAATATTCGTATGGTGTCTTATCCAGCCTTTTATGAGGAACCCTGTTAAGAATGAAACACGCAGAAAACACAACTTTCCCCCACATATTGTCATATAACCCGATGAAGGGAATGAAAATCCCCGCGCAGCAGAAGACGATCGAATCGTCAAGGTATCATTATGCTACTTGATCTTGTTAAAATGATCTAACTCTTAGATCTAGGCTAAACATGCAAAAGAGGAAGAAAAATAGTGAGAAGAAGTTTACTTACTTGTTGTAGACAAAAACTTCAAGGTTTCTTCCTCGGTCAAGAACACTTCGTGCTTCTCAACAATCGCTTCTCTCGTACAAAACGAACACCACCAACGTCCTTCTCGGTTGTTCTTCCTTAGGAAGAAGGAAAGTGGTGGGACTTTTGTTTTGGAAAAAAGGAGGAGAATTGAGAGAAAAAGGTTGAGAGAAAAACTCTTCTTTTGGGTGAAATCCAAAAAATGAGAGTGAAAGCTTGAATTCCTTCTTGCAAGAAGGGATTAAATAGTGGAAATGATAGAGTTAAATACTCCACATTATTACCACTTTACCACAACCATAGGTTATGCAAATCTCATTTGCATAACCACTTAATATAAGATATCTTATATCTCATATTGCAAATCTCATTTGCAATAAATGTGGATTAATTAAATTGAATCACATCCAATTTAATTTCTCTCAATTAATTTCTCCAATTAGCCCTAATTCAACAATTAGGCTAACCTATAGTTTATTATGAATCTCATTCACATTAAACTATATATTATATCATTCATATCTCATATAAATGACATAAATGCCCTTAAAGTGAAATTGAACACTTACATTTCATACCAAAAGATTAACCCTTCTTTTAACCTAGATTGAGCCAACCGAGGGACCTAATGGACCTACAGTGACAAGCTCCAATGATCCGAGATTAACCTGTCAAACTCTTTGACCCGGTTAATCAACATTCATTAGCTACGGTAACACTCCACTATAGCCCTATTTGCACTCCGTCGGTCTGAGAATATTACGTGTCCACTGATATAACAAATGCCCATGAGTCGACCCTTCACAGGTTGTTCGTAGACACGACTGGGTCAAATTATCGTTTTACCCCTGTGTCTACCTCTTGTTCCTTAAGTCCCCACTGCTTCTCTAATAAACAACATATTGTGATGGTCCAACCATACACAACACCCTTCTCGGGCTAGTGAGAAGGTGAGCCCGTTGTCCAAGCCCTGGAGATAGCACTTAAGGGAACAACCCCTCTAGTTTCCCTAAAGGCGGGAACAAGTGAATTCCATCTCGTGTAGTTAAGTTCCCAGCTCCCTACTTGGTCCTGTCCCTGAGAAGATAGGCATATTGGGCGAGTAAGTGTGACCACCCTCACCCGTACTAGTCAAAAGACAGACCCCCGCACACAGGAGTCCGTAACACACTCAGGATTCAGGTCGAGTCACTAATGGTCATCTACGAAGTTATTAGTCCTTACTGTCAACGGTGTTACATCAATAGGTCTAATAATTCACGGTCCGGTCTTGTACAATCTCATTGCACAGGATGCCCCCACTCGCATGTCAACCACATGAACGAGTCAGATCACCTCGTTTTTATCTAATACAAAGCGGGTTGCATCCACAATGTATCCAGGATTAGGTCTCCAACCCTATCCATATACTGTAGACCGTTCAGGTTATTAACTCGAACGTGATCCTCCCTGTGTGTCCACTACACATCGTTCAAGTTATAGTTCTCTCATAAATTCAATGACCCTGGAGCTTAGTTTATTGGAAAAGTTTATAAATATTGCGAGACACAAAGTGATGAAATAAATAACTCTTATTAATTTCAAACAGTAATTTACAAACACGAGATTAGGACAAAAATCCCAACAAACTCCCACTTGGACTAAGCTAGTGGGGAAAATACATTTCTGAAATCTACATAAATTACAATGAAGTAATACAATAAACTAGGGCATTGAATACTCGTTTACACATCTTCCACTTGCCCTAGTCAGGAAGCTCCGGAAGACCTAGACTCTCTGGGTCACCCTCAAACACCTTAGCCGTGAGGGGCTTTGTAAATGGATCAGCTACGTTGTGCTCCGACGCTATCTGTGTGACCGTCACGTCTCCGTGGTGCACAATCTCCCGTATCAGATGATACTTGCGCTTAATGTGTTTGCCTCTCTTATGGCTCCGAGGCTCACGTGAGTTTGCTCGCACCACCGCGTTATCACGAGCATTGTGATCGACAAGTTCATATTTGGAACAACTTCCAAATCCGTCATGAACTTCCTAAGCCAAACAGCTTCCTTTGCAGCTTCACAAGCCGCAACATACTCCGCTTCCATAGTGGAATCAGCGATGCATCCCTGCTTGATGCTTCGCCAAACTACAACTCCTCCATTCAGAACGAAGGCTGACCCCGAAGTGGATTTCTTAGAATCCTTATCGGTCTGAAAGTCAGAATCCGTGTATCCCGTAAGGATCAAATCCCCACTGCCATACACTAAGCTGTAGTTCCTCGTTCACCTAAGATTCTTGAGGATTTCCTTTACTACCGCCCGTTGATCTAATCTGGATTGGGTGATATCTACTGACAATTCCTACTGCATAATAGATGTCGGGCGTAGTACACAACATCGCATACATCAGACTCCCTACAGCCGAAGCATATGGAATCCGTCTCATATCCTCAACATCTTGAGGAGTCTTAGGACACTGATCCTTAGACAAGTGAACCCCATGCCTGAAAGGCAGCAAGCCCTTCTTGGAGTTCTACATCTTATATCTAGACAATATCTTGTCAATATAAGACGCCTGAGACAAGGCTAGCATTCTGTTCTTATGGTTCCGGACTATTTGGATACCTAGAACATACTGAGCTTCTCCCAAATCTTTCATTTGGAATTGCGAAGCTAGCCACTTCTTAACGTCAGTAAGAAATTCTACCTCATTCCCAATGAGAAGAATATCGTCCACATACAACACCAAAAATGCGACAGTTTTGTCAACGATTTTCTTGTAGACACAAGGCTGGTCGACATTTTGATCAAAGCCATAAGATTTGATCGCCTCATCAAACCTTATATTCCAAGACCTCGAAGCTTGTCTCAGCCCATAAATGGACCTATGAAGCCGGCAAACATTTTGCTCTTGGCCTTGGGCAATGAACCCTTTCGGCTGGTCCATGTAGATGGTTTCATCAAGTTTACCATTCAAAAAGGTTGTCTTGACGCCCATCTGCCATACCTCGTAGTCATAATACGCGGCAATGGCCAGAAGGATCCTGATCGACTTTTACCATGGCAATGCATTTAAAAGGTTTCCTCATAGTCAACCCCTTCAACCTGGGTAAAACCCTTTGCCACTAGTCGGGCTTTGAAGGTCTGCACCTTCCCATCTACGCCACATTTACGCTTGTAGATCCATTTGCAATCAATTGGTTTTACCCCATCCGGTTGATCCACAAGCTCACAGACAGAATTGAAGTACATAGACTCCATTTCCTGGTCCATAACATTAATCCATTCGTCTTTGTCAACATCAACCATTGCCTGATCATAAGTCAATGGATCCTCACAGTCATTATCAAGAGCGATAACTGAGGTTTCAGCTAAACCCATGTAACGATCAGGCTGTCTCACAACTCTCCTACTACGTCGAGGAATTCCCAACTCTTGGGAACAGATTTGACTAGACGTGCTAGGATCAACAACACTTGTTGACGTACTAGCCCCATCAGCAACTCTTGTTGATGTACTGTCCATTCCATTTGACACAATTTTACTCCTTGGTAAATGATCCTTTACGTGGTCTTCCTCTAGGAAAGTGGTGTTTGTCGACACAAGCACCCTATTTTTCTTAGGATCGTAAAACAGACCACCCCTAGTCTCTTTAGGGTAACCTACGAATAGGCACAATTTCGAACGGGGTTCCAACTTTTTTGGGTTTGACAGCAACACGTGGGTCGGGCATCCCCAAATCCTGAAGTGATGTAAACTGCCTATACGTCCACTCTAGAGCTCGAAAGGTGTTTCACAAACACTCTTCGACGGAACGTTGTTCAAAATATAGACTGCAGTTTCCACTGCGTATCCCCAAAAAGAATCAGGGAGACGATCATAGCTCATCATCGACCGAACCATGTCCAAAAAGGTTCTGTTTCTCCTCTCCGATACACCATTCTGCTGTGACATACCAGGTGCTGAGAGTTGGGACGTAATTCTGTGTTCTATCATATAGTCCTGGAATTCAGTGTCCATGTACTCTCTATCTCGATCCGATCGAAGTGTTTTAAGCGATTTACCTAAGAGGTTCTCAACCTCAGTCTTGTACTCCTTGAACTTTTCGAGAGTTTCAGACTTCTTGTGCATTAGGTAAATATACCAATATCTGGAGTAATCGTCTATGAAAGACACGAAGTACTCATAGCCGCCCCGAGCTTTAACATTCATCGGACCACAGAGGTTAGAATGTACTAACTCAAGAGGCTCTTTGACTCTATATCCTTTTCCACTAAAAGGACGTTTGGTCATTTTGCCCTCAAGGCATGACTCACACACCGGTAAAGAGTTTTCTTCCAACTCGTTTAAAAGTCCACTCTTCACTAGTTTCTTAATCCTATTGAGATTAATGTGGCCTAACCGTAGATGCCAAAGATGGGCATTTTCTTTAGGAGAAACTTTTTCTTTCTTAGTTCGTGTTTCTGCACTTTTAAACAATTCAGTATTCAAAACACTTTTGACCAAATTAGGTTTCAAAACATACAGATTATACTCAAGTGAAGCAGAACAAATAAGATTACCATTTCTGGAAATAAACGCTTTATTACCATAAAAAGAAACGAAAATACATTGTTCTCAAAGGCAAGGAAATAGAAACTAGGTTTCTAGTAAACCCTAGAACTATGTACAAATTGTCCAACAAAATGTAGTTCCTGCCAAAATTTAGATTCACCGTGTCGATCGCTGCAGCAGAGACAAGCTCCCCGGATCCAACCCGTAGAGTCACCTCACCCTCGCGCGTGTTTGCCGAGAATCAATCCCGAAAAAGAAGAACAAACATGGTTAGTGGCGCCGAATCCAATATCCAGCAGAGTCACTACTCTCCACTAAACATGAGTTTGATCCACAAGTAAATCACATTTACCTTGATTCTTCCTCTCGACCAGGAATTTGGGACAGTTCCTATCTCAGTGTCCGCCCCCATTGCAGTGAAAACACTTTTCTTTCTCTGCAACGTCCTCGACCTTCTTGCCCTTGTGGGCGGTAGCTCGGTCAGTTTTACCCTTCTTCATCCTCTTCTTCCTTTTCGAGCGTGAAGGAGCAACAGGTTTCGTTCCAAAGGTCGAACCCCTATGATAAGACCTGTAGGCAACATTTGCCTTAGATTCCTTGACTCTGTTCAAGGACTGGAAATTCTGTTGCTCATTGAGGAGGGTAGTCAGAGTGTAGCTAATTTTATTCATAACAGCATTGCTACGAAACTGAAGGAAACTCTTCAGAAGAGTCTCCAAAATAAAACTGACTTGGCTCGACTCATCGATCGAAGCCACGTTCATCTCAGCCAGATTAAAGTGGGTCATCATGTCTAGAATATGTTCACGGACAGACGACCCCTCTTTCATCCGTGCGTTGAAGACGTATTTGAGCGAGTCATGCCGGACCTGAAAGGACTGTTGTCCAAACATTTCCTTCAAGGACTCCATGATCTCCTTGGCAGAGACCATCAACTCATGCTTCTTTGCCAATACATCAGACATGCTGGCATTGATGTAGACCTTGGCCTTTTCATTAGCCCTGATCCATCGATCGTATTCATCGCGAACACTTCGCGACGTAGTCGAGTCCGGCATCTGAGGACACTCCTCAGACAACACGAACTTTATGTCGTCAGTTACCAAAATTGTGTTTATGTTATTTTTCCAACTTTGGTAATTATCTCCCACTAATTTATCGGACGCGAGTAGAGCTATTATTGCGCTAGACATGTTTTAAGCTGAAAAATTAAGAAAACTTTGTGTTAGTCTCGCAAAAAACATTTGAAATCCAATCAAGTTTTAGGAAAAATTGTTTCATGATCCCTAGGTCATTAAAAAATTTGCAATGATACCCTAAAGGTTTAGAATGACTGCCACCGAAAGGTGAACAAAACACTTCTCTTCTAGGACGAGACTTTCTCGATCAGACCCTAATCCCAGAATAACTCTTATTCCATTAGGCGTCCAACTACCATTGTTCGGTCGAATTCATTAACACTTAACGAATTCTGTGAGTGTCACCCTCAATCTTTAAGTTTCCAAGCATCCGTCCAAACAATAGCCACCGAAGGGTGAACCAAGAAGGAAAACCAACCAGGAAACTATATCCCTTTTGGGAATTCACGGTGTTCTGACTCCCATGATCAGGCCTTCCGAAGGGATTGTCTGGTCCAGGCCAAACTAGCAGGCGGATCATAGGTGTCTCACGGTGTGAATCGAAAGAAGAGACCGTGGGTCTCGTTTTCACAAGTCCCTCTCCCACTCACTATAAGTACTCTCTCCATCCACGATGATATTGACCTATACATATGCCACCCGAAAGGGGACGCTCCCATTTGCGCCACGAGGCCAAGTATAGATCTCACGGTGTGGACTTAAAGGAGATTTGTTGTTGGAAATTCAAATGTATCTCATACACTATATTTCCTCCCACTCAGCACTTTAATTTTAATAGGGATTGACGTAGATAAACCGGGTAAAATTTACCTAAGTCTACCAATATAACTCTTATATGGTATTAACCTAAGTCTATAATCACATTATAACTTAGGTCTGTGTGAGTTAATTAAAACACTTTTAATTCGTGGCACTCACGATAAGTATAATCTAAGAATCTCCGGACCGAATTCACTCCCAGGTTGTTTCCAGGTAGGGGTGTTCCGCAAGCGTCAACTTAAATACCCCAGCCTTAGACAAAACCTTCCTTAGATAGAGTTACTAATCAGTCTCCATTCATAGACTAAACTTTGATTTCCTAATTTCTAATCTCATTAGAAAAAAGAAAACCTAAGTCTAATTATTCAAGTTCTAAACTCTTTAAAACTAATAATTAACTTAGGTTCCATGCATTACTATACATTCATCACATGAATAACTATATACTATAACATAATATAATTCATCACATGAATATAAATGCATGAGCATATTTTAATCTAAAAAATATAACACTTATATTAATTCAATTAAACATGCATTCAATTATATTATAACTCTTATAATATAACCTATCATGCAAACTATATATTATAACTCTTATAAATAAATGATGCATGATATGTTTAACCTAAGGTGGGATTTTAAATCTATATGACATACAATATGCACATAGAATTTTATTAAATCATACATCTCATGCATAAAATAATTAAATAGCAAAATTGGACCGATTTTTGACACCTAGTGGCAATTATTTAATTAAATAACATTAGTATAACACTTATATTAATATTATTTAACAAAATAATTAAATAAATAATTAAAATACATTTTACATTGAATAAAATAATAAAATAAAACGTGCAAACTGCCCCATTATCAATGAAAACTGCCCACGTCTTGCAACTGCTTGCAAACTGCCCACTACGCGTGTGTCGTTGCAATGTCGTGGGTAGCGTTGCAACGCTGCCGCATCCAGCGTTGAGGCCTGCGTGATCAACGTCGTGGCGTTGCAACGCTACGCCTAGCATTGCAACGCTGCTCTGCAGCCAAGCCAGCGCCCGCAAGGATAGCGTTGAGACGCCGATGAACAGCGTCTCAAAGCTATCGATAGAACAACAAACACCTTTGCTGTTCTCCATCGATTTTTGGCTGTTTCTGCTCCGATTTCTTCACAACAACTCTTGCCATGAACGACCCAGACTGACAGACTCGATTTACAACAAAATGCCCAAAAACAACGGGCCCTTACATTGATCTCATCAACATAAATTGCAAATCTATTCTAGTGCCAAAAACCGAAACATCCATTTTACAAACCAACAATTTATCACATAAATTAAGGCAATTTACCCACCTATTTTAACAAAAACAGTGCATAACAAAGAACCATTGAAATGACTTTGATACCAATTGAAGGGAATGAAAATCCCCGCGCAGCGGAAGACGATCGAATCGTCAAGGTATCATTATGCTACTTGATCTTGTTAAAATGATCTAACTATTAGATCTAGGCTAAACATGCAAAAGAGGAAGAAAAACAGTAAGGAGAAGTTTACTTACTTGTTGTAGACAAAAACTTCAAGGTTTCTTCCTCGGTCACGAACACTTCGTGCTTCTCAACGATCGCTTCTCTCGTACAAAACGAACACCACCAACGGCCTTCTCGATTGTTCTTCCTTAGGAAGAAGAAAAGTGGTGGGACTTTTGTTTTGGAAAAAAGGAGGAGAATTGAGAGAAAAACTCTTTTTTTGGGTGAAAGCCAAAAAATGAGAGTGAAACCTTGAATTCCTTCTTGCAAGAAGGGATTAAATAGTGGAAATGATGGAGTTAAATACTCCACATTATTACCACTTTACCACAACCATAGGTTATGCAAATCTCATTTGCATAACCACATAATATAAGATATCTTATATCTCATATTGCAAATCTCATTTGCAATAAATGTGGATTAATTAAATTGAATCCATCCAATTTAATTTCTCTCAATTAATTTCTCCAGTTAGCCCTAATTCAACAATTAGGGTAACCTATAGTTTATTATGAATCTCATTCACATTAAACTATATATTATATCATTCATATCTCATATAAATGACATAAATGCCCTTAAAGTGAAATTGAACACTTCAATTTCATACCAAAAGATTAACCCTTCTTTTAACCTAGATTGAGCCAACCGAGGGACCTAATGGACCTACAGTGACAGGCTCGAATGATCCGAGATTAACCTATCAAACTCTTTGACCCGGTTAATCAACATTCATTAGCTACGGTAACACTCCACTATAGCACGTAGCTACACTCCCGTCAGTGCCGAATATTACGTGTCCACTAATATAACCAATGCCCATGAGTCGACCCTTCACATGTTATTCGTAGACACGGCTGAGTCAAATTATCGTTTTACCCCTGTGTCTACCTCTTGTTCTGTAAGTCCCCACTGCTTCTCTAACGAACAACATATTGTGATGGTCCAACGATACACAACACCCTTCTCGGGCCAGTGAGAAGGTGAGCCCGTTTTCCAAGCCCTAAAGGCGGGAACGGGTGAATTCCATCTCGTGTAGTTAAGTTCCCAGCTCCCTACTTGGTCCTGTCCTTGAGAAGATAGGCATATTGGGCGAGTAACTGTGACCACCCTCACCCGTACTTGTCAAAAGACAGACCCCTCTTTCATCGGGAAAGCAGCTTCGCTCCTTCCCCTCTTTCATCGGGAAAGCAGCTTCGCTCCTTTAGACTCTATACTCTAGAAGGCTATTCTATGTTAGATGAAATTCTTCCCGACAAGAGCCTTTAGAATTCGAATCGATCGGTGCCCCTATCTTTGAAAGGAGTCCCTCATGTTCAGCTGGTCCCATAGAAGCCTAAGCCTTCGGTAATAAATAGTATAGCACACTTCTTTCTTGATTTTACCCATAAGCTAAGGCCCGAAGACAAGAGTCCGTAACACGCTCAGAATTCAGGTCGAGTCATTAATGGTCATCTACGATGTTATTTAGTCTCATCACAGCGGTGTTACATCGTGAGGTCTAATAATTCACGGTCCGATCTTGTACAATCTCATTGCACAGGATGCCCCCACTCGCATGTCAACCACATGAACGAGTCAGATCACCTCGTTTGTATCTAATACAAAGCGGGCCGCATCCACAGTGTATCCAGGATTAGGTCTCCAACCTTATCCATATGTTGTAGACCGTTCGGGTCATTAACTCGAACGTGATACTCCCTGTGTGTCCACTACACACCGTTCAAGTTCTAGTTCTCTCATAAATTCAATGACCGTAGAGCTTAGTTTATTGGAAAAGTATATAAATATTGCGAGACACAAAGTGATGAAATAAATAACTCTTATTAATTTCAACCAGTAATTTACAAACATGAGATTAGGACAAAAATCCCAACACCCGAAAGTTAATAACATAACATTCATCATTTTCTTTAATGTTGTATTCTTACGTTCAACCATGTCATATTGTCGAGGAGAATATGGTACAGTAGTTTCATGGGGTAATTTCATTTGAATCGCAAAATTCTTTAAGAGATTTATTACTATATTCACCACCTCTGTCGGATCTTAACCTTTTTATCTTTTTATCCAATTTATTTTCTACTTAAGTTTTGAATATAAAGAACATACTACTTGTTTCATGTTTAGATTTTAAGTGATAAATTTTGTATATCTAGAAAAATCATTAACAAACGATATATTATATTTTTTACCACCTCTGGTTGTAATATTTTTTAAATCAACCGAATCAAGTGAATTAGTTCGAGTAACTCTGTACTTTTCTAGTTTAATTTAGCTTGTACACATACACAACATTTACCAATTTCATTTGATTCTGATGCATTAATAAGATTTAATGTCTTAATCCTCTTAATTAATGCAACATTTGTTGGGATTTATGCCCTAAACAAGTGTAGTTTTGTTTCAAATAAATAAAGATGTTATTTATTATATTCTCGCATATAAATCTAAATCCAATAAACTAAGTTCAAACGTTATAATAATAGATCTTGAACATTTGTGTAGTAGACAAAAGTTGGAGTAACTTCTTCAAATATAACCTATAAGGTCTATGGTATATGCATAGGGTTGGGAACCTTATACTAGTAACACCATGGATGCGACCCGCTTTGTATTTAGTACAAACGAGGTAATCCAACTCGTTCATGTGGCAGACATGCGAGTGGGGGCATCCTGTATAATGAGATTATACAAGATCGGACCGCGAATTATTAACGTACTAGTGTAAAACCGTTATCAAGATAGGTATAATAATTCATAGGTGATCATTAGTGACTTGACCTGAATCCTGAGCATGCTACGGACTCCTACTTGTGAGGTTTGTCCTTAGACTAGTATGGGTGAGAGTGGCTTGTAGACGACTCAATAAACCTACCTTCTCAGGGACATAACTTTGTAAGTAGTTGGGAACTTAACTATGCAAGATGGAATTCACCCATTCTTGAATTAGGGAATCAGATAGGTTGTTCTCTTAATAACTGAATCCGAGTCTTGAACAATGGGGCCTCGCCTTTTTACTGACCTAAGAAAGATCAAGTTTATGGAAGGACCATAGACTGATTGTTCATTAGAGGAACAGTGGAGCTTAAGGAGCAAGATGTATTTGAAAGAGTCTAGATTAAGAAAGCGGAAGCATTTTTGGATCTTGAACACTCTAAGTTGATCAATTTTGTAAAATAAAATGCATGTTCAAAGCTGGAAAAACACAGGGATAGAAAACTCAACTTTGAAGATCAAATTCTCTTCACCCGGTGGATGGTTTTCAACACGAACACTTCATGGACAACCGTTAAAGTCTTCCCTACTATCCTCAGGCCTTAGAACGGATTGTGGGATCCTAGGTTGAGAGAATTTGGAAGAAAAGTCCTCAAAGGTCACTAATTCGGGAATTTAGAATTTTCTGCAAAATTCTCTTAAAACACCTCAAATCACCATTATATAAAGCTTCATTAAGCTTTATTAGAGTGACAACTCAAGTGTGATGAGGATGGTTTGAGATGGAGGTTGCTAATTTTGGTGAAATTTGAAATTGAGGAGGATTGGACAAGTTGGCAACTTGATTTTCATGAAAATCATGAAAATCCCTCATTTTGCATTTAATTTTAATTCTAAAATCAATATTAAATTGATTTTTAATTAAAATTAATATAATTAATTAAATAATTCAAAATTAATTTAATTAATTAATTTTTCAATTTAATTTAATATCAAATATTAAATTAAATAAATAACGCGATCCCGATCGATTTTTCGAACATGAATCCTTATTCATGCTATAAACCGATCCAATATTTAAATCAAATTTAAATATATCCACCTCCTATTAATCATAGTTTAATTCATAATTAAGCTATGATTCGTTAAATATATCACATATAATTAACGCTTTTTCCAAACTCGAATTTGAACAATTCAAATTCTTTTCTCTCAAAATGTTATAAGGCTAAGTCCGAGCTAGTAAGGAGGACCTAATGGACCTACAGATCATGAGCTCCAACGATACGGGATTAACCGGCCAAACAGTTTAGCCTAGCTAATCAACATTCGTTAACCACCGAGACACTCCACTAAAGCCCAGTGGGTGCATTCTCCTCACCGCAGATATATATTTCGCCCACTCGATATAACCATGATTAGTAAGTCGATCCTTCACAGTCGTCAGAATTACTGATTGGGTCAAAATTACCGTTTTACCCTCTGTAATTACCTCTTTGTTCTTAAGTCCCACCGATCCTCTAATGAACAACTGGTTTGTGGTCCAACCAAAGAAATGAATCCCTCTCGGGCCAATGAGAGGGTGGGCCCATTGTTCAAGACCCAAGTCAAGATTTAAGGGAACAACCCTCTACTAATCCCTAAAGTGGGTAGGAGTGAATTCCATCTGCGTAACTATGTTCCTAGCTATCTACCTGGTTTTATCCCTGAAATGGGAGGCTTATTGAGTCTGCAATCTCGAGCCACTCTCACCCATGCAAAACTAAGGATAATCCGAATAAACAGGAGTCCATAGAACGCTCAGGACTAAGATCGAGTTACCTGGGTCATCGTATGAATATAGTCAGTTAGGACAGTAAACGGAGTTATAAAGTCTAAGTGACTATTTCGCGGTCCAGTCGTATGCAAACTCATTGCATAGGGCGCCCCCACTCACATGTCTCCACATGAACGATTTAGGATCACATCGTTTGTACTCTACCAAGTGGGTCGCGTCCATAGTGTCCCCAAGATAAGGTACCTTGTCCTATCCTTATACTATAGACTATTCTGGCTATAACTTGAACTTGATCCACTTTTATGTAACACATAAAGTTCAAGTATTCATCCTATAGCCAAGGGTTCTTTATTGGATTAAGGTTACACAATACACAATAGTCAATAACACTTTTACTGAATAAATTTCAATAACAACTTTATTGTGAAATAGAATATACATTCAGTTTACAAAACCACGAGTTTTAGGACATAAAACCCAACAGTATTCACAGGGGTAAGCCGATAATTTGACCCAGCTGTGATTACGAACAACCTGTGAAGGGTCGACTCATAAGTATTGATTATATCAGTGGATACAACATAGTCTACAATAAGGAGAGTACAACTACGAGTCTATAGTGGAATGACCCATAGTTAATGAATGTTGGTTAATTGAATCAAAGAGTTTGATCGATTAATCTTGTATCATTGGAGATCATGATCTGTAGATCCATTAAGTCTCTCTGCTGGCTCAACATGGAAATAAGGAGGGTTTATAGTTTGGAGTGAAATTGAAATGTTCAAATTCATGTTTAAAGGGATATATCAATTATATATGATATAATTGATATAACATATGGTTCAATCCATGAGAAATATATCATAAGAGCACTATAGGGGTAGGATGGTCATTTCCACCTTATTTCTCCATAAATATGTACATGAGATGCACATTTGTTAACCTAATTCAAAAAGGCAACCCTAGTGCTCTTTTGACAAGTGTTTTGTTGGAAGAGTTCAAAAATACTTGTCTTCCTCAAAATCCCTCCCAACTCCAAAAGAGGTTCCACCACCTTCCCTCTCCTAGTGATACCACGGAGAAGATCTAGCGGGTGGATCAAAAACTACTTCGTAGTTTGTGGAGAACGTGAGATCGTTGAGATCGTGAGAACGAGAGGATCAAAAGGAGCACGTGTTGTTTTTGTCTACAAAGGTAATAGTATTGTTGTCCATATATATAATTTACATGTTTAATCATTTTATGTATGCTTTTGATCTGATCTACGTAACACCTTACAAGAACACGCGATTCAAATCGCTTCCACTACGGGATTCGATCCCATCAATTGGTATCATAGCCAATTGTGTTCTTGTTTTTGTTATAGATCTGTCAAAAACATATGTGAGATTATATTTTGTTCATGAGATGAATGAAGGTTTGCAAATTAGATGTTTACATTTTTTACAACTAGATTTTAAATTTTTCATTGAATCGTTCAATGTAAGGGCCCGGTGTTTTGGGTAATTTTAATTGTAAATCGAGTCTGTAAGTCCGTGTCGATCGAGACAAAGTAGTTGCTGAGAAGAACGGAGCAAAAATGAGCAAAAACAGCAAAAAGAGTTTGTTGTTCTGCATACAGCGTTGCAACGCTGTTCATCAGCGTTGCAACGCCGTTGAGGTTGTTTTCAAGCTGCAGGAGGCGCAGCGTTGCAACGCTTTAACCAGCGTTACAACACTTGGATGAAGAGGCGTTAGTGTCGCAACGCTATCATGGGCGTCACAACGCTAGAGCTGAAGGCGTTTTGCCAAGCGCTCCAACGGGCAGAAACGGACAAGCATCAGCGTTGCGCCGCAGGCGTTTCATGAAGAGCAGCAGTAGGTAACAGTTTTATTTTTATTATAATTTATCATAAAACTTTTTTTTATTTACTTTAATTAATTTTAATTAATATAATTAGGTTATATTAATTTAATTTTAAAGTGCAAAAAATGGTCTAATTTTGCTATTTATTTTTATGCAATTGTTGTATAATTATATCCATGCGTAATGTATGCTATTTAGAAAATTCCACCTTAGGTTAAGCATTTTCATGCATCATTTATAATATAAAGTGTTATATTATATAGTTTGCATGAATTATTAATATAAGATGTTATATTAATTTTTGGATATCATTGACATGCATTATGATTCACGAGATGAATATGCTATGTATGTTTATTATTCATGTGATGGATGATCAAACAAATATAACATAGTATGCATGTCACCTAAGGTTAATTATTAGTTTTAAAATGTTTAGAACTTGAAATTAATAGACCTTAGGTTATCTAGTTCTAATTAGATTATAATTAGGGACCGAATAATTTATAGACTATGATTAAGAGGAACTCTGTCTATGGAAGGTTTTGTCTAGGCTGGGGTATTTAAGCTGACAAAAACGGAACACCCCTACCTGGGAACTAACCTGCGAGTGAATTAATCTTAGAGTCTATAAGTTATTAAAATGTCAGCAAAGTTTATGAAGGGTTGATAAACTAAAAACCCTAGGTTTGTAGATTTAGGTAAAATTCAATATAAGGGGTTATATTGATAGACTTAGGTAAAATCATTAGCCAGATTTAACCTAGGTAAAATTCCTAAAATACTTAAAGTACTTAGTGGGAGGAAAAATGTGTATATGATACATCAAATTTTCCACCTACATATCTCCGAGAAATTCACACCGTGAGATCCATACTTGGCCTCGTGGCGCAAACAGCAGCGACCCCCTTCGGATGGTGTTTGTATGGATCAATATCAAGATGAATGGAAATGGTACTTAGAGTGAGTTGGAGCGGGAACTGTGAAAACAAAACCATGGTCTCTTTTATCGGTTCACACCGTAAGATTACTATGATCAGCCTGCTAGTTTGGCCTAGACCAGACAATCCCTTCGGAGGGCTTTGATCATAGGGATCGGAACACAGTGAACACCTGAAAAGGATAAAGATTACCTTAGTTTATTTTCCAACCTAGTCCTCCTTTCGGCGGACTTTGTTGGATCGGGACTTTGGAATCCAAAGATAGAGGGTTACACTCACAGGATACATTAGTTGTAATAGTATCCAGACCAAAGAATGGTAACTAAAGCCTATAGGAATAAGAGTCGTTATTCTGCCATTAGGTTTTGGTCAAGAATGTCTTGATTCAGAGGAGGAGTGTTTATGATTACCCTTCAGTGCCATACATTCTAAACCTTTGGAGTATCATTGGGAATTATTAATGACTTAGGAATCATTAGATAATTAGCTAAAAATGATTGGATTAATTAAAGGTTTAGCGAGAAACTAATACAAGTATTTTGTATTTCAGCAATATGAATAGTGTTGGGATTTATGCCCTAAACTTGTGTAATCTAGATCAATTAAATAAAGTGTTATTTGTTTTGATAAGATTACAGTCTTGCTTTTATAAATCCAATAAACTAAGCTCCAAGGTTATAACGTTTATCTTGAAATCAGTGTAGTGGACACTATTTGGGTTGAATTCAAGATTATAACCTAAATAGTCTATGGTATAAGAATAAGGTTGGAAACCTCATTCTGGTAACACCATGGATGCGACCCACTTTGTAATTAGTAGAAATGAGGTAATCCAACTCATTCATGTAGTTGACATGCGAGTGGGGGCATCCTGTATGAAGAGTTCATACAAGATTGGATCATGAAATTATTAGTCTAACCAAAGATAACACCGCTAATGAGGATAAGACTAGTAATTTATAGATGGTCATTAGTGACTTGACACGAATCTGAGCAGCAAGTTAAGAACTCCCGCTTATAGGGTTTGTCCTTAGACTAGTATGGTTGAGAGTGGCATGTGGCCAGGCTCAATAAGCCTACCTTCTCAGTGTGACGTAACCTCGTAGGTAGTGGGAACTTAAGCTGCAAGATGGAATTCACTCATTCCTCTACCGAGGAATTAGATAGCTTGTTCCCTTAAGAATCGACTCGGGTCTTGAACGACGGGGCCCCACCGCTCATGAGGGTATGAGTCTAAGGGGACCTTACACTTGTTGTTCATTAGAGGATCGAGAGTGCTTAAGGAGCAAAGAGGTAATCACATGGGTAAAACGGTAATTTGACCCGGTGTGATTACGAACAACCTCAAGGGTCGACTCATGGGTAATGACTATATCGAGTGGACACAGAATATCTACAAAGTGAGGAGAGTGCACTACAAGTCTATAGTGGAGTGACTTGTAGTTAATGAATATTGATTAACTGGATCAAAGAGTTTGATCAGTTAATCTCACATCATTGGAGCTCATGATTTGTAGGTCCATTAGATCCCTCCGTTGGCTCAACATGGTAATATTTGAGGGTATAAAGTTAGGAGTGAAATTGAAGTGTTTAATTTCATACATGAGGAGTTATATGAATTATATATGACGTAATTGATATAATATATAGTTATAATGTGAATTAGATTCATATATAAACTATATACTAAAGAGAGATTAAAGGAGGGGTAGAATGGTCATTTCCATCCCATTCCTCTATATATATAGTTGCATGAGATGCAACTAGGTCAAGAATTCTAAGTGTATTCCTAGCCTCCTTGTTGTGTTGTTGGAAGAGTTTCAAAACACAAATCTCTCTCACAAAATACCTCACTACTCCTAAAGGGAACCCACCTTCCTCCCTCACCAAGAGAACAACGGAGAAGATCCGGTGGTGGTGTCGGTGTTCGTACGAGTTCTTTTTGCTGAGATCGTGACCGTGGAGAGAGGAGCACTTGAAGAAAGGTTCTTCAAAGGTATATACTTGCTGTCCATACTCTTATTATATGCTTAATCCATGTTTGCGTTCTTGAATTTTCCGTCGTAACTAAATCAAAAGCGCGCGATTCGCAACCGCTTCCGCTGCGGGGACTTCGATTCCCTTCAAATAGCTCAATCCTTTCCTGAGCAAGTTAAGAACTCCTGCTTATAGGGGTTTGTCCTTAGACTAGTATGGCTGAGAGTGGTCTGTAGCCGACTCAATAAGCCTACCTTTTCAGGGACAGAACCTCGTAGGTAGCTGGGAACTTAACTGTGCAAGATGGAATTCACTCATTCCTCTACTGAGGAATTAGATAGCTTGTTCCCTTAAGAACTGACTCCAGGTCTTGAACAACGGGGCCCCACCCTCTATGAGGGTATGAGTCTAAGGGGACCTTAGACTTGTTGTTCATTAGAGGATCAGTGGTGCTTAAGGAGCAAAGAGGTAATCACATGGGTAAAACGGTAATTTGACCCAGTTGTGATTACGAACAACCTGTGAAGGGTCGACTCATGGATAGTGACTATATCAGTGGACACAATAATATCTACAGTGAGGAGAGTGCAGCTACAAGTCTATAGTGGAGTGACTTGTAGTTAATGAATATTGATTAACTGGATCAAAGAGTTTGATCAGTTAATCTCACATCATTGGAGCTCATGATCTGTAGGTCTATTAGATCCCTCCGTTGGCTACACATGGTAATATTGAGGGAATAAAGTTAGGAGTGAAATTGAAGTGTTCAATTTCATACATGAGGAGTTATATGAATTATATATGATGTAATTGATATAATATATAGTTTTAATGTGAATTAGATTCATATATAAACTATATACTAAAGAGAGATTAAAGGAGGGGTAGAATGGTCATTTCCATCCCATTCCTCTATATATATAGTTGCATGAGATGCAACTAGGTCAAGAATTCTAAGTGTATTCCTAGCCTCCTTGTTGTGTTGTTGGAAGAGTTCCAAAACACAAATCTCTCTCACAAAATACCTCACTACTCCTAAAGGGAACCCACCTTCCTCCCTCACCTAGAGAACAACGGAGAGAATCAGGGTGGTGGTGGTGTGTTCAGACGAGTTCTTTTTTTGAGATCGTGACCGTGGAGAGAGGAGCACTTGAAGAAAGGTTCTTCAAAGGTATATACTTGCTGTCCATACTCTTATTATATGCTTAATCCATGTTTGCGTTCTTGAATTTTCCGTTGTAACTAAATCAAAAGCGTGCGATTCGCAACCGCTTCCGCTGCGGGGACTTCGATTCCCTTCAAATAGCTCAATCCTTTCCTTATTGGCTACTGAGAAATTAACCGGAGAAAATATGATGACTTGGAAAAACAATTTTAATATCATCTTGGTTGCGGACGATCTAAAGTTTGTGCTTACTAAGGAGTGTCCCCAGGTACCAAGCTCGAATGCGTCACGAAATGTTCGTGATGCATACGATAGATGGATCAAGGCCAATGACAAGGGCAAGGTCTACATCTTGGCAAGTATGTCAGACATACTAGCCAAGAAGCACGAGGGCATGATGACTGCCAAGGAAATCATGGATTCGTTGTAGGGCATGTTTGGACAACAGTCTGTTCAGGTCAGGCACAATGCCCTCAAGTACATCTTCAATGCTAGAATGGCGGAGCAATCATCTGTTCGGGATCATGTTCTCGATATGATGGTTCACTTCAACACGGCGGAGTCGAATGGTGCTTCTATCGACGAATCGAACATGATAAGTTTTATATTAGAAACTCTACCATAGAGTTTTCTACACTTTCGAAGTAACGTTGTTATGAACATGTTTACTTTTAACCTTACCTCTTTTCTGAATGAACTCCAAACCTTCCAATCTCTAATGAAAATCAAGGGATCGAAAGGTGAGGCAAATGTTTCCAGTAGGAGTAATCACGGAGGTTCAACCTCTGGAACAAAATCACTAGCTTCATCTTCCTCAAGCCAGAAAGGCAAGAAGAAGAAAATGAAGAAGGTTGGTAAGGGGAAACGGGTTGACAAAGCTGCCGCCCAGAAGGGCAAGAAGGTCAAAGAAGTTGCAGACAAAGGAAAATGTTTCCACTGCAAGGAAGACGGGCATTGGAAACGGAACTTTCTGAAGTACATTGCAAAAAAGAAGAAAGAATGTAAATATGATTTACTTTCCTTAGAAGCTTGTTTATTGGATGATGATAATTCTGCTTGGATATTTGATTCGGGAGCCACTAATCATTTTTGTTTTTCTTTTCAAGGAATTAGTTCCTTGCAGCAGCTACAAGAAGGAGAGATAACACTCCGTGATTGAAATAGGGAAGTTGCCTCAGCTGTTGCAGTGGGCACCATGAAGCTATTGTTTGGCAAGAAACATATGTTGTTGAACAATGTACTAGTGATACCAGGGTTTACTAGAAACCTAATTTCAATTTCTTGCCTAATAGAACAATGTATTTCAATATCCTTTTCTTCTAATAAAGTGTTTATTTTTAAGAATGGTATTGAAATAATTCAGTGTTCAAAACCATTTTGACTGAATTAGGCCTTAAAACATACAACCCATTTCCTCCTTGCAGCAGCTACAAGAAGGAGAGATAACACTCCGTGTTTGAAATGGGGAAGTTGCCTCAGCTGTTGCAGTGGGCACCATGAAGCTATTGTTTGGCAAGAAACATATGTTGTTGAACAATGTACTAGTGATACCAGGGTTTACTAGAAACCTAATTTCAATTTCTTGCCTAATAGAACAATGTATTTCAATATCCTTTTCTTCTAATAAAGTGTTTATTTTTAAGAAGAATGGTAGTGAAATATGTGTAGCTTCATTAGAAAATGGGTTGTATGTTTTAAGGCCTAATTCAGTCAAAATGGTTTTGAACACTGAATTATTTAAAATTGCAAACACACAAACTAAGAAACGTAAAATTTCTCCTAAAGAAAATGCTCAACTTTGGCACCTTCGGTTAGGTCACATTAACCTCAATAGGATTGAGAGATTGGTAAGAGTTGGACTTCTAAATGAGTTAGAAGAAAATGCCTTACCAGTATGTGAGTCTTGCTTAGTGGAAAAGGTTATAAAGCCAACGAACCTCTTGAGCTTATACATTCTGACCTTTGTGGTCCAATGAATGTTAAAGCCAGAGGAGGTTATGAATATTTCATCTCTTTTATAGATGATTATTCAAGATTTGGGCATATTTACCTAATGCATCATAAGTCTGAAGCCCTTGAAAAGTTCAAGGAATTCAAGGCTGAAGTTGAAAATCAATTAGGTAAAACAATTAAAACACTTCGATCGGATCGAGGTGGAGAGTATATGGATTTAAAATTCCAAAATATATGATAGAACATGGAATTACATCCCAACTCTCAGCATCTGCTACGCCTCAACAAAACGGTGTATCTGAAATAGAACCCTGTTGGACATGGTTCGATCAATGATGAGCTATACTCATCTCCCTAACTCATTCTAGGGATACGCAGTAGAGACTGTTATATACATTTTGAACAATGTTCCATCAAAAAGTGTTTTAGAAACACCATTTGAACTCTGGAAAGGACGTAAAGGTAGTTTACGTCATTTCAGAATTTGGGGATATCCAACACATGTGCTCGTGACAAATCCAAAGAAATTGGAATCACGTTCAAAATTGTGCCTTTTTGTAGGGTACCCAAAAGAAATGAGATGTGGGTTATTCTATGATCCTAAGGAAGATAAGGTACTTGTGTCGACAAATTGAAGGGAATGAAACTCCCACGCAGCGGAAGAAGATTGAATCGTCGTAGTGAAGTTGTGCAACTATTGTTCTTTAAAATCAATCTACCACTTAGATAGGCTAAACATGCATAAATTTGGAAGAAAAATAGTAAGTTAAACACAATACTTACTTGTTGAAGACTTTCTTCACAATTCCTTCCAACGATCCACGAACTCTTCGTGCTTTCTCGAACTCAACGATCTCGAACCCTTCTCACGATCAAGAACGAACACAACCCCTTGGCTTCTGGGTTGTTCTTCTTTTGGAAGAAGGAAGATTGTGGGATCTTTGTGTTTTGATTTTGAGAGGAGAAATGTAGAGAGAATTTGTGAGAGAGAGATTTCTCTTCTTTTGGTGAGAATTTCAAAAATGAGAGAATGGTTGCCTTCCCCTTCTTGCAAAAGGGTTTAAATAATGGAGATAGGTGAAGTTGAAATCTCCACCTATTTACCATTTTACCACAATTATAGGTTATGCAAATCATATTTGCATAACCATATAATATAAGATATCTCATATCTCATTTTACAAATCACATTTGTTTAATTGTGGATTTAATAAATTGAATCACATCCAATTTAATATCTCTTCCTAATTTCTCCAATTAGCCCTAATTCAACAATTAGGCTAAGTTATAGTGAATCTCATTCACATTAAACTATATATTATATCATTCATATCTCATATAAATGACATAAATACCCTTTAGTGAACTTGAACACTTCAATTCACACCAAAACAGTAAACTTCTTTTAACCCAGTTTGAGCCAACCGAGGGACCAAATGGACCTATAGTTACGAGCTCCAATGATCCGAGATTAACCTATCAAACTCTTTGACCCGGTTAACCAACATTCATAGCTACGGTAACACTCCACTAAAGCCTGTAGCTACACTCCCGTCAGTGCAAGATATTACGTGTCCACTTATATAACCAATGCCCATGAGTTGACCCTTCACAAGTTATTCGTAGACACTGATGGGTCAAATTACCGTTTTACCCCTGTGTCTACTTATTGCTCCTTAAGTCCCCACTGCTCCTCTAATGAACAACAACGTTGTAATGGTCCAACCATACACAACAACTCTCTCGTGCCAGTGAGAGAGTGGGTACCTGTTGTCCAAGCCCTAGAGACAGCACTTAAGGGAACAACCCCTCTAGTTTACCTAAAGGCGGGAACGAGTGAATTTCATCTCGCGTAGTTAAGTTCCAAGCTTCCAACTACATGAACGAGTCAGATCACCTCGTTTGTATCTTAATACAAAGCAAGCCGCATCCACAATGTATCCAGGATTATGTCTCCAACCCCATCCATATATTGTAGACCGTTTGGGTCATTTACTCGAATGTGATCCTCCCTGTGTGTCCATTACACACCGTTCAAGTTTTAGTCCTCTCATATATTCAATGACCCTGGAACTTAGTCTATTGGTCAAAGTTTGTATAAAATGTGAGACACAAAATGATGAAATGAATAACTCTTTATTAATTTCAAATAGTAATTTACAAACGATACGAGATTAGGACAAACATCCCAACACAAATGCCACTTTCTTAGAGAAAGACCACATAAGGGATCACCAACCAAGAAGTAAAGTTGTGTTAAGTGAATTAGACGGAATAATAACAAAAGTTGCTGATAATACATCAACAAGAGTTGTTGATACAAATTTGTCAAGTCCACCACAAGAGTTGAGAGTGTCTCAACGTAGTGGGAGGGTTTTAACACAACCTGACCGTTACTTGGGTTTAACTGAAACCAAAATTGTCATATCAAATGATGATTGTGAGGATCCATTAACTTATAACCAAGCACTGGTTGACAAAGACAAAGACAAATGGGTCATAGCCATGAACAAAGAAATGGAATCTATGCACTTCAATTCTGTTTGGGATCTTGTAAATAAATCTGATGGGGTAAAACCTATAGGTTTTAAATGGATCTATAAGAGAAAACGTGGTGTAGATGGAAAAGTGTAAACTTTTAAGGCTAGACTAGTAGCAAAGGGTTATACCAAGGTAGAAAGTGTGGACTATGAGGAAACTTTTTCACCTGTTGCTATGGTAAAGTCTATCCGTATTCTGTTGCTATGATAAAATCTATTTGTATTCTACTTGTCATTGTCGCATATTATGACTATGAGGTATGGCAAATGGATGGCAAGACAACATTCGTAAATGGGAATCTTGACGAAAACATCTACATGGACCAAGTCAAAGGGTTCATACAACCAGGACTAGAGCAAAAAGGTTGCAAGGTTAAAAGATTCATTTATGGACTGAAACAAGCTTTTAGGTCCTGGATTATCAGATTTGATGAGGCAGTCAAATCTTATGGCTTTGATCAAAATAATGATGAACCTTGTGTCTATAAGAAAATCATTAATAGTTCTGTCGCTTTCCTAGTCTTATATGTAGATGATATCCTACTCATTGGGAATGATGCAGGTTATCTTACTGACGTTAAGAAATGGCTAGCTATGCAATTCCAAATGAAAGATTTGGGAGAGACGTAGTTTATTCTTGGAATCCAGATTGTTCGGAATGGCAAGAACAAAACTCTAGCATTGTCTCAAACATCTTATATCGACAAAGTGTTGTTAAGATTTAAGATGCAAGATTCCAAGAAAGGTTTATTACCATTCAGGCATGGAGTTCATTTGTTTAAGAAACAATGTCCTAAGACGCCTCAGAAGTTGAGGATATGAGACGAATTCCTTATGCATCAGCTGTTGGTAGCCTGATGTACACAATGTTGTGTACTAGGCCAGACATATGTTTTGCAGTAGGAACGGTCAGTAAATATCAATATAATCTAGGATCAGAACACTGGACATCGGTTAAGATAATCCTCAAGTATCTTCGGAGAACGAGGAACTAAATGCTTGTGTATGGAGCTAAGGATTTGATCCTTACAGGATACACAGATTCTGACTTCCAAACTGACAAAGATTCAGGAAATCTACGTCGGGGTCAGTTTTCACTCTTAACGGAGGGGTTGTAGTTTGGAGAATCATCAAGCAAGGATGCATCGCAGATTCAACTATGGAAGTTGAATATGTAGCAGCTTGTGAAGCAACTAAAGAAGTCGTATGGCTAAGGAAATTCATGATAGTTTTGGAAGTTGTTTCAAACATGAGTTTGTCAATCACACTTTATTGTGATGACAGTGGTGTTGTGGCAAATTCAAGAGAACCCCGAAGTCAATAGAGGGGTAAACACATTGAGCGAAAGTATCACCTAATCACAGAGATAGTGCATCAAGGAGTTGTGATCGTCACAAAAATAGCATCGGAGCAAAATACTGCTGACCCATTTACAAAAGCTCTCTCGGCTAAAGTGTTTGAGAGTCACCTAGAAGGTTTCAGACTACGAATCTTACCCTAACTAGGGCAAGTGGGAGTATGTTGTACAAAGGGTATTCAGTGCCCTAGTTTATTGTATTTACATTACTGTAATGTTCATTATGTACTCCACTAGCTTTAGGACAAGTAGGAGATTTTGGGATTTATGCCCTAAACAAGTGTAGTTTTGTTTCAAATAAATAAAGATGTTATTTATTATATTCTCGCATATAAATCTAAATCCAATAAACTAAGTTCCAAGGTTATAATAATAGATCTTGAACATTTGTGTAGTAGACATAAGTTGATTAACTTGTTCAAGTATAACCTAAAAGGTCTATGGTATATTCATAGGGTTGGGATCCTTATACTGGTAACACCATGGATGCCGCCCGCTTTTTATTTGGTACAAACGAGGTAATCCAACTCGTTCATGTGGTAGACATGTGAGTGGGGTCATCCTGTATAATGAGATTATACAAGACCAGACCGCGAATTATTAACCTACTAGTGTAACACCATTATCAAGATAGGTATAATAATTCATAGATGATCATTAGTAACTTGACCTGAATCCTAAGCATGCTACGGACTCCTGCTTGTGAGTTTTGTCCTTAGATTAGTATGGGTGAGAGTGGCCTGTAGCCGACTCAATAAGCCTACCTTCTCAGGGACATAACTTTGTAAGTAGTTGGGAACTTAACTATGCAAGATGGAATTCACTCATTCATGAATTAGGGAATCAGATAGGTTGTTCTCTTAAGAACTGAACCCGAGTCTTGAACAATGGGGCCCCGCCTTCTTACTGACCTAAGAAGGATCAAGTTTATGTTAGGACCATTGATTGGTTGTTCATTAAAGGATCAGTGAAGCTTAAGAAGCAAGATGTATTCACATGGGTAAAACGGTAATTTGACCCAACTGTGATTACGAACAACCTGTGAAGGGTCGACTCATAAGTATTGATTATATCAGTGGATACAACATAGTCTATAGTGAGGAGAGTGCAACTACGAGTCTATTGTGGAATGACTCATAGTTAATGAATGCTGGTTAATTGAATCAAAGAGTTTGATCGATTAATCTTGTATCATTGGAGCTCATGATCTGTAGATCCATTAGGTCCCTCCGTTGGCTCAACATGGAAATAAGGAGGGTTTATAGTTTGGAGTGAAATTGAAATGTTCAAATTCATGTTTAAAGGGATATATCAGTTATATTGAAGGGATTTGGAATTCCCGTAGCAGAAGACGTTGTGAAACGTCTTTGTTTCGTTGTGTAATTCGTATCTTAAAATTGAACATAACACTTACATTCTAGGCTAAACATGCTTAAAAATAAGAGAAAACAGTAGTTAAAGATGCTACTAACCCCTTGAAGAACTTTTCTTCAATATTTTCTCCTTCTCGATCTCGATCCCTCTCGAACCAACGGTCTCTACGAACTCGATTCTCGAACCAAATGGTAAGACACTTCTAAAATGTCTTCTCGGTTGTTCTCGGGAGGTTGAAGGAGAGTTGTGGGACTCCCTTTGATTTTGGGTGAGGAGAGTTTTAGAGAGAATTGAGAGAGAACTTTGGAGAGAATTAGCCTTGCTCTCTTTGGATGAAAGTCCAAAAAATGGCAAAAAAACCCTCCAAAGGCTTCTTGCAAGCCCTTTAAATATTAGTGTGTGGTGGAGTTAAAACCTCCACCAAATCACAATTTAACCACAACCATCTGATATGCAAATCATATTTGCATATCACATAATATAAGGTATCTAATACCTTATTAGACAAATCTCATTTGCATAATTGTGGAATTTTAAATTGAATTTTATTCAATTCAATTTCTCCAATGTAGCACTAATTAATCAATTAGGTTATACTAATAGTTTATTATGAATCTCATTCACATCAAACTATATATTATGTCATCTATATCACATATAAATGTCATAAATACCCAAATAATGAATTTGAACACTTCAAATTCACACCAAACTTTAAACCCTCAATTTGTCCAATTTGAGCCAACCGGGGGACCTAATGGACCTATGGATGATGAGTTTCCAATGATCGGAGATTAACCTCCCAAACTCTTTGACCCGATTATTCAACATTCATTAGCTACGGTAACACTCCACTAAAGCCCGTAGTTGCACTACCATCACTGTAGGACAAGTTGTGTCCATCGATATAACCAATGCCCATGAGTGACCCTTCACTGGTTGTTCGTAGTCACAACTTGGTCAAATTACCGTTTTACCCCTGTGTCTACCTCTTCCTCCTTAAGTCCCACTGCTCCTCTAATGAACAACTATGTTGCATGGTCCGACCATAAACAACAAACTTCTCGGGCCAGTGAGAGGGTGGGCCCTGTTGTTCAAGCCTTGGAGACAACACTTAAGGGAACAACCCCTCTAGTTTACCTAAATTAGAAACGAGTGAATTCCATATCGCGTAGTCAAGTTCCATGCTCCCGACATGGTCCTGTCCCTGAGAAGATATGCATATTGGGTGAGTAACTGTAACCACCCTCACCCGTACTAGTCAAAGCGACGGACTTCGCATGATGCGGGAGTTCTTGACACGCCGTAATTAAGGTCGAGTCACTAATGGTCATCTACGAATTTATTAGTCCTATACTGTTAATGGTGTTACATCAGTAAGTCTAATAATTCACGGTGCGGTCTTGTACAATCTCATTGCATAGGATGCCCCCACTCGCATGTCAACCACATGAACGAGCTGGATCACCTCGTTTGTATCTAATACAAAGCAGGTCGCATCCACAGTGTATCCAGGATTAGGTCTCCAACCATATCTGTATACTGTAGACCGTTCGGGTCATTAACTCGAACGTGATCCTCTCCGTGTGTCCACTACACACCGTTCAAGTTCTAGTTCTCTCATAATAAAATGACCCTAGAGCTTAGTTTATTGGATTAAGTGTATGAAATATGCGAGACACAAAGTTCGAATAAATAGCTCTTATTTCTTTACAACAATGAAATATTACAAACTACACGAGATTAGGCCATACACCCCAACTTATATATGATATAATCTATATAACATATGGTTCAATCCATGAGAAATATATCATAAGAGCACTATAGGGGTAGGATGGCCATTTCCACCTTATTTCTCTATAAATATGTGCATGAGATGCACATTTGTTAACCTAATTCAAAAATGCAACCCTAGTGCTCTTTTGACAAGTGTTTTGTTGGAAGAGTTCCAAAACACTTGTCTTCCTCAAAATCCTTCCCAACTGCAAAAGAGGTTCCACCATCTTCCCTCTGCTAGAGATACAACGGAGAAGATCTAGCAGGCGGATAAAAAACTACTTCGTAGTTTGTGGAGAATGTAAGATCTTTGAGATCGTGACAACGAGAGGATCAAAAGGAGCACGTGCTACATTTTTCTACAAAGGTAATAGTATTGATGTCCATATATCTAATTTACATGTTTAATCGTTTTATGTATGCTTTTGATCTGATCTACGTAACACATTACAAGAACACGCGATTCAAATCGCTTCCGCTACGAGATTCGATCCCATCAACATTGACATGTTTTAATCTAGCATGCCATATGTCAATAGATTCAACAATATAAGCAGAACGAGAAGTACTTTCATTCATCAAAGTAGTAGTAACAACAGTGTTCAAAACAAATAAACCATCAACTAAATATCCTTTCTCAACAAAGTCACTATTTTTTGTCGTGATAACCTTGTCAGCCTTAAACACAATTCTAAACTCAACCCTGTTCAACAGACTTCCAGACACTAAGTTCCTACGTAGGGAAGGCATATACAAAATATCACTTAAGGATAAACTTTTTCTAGAGGTAAGTTTTGAGATAACCTTCCCTTTTCCAAGTACTCCAGCAGTGGTGAAATTGTTGGGATTTTTGTCCTAATCTCGTGTTTGTAAATTACTGTTTGAAATTAATAAGAGTTATTTATTTCATTACTTTGTGTCTCACAATATTTATAAACTTTTCCAATAAACTAAGCTCCAGGGTCATTGAATTTATGAGAGAACTAGAACTTGAACGGTGTGTAGTGGACACACAGGGAGGATCACGTTCGAGTTAATGACCCGAACAGCTTCATGATGATATGGATAAGGTTGGAGACCTAATCCTGAATACACTGTGGATGCGGCCCGCTTTGTATTAGATACAAACGAGGTGATCTGACTCGTTCATGTGGTTGACATGCGAGTGGGGGCATCCTGTGCAATGAGATTGTACAAGACCGGACCGTGAATTATTAGACCTCATCGATGTAACACCGCTGATGTAGTGAAGGGACTAATAACTTCGTGAGATGACCATTAGTGACTCGACACGAATCCGAGCGTGTTACGGACTCGCATCTGCGGGGTCCGTCTCTTTGACTAGTACGGGTGAGGGTGGTCACGATTACTCGCCCAATATGCCTATCTTCTCAGGGACAGGACCAAGTATGGAGCTGGGAACTTAACTACGCGAGATGGAATTCACTCGTTCCCGCCTTTAAGGAAACTAGAGTGGTTGTTCCCTTAAGTGTTGTCTCTAGGGCTTGGACAACAGGCACCCACTCTCTCACTGGCACGAGAGAGTTGTTGTGTATGGTTGGACCATTACAACGTTGTTGTTCATTAGAGAAGCAGTGAGGACTTAAGGAAAAAGAGGTAGACACAGGGGTAAAATGGTAATTTGACCCAACCGTGTCTACGAACAACTTGTGAAGGGTCGACTCATGGGCATTGGTTATATCAGCGAACACGTAATATTCTGCACTGACGGGAGTGCACCTACGGGCTATAGTGGAGTGTTACCGTAGCTAATGAATGTTGATTAACCGGGTCAAAGAGTTTGACAGGTTAATCTCGGATCATTGGAGCCAAATCACGTGTAGGTCCATTAGGTCCCTCGGTTGGCTCAATCAAGTTAAAAGAAGGGTTTTTGTTTTGGTATGAAATTGAAGTGTTCAATTTCACTTAAAGGGTATTTATGTCATTTATATGAGATATGAATGATATAATATATAGTTTAATATGAATGAGATTCATAATAAACTATAGGTTAGCCTAATTGTTGAATTAGAGCTAATTGGAGAAATTAATTGAGAGAAATTAAATTGGATGTGATTCAATTTAATTAATCCACAATTATTGCAAATGTGATTTGCAATATGAGATATGAGATATCTTATATTATGTGGTTATGCAAATGAGATTTGCATAACCTATGATTGTGGTAAAGTGGTAATAATGTGGAGGTTTTAACTCCATGATTATTCCACTATATAATCCCTTCTTGCAAGAAGGAAATTAAGCCAATCTCTCATTTTTTGGATTCTCACCCAAAAAGAAGAGAATTCTCTCTCATTTTCTCTCAACTCTCCTCCCTCTCCAAAACACAAAGAGTCCCACAACTCTCCTTCTTTCCAAAGGAAGAACAACAGAGACTCCAAGTGGTTGTGTTCGGGTTTCGTTCGAGAGAAGACTTTGTTGAGTTTGAGAAGCACGAAGCGTTCGTGATCAAGGAAGGATTTTAGAAGAACCGTCTACAACAAGTAAGTATGTTCTTCTTGCTGTAAATTTCTTCCTTTCTAGCATGTTTAGCCTAGATCTAATAGTTAGATTGTTTTGATAAAATTCGAGTAGCATAATGATACCATGACGATTCCATCGTCTTCCGCTGCGCGGGGATTCTCATTCCCTTCAATTGGTATCATAGCCATTTCGATGGTTCTTCATTATGCACTGTTTTTGTTAAAATAGGTGGATACTTTACTTTGAATTCATGAGATGAATGTTGGTTTGCAATTTTGGATGTTTCGGTTTTTTTGGCACTTTTAGATTTACAATTTATGTTGATGAGATCAATGTAAGAGCCCGTTGTTTTTGGGCATTTTGTTGTGAATCGAGTCTGTAAGTCTGGGTCGTTCGTGGCAAGAGTTGCCGTGTAGAAGACGGAGCGGAAACAGGCGAAAATCGATGAAGAACAGCAAAGGTGTTTGTTGTTCTGTCGATGGCGTTGAGACGCCGTTTCATCGCCTGCCTCAACGCTATCTCGCGGCGCGGCGCCGGCTTGGGCTGCAGAGCGGCGTTAACGCTAGGTGTAGCGCTGCAACGCCACGACGTGGAGCACGCCGCCTCAACGCCGACGCGGCGGCGGCGTAACGCCCGCCACTGGCGTTGCAACGCCACACGCGTAGTGGGCAGTTCGCAGACGTGGGCGGTTTTTCATGTTGATGGGGCAATTTGCACGTTTTATTTTCTTTATTTTTATTTGTAAAATGTATTAAATTCATTTATTTAATTATTTTGTTAAATAATATTAATATAAGTGTTATGTTAATGTTATTTAATTAAATAATTACCCCTAGGTGCCAAAAACCGGTCTAATTTTGCTATTTAATTATTTTATGCATGAGATGTATGATTTAATTAAACTCTATGTGCATATTGTATGTCATATAGATTTAAAATCTCACCTTAGGTTAAACATTTCGTGCATCATTTATATTATAAGAGTTATAATATATAGTTTGCATGATAGGTTATATTATAAGAGTTATAATATAATTAAATGCATGTTTAATTTAATTAATATAAGTGTTATATTTTTTAGATTAAAGCATGCTCATGCATTTATATTCATGTGATGAATTATATTATGTTATAGTACATAGTTATTCATGTGATGAATGATCAAGCACTATAACATAGAAATGCATGCAACCTAAGTTAATTATTAGTTTTAAAGAGGTTAGAACTTGAATAATTAGACTTAGGTTTTCTATTTTCAAATGAGATTAGAAATTAGGAAATCAAAGTTTAGTCTATGAATGGAGACTGATTAGTAACTTTGTCTAAGGAAGGTTTTGTCTAAGGCTGGGGTATTTAAGTTGACGCTTGCTGAACACCCCTACCTGGAAACCGACTTGGGAGTGAATTCGGTCCGGAGATTCTAAGATTATACTTATCGTGAGTGCCGCTAATTAAAAGTGTTTTAATTACTCATATAGACCTAAGTTATAATGTGATTATAGACTTAGGTTAATACCATATAAGAGTTATATTGGTAGACTTAGGTAAATTTTAGCCAGTTTATCTAGGTCAATCCCTATTAAAATTAAAGTGCTTAGTGGGAGGAAATAAAGTGTATGAGATACATTTAGATTTCCATCCACAAATCTCCGTTAAGTCCGCACCGTGAGATCTATACTCGACCTCGTGGCGCAAATGGGAGCGTCTCCCTTCGGGTGACATTTGTATAGGTCAATATCATCGTGGATGGAGAGAGTACTTATAGTGAGTGGGAGCGGGACTTGTGAAAACGAGACCCACGGTCTCTTCTTTCGATTCACACCGTGAGACCCCTATGATCCGCCTGCTAGTTTGGCCTGGACCAGACAATCCCTTCAGAGGGCCTGATCATGGGAGTCGGAACACCGTGAATTTCCAGAAAGGATCTGATTTCTGGTTGGTTTTCCTTCTTGGTTCACCCTTCGGTGGCTATTGTTTGGACGGATGCTTGGAAACTTAAAGATTGAGGGTGACACTCACAGAATTCGTTAAGTGTCAATGAATTCGACCGAACAATGGTAGTTGGACGCCTAATGGAATAAGAGTTATTCTGGGATTAGGGTCTGATCGAGAAAGTCTCGTCCTAGAAGAGAAGTGTTTTGTTCACCCTTCGGTGGTAGTCATTCTAAACCTTTAGGGTATCATTGCAAATTTTTTAATGACGTAGGGATCATGAAACAATTTTTCCTAAAACTTGATTGGATTTCAAAAGTTTTTTGCGAGACTAACACAAAGTTTTCTTAATTTTTCAGCTTAAAACATGTCTAGCGCAATAATAGCTCTACTCGCCTCCAATAAATTAGTGGGAGATAATTACCAAAGTTGGAAAAACAACATTAACACAATTTTGGTAACTGACGACATTAAGTTCGTGCTGTCTTAGGAGTGTCCTCAGATGTCGGGCTCGACAACGTCGCGAAGTGTTCGCGATGCATATGATCGGTGGATCAGGGCCAATGAAAAGGCCAAGGTCTACATTATTTCCAGCATGTCTGATGGATTGGCAAAGAAGCATGAGTTGATGGTCTCCGCCAAGGAGATCATGGAGTCCTTGCAGAAATGTTTGGACAACGATCCTTCAGTCCGGCATGACTCGCTCAAATACGTCTTCAACGCACGGATGAAGGACGGGTCGTCTGTCCGTGAACATGTTCTAGACATGATGACCCACTTTAATCTGGCTGAGATGAATGGGGCTTCGATCGACGAGTCGAGCCAAGTCAATTTTATACTGGAGACTCTTCCGAAGAGTTTCCTTCAGTTTCGTAGCAATGATGTTATGAACAAAATTAGCTACACTCTGACTACCCTCCTCAATGAGCTACAGAATTTCCAGTCCTTGAATAGGGTCAAGGAATCTGAGGCAAATGTTGCCTACAGGTCTTATCACAGGGGTTCGACCTCTGGGATGAAACCTGTTGCTCCTTCACGCCCGAAAGGGAAGAAGCGGATGAAGAGGGGTAAAACTGAGCGAGGTGCCGCCCACAAGGGCAAGAAGGTCAAGGACGTTGCAGAGAAAGGAAAGTGTTTCCACTGCAATGGGAGCAGACACTGGAAGAGGAACTGTCCCAAATTCCTGGCCGAGAGGAAGAATCAAGGTAAATGTGATTTACTTGTGACAGAAACTTGTTTAGTGGAGAGTAGTGACTCTGCCTGGATATTGGATTCGAGTGCCACTAACCATGTTTGTTCTTCTTTTCGAGGATTGATTCTCGCGTGCCATTTGCAAGACGGTGAGGTGACTCTACGGGTTGGATGCGGGAGCTTGTCTCTGCTGCAGCGATCGGCACGGTGAAACTACATTTTGGCAGGAACTACATTTTGTTGGACAATTTGTACATAGTTCCAGGGTTTACTAGAAACCTAGTTTCTATTTCTTGTCTAATTGAACAATGTATATCTGTTTCCTTTGAATCTAGTAAAGCGTTTATTTCTTTCAAAGGCAATCTTATTTGTTCTACTTCACTTGAGCATATTCTGTATGTTTTGAAACCTAATTCGGTCAAAAGTATTTTGAATACTGAATTATTTAAAACTGCAGAAATACGAACTAAGAAAGCGAAAGTTTCTCCTAAGGAAAATGCCCATCTTTGGCATCTACGGTTAGGCCACATTAATCTCAATAAAATTAAGAAATGTGTGAGTCATGCCTTGAGGGCAAGATGACCAAACGTCCTTTTAGTGGAAAAGGATATAGAGCCAAAGAGCCTTTTGAGTTAGTACATTCTGACCTCTGTGGTCCGATGAATATTAAAGCTCGGGCGGTTATGAGTATTTCGTGTCTTTCATAGACGATTACTCCATATATGGGTATATTTACCTAATGCACAAGAAATCTGAAACTCTTGAAAAGTTCAAGGAGTACAAGACTAAGGTTGAGAACCTCTTAGATAAATCGCTTAAAACACTTCGATCGGATCGAGGTGGAGAGTACATGGACACTGAATTCCAGGACTATATGATAGAACACGGAATTACGTCCCAACTCTCAGCACCTGGTATGCCACAGCAAAATGGTGTACCGGAGAGGAGAAACAGAACCTTGTTGGACATGGTTCGGTCGATGATGAGCTATGCTCGTCTCCCTGACTCTTTTTGGGGTTACGCAGTGGAGACTGCGGTCTATATTTTGAACAACGTTCCGTCGAAGAGTGTTTGTGAAACACCTTTCGAGCTCTGGAGTGGACGTAAAGGCAGTTTACATCACTTCAGAATTTGGGGATGCCCGGCCACGTGTTGGTGTCAAACCCGAAAAAGTTGGAACCCCGTTCGAAATTGTGCCTATTCGTAGGTTACCCTAAAGAGACTAGGGGTGTTCTGTTTTACGATCCTAAGGAAAATAGGGTGCTTGTGTCGACAAACGCCACTTTCCTAGAGGAAGACCACATCAGGGATCATTTACTAAGGAGTAAAATTGTGTTAAATGAAATGGACAGTACATGAGCAAGAGTTGCTGATGGGGCTGGTACGTTAACAAGTGTTGTTGATCCTAGCACGTCTAGTCAAATCCGTTTCCAAGCGTTGGGAATGTCTCGACGTAGTGGGAGGACTGTGAGACAGCCTAATCGCTACATGGATTTAGCTAAAACCTCAGTTGTCGCTCTTGATGATGACTGTGAGGATCCATTGACCTATGATCAGGCAATGGTTGATGTTGACAATGACGAATGGATTAAAGCTATGGACCAATAAATGGAATCTATGTACTTCAATTCTGTCTGGGAGCTTGTGGATCAACCGGATGGGGTAAAAGCTATTGGCTGCAAATGGATCTACAAGCGTAAACGTGGCGTAGATGGGAAGGTGCAGACCTTCAAACCCCGACTAGTGGCAAAGGGTTTTACCCAGGTTGAAGGGGTTGACTATGAGGAAACCTTTTCACCTGTTGCCATGGTAAAGTCGATCAGATCCTTCTCCGCCATTGTCGCGTATTATGACTACGCAGGTATGGCGGATGGACGCCAAGACGACCTTTACGAATGGCAAACTTGATGAGACCATCTACATGGACCAACCCAAAGGGTTCATTGCCCAAGGCCAAGAGCAAAAGGTTTGTCGGCTTCATAGGTCAATTTATGGACTGAAACAGGCTTCGAGGTCTTGGAATATAAGGTTTGATGAGGCGATCAAATCTTATGGCTTTGATCAAAATGTCGACGAGCCTTGTGTTTACAAGAAAATCGTTGACAAAATTGTCGCATTTTTGGTGTTGTATGTGGACGATATTCTTCTCATTGGGAATGAGGCAGAATTTCTTACTGACGTTAAGAAGTGGCTAGCTTCGCAATTCCAAATGAAAGATTTGGGAGAAGCTCAGTATGTTCTAGATATCCGCATTGTCGAGTAAGGAAGAAAAGAACGCTAGCCTTGTCTCAAGCGCCTTATATTGACAAGATGTTATCTAGATATAAGATGCAGAACTCCAAGAAGGGCTTGCTACCTTTCAGGCATGGGGTTCACTTGTCTAAGGATCAGTGTCCTAAGACTCCTCAAGATGTTGAGGATATGAGACGGATTCCATATGCTTCGACTGTAGGGAACCTAATGTATGCCATGATGTGTACTAGGCCCGACATCTGTTATGCAGTAGGAATTGTCGATGAGATATCGGTCCAATCCAAGATTAGATCACTTTGGCGGTAGTAAAGGCAATCCTTAAGTATCTTAGGAGAACGAGGAACTATAGCTTAGTGTATGGCAGTGGGGATTTGATCCTTACGGGATACACGGATTCGACTTTCGATCGATGAGGATTCTAGGAAATCCCACTTGGGTCGACGCCCGTTCGAATGGAGGAGGCGAGTTTGGCGAAGCATCAGCGAGGATGCATCGCTGATTCCACTATGGAAGCGGAGTATGTTGCGGCCTGTGAAGCTGCAAAGGAAGTTGTTTGGCTTAGGAAGTTCATGACGGATTTGGAAGTTGTTCCAAATATGAACTTGTCGATCACAATCGCTGCGTGATAACAGTGGTGCAGTAGCCAACTCACGTGAGCCTCGGAGCCATAAGAGAGGCAAACACATTGAGCGCAAGTATCATCTGATACGGGAGATTGTGCACCGCGGGACGTAATAGTCACGCAGATAGCATCGGAGCACAACGTAGCTGATCCATTTACAAAGCCCCTCACGACTAAGGTGTTTGAGGGTCACCTAGAGAGTCTAGGTCTTCGAGAGCTTCCTGACTAGGGCAAGTGGGAGATGTGTAAATGGGTATTCAATGCCCTAGTTTATTGTATTACTTCATTGTAATTTTTGTACATTTCAGAAATGCATTTTCTCCACTAGCTTAGTCCAAGTGGGAGTTTGTTGGGATTTTTGTCCTAATCTCGTATTTGTAAATTACTGTTTGAAATTAATAAGAGTTATTTATTTCATTACTTTGTGTCTCGAAATATTTATAAACTTTTCCAATAAACTAAGCTCTAGGGTCATTGAATTTATGAGAGAACTAGAACTTGAAAGGTGTGTAGTGGACACACAGGGAGGATCACGTTCGAGTTAATGACTCGAACGGTCTACAGTATATGTATAGGATTGGAGACCTAATCCTGAATACACTGTGGATGCGGCCCGCTTTGTATTAGATACAAACGAGGTGATCTGACTCGTTCATGTGGTTGACATGCGAGTGGGGGCATCCTGTGCAATGAGATTGTACAAGACTGGACCGTGAATTATTAGACCTACTGATGTAACACCGTTGACAGTAAGGACTAATAACTTCATAGATGACCATTAGTGACTCGACCTGAATCTTGAGCGTGTTACGGACTCCTGTCAGCGGGGGTCTGTCCTTTGACTAGTACGGGTGAGGGTGGTCATAGTTACTCGCCCAATATGCCGATCTTCTCAGGGACAGGACCAAGTAGGGAGTTGGGAGCTTAACTACGCGAGATGGAATTCACTCGTTCCCGTCTTTAGGGAAACTAGAGGGGTTGTTCCCTTAAGTGTTGTCTCTAGGGCTTGGACAACGGGCGCTCACCTTCTCACTGGCCCGAGAAGGGTGTTGTGTATGGTTGGACCATCACAATATGTTGTTCATTAGAGGAGCAATGGAGACTTAAGGAACAAGAGCTAGACACAGGGGTAAAACGATAATTTGACCCAGCCGTGTCTACGAACAACCTGTGAAGGGTCGACTCATGGGCATTGGTTATATCGGTGGACACGTAATATTGCCGCGTGAGCGACGGAGTGCAAACTACGGGCTATAGTGGAGTGTTACCGTAGCTAATGAATGTTGATGAACCGGGTCAAAGAGTTTGACAGGTTAATCTCGTATCATTGGAGCTCGTCACTGTAGGTCCATTAGGTCCCTCGGTTGGCTCAATCTGGGTTAAAAGAAGGATTTTTGTTTTGGTATGAAATTGAAGTGTTCAATTTCACTTAAAGGGTATTTATGTCATTTATATGAGATATGAATGTGAATGAGATTCATAATAAACTATAGGTTAGCCTAATTGTTGAATTAGGGCTAATTGGAGAAATTAATTGAGAGAAATTAAATTGGATGTGATTCAATTTAATTAATCCACAATTATTGCAAATGTGATTTGCAATATGAGATATGAGATATCTTATATTATGTGGTTATGCAAATGAGATTTGCATAACCTATGGTTGTGGTAAAGTGGTAATAATGTGGAGGTTTTAACTCCATGATTATTCCACTATATAATCCCTTCTTGCAAGAAGGAAATTAAGCCAATCTCTCATTTTTTGGATTCTCACCCAAAAAGAAGAGAATTCTCTCTCATTTTCTCTCAACTCTCATCCCTCTCCAAAACACAAAGAGTCCCACAACTCTCCTCCTTTCCAAAGGAAGAACAACCGAGACTCCAAGTGGTTGTGTTCGGGTTTCGTTCGAGAGAAGACTTTGTTGAGTTTGAGAAGCACGAAGCGTTCGTGATCAAGGAAGGATTTTAGAAGAACCGTCTACAACATGTAACTATGTTCTTCTTGATGTAAATTTCTTCCTTTCTAGCATGTTTAGCCTAGATCTAATAGTTAGATCGTTTAGACAAAATTCCAGTAGCATAATGATACCATGACGATTCCATCGTCTTCCGCTGCGCGGGGATTCTCATTCCCTTCAGAAATTGCTCATGAACACACACTCGCCGTCAGCACAATCCCGGTAGTCATGAAATAGCTCTTGATTTGAACAAAAATGTCTCAAAGCTCTAGTGTCAATAATCCAGTCAGACTTGTTCTCCACTAAGTTGGCTTTTACGACAACATAACAAAAATGATGTCATCTTGCTCAACAAGGTTGGCCTGTGGAACAGGTCTCTGATCTGGTTTTTCTTTCCTCTGGTTGCACTAATAGGAATTGTGTCTAATTTTTCTGCAAACATAATAAATCAGCTTGGACTTCTCACTTTTTCCATTAGAAGCCTTAAACTGATGTCCTTTCTTTTCTTATGTTTTGTCTTTAGTAGCTTGTTTTCATTTGTTCTTAAACTTATCTTTTATTACAACAAATGACTAAAAATGTTAGCATTAACATAATTCAAGGATTGAGATTTTAGGTGATCTTTCTACATGTTGGCTTCTTTAGTGCACATATGGCAGATTAGTTCTTGCAAGGTCAGGTCCTTCTTTTTGTGTTTCAGGTGGTTGCAATAGTCACTCCAGGAAGGAGAAAACTTCTCGAGCAGTACATTCGCTTGAAGGATTTCACACATCTTCATGCCTTTCAGTCAATACATTAGCCACCAATTTTCGTACTCGTGAATCTGCTCAATAACTGGTTTATCATCTATCATCTGGAATTGAAACCATTTTCCAAAAACGTATTTCCTTCTTCCTACATCATCTTTACCATATCTGGATATATCCTAAATTACATTTGTAGACTTTTAGATGACAAAGAGATCGAATAGCGAGTCGATCATGAGGTTCAAGAGATGGTTGTGGATTGTCTTGTTGTCTTTCTCACACTTATCAGAGTCGTCATCAATAAGTTATTTTGATTGGAAAGAATTTGCATTGGCAGACATCGGATAAACCTCGACAACAATGATGGACTTCTTTGGATTTGTAATGGCTACAACATTAGTTCCCTTTGATATGTCAGAGGACGTAGTCGACCTCCAGTTGTTCAAAGATGATCAACAGCTCTTGCGATCAACGACGATAGTTGGATCCGTCCAGCGGTTCCAATTTTGATAAATCTGGCAGCACCTTTCTAGATTCGATCATTGACATGGTAAGTTACTTTCAACTTGAAAATAAAAGATGTTGAACTGATCGTTGTTATGTCATGGAGGACCAATGCCTTGAAAGCAATTTCGGCATGACCACTGTGCTAAATCGTCTAAGTCGGTTGCTTCCCAATGTTAACACAACATCCTTCACAGACGTGCACTCGTCAATGAAAGATTGGAATCAAGACGAAAACAATGCTTAGAAATTGGAGAAGAAGATGAGAAATCAAACATCTATAAAAACTTCTTTTGTAAGAAACCAGATTTAGATCTCTCCATACCATTCAATGAGAAAAAATATTTTTAGAATTAAACTTGGAAAAAAAAACGTTTTTTAGATCTAGATCTCACATTTTACAAAAAACAATAAAAGCAAACGTTTTAAAAAAAAACTTAAGAGGAAAAAGAAATAAAAATTATTTTCTTTTAAAAAAAAATGTGTAAGGAGGTACTTTAATACCACTTCATCCATTGTTTACCAACTCATATTTAGGCTATGTAATATAAACTACTTCCAGTTCTTTAAACTTTCCAATGTGGGACGATAGTTTTCCATTTCCTATGTGACTTTTGGCCCAAGACCCAAGTCATTCCCAACATGTATTTCTTTGTTCTGTCATCTATCTCTTACAAATGTTTCAAAATTCAAGTCAAGTTTTATGAACTAAAATAAATAGTTTAGAAAATTTCTAAATTTTTTTTTGTGGAATTTAATTAAGCATTCAAATGTTTCCTTAAGAAGATAAAAACCTATGTAAAAAATTCTGAGAAAATTTAAAAGCTAAATATCAAAAAATTGTAGCCCGTTTGATAATCATTTAGGTCTCGTTTGATAACCATTTGGTTTTTATTTTTTATTTTTAAAAATTATGCTTGTTTTTCTACAATTTGTCTTCATCTTCTCTTCAATGATTTTCAACTTTTTTGAGGTACCATTAAATAACTAACCAAATTTCAAAAACAAAAACTTAGCATGGTTTTTGAAAACATATGTACAAAGTAGATAAGAAAACATAGAAATCCATTAGTAGAAGTAATATTTTGGGCTTAATTTTCAAAAATAAAAAACTAAAAACTAATGCCCTGTTTGATAACCATTTAGTTTTTTGTTTTTCATTTTTGAAAATTGTTCTTTTTTTCCACTATTTCTCTACAATAGTTTTCATCTCGTTCTAATATTTCTTAAGAAAATACTTGAATTACTAGCTAAATTCCAAAAATAAAAATACGTTTTTGGAAACTATTTTTTTTAGTTTTCAAAACTTGGCTTGGTTTTTGAAAACACATCTAATAAGAAAACATGAAAATCCAGGGGTGGAAATAGTATTTAAAGATTTAATTTTCAAAAACCAAATGATTATCAAACGAGACCCAAATGATTATCAAAAGGGATCTTAGTTTTTAGTTTTTCATTTTTTAAAAGTACGCTTTTTTTTCTCCCAATTTCTCTATAATGGTTTTTATCTCTCTTAAGGAAACATTTGGCTAAAACTCAAATGGTTATCAAACAGAGTCTAAAAAATTGTTATCCAATAGAATCTAAATTGTTATTAACTTGGCCTAAAGAACTCATAATAAATTAACAGGTGTACTTAAACCGGCTTAGATTTTACAAACTAAAAATTTATTCTCAATTTCAAGTTGTTTTAATCATTGAGATATAATCAAATTTATTGAAGTTCTATGTTTCTCATTCTTCAAAACAAAACAGTAAAATTTCACATATTAATTTTGTGTCCTTCTTGTTGGTTCCCTTTTAAAAATATAAAATTAAAAACAAAATGATTATCTGTTGAAACACACCCTCTATTTAAGAGATCCATATTTTCCTATAGGAAATGTAAAGAGATAAAAAAAAAATTAAGTGGTCAACTTACATTTTTTTAAAAAGGAAGCTTTTTAGTGATACTCACATCCAGGACTCCAAATTTGATGTGTCTACTTCTTTAATAAAAATAGACCTATAAAGTGAATTTTTAGGTCAACAAAGTATTAATTTAATAGTCAAACATTGCCAAGTACATTGAAGGACAACTTGCCAAAAGATGTTGACCTAATGAATACCAGTCCAATTACATATTAAACAACCTAACTACAAACAAAAGTAGGGGCAGTTCTATCTTAATTTTTTGCCATAGTTTAACAAATTATTTCCATAGAACTTCTTCCCTTTGTGATGCATAGAGATTTAAGATTCTCTAATGTTAGTTTGCAACGATTGTTGAACATTGATGGTTATATTGATGGAAGCTTTTGAATCTTTCCAAAGAAGTTAAATTGAAGCATCTCATTTCTGAATCATTTAAATATGAATACACAATATGAAAATCAAATCTAGAAAAAAAAAACATGGATCACACAAGACATAAATAATGGAAGGCCATCGTTTGAACGTAGTGACGATCTTCATTTGGCCATCTCTTTATTGATATGAGTATCTGCAAGAATTTATAAGATTACGTGAATATAGATCTAATAAAACATTATTTTTAAACAATAGTATGTAGAAATAAAAGGCAATATCTTAATATATATAAAAGAAAGATTTGCATTTATATAAAAAAAATAAATAAATAAATAATAACTTACCTTCATGTAGTAGTATAAAGCTTATCAATCTAATAGTGGTAAGGAGGTGGTGGAGGTGAGGCATAGATGTAGTCATTCTTGGATGGTGGTGGAGACTTGTATTCGTAGTCCTTCTTGGGAGGTGGAGGAGACTTGTACTCGTAGTCCTTCTTGGGGGGTGGAGGAGACTTGTACTCGTAGTCCTTCTTGGGCGTTGGTGGAGACTTGTACTCGTAGTCCTTCTTCGGTGGTGGAGGAGACTTGTATTCGTAGTCCTTCTTGGGAGGTGGTGGAGACTTGTACTCGTAGTCCTTCTTGGGGGGTGGAGGAGACTTGTACTCGTAGTCCTTCTTGGGAGGTGGTGGAGACTTGTATTCATAGTCCTTCTTGGGAGGTGGTGGAGACTTGTACTCGTAGTCCTTCTTGGGGGTGGAGGAGACTTGTACTCGTAGTCCTTCTTGGGGGGTGGAGGAGATTTGTACTCGTAGTCCTTCTTGGGAGGTGGTGGAGACTTGTATTCATAGTCCTTCTTGGGAGGTGGTGGAGACTTGTACTCGTAGTCCTTCTTGGGGGGTGGAGGAGACTTGTACTCGTAGTCCTTCTTGGGCGGTGTAGGAGATTTGTACTCGTAGTCCTTCTTGGGAGGTGGTGGAGACTTGTACTCGTAGTCTTTCTTGGGTGGTGGAGGAGACTTGTATTCGTAGTCCTTCTTGGGAGGTGGAGGAGACTTGTACTCGTAGTCCTTCTTGGGAGGTGGAGGAGACTTGTACTCGTAGTCCTTCTTGGGAGGTGGTGGGGACTTGTACTCGTAGTCTTTCTTGGGTGGTGGTGGAGACTTGTACTCGTAGTCCTTCTTGGGTGGTGGTGGGGACTTGTACTCGTAGTCCTTCTTTGGTGGTGGAGGGGTTTTGTACTCGTAGTCCTTCTTCGGTGGTGGTGGAGACTTGTACTCGTAGTCCTTCTTCGGTGGTGGTGGAGACTTGTACTCGTAGTCCTTCTTCGGTGGTGGTGGAGATTTGTACTCGTAGTCTTTCCTTGGTGGTGGTGGGGACTTGTACTCATAGTTTTTCTTGGGTGGTGGTGGGGACTTGTACTCGTAGTCCTTCTTCGGTGGTGGTGGAGATTTGTACTCATAGTCCTTCTTTGGTGGTGGAGGAGACTTGTACTCGTAGTCCTTCTTTGGTGGTGGAGGAGATTTGTACTCGTAGTCCTTCTTCGGTGGTGGTGGGGACTTGTACTCATAGTCATTCTTGGGTGGTGGTGGAGACTTGTACTCGTAGTCTTTCTTGGGTGGTGGTGGAGATTTGTACTCGTAGTCCTTTTTGGGTGGTGGGGGAGACTTGTACTCGTAGTCTTTCTTTGGTGGAGGTGGAGATTTGTACTCATAGTCTTTTTTTGGTGGTGGTGACGACTTGTAAACAGGTGGTGGAGGAGAATGGTAAACAGGAGGTGGAGGAGAATAATAAACCGGAGGAGGTGGAGATTTATATTCATACTTAGGTGGCGGTGGAGAGTAATAAACTGGAGATGGTGGTGATTTATACTCGTACTTCTTTGGTGGGGGAGGAGAATGGTAAACAGGAGGTGGTGGAGAGTGATAAACTGGAGGTGGTGGTGAATAGTAAGGAGGTGGTGGAGAATTGTATGCATAGTAAGGAGGTGGTGGAGAAGAATAGAGGTAATCAGCGGCAAACACCGATGGCAAACTCAGAGTCGCCACCATAATTGTGGCCACAAGATAGGCCATTGAAGACCTAGACTTCCCCATTTTGTTTGATCAATGGAATTTTTGTTCTGCCTTCAAAACCAATGCCTTCCGTCCCTTTATATAGCTTCCACTCTTGCTCCTTCAAGGCTGCCAAATCATGGTCACAAGGTATTAAATATTATATTTATTTTGCACCTAATCTTCGTGGAAAGTGCAATATATTGACAAATGAGTCTGGCAATTATACTATTCAAATTTGGATTTGATTATAAAATTATATATAAATTTATAACCATAATCTTTGGTTTGAAATTTTCCTCTCATGTTATTTGTGACCTAGCCAGTTTTTATATTGTATTATATTAATTTTAAGAACAATTGATCATCAAAATTTTGACCTTGTAAAAATAGGGCGAATTCTTTTAAAAAAAAATGCATGGAAAGCTAGCTGTATAGCCCAACATGAATGCAAATATGAATTTTCCAAATTTCACAATTTTGAAACTTTCAATGTGTCAATTATGGTCGAATTAATGTTGATAGGTAATAAATAATTTTGTAGAAATTTGAACTTAAGACTTTTACTTTATGTTTTTCGTATAGAATTTCCACTAAACCCATAACAAAGTTATTAAGTATAAATGTTTATTTTATATATATATATATATAGTAATAAGTTTTTTAACATGTTACTTGTAAAGAAATGAAATTATATTTCTTCTTTTGTTGTCTAATGTTTTTAAAAAAATATATATTTTTACATGTCATCAGCAAATATTTCAAAAACAGACATTGTTGGAAACCAACTTTGTGAAGTATGATGCAGATTTTGACAGTCTTAGTCTTTAATTAGATAAATAGATTAATGACATAATTTGTTTAGTCAATTACAGACTTACAGTACAGCATTAGGATGGAGGTTTTTTGGGTAGAAAATAGAGTTTTAATTTCTCATGTATTTATTTCTTTTATTTCTTTAACCTAGGAAAATCAGCTAAAATTCTTAAATGTTTGTCATATTTTATTTTCATTATTTAGAATTATAGTACTTTTCAATAGGTTTGATATGTTAAATTGTTCAATATTAAAAAAAACCTATTAATAGTAATCATTAAATTTATGAATTATTAAAAGAACTTATTTCAAATGAAATTATTAATAGTACATATTTAATTGAATGAAACATAGTAATTAAGAATTTAATTATGTAATTTTAATTTTATTCTTAATATTATATTCTACAATATATTCTACAAGAGTAATACATATAGAACCAGATATTTTAGATGTTTTTGTAACTCTTTCAAAAACATTGATTCATGCATTTTATGAGACTAGATTTGTTAAGTTTGGGATTAGAAAAATCAGAATCACTTGTGTTTGGATTTATAAAAAATAATTGATTATAAAAATTAGTAAAGTTAACATATAGTGTTTAAAAAAAAGTTTCATAAGATTGGACGGTATAACTTTAATCTATATTTAATTATGAAGGTGAGATAAACCGACATGTTAAAACTATTTTGACATATATTAAAAAAACGTATTTTTAACCTAACTAAAATTAATTTAGACAACCAAAACAAGATTTTTTAATATTTCATTTATTTTGTACGATATAATAGAAATGTCGATTCACCGATATCGATGTCGAACCCATGGACCTGTGAAAATATCGATGAAAATGTCGACATGTCGACCGAAATTTAATAACATGAATAACATATAAAAGCAGGGGTTAAAAAAACATAAAAAATAGTTACAGTATTTTATGAGAAAGAAATGTATTGTGCTTTTAAATCAAATCAAATATTTGACCAAATACATTCAAAACTATTTTAAAAAAACTATAGCAAATTAAATATATCAAAGTAATTTATTATAAAGGATTTTCATTACAATACTTCGACATAGACTAAACTTAAATGAATGGTTAGAACTTAGAACTTAGTTCATAAATAATATTTTTCTTCATATTTTTAAAACATTGAAAAAGAAGAACGAACAACGATATTTTAATCCACTTGGCTAGAAACTGAAAATAAATAATAAAAATCGGGAAAACAAAAATGTTACCCAACCGCCCACGTGGCAGGTAAAACCATGTCAAAAAGATTTGTTCAAAGCTTTTGAGAGTTGGTGGTGAGAAGGAGAGGATTTTTAAAACAACCGTACGAATTGTCACAAAATGTACAACGATTTAATCATTAAAATTACAAGTCCAATATTTAGGTAATAGAATTACCGTAATATATGTTTCAAAAAAAAAATCGTAATATTGTTCGTAGTACTTTCTGACACGTTCCCAGCACGTGCGGGAATTTTGAAGAAACGTGTGAATATTGAACTTGTATGTTAACTTTTTCTTATGGTTGTTGTAATTTTAACTAACCTTATCATGGGGTTTTTTTTCCTTTTGGCTGCTTTTATGGATAACCTAATTTAATCAAACCCACATTTTTTTTCATAAAATAATATATTATTTTTTTCATAAAATAATATTTATGAAAGAGCAAGTTCATGGAGGGAATAATCGGAACGATAGTTTGAATTCTATTTTATTATAAATTTTCCAACACTTGTTTCATTTTTGTTTAAATTACAAATTTGTTCCATATACAAAAAGTTAGAATTTAATTCCAAGTTAGAATTTCTCACCAAGTTTGATAAAGTCCTGACAAAATTTAATTAAGAGAGTTTTTAACTTATCAAACCATAAGAACTATTTATGAGGTTTTATCAAACTATAAGGATAAAATTTATTTGTTCTTTAAAATTATAAGAAATGAATTCTAAATTTCTTCAAATCATAGAAACTAAATTTGTAATTTAATTTTTATATTTTAATAATAATAATTAATTGGTAGTCTTTGGAGAAAAAATCAATTTATATGCTTAAACTTTAGGATTGTATTAATAAAACTCATAAACTAATAATATTATCAATTTAAACTCCGAACTTTAATAAATGTATCAATTTACACCCTCTATCAAATTTCATTGGAATTTTCATAAGTGAATCAATTTACACCATCTGTGTCAATTAATTGACGATTTTCAAAACGAGGGTCTAAATTTTTCTAAGAAGTCAACACACGTGAGAAATTGATGCATGAACAACTTTCAGATTGAAGATCTAATCTAATTCACTCATAATTGTTTAGGAGTTTCATTGATAGAATTATAAGTTTGCACACTTGTAAAGTAACGTTTTTCATACAAAATGTAACCGAGGATAAAAATTGATAGACTTGTGAAAGTTCATGATTTAAATTGTTGATACAATTATTAGTTTAGAATTTTTATTGATATATACAACCTCAAAGTTTAGAGGTATAAATTGATTTTTTTACTTCTTTTTTATTATTGTTATTTGCAAATATGTATTTTTTAAAAGTAATTGTGAATATATCGTTGATTTTTAAAAACTTAATTGCAAATTTGGGTACCTACCATTTGGGCATATATAAGGTTCAATCTAGTTTCTATGTAGTTTTAAAAAGTTTCCATTTTTAGTTTCCATGATTTGGGACTAGTTTTAATTTAGTCCCTATGCAGTTTTGTTGAACCTCAAAAGTTATCTCGAAAACTGACTTTTATCCACCATCAAAATCCGTCTAAATTTTTTTTCTACTTAGACATTGTTGTTTTTAGAGAATGGAGGGAAAAAGAGAGACAACACAAAACTGGCTAGGGTTTACATTGTGAATTGATGTTTGTAATGTCAAGATACAAACCGAAAGTCCTATTTATAAAAGTGATATAAGATTAGATCAAATCAAATAAAATCTAATACAATAAATATAATTTAACATCCACTCTCAAACTCACAATACTTTGTGAGTTTGTTTAAACGGATGTCAAAGAAGCAACAGGGTGCCGAAGCATAAGAAGATCGAAGCACAAGCAGAGACAGAGTGTCAAAGCACAAACGAGACAAACATGGTGTCGAAGCACAATGGAGAGTCAGGCAGATGATGTCGAAGCATCGCAGGTAGAGTCAGGCAGGTGATGCCGAAGCATCGCAGGCAAGGTGTCGAAGCACAAGTAGCTGGAAAGGCAGATTCAGATTCAGAGTCCATGAAGAAAACCACCAATCGAACAAACAAGTGAACTAAGAGATCAACACGAGAAGGGGAAGGGTTTGAAGTTTGGACAAACGCAATAGTCGAGGGCTCTGATACCATGTTGTTTTTAGAGAATGGAGGGGAAAATAGAGACAACACAAAAACGGCTAGGATTTACATTGTGAATTAATGTTTGTAATGGCAAGATACAAACCTCAAGTTTTATTTATAAAAGTGATACAAGATCATAACAAATAAAATATAATATAATACAATAAATATAATTTAACAAACATCAATCTTAATATAGTTAATGCACAACTAACCAAATAAAAAATATTAGCTTAGTTGCCGCATAAAAAAAATTGTGTAATTATATGGTGTTGTTGCCAAAATCCAAACAAGGTAATATACCTGATCTTCACGTACGTGACATCAATTCGTAGTATTTGTATTTGAGGGAGAAGAATGTGACCTGCAAAACAAGAAAAATTTGCACACCAGTATGGTGTTTGCTACACAGGCTTCAATGCTTAAGTTAGGAAACCTTTTAGGAGTATAACAATTGTGTATGGAATGAGAACTTGTCTCTCTCTTCTCTTAGGAAGAAAGCTTAAATACTTCTGTCTCCTAGGATTTTTGGAAAATTCCTCATAGGAATTAGACAAAAAACGATTGAATCGAACTGGACGAAAATCATTCAGGTCGGGAAGAGAAGACAGAAGGCCCGTGATTGGGCCTTAAGGTCGGCTCGCCCTCGACTGACTGAGGGCGACCAGGGCCTGGGTCGTGGTCTAGGCCAACTCCTTTGCTCCTCTCGCGTTGATCTTCTTCTCTTGTTTTGAACGTCTTTTTGTAGGCATAGAATGAAAGGAATACCGAATTAGATTACACGAAGGACTCAGACCTCGACTTGGGCTAAGCCCGATCAGGGGTTGGGTGGTGGCCCATGTCAGCTCTTTTGTTCCTTTCGTGTTGATCATCTTCTCCCGTTTTGAACGTCTCCTCATAGGCATAGGATGAATAGAAGACCGAATTAGATTGGACGAAGAAGTGGACCAAAGATAGAAGAAGCAAGGCTCGTGATGGGTTGTTGGATCGGTATGACAACCCTAGAGGGGGGTGCATAGGGTTTAATTAAACTTTTTGCTAAATATGCCAAATTTATCTAATTAACAAACTTTTTAAAAAATAATTAAAAAATAATTAAGAGAAATTAATGTAATATGCAAGATAGATAAAAAGTATAACAAAAATTAATTTTATCCAATACTTAGCAATTAATTAAGGAACAAATTAAAGCATGCATAAACTACTACAAGTAATTGCAAAAATAAATAGGAAAGAGTTACAGAAGAGGACACCGTAATTTTATAGTGGTTCGGTCAAACACGACCTACTCCACTCCCCAAGCGCCTCTTGGGAATTTGAATTAAAAAAAATGCACCGACTCTTTCTACGGATTAGACCCCAACTGCTACACCGTTCTTTTTACGGGTTCAAGAGCAAACCCGATTTTTTTCACGGCTTAGGATCAAACCGTTACAAATTTTGGCAATTTGAATAACACAAAAATACACTCTCTTAATAGAATAGATTTACAAATTTTTCTCTCACAAATCAATCCCCACTACACAATTTTAACTCTCTCAAGAATAAGATGAAAAGAAAAATAAATTGAGAGGTTGGAGAGAGCAACAATAGAGACTTTTGATTTTTTGAGAATTGTAAAATGCCAAAACTTGTTGTGAAAATTTGGAGAATAAGATGATATAAAAAAAGAGGGAAATGAAGTAAAAACCAAAATTTAATTTGGACCATTGGATTGTGGTAAAAGAGAAATGAATGGCGGAGATTAAAAATAAAAAGAAAATAATTATAAAAATAATTAATAATAATATAATAATATATATATGTGTTGTGTGTTATGAGACAACGGTAAAAAAGTTTTTGAAAATTTTAATTTTTTTTTTAAAAAAAACCTCAAACAGTTCTGATTTTTTTTTAATATTCCAACCGCAACATATATATATAATTATTTTTCTTTTTTTATTTTTAAATTTTAAAACAAACAAAAAGTCCACCAAATGTTACTCTTCCATAGGTGTACATATCACACTTTAAATGGTCTACAATGGTGACTTGGCTGCCACGTCATCGCGTCGAGAATTTTTCGTTCAAATTTGTTTTGGTCATAACTTTTTCATTTTACCTCCGATTTGATTGATTTAAGAGGCGTTGGAATCTTTATTCCGAACTCTATGCTATGAACACTTCAAAATAATTAAAATATTAATAATTAATAGCAAGTTTGTTATCACCAGAATATTAATTAATTAATTAATTTGGCCAAAAAGCCAACAGGCCTAGGTTGCAACCGAGGTCAACTCCTTCTTTAAAGTGATCCGGTTTTGACTCAGATCCATATTTAGCTTTTTTTAATCCTCTGATTTTTGTGATTTTTATAGTTGGTTCTTGTGTGATTGGTCTTTGTTGTTCAATTTCACCCTAGTAATGGTGTGGACAATTAGTGTAATGTTGGATAAAATCATAAAAATTAAATTGAAACTTTTAAGACGTTGGGGACCAAATTAATCAATGACTTTTTTTTACCTAAAATATTCATTGATCGACTGAAATAATAATACCAATGTGCTTTTATTTTATATAATGGTCACTAATCCACTTTTGATAATAAATCTAAATATTGATTAATTATAATCATAGTTTTTTTAAGTTGATAATTATAATCGTATAGTAAATCACTTAAGACCACATTTGATAACTATTTTATTTTTTATTTTTGAAAATTAAGCTTATTTTCACCTAATTTCTCTACAATACAGATCATCCCCCTTAAGGAAACACTTGAAATCAAGTTTTTGAAACATACTTTTTTTTAGTTTTCAAAAGTTAGCTTGGTTGTTGAAAACATAGGTACAAAATAGATAAAAAAAAACCTATAAACTCATTGGTAGAAATAGTATTTTTAGGCTTAAATTTAAAAAACTAAAAACCAAATGGTTCTCAAACGGAACCTTATTGATCAATTTATTGTTTAACGGTTAATCACTTGTTTATGTATTATGTTTTAATGAAATTGTTATTAGAAAAGGTGTATTGCATTCAGTAGATATGAATGATCTCATGACAACTATTGAATCACTAGCTAGAATCAACACTATGTAGAATTATGAACTTGTCAATTAGTGAAAGTCTTCTATTCTATATTCGAGAGATGCATAGATGCAGAATATCTCTCTAGTTCGTGACTACCCATCTTTCAATAAGAGAAATTTGAGTTGGTTATTTATTTTTATTTTTTTATAATTCTAACTCTTTTAATTTCACCATGTATCATCCAAATTTAAATATATCTAATTTTAATTTCTTCTTTAAAGATTTAAATCTTGCCTCCCTAGTGCTTACTATTTGAAAATCGGATGAACTCAATACTTGTAATTTGAAAAGATAAATTCACGTGATGCTATATAAGATTTCATTATGATAAAATGTCATTTTCTTTGGGTTTATTTTTGGGTCTTTTTCTCTTTGATTTATGAGTTGTAGTGTTAGTTATATGGTTGTCCAATAGACTTGCTCCACGTACCTGCCTTTCTCTGCTTTTATTCAGTGGTCTTGCCTCTGTAATTCTCATTCTTTTCATCATCAATACAATGTACATTTGCCCCTCTTCTTGCATACACTCTCTTTATAGTATCAGAGTTGTGATCCTCTTTTACTAAATGGCCATCGGTGAAGCCTCTTCTTCTTCTTCCGTACCACTTTCTACACCAACTGTTACTCCTCTCACTCCTACAACCTCTCCGGTTATCACCCCTATCCATCGTCCCCAAAATCAACCCCAACAACCTCACACTCCAACCTATCGACCACCCCTAAATTAGTTCCCACCGGCACCGCAATACTATTTTGGTGCCCAACCCTTTTATCCTCGTCCGTCTTACTCTGTGCATAAACCTTTTGCACCTCCGAACCAGTTTCCTCCTTCTCAACATCCACCATTCTATCCTCAGACACAAAATTTCTTTTCTCCCAACCCTTATCCCACTTTACCTCAACCTCTGTCCGTAAAACTCAATGACATTAACTTTCTTCTCTGAAAAAATCAGTTGCCGAATGTTGTTCTAGCTAATGGGCTCTCAGGTTTTCTGGATGGCACAATTACAACTCCTCCGAAATTTCTCGACCAACATCAGACACAGATCAACCATCACTATCTCGACTTGGAAAGGTATAATTGCTTTATCATGGGTTTGGATGTACTCCTCTTTGTCTGAAGAAAAGATGGGTGAAATTGTGAATTTAGAAACTGCTTGTGAAATCTAAAATTCTCTTACACGTACTTATGACTCTAAAACTACTGCTAGAATCATGGGTTTGAAAACTCAGTTGCATAAGATTAAGAAGGATGAGTTGTCTGTTAGTCAATATCTAGCTCAAATTAAGGAGGTTGCTGACAAATTTTTTGCTATCGGTGAACCTATATCGTATAGAGTTCACTTAGCTCATATTTTGGATGGTCTAGGAAGTGAGTATAATGCTTTCGTAACCTCCATTTAGAATCGTTCTGATAATACTGCTTTAGAAGATGTTCGTAGCTTACCTTTGGCTTATGAAGCTCGTTTAGAAAAGCAGAATGTTGTTGATCAACTAAACCTTGCTCAAGCAAATTTCAGTAGTCTCTCTCTTCAACATAACAGTTGTCGGTCCCCTAAACAACACCAATATCATACCTCTCGGCCTTCCTTTCCTCCCCAACCCACTGTCTCTACTTTTTCGCCAAACACTAGTGTTCTTGGTCGACCACCTCAGTCCGTAAAATGGCCTCCTCGACCTTCTCCATTCAAACCGCAATGTCAAATTTGCGGCAAGTTTGGTCACACAACTCTTATTTGCCATCATAGAACCAACCTCGTCTATCAAACACCACCACCTCAAGCTATGCTCCATACCACTCAACCTTCATCCTCTTCTCTTGTTACTGATGCCTCCTCCAATACTTCTCTGGACTACCAACATCCGGATGAAAATTGGTTCCTGGATTCTGGTGCTACACATATATGACCCCTGATTCTTCTTCCTTGTGCAATCCTCTGCCCTATCTTGGTGGTGAACACATAATTGTTGGCAATGGTAAGCAAATTTCTATATCTCCTATTGGTCACTCCTTTTTACCCTCTTTAACTAAACCTATCATGTTACAAACTGCCCTTTACACTCCTGAAATATCAAAAAAATTATTTAGTGTTGCTCGATTATGTAGAGATAATAAAGCCTTAGTTGAGTTTTACTCCTCTTTTTTTCTTGTCAAGGACCTTCAATCCAAGAAAATCCTTCTCCGGGGCATGCTTGAAGATGGATTATACAAACTACCTCCTTCCTCTGGTGTCTCCTCATCCACTCATGCTGCAAAATCTTCTGATGTTGTCTTCCTGTCCTCCGTTCAAGGAGCTCCCAATTGGCACTTGCAACTAGGACACCCCTCTGCCTCTACCTTACGGAAAATTTTGAAACATTGTGGTGTTCATTGTCCAAGTCTATCTCTTTTTTTTAATTCCTGTCAATTAGCCAAGAGTCATAGATTACCTTTTTCCTTGTCTGAAACAAAGTCTTGTAAGCCTTTTCAGTTAATATATTCTGATGTATGGGGTCCTTCCCCTCAAACTTCTATCAATGGGGCTCGGTATTTCTTACTTTTGTTGATGATTTTACTCGTTTCTCTTGGTTATATCTACTTAAAACTAAGGATGAAACATTTCCTTGTTTCCTTAATTTTAAAAAGCTTGTTGAAGTTCAGTTTAATGCTACTATTCAATATCTTCAAGCTGATTGGGGTGGAGAATATAGAACTTTATCATCTTATATTAAATCTAATGGCATTCTTCATCGGGTATCTTGTCCCTATACCCTACAACAAAATGGAAGAGTTGAGCGCAAGAATCGTCATGTAGTTGAGATTGGTTTATCTCTTCTTGCCCACTCTTCCTTGCTCCTTTCCTTTTGGAGTTTTGTTTTTCAAGTTGTCGTCTATATTATTAATCGCTTGCCTACTCCTGTTCTTTCTTCTAAAAGTCCTTATCAGATGCTTTATAATCATCATCCTGATTATACCCTCCTTCGGTCCTTTGGTTGTGCGTGTTTTTCCTTCTTGCGCCCTTATAATTCTCATAAACTAATGTTTCGCTCTGTCGAATGCATTTTTGTCGGTTACAGTTCTAATCATAAAGGTTACATGTGTCTAGATCCCCTCTCTGGCCGTCTCTTTGTTTCCAAACATGTTGTTTTCAACGAGTCCTATTTTCCTTGTTCCACGTCAAATTTTTACTCTGGTCCCCTTAAAATTTCATTCCCTGACCATTCCTTTCATTCCCCTACCCCTTTTCCCATTTTTCCTTCTACCCCTTTTTCTGTTGTGTCTCCGCTGCCCAATGGTCCTTCTCAGTCCACAAGCCCGTCTTCTCCTCCTGGTTTTGCTTCACCAGTTCCACCATCGGTTCATCACCAATCTTCATCTCCTTCTCCTATTTCCTTCAGCCCCATCTCCACACCCTCACCCCTCACAAATCCTTCAATCTCATCACCTACACCTTCACCATCATTGCCTTCTACTGCCTCCCCTCTGCTTCCCAGGTCTTCGTCTCCATCCCCTATCCCTTCCACCACCAATATCCATCCAATGATAACTCGCGCTAAAGCTGGAATAACTAAACCTAAATGTTGGCTTACTACCTCTTCATCCACCACTTCCTTTCTTCCTCTTGAACCAACATCCTTCAAGGTGGTTGTTAAATGTGTTGAATGGAGAGATTCCATGGATAAAGAATTCAAGGCTTTAGTTCAGAACAGTACTTGGATTTTGGTCCCAACTTTACCAGATTATAAGGTTGTGAGTTGCAAGTGGGTTTATAAAATTAAACTTAAGCCAAGTGTTGATATAGAAAGGTATAAGGCAAGACTTGTGGCGCACGGTTTTGACCAAACATATGGCATAGACTATTTTGAGACTTTTAATCCTGTGATCAAGCCAGCCACCATTCGTGTTGTTCTATCTATTATTGTCCCCTTTAATTGGTGTATTAAGCAATTGGATGTGCACAATGCCTTTCTCAATGGAGATCTTCATCAGGATGTTTATATGCTTCAACCACCCGATTTTGTTGACAAGGATAAACTAACTCATGTTTGTAAACTTCAAAAAGGTTTATATGGTTTGAAACAAAGTCCAAGGGAATGGTGTTGGGATTTATGCCCTAAACTTGTGTATTTTTGATCAATTAAATAAAGGGTTATTTGTTTTGATAGAATTACAGTCTTGCTTTATAAATCCAATAAACTAAGCTCCAAGGTTATAACATATATCTTGAACATCAGTGTAGTGGACACTATTTGGATTGTGTTCAAGAATATAACCTAAATGGTCTATGGTATAAGAATAAGGTTGGAAACTCATTCTGGTAACACCATGGATACGACCCACTTTGTAATTAGTACAAATGAGGTAATCCAACTCATTCATGTAGTTGACATGCGAGTGGGGACATCCTGTATGAAGAGTTCATACAAGACCAGGATCAAGAAATCATTAGTCTAACCAAAGTGTAACACAGTTAACGAGGATAAGACTAGTAATTTATAGATGGTCATTAGTGACTCGACTGAATCTGAGCAAGTTAAGAACTCCCCTTATAGGGGTTTGTCCTTAGACTAGTATGGGTGAGAGTGGCCTGTAGCCGACTCAATAAGCCTACCTTCTCAGGGACAGAACCTCGTAGGTAGCTGGGAACTTAATTGTGCAAGATGAAATTCACTCATTCCTATACTAAGAAATTAGATAGGTTGTTCCCGTAAGAACTGACTCCAGGTCTTGAACAACGGGGCCCCACCCTCTATGAGGGTATGAGTCTAAGGTAGGACCTTAGACTTGTTGTTCATTAGAGGATCAGTGGTGCTTAAGGAGCAAAGAGGTAATCACAGAGGTAAAACGGTAATTTGACCCAACCGTGATTACGAATAAACCGTGTGAAGGGTCGACTCATGGGTAATGACTATATCGGTGGACACAATATTATCTCTGGTGAGGAGAGTGCAACTACAAGTCTATAGTGGAGTGACTTGTAGTTAATGAATATTGATTAAGCTGGATCAAAGAGTTTGATCGGTTAATCTCACATCATTGGAGCTCATGAACTGTAGGTCCATTAGGTCCTTCGTTGGCTCAACATGATAATATTGAGGTATAAAGTTAGGAATGAAATTGAAGTGTTCAATTTCATACATGAGGTGTTATATCAATTATATATGATATAATTAATATAATATATAGTTTTAATGTGAATTAGATTCACATATAAACCATATACTAAAGAGAGAATAAAGGAGGGGTAGGATGGTCATTTCCATCCTATTTCCCTATATATATGGTTGCAGGAGATGCAACTAGGTGAAGAGATTCCAAGCTTTTGTTGTATTGTTGGAAAAGTTCCAAAACACAAACATCTCTCTCACAAAATACCTCACCTCTCCTAAAGGGAACCCACATTCCTCCCTCACCTAGAGAACAACGGAGAAGATCCAGTGGTCGTGTCTTCGTCCATTCTTGTTCCTGCTGTTGAGATCGTGATCGTGGGAGAGAGGAGCACTTGAAGAAAGGTTCTTCAAAGGTAATAATTCTTGTTGTCCATTATGTTTATATGCTTAATCTAGTTGTATATGTTCTTGAATAAAATCATTGTAACTAAATCAAGAGCGCAGCGTTGCAACGCTGCCATTGGCGTTGCAACGCTGGAGGCGTTTTTTAGCAGCTTCAAACGGACGAAAAATAAAATTTTTATATATATTAAATATAAAAACGTTTTATATTTCATCTATTTAATTTTAATTAATATAATTAGATTATATTAATTAAAATTGAATTTAGGGTGCCAAAATTGGTCTAATTTTGCTATTTTAATTCTGCAATTGTTGTGTAATTATTGCCATGCATAATGTATGCTTTTGTTTTAGAAATCCCACCTTAGCTTAAGCATTTTCAAGCATCATTTATAATATAAAGAGTTATATTATATAGTTTTGCATGATTAATTAATATAAAGTTGTTATATTAATTTATGGACAGCATTGACATGCATTATATATCATGAGATGATTATGCTATGAATGTCTTATTATTCATGTGATGAATGATCAAGCACTATAACATAGTATGCATGTCACCTAAGGTTAATTATTAGTTTTAAAATGTTTAGAACTTGAAATAATAGACCTTAGGTTATCTAGTTCTAATTAGATTAGAATTAGGAACCAAGTAATTTATAAACTATGATTAAAGAGGAACTCTGTCTAAAGAAAGTTCATCTCTGTTTGGGGTATTTAAGTCGATTTGAAAGCGGAACACCCTTACACGAGGGAACACACGGGAGTGAAATTTAATCGAGAGAGTTTATAAATTATGATAGCGTCGTGGAGTTTATTAAGGGGTTAATAAACTAGAAATCCTAGGTTTAATATAAGGAGTTATATTAACAAAGTTAGGATAAAATCAATATAAGAGTTATATTGATTATCGATATAAGAGTTATATTGATAGAGTTAGGTAAAACCATTAGTCGGGTTTTAGCCTAAGTAAGATTCCTATAAAATTTAAAGTATTCAGTGGGAGGAAAAGTGTATGAGATACATATTTTTCCACCTACGCTATCTCTGGGAAGTTCACACCGTGAGACTCATACTTGGCCTCGTGGCGCAAGCGGAGCGCCCTCTTCGGATGGTGTTTGTATGAGTCAATATCAAGGTGAATGGAGAGGGTACTTATAGTGAGTGGGAGCAGGGTTTAGTGAAAACAAAACCTACGGTCTCTTTTGTCGGTTTACACCGTTAGATCACTATGGTCAGCCTGCTAGTTTGGCCTGGACCAGACAATCCCTTCGGAGGGCTTGATCATAGGGGATCGAACACAGTAAACACCTGAAAGGGATAAAGATTTCCTTAGACTATTTTTCAATCTAATCCTCCCTTCGGCGGATTTTATTGGATGGAGACTCTGGGATCTAAAGACAGAGGGTTACACTCACGGGGTACATAAGTTGTGTATGTATCCTGACTGAAAAATGGTAACTAAAACCTATAGGAATAAGAGTTATTCTGGTATTAGGTTTTGGTCAAGAGTGTCTTGATCCAGAGGAGGAGTGTCTTTGATTACCCTTTGGTATCATACATTCTAAACCTTTGGAGTATCATTGCAACTTATAAATGACCTAGGAATCATTTGATAATTAGCTAAAACATGATTGGATTAGAGTTATAGCAAGAAACTCATACAAGTTTGTTTGTAAATTTTCAGCAAAAATGTCTAGCTCTATAATTTCCTTATTGGGTGCGAAAAAGTTAACCGGAGAGAATATGATGACATGGAAAAACAAACTCAACACTATATTGATAGTGGATGATCTGAAGTTTGTGCTAATTGAGGAGTGTCCTCAGGTGCCAGGCTCGAATGCGTCACGAAATGTTCGTGATGCATATGATCGATGGATCAAGGGCAATGATAAGGCCAAGGTCTACATGCTGACAAGTATGTCTGACATATTAGCCAAGAAGCATGAGGGCATGATTACCGCCAAGGAAATCATACATTTTGTGCAGGGTATGTTTGGACAACAGTCCACACAGGCCCGACATAATGCCCTAAAGTACATATTTAACTCAAGGATGCGGAGGAGGCACATCCGTTCGGGATCATGTCACGGATATGATGGTGCACTTTAACATCGTGAGTCGAATGGTGCTTCCATCGATGAGTCGAGCCAGGTCAGCTTCATTTTGGAAACCTTTCCAGATAGTTTCCTGCAGTTTAGAAGTAATGTTGTTATGAAAAAGCTTACTTTTAACCTAACCTCCCTTCTGAATGAACTCTAGACCTTTCAATCTTTGATGAAAATTCAGGGATTGAAAGGTGAGGCAAATGTTGCCAGTAGGAGTTATCACAGAGGTTCGACCTGCGGGACAAAAGCGATGACTTCATCTTCTTCTAACACGAAAGGGAAGAAGAAGAACATGAAGAAGGTTGATAAAGGAAACAGTGACAAAGTGCGCGCCGGAAGGGCAAGAAAGTCAAAGACGTTGCTGACAAAGGAAAGTGTTTCCACTGCAACCAAGACGGACATTGGAAACGAAACTGTCCGAAGTACATTGGAGAAAAGAAGAAGGAAGGTAAATATGATTTACTTTGCCCAGAAGCTTGTTTAGTGGATAATGATAAAACTGTTTGGATACTTGATTCAGGCGCCACTAATCATGTTTGCTCTTCTTTTCGTGGAATTGATTCTCGGCGACTCTGAAACGAGAGATAACGCTCCGGGTTAGAAATGGAGAAGTCGTCTCAGCTGTTAGGCACGATTAAGCTTTATTTTAGCAAGAAATATGTATTGTTGGACAATATATTAGTGATACCAGGGTTTACTAGAAACCTTATTTCCATTTCTTGCCTTATAGAACAATGTATTTATGTTTCCTTCTCTATGAATAAAGTGTTTATTTTGAAGAAAGGTATAGAAATATGTTCAGCTTCATTAGAAAATGGGTTGTATGTTTTAAGACCTAATTCAGTCAAAATGGCTTTGAACACTGAATTATTTAAAACTGCAAACGCACAAACTAAGAAATGTAAAATTTCTCCTAAAGAAAATGCTCATCTTTGGCATCTAAGATTGAGTCACATTAATCTCAATAGGATTGAGAGATTGGTAAAGAATGGACTTCTAAATGAGTTGGAAGAAAATACTTTACCTGTATGTGAATCCTGCCTGGAAGGCAAAATGACTAAAAGACCTTTTAGTGGAAAAGGTTATAGAGCCAAAGAGCCTCTTGAGCTTATACATTCAGACCTTTGCGGTCCGATGAATGTTGAAGCCAGGGGAGGATGTGAATATTTCATCTCTTTTATAGATGATTATTCTGGATTTGGGCATATTTACCTAATGCACCACAGATGTCACTTCAGAATATGGGGTTGTCCAGCACATGTGCTTGTGACAAATCCAAAGAAGTTGGATTCACGTTCAAAGTTATGCCTATTCGTAGGATACCCAAAAGAAACAAGAGGTGGTTTATTCTATGATCCTAAGGAAGATAAGGTTTTTGTGTCGACAAATGTCACTTTCTTGGAGGAGGACCACAAAAGGGACCACAAACCAAAAAGTAAGGTAGTGTTGAGTGAGTTAGACAGAACAATAGCAAAGGTTGCTAATAAGAACACTAGTACGTCAACAAGAGTTGTTGATACTAGTTTGTCTAGTCAAGAGAGTCCATCTCAAGAGTTGAGTATGCCTCGACGTAGTGGGAGGGTTGTGATACAGCCTGACCGTTACATGGGTTTAGCTGAAACCCAAGTTGTTATACCAGATGATAACTGCGAGGATCCATTGACTTATAATCAAGCAATGGTTGACAAAGACAAAGACAAATGGGTCATAGCCATGGACCAAGAAATGGAGTCTATGTACTTCAATTCTGTTTGGGATCTTGTAGATAAGCCTGATAGGGTAAAACCTATAGGTTGTAAGTGGATCTACAAGAGAAAACGTGGTGTAGATGGGAAGGTGCAAACCTTTAAGGCTAGACTAGTAGCAAAGGGTTATACCCATGTTGAAGGGGTTGACTATGAGGAGACCTTTTCACCTGTTGCTATGGTAAAGTCTATCTGTATCCTTCTTGCAATTGCCGCATATCATGACTATGAGGTATGGCAAATGATTGTCAAGACAGCCTTTTTGAATGGCAATCTTGAGGAAAACATCTACATGGACCAACCCAAAGGGTTCATTAAACAAGGACAAGAGAAAAAGATTTGCAGGCTTAAAAGGCCTATTTATGGACTGAAACACGCTTCTAGGTCCTGGAATATAAGATTTGATGAGGCAATCAGATCTTATGGTTTTGACCAGAATGATGATGAACCTTGTGTCTACAAGAAAATCATCAATAGTTCTGTCGCATTCCTGATTCTCTATGTGGATGATATCCTACTCATTGGGAATGATGTAGGTTATCTTACTGACATCAAGGAATGGCTAACTACGCAGTTCCAAATGAAAGATTTGGGTGATGTGCAGTTTGTTCTTGGGATCCAGATTGTCCGAAACTGCAAGAATAAAACACTAGCCTTGTCTCAAGTATCTTACATAGACAAAGTGTTGTCAAGGTTTAAGATGCAAGATTCCAAAAAGGGCTTGTTGCCGTTTAGACATGGAATCCATTTGTCTAAGGAACAGTGTCCTAAGACACCTCAAGGAGTTGAGGATATGAGACGGATTCCTTATGCATCAGTTGTTGGGAGCCTGATGTACGCCATGTTGTGTACTAGGCACGACATACATTTTGCGATTGGGATGGTCGATGAGGTATCAATCAATCTAGGACTTGAACACTGGACAACGATTAAAACAATCCTTAAGTATCTTTGGAGAACAAGGAACTACATGCTTGTGTATGGAGCTAAGGATCTGATCCTTACAGGGATACTGATTCTCGACTTTTTCAGATGATAAAGATTCTCGGAAATCTACATCAGGGTCAGTATTCACTCTTAACGGAGGAGTTGTAGTATGGCGAAGCTGAAGGGATTTTGAATTCCCGAAGCAGAAGATGTTGTGAAACGTCGTTGATCCATTATGTAAAACGTGTCTTAAAATCGAACCTATCTCATAGATCCTAGGCTATACATGCAAAAAAAAAGAAGAAAACAGTACTTACTTGTTGAGAACACTTCTTCAATCCTCTTCTCCTCCGGTCACGATCTCTCTCGAAACTACGAACTCCTCGAACACGAACCTCGATCAGTGTTGCAAGACACTTCCAAAAAGTCTTCTCGGTTGTTCTTGGGAGGTTGAGGGAGAGTGAGTGGAACTCCCTTTTGTTTTGGGTGAGGAGAAAATTTTTTGAGAATTGAGAGAGAATTTGAGAGAGAATTGCTTGCCCTATTTGGATGAAAATCCAAAAAATGGTAAGAAGAGTCATGAGATGCCTTTTAATGCATCCTTTTATAATGGTGTGTGGTAGAGTTAAAATCTCCACCAATTCACCATTTTACCACAACTATATGATATACAAATCATATTTGCATATCATATAATATAAGGTATCTCATACCTTATTATACAAATCTCATTTGCATAAATGTGGAATTATAAATTGAATCACATTCAATTTAATTTCTCTCAATTCAATTTCTCCAATTAGCACTAATTAATCAATTAGGCTATACTATAGTTTATTATGAATCTCATTCACATCAAACTATATATTATGTCATCTATATCTCATATAAATGACATAAATACCCAAATAATGAATTTGAACACTTCAAATTCACACCAAACTGTAAACCCTCAATTTGTCCAATTTGAGCCAACCGAGGGACCTAATGGACCTACACGTGACGAGCTCCAATGATCCGAGACTAACCTGTCAAACTCTTTGACCCGTTTATTCAACATTCATTAGCTGCGGTAACACTCCACTAAAGCACGTAGTTGCACTCTCATCACCATAGGACAAGTTGCGTCCATCGATATAACCAATACCCATGAGTCGACCCTTCACAGGTTGTTCGTAGTCACAGCTGGGTAAAATTACCGTTTTACCCCTATGTCTACCTCTTGCTCCTTAAGTCCCACTGCTCCTCTAATGAAGAACTACATTGCATGGTCCAACCATAAACAACAATCCTCTCAGGCCAATGAGAGAGTGGGGCCCCGTTGTTCAAGCCCGGAGAGACAAAGACTTAAGGGAACAACGCCTCTAGTTTTCCTAAGTCGGAACAGTGAATTCCTTCTTGCGTAGTCAAGTTCCAGCTCCCTCGTGGTCACGCCCGAGAAGATAGGAATATTGGGCGAGCAACGGTGGCCACCCTCACCCGTGTACTAGGTAAAGAGGATGACCCCGCATGGATGTGGAGTCCGTAACACGCTTAGGATTAAGGTCGAGTCACTAATGGTCATCTACGAATTTATTAGCTCTATACTGTTAACGGTGTTACATCAGTAAGTCTAATAATTCACGGTCCCGTCTTGTACAATCTCATTGCACAGGATGCCCCCCACTCGCATGTCAACCACATGAACGAGTCAGATCACCTCGTTTGTATCTAATACAAAGCAGGCCACATCCACAGTGTATCCAGGATTAAGTCTCCAACCCTATCCATATACTGTAGACCGTTCGGATCATTAACTCGAACATGATCCTCCATGTGTGTCCACTACACACCATTCAAGTTCTTAGTTCTCTCATAATGCAATGACCCTGGAGCTTAGTTTATCGGATTAAGTTTATGAAAAATGCGAGACACAAAGTTTAAATAAATAACTCTTGTTTATTATACAATGTTGAAATAAATAACTCTTATTCATTTACAACTTGGAATATTACAAACTACACGAGATGAGGACATACATCCCAACAAACTCCCACTTGGACTAAGCTCGTGGAGTACATGATACATTTCTCAAATGTACAGTAAAGTAATACAATAAATGTAATACAATAAACTAGGGCATTGAATACCCTTTTACAATACTCCCACTTGCCCTAGTCCGGAAGCACTTGAAGACCTAGACTCTCTAGGTGAGCCTCAAACACCTTAGCCGTGAGGGCCTTTGTAAATGGATCAGCAACGTTGTGCTCTGAAGCTATCTGCGTGACTGTCACGTCTCCACGGTGCACAATCTCCCGTATCAGGTGATACTTACGCTCTATATGTTTGCCCCTTTTATGACTCTGAGGTTCTCTCGAGTTGGCTACTGCACCACTATTGTCACAAAACAGCGTGATCGGCAAGTTCTTATTTGGAACAACTTCCAAATCCGTCATGAACTTCCTGAGCCAAACAGCTTCCTTTGCAGCTTCACAAGCCGCAACATATTCGGCTTCCATCGTGGAATCAGCGATGCATCCCTGCTTGATGCTTCGCCACACTACAGCTCCTCCATTCAGAATGAAGGCTGACCCCGAAGTGGATTTCCTAGAATCCTTATCGGTCTGAAAGTCAGAATATGTGTATCCCATAAGGATCAAATCCCGACTCCCATACACAAGGTTGTAGTTCCTCGTTCTCCTAAGATACTTGAGGATTGCCTTTACGGCTGCCCAGTGATCTAATCCTGGATTGGATTGATGCCTACTGACAATCCCAACTGCATAACAGATGTCGGGCCTAGTACACAGCATGGCATACATCAGGCTCCCTAAAGCTGAAGCATAGGGGATTCGTCTCATATCCTCAACCTCTTGAGGCGTCTTAGGACATTGATCCTTAGACAGGTCAACCCCATGCCTGAAAGGCAGCAAGCCCTTCTTTGAGTTCTGCATCTTATATCTAGACAACATCTTGTCAATGTAAGATGCCTGAGACATGGCTAGCGTTCTGTTCTTCCGGTTCCGGACAATCTGGATACCTAGAACATACTGTGCCTCTCCCAAATCTTTCATTTGGAATTGCGAAGCCATCCATTCCTTAATGACAGTAAGAAATCCTACCTCATTCCCAATGAGAAGGATATGATCCACATACAATATAAGAAACGCGACAGTACTGTTAACGATTTTCTTATAAACACAAGGCTCGTTAACATTTTGATCAAAGCCATAAGATTTGATCGCCTCATCAAACCTTATATTCCAAGACCTCGAGGCTTGTTTCAGTCCATAAATAGACATTTTAAGCCGGCAAACTCTTTGCTCTTGGCCTTGGGCAGTGATCCCCTTGGGCTGGTCCATGTAGATGGTCTCGTCAAGGTTGCCATTCAGAAAGGCGATCTTGACATCCATCTGACATACCTCATAGTCATAATAAGCGGCAGTGGCTAGAAGGATCCTGATTCACTTTACCATGGCAACAGGTGAAAAGGTCTCCTCATAGTCAATCCCTTCAACCTGGGTAAAACCCTTTGCCACTAGTCGGGCTTTGAAGGTCTGCACCTTCCCATCTACGCCACGTTTACGCTTGTAGATCCACTTGCAACCAATAGGTTTAACCTCATTCGGTTGGTCCACAAGCTTCCAGACGGAATTGAAGTACATCGACTCCATTTCCTGGTCCATAGCTTTAATCCATTCGTCTTTATCAACGTTTGCCATTGCCTGATCATAGGTCAATGGATCCTCACAGTCATCAACAGGAGTGACGACTTGGGTTTCAGCTAAACCCATGTAACGTTCAGGCTGTCTCACAGCCCTCCCACTACGTCGAGGCATTCCCAACTCTTGGGAACGGACATGACTAGACGAGCTAGGATCAACAACACTTGTTGATATACTAGCACCATCAGCAACTCTTGTTGATGAACTGTCCATTTCATTCAACACAATCTTACTCCTTGGTAAGTGATCCCTGATGTGGTCTTCCTCGAGGAAAGTGGCGTTTGTCGACACAAGCACCCTATTATCCTTAGGATCATAAAAGTAACCACCTCTAGTCTCTTTTCGGTAACCTACAAAGAGGCACAACTTTGAACGGGGTTCCAGCTTCTTCGGGTTTAACACCAACACATGGGTCGGGTATCTCCAAATTCTGAAATGACGTAAACTGGTTTTACGACCATGCCAGAGTTCGAAAGGTGTTTCACAAACACTTTTCGACGAAACTGTGTTCAAAATGTAAACCACAGTCTCCACTGCGTAACCCCAAAAAGAATCAGGTAGACGAGCATAGCTCATCATCGACCGAACCATGTCCAACAAGGTTCTGTTTCTCCTCTCCGATACACCATTCTCTTTGTGACATACAGTCTTTGAGAGTTGGGACGTAATTCCATGTTCTATCATATAGTCCTGGAATTCAGTGTCCATATACTCTCTACCTCGATCCGATCGAAGTGTTTTAATCGTTTTACGTAACAGGTTCTCAACCTCAGTCTTGAACTCCTTGAACTTTTCAAGTGTTTCAAACTTCCTATGCATTAGGTAAATGTACCCATACCTCGAATAGTCATCTATGAAAGATACGAAGTATTCGTAACCACCTCGTGCTTTAACATTCATCGGACCACAAAGATCAGAATGTATAAGCTCAAGGGGCTCCTTGGCTCTATATCCTTTTCCACTAAAAGGACGTTTGGTCATTTTGCCTTCAAGGCATGACTCACATACCGGTAAAGAGTTTTCTTCCAACTCGCTTAGAAGTCCACTCTTCACTAGTCTCTCAATCCTATTGAGATTAATGTGGCCTCTTAGTAGATGCCAAAGATGGGCACTTTCTTTTGGAGAAACTTTTAATCTCTTAGTTCGCGTTTCAGCTGTTTTAAACAATTCGGTGTTCAAAACACTTTTGACCGAATGTGGGTTCAAAACATACAAATTGCTCTCAAGCGAAGAAGAACAAATCAGATTTCCATTTCGAGAAATAAACGCTTTATTGCTCTTGAAAGAAACGAAAATATTTTGTTCTAATAGGTAGGATATAGAAACTAGGTTTCTCGTAAATCCAGGAACTATGTACATATTATCCAATAATAAGTACTTCCCGCCAAAGAACAGTTTCACCGTGCCTATTCTTTGCAGTATTGAGACAACTTCTAGGATCCAACCACGAGTGTTATCTCACCCTCTTGCATTGCCAGAACTTAATTCTTGAAAAGAAGAGCAAACATGGTTAGTGGCGCTGAATCCAATATCAAGCGAGTCATTACTCTCCACTCAACAAGTTTACGTGACAAGTAAATCACATTTACTTGTCATCTTCTTTTCATCAAGGATCTCCTTTCGTGGTGTTCGTCTCATTGCGAGAGAAACACTTTCTGGCAACATCCTTGATTTCTTTGCCTTTTAGGGCGGAAGCGCGGTCAACCTTAACTTCCTTCAACTTCTCCTTCTTCCTTAGGGCCTGAAGAGTCTACAAACTTTATCCCAGAGGTCGAACCCCTGTGAAAAGGTCTTAAGGCAACACTTGCCTCAGCTTCTTGTCCCCTAGTTTGCACCAAGGACTGGAAGGTTTGTAGATCGTTGAATAGGATTTGTTGAACCGAGCACACGAGGACCTCTCCTCGGTGAGTGCGAACTCTTGGTCGTCATTTACAAAAATCGTGTCTATATTGTTTTTCCACGAAATACTATCGCCGACTAACTTAACTGAAGCTAAAGGAACGTTAAAAGCGTTTGTCATTTTGTTGTTGAAAAGCGAAAAAAAAAAAACTTTGTATTAGTCTCGCAAAAAAACTTTTGTAAATCCAATCGAATTTTAGCAAATTTTTATCCTATGATCCCTAGGTCATTCAAAATTTGCAATGATACCCTAAAGGTTTAGAATGACCGCCACCGTAGGGTGAGACAAACCCACTCCTCCTCTAGGGCGAGACATTCTCGACTGCAGGACCTAATACCGTAATAACTCTTATTCCATTAGGCATCCGATTACCATTTTTCGGTCAGAATCCATTAACTCTTAATGAATCCTGTGAGTGTCACCCTCAATCTTTAAATTTCCAAGTATCTGTCCAAACAATAGCCACCGTAGGGAGGACTAAGAAGGAAAACCAACAAGGAAATCGTATCCCTTTCGGAAATTCACGGTGTTCCGACTCCCATGATCAAGGCCCTCCGTAGGGATTGTCTGGTCCAGGCCAAACTAGCAGGCGGATCATAGGCGTCTCACGGTGTGAATCGAAAGAAGAGACCGTGGGTCCCGTTTTCACAGATCCCGCCCCCACTCACTATAAGTACTCTCTCCATTCACGTTGATATTGACCCATACAAATGCCACCCGTAGGGGGACGCTCCCATTTGCGCCACGAGGCCGAGCATGGATCTCACGGTGCGAACTTAACGGAGATTTGTAGATGGAAAATTAAATGTATCTCATACACTTTATTTCCTCCCACTCAGCACTTTAAAATATTCGGGATTGACCTAGATAAACCGGCTAAAATTTACCTAAGTCTACCAATATAACTCTTATATTGGATTAGCCTAAGTCTATAATCACATTATTAACTTAGTTCTATGTGAGTGAATTAATTAACTCTTAATTAACGACACTCACGAGAATATAACCTAAGAATCTCCGGACCGAATTCACTCCCGTGTCGGTTTCTAGGTAGGGTGTTCATAGCGTCAACTTAAATACCCCAGCCTTAGACAAAACCTTCCTTAGACAGAGTTACTTATCAGTCTCCATTCAAAGGTCATATTTGATTTCCTAATTCTAATCTTATTAGAACTAGAAAACCTAAGTCTAATTATTCAAGTTCTAAACATTTTAAAACTAATAATTAGCTTAGGTTACATGCATTTCTATGTTATAGTGCTTGATCATTCATCACATGAATAATACTATACTATAACATACATTCATCACATGAATTAAATGCATGAGCATGCTTTTAATTTAAAAATATAACACTTATATTAAATAAATTAAATCATGCAAACATTATATTATAACTCTTATAATATAATCCTATCATGCATACTATATATTATAACTCTTATAATATAAATATGATGCATGAAATGTTTAACCTAAGGTGGGATTTTAAATATATATGGCATACTCTATGCACATAGAAATAATTAAATCATACATCTCATGCATAAAATAATTAAATAGCAATATTGGACCGATTTTTGGCACCCTAGGGACATAAAATTAAATTAATTAACATTAATATAACATTTATATTAATATTAATGAAAATAATTAAATAAAATACATTTAAAAAATCAATTTTACAAATAAATAAATAAATAAATAAATAAAACGACAGTTGCACAACCCCAGGATCAACCGCCGCGCACGAACCACGTCCCCGGAAATTTTGCGCTCCACGCACCACTACGCCACGACGTTGCAACGTTGTTATTGCGTTGCAACGCTATAATGTATAGCGTCTTGCTTGGCGTTCTCAACGCGTGGGCGTTAACGCCGCAGACCGCTGCTTGAGCGACCTCCAGCAGAAGAAGGATGGTGTCGCAACGCTGATGAACAGCGTCGCAATGCTGATGAACTTCTAGCAAACAACTTTTGCTGTTTTTCACCGAAATCGCCCGTTTTACTCCGTTTTCTTCACGACAACTCTTGCAACGAACGACACGGACTTACAGACTCGATTTACATTAAAAAATGCCCAAAACAACGGGCCCTTACATTGATCTCATCAACTTTAATGTAAATCTAAACTAGTGCCAAAAACTGAAAACATCCAAAATTGCAAACCATTAACATTCACCTCATGAAAATTAATGCTACCCACCTAATTTTAAGAATCCACAGAATACACAACGAAGAGCAACGATTGGCTCTGATACCAATTGAAGGGATTTTGAATTCCCGTAGCAGAAGACGTTGTGAAACGTCGTTGATCCGTTGTGTAAAACGTGTCTTAAAATCGAACCTATCTCATAGATCCTCGGCTAAACATGCAAAAAGGAGAAGAAAACTGTAAGGAAAACAGTACTTACTTGTTGAGAACACTTCTTCAATCCTCTTCTCCTCCGGTTACGATCTCTCTCGAAACTACGAACTCCTCGAACACGAACCTCGATCAGTGTTGCAAGACACTTCCAAAAAGTCTTCTCGGTTGTTCTCGGGAGGTTGAGGGAGAGTGAGTGGGACTCCCTTTGGTTTTTGGTGAGGAGAGAATTTTGGAGAATTGAGAGAGAATTTGAGAGAGAATTGCTTGCCCTATTTGGATGAAAATCCAAAAAATGGCAAGAAGAGTCATGAGATGCCTTTGAATGCATCCTTTTATAATGGTGTGTGGTGGAGTTAAAATCTCCACCAATTCACCATTTTACCACAACTATTTGATATACAAATCATATTTGCATATCATATAATATAAGGTATCTCATACCTTATTATACAAATCTCATTTGCATAAATGTGGAATTATAAATTGAATCACATTCAATTTAATTTCTCTCAATTCAATTTCTCCAATTAGCACTAATTAATAAATTAGGCTATACTATAGTTTATTATGAATTTCATTCACATCAAACTATATATTATGTCATCTATATCTCATATAAATGACATAAATACCCAAATAATGAATTTGAACACTTCAAATTCACACCAAACAGTAAACCCTCAATTTGTCCAATTTGAGCCAACCGAGGGACCTAATGGACTTACACGTGACGAGCTCCAATGATCCGAGACTAACCTGTCAAACTCTTTGACCCGGTTATTAAATATTCATTAGCTACGGTAACACTCCACTAAAGCCCGTAGTTGCACTCTCATCACCGTAGGACAAGTTGTGTCCATCGATATAACCAATACCCATGATTCGACCCTTCACAGGTTGTTCGTAGTCACAGCTGGGTCAAATTACCGTTTTACCCCTGTGTCTATCTCTTGCTCCTTAAGTCCCACTGCTCCTCTAATGAAGAACTACGTTGCATGGTCCAACCATAAGCAACAACCCTCTCAGGCCAATGAGAGAGTGGGGCCCCGTTGTTCAAGCCCTGGAGACAGCACTTAAGGAAACAACCCCTCTAGTTTCCCTAAGTCGGGAACGAGTGAATTCCTTCTTGCGTAGTCAAGTTCCCAGCTCCCCTTGTGGTCCTGCCCCTGAGAAGATAGGAATATTGGGCGAGCAACAGTGGCCACCCTCACCCGTACTAGGGAAATGACAGACCCCTGCAGACAGGAGTCCGTAACACGCTTAGGATTAAGGTCGAGTCACTAATGGTCATCTACGAATTTATTAGCTCTATACTGTTAACGGTGTTACATCAGTAAGTCTAATAATTCACGGTCCGGTCTTGTACAATCTCATTGCACAGGATGCCCCCACTCGCATGTCAACCATATGAACGAGTCAGATCACCTCGTTTGTATCTAATACAAAGCGGGCAGCATCCACAGTGTATCCAGGATTAGATCTCCAACCCTATCCATATACTGTAGACCGTTCGGGTGATTAACTCGAACGTGATCCTCCCTGTTTGTCCACTACACACCGTTCAAGTTCTTAGTTCTCTCATAATGCAATGACCCTAGAGCTTAGTTTATTGGATTAAGTTTATGAAAAATGCGAGACACAAAGTTTAAATAAATAACTCTTATTTATTACACAATGTTGAAATAAATAACTCTTATTCATTTACAACTTGGAATATTACAAACTACACGAGATGAGGACATACATCCCAACAGAAGCGTCAAGCAAGAATGCATCACTGATTCCACCATGGAGGTCGAATATGTAGCGGCTTGTGAAGCAGCTAAAGAGGTAGTTTGGTTAAGGAAATTCATGCTAAATTTGGAAGTTGTTCCAAATATGACTTTGCCCATCACGTTTGTATTGCGATAATGATGGTGTGTGTTGATGGCAAATTCGAAGGAACCCCGAAGTCACAAGAGGGGAAAGCACATTGAGCGGAAATATCATCTCATCCGGGAGACCGTGCATAGAGGAGACGTGATTGTCACGAAGATAGCCTCAGAGCACAACATTGTTGATCCTTTTACAAAGGCTCTCACGGCTAGAGTATTTGAGAGTCACCTAGAAGGTCTAGGTTTACAAGTCTTCCCCAACTAGGGCAAGTGAGAGTATTTTGTACAAAGGGGTTTAAATGCCCTAGTTTATTGTATTTACATTACTGTAATATTTTAGTACTCCACAAGCTTTAGGTCAAGTGGGAGATTGTTGGGATTTATGCCCTAAACTTGTGTATTTTTTATCAATTAAATAAAGGGTTATTTGTTTTGATAGAATTACAGTCTTGCTTTATAAATCCAATAAACTAAGCTCCAAGGTTATAACATATATCTTGAACATCAGTGTAGTGGACACTATTTGGATTGTGTTCAAGAATATAACCTAAATGGTCTATGGTATAAGAATAAGGTTGGAAACCTCATTTTGGTAACACCATGGATACGACCCACTTTGTAATTAGTACAAATGAGGTAATCCAACTCATTCATGTAGTTGACATGCGAGTGGGGACATCCTGTATGAAGAGTTCTTACAAGACTGGACCGCAAATCATTAGTCTAACCAGTGCAACACCGTTAACAGGATAAGACTAGTAATTTATAGATGGTCATTAGTGACTCGACCTGAATCCTGAGCAAGTTAAGAACTCCTGCTTATAGGGGTTTGTCCTTAGACTAGTATGGGTGAGAGTGGCCTGTAGCCGACTCAATAAGCCTACCTTCTCAGGGACGGAACCTCGTAGGTAGCTGGAAACTTAATTGTGCAAGATGGAATTCACTCATTCCTACACTAAAGAATTAGATAGGTTGTTCCCTTAAGAGCTGACTCCAGGTCTTGAACAACGGGGGCCCACCCTCTATGAGGGTATGAGTCTAAGGTAGGACCTTAGACTTGTTGTTCATTAGAAGATCAGTGGTGTTTAAGGAGTAAAGAGGTAATCACAAGGGTAAAATGGTAATTTGATCCAGTCGTGATTACGAACAACCTGTGAAAGGTCGACTCATGAGTAATGACCATATCAGTGGACACAATATTATCTACAGTGAGGAGAATGCAGCTACAAGTCTATAGTGGAGTGACTTGTAGTTAATGAATATTGATTAACTGGATCAAAGAGTTTGATCAGTTAATCTCACATCATTGGAGCTTATGAACTGTAGGTCCATTAGGTCCCTCCGTTGGCTCAACATGGTAATATTGAGGGTATAAAGTTAGGAATGAAATTGAAGTGTTCAATTTCATACATGAGGTGTTATATCAATTATATATGATATAATTAATATAATATATAATTTTAATGTGAATTAGATTCACATATAAACCATATACTAAAGAGAGAATAAAGGAGGGGTAGGATGGTCATTTCCATCCTATTTCCCTATATATATGGTTGCATGAGATGCAACTAGGTGAAGAGATTCCAAGATTTTGTTGTGTTGTTAGAAAAGTTCCAAAACACAAACATCTCTCTCACAAAATACCTCACCTCTCCTAAAGGGAACCCACATTCCTCCCTCACCTAGAGAACAACGGAGAAGATCCAGTGGTCGTGTCTTCGTCCATTCGTTTTCCTGTTGCTGAGATCGTGATCGTGGGAGAGAGGAGCACTTGAAGAAAGGTTCTTCACAGGTAATAATTCTTGTTGTCCATTATGTTTATATGCTTAATCTAGTTGTATATGTTATTGAATAGTTGTAACAAAATCAAGAGCGCGTGATTCACAATCGCTTCCGCTGCGGGACTCGATTCCCTTCAAATAGTTCTTGAAACTGAGTAATTGTCTTCTAGCATGGGGATTTTGCTCTTCGAAATCTGACTCTTCCATGTTTGTTTTCAATAAGGCGCTTGTTCTAGTTATTGTTTTTGTGTATGTTGATGACATTTTAGTGACTGGCAATGATCCTCCTTTAATACAAAGGTTTATCAGCAATTTGAATAGTCTTTTTTCTCTAAAGATCTTGGCAATCTATCTTATTTTCTTGGCATTGAGGTTCATAGAGGTGACAGTTTTCTTTTTCTCAACCAACACAAGTATTTTTGGGATGTTCTTCAATGGGCTAACATGATGAATTTCAAACTAATGGATACTCCTATGGTTGTTGGTTCCCCTTTATCTATTAATGATGGGGAATTATTGTCTGATCCAAAACAATATAGGAGTGTAGTAGGGGCCCTTCAATACTGCATACTTACTCGACCTGATTTGAGTTTTGCAGTAAATAAAGTTTGTCAGTTCCTACATGCCCCAACAACAATCCATTGGAATGTTGTAAAGAGGATCCTACGGTATTTGAAAAGTACAATAGATCTTGGTATTTCATTTACAAGTTCTGTTCATCAATCTCTCACATATTATACAGATGCCGATTGGGCTAGTTGTCCTGATGATAGAAGAAGTACAAGTGGTTTTTCGGTTTTCCTTGGTAATAATCTTATCTCTTGGGCCTCAACAAAACAAAAGGTTGTTTCTCGATCTAGTGCAGAGTCTAAATACAGAGGTCTCTCTAATGCTGCTGCATAATTGGTATGGATACAGTCCCTTATGAGTGAAATCGGTCTTAACTCTCCTTCGGTTCCTTTGTTTCTTTGCGATAACATCAATGCCACATACTTGGTTGCTAACCCTGTTCTTCACAAGAGATCCAAACACATTGAGATTGATTTACACTTCATTAGAGAGAAAGTCTTGCACAAACAGCTTCTTGTCCGTTTTATGCCGTCTGAAGATCAACTCAGAGATATTCTGACTAAGGCTCTATCTACTGCTCGTTTTCAAAGCCTCAGAACCAAGCTTACTCTTATTGTTCATAGTTGCCCAGTTTTGCTTGCGGGGATGATAAAATGTCATTTCCTTTGGGTTTATTTTTGGGTCTTTTTCTCTTTGATTTATGAGCTGTAGTGTTAGTTATATGGTTGTCCAATAGACTTGCTCCACGTACTTGCCTTTCTATGCTTTTATTGTGGTCTTACCTCTGTAATTCTCGTTCTTTTCATCATCAATACAGTACGTTTGCACCCCTTTTTGCATACACTCTCTTTACATTATATATCACAAAATTTAATGGTAAAAACTAACTCAAATTTTTATATAAAGTTCAATAATAAAATAAAAAAATTTCGAAGATATAAAAACCACAATATAAATTAAAGTTAGACCTAAAAAATAGAAATGAGCTTAACTTTAACTGTCAGATTGCGCGTAAAATAAGTATAAAAAAAAATGTTTCCAAGTCTAAAAAAAAAAAAATGAATCGTCAACCTCTCTAATATTAACCTTAATTTTATTGATTTTGATATTTTTTTTCTTCCTTTTTTTCTTCCTTTTTTTTTATATTGATTTTGATGTTTTTTCAATGGAACTCATTTATTATTACAATTGAAATTCCCATTGGCCTGAAAAAGATATCCTTATGGATCACCATGCATTGAAAAATATAAAGAGTTGATCTTCATAATTTAGTCTTTGAACCGATAATTTGAAGACTTTATATCTCTGTAGTCTTCGACTAATATTTTTATTTTATATTAATTGATTTTAAGATTATTTAATGAGAATAGTTTTCACAAGGCCGGACCAAAGAACATAGAAGGGGCAATTTTTCTTCCTTATTTTGTCTTCCATTAAAAAAAAAAGTTGTGGTTGGAGTTCATCAGTATAGATTCAAACCTATAATCTCTTAAACAAAGGTAGATGTTGTATTCAAGTGAACTAAAAAAAATTAAGATTATAAAAAATTCACCTTCTAATTACCCTATAAAATTTTAAAATTGAAAATTATATACATAAATACTTAGAAATATAAAATTTTACCCTACATTTTTCAAGTTCGTTTTCTATTTTCTAAGAGAGAAAAATGAATTTGTGATTGGTATTTTTTGTTTTATATTTTTATTGAAAAATAATTTAAAACACGACTGGTAATATTATTTTGCTTTCTGTACTCCCAATTTTTAAAGGAGAAAAAAAAATTGAAAATTTACATTAATTTTTTTTTAAAGTAAAAGTTTTAAAATTATGTTACATGTAATTTTTTTTAATGGTTATTACACATTTCATCAACGTTGAAATATACTTTTGTTTTTTTATTTTAAAGTGCGGGAACGAAGAGTTATAAGTTGTTTTTTTTCAAAATGTATATAAAATTTTAAGAATATTTCTTAAAAATCTTTAATGAGATATAGAAAACTCTGATCAAACACACATCTTCTCGACAAATGAAAATATGAAACGTAAAAGAGAGAGAGAAAAAAAAAACAATCTTTACAAATACCCTTAATCTTTATGAATTTATTTCTATTTTAAAATGGAGCTAAAAAGAAAGGAAGAAAGAAAAATCACACACAAACGAAAGTTAATATAACTAAAAGCACTACTTTCTTGAAAATTACGCAACAAGTGACGAAAATTGATCAAAGAGTACTTAAAACTTAAAAGTCAGTTTTAATGATTTAAAAACTATTTAGAAAATTATTTGAAGAATTTTTTTTTTTTATTATTGAAAACATGATTGAAAATATGGTTCTTTAAGATTGACTTTTCAAACAAAATTTAACAGAAAATATAAATGATATTCACCGACAAAATTTGTGTAGAGTTTTATCATCTTATATGTGATGAACAAGTTTTATTTTCTTATATGTGATGGCTATCATGCAGTTTAGATTTTCTTCTTTATCCTCTCCAACCTTTTCTTTTATATATATATATATATATATATAATTTGTATATGTTGCAATTATCACTAAATTAAAATATAATTATCATTGTTCAACATGAACATATCTCAACTGACATAACTTATTGTACTTTCAACTAAAAAGTCAAAAATTCGAATCCTTACCGTGCATATTGTAAAAAACAAAATGTGTATACAATCATTACTAAACTAAGAAAAAAATGTATAATCGTGCTTATTAACTAATTTTAATTTCATAATATTTTAAAATTAATATAAATGAAGTCAAATAGAGTCTAGCTCAACTGACATATTGAGAGTGTTAATGACCACGAGATATGTGGTTCGAATCTCCCAATTCTTATTGTACTAAAAAAATCAATATAAATGAAAAGTAACTAAAAATATAAAAAGACAAAATATACTTCGAATACAATTTTTAATTAAAAAGAACATATATTAAACTAGTTTAATTTTAAAAATTGGTCCAAATCATTTTTCAAAGTTTAATGGACTAATATTTTAAATCTTTTAGTATATTAGAATACCTAGTTTTGGAAATTTTCTGTCAAAAAATACATTAAAATATCTCCCTATTCTCTCTCTCTTTTTCACTATATTATAGTATTAATACATAAACAATCTTAAATTATAAATTTAGTTTTCCTTTATTATCGTGGTTGTATTATATTTAGTTCCTAAAGTTTAAAAAGTTTCAATTATATTCATTGTTTTTAATCCATGTCAATTACGAAATTAATTTGATTGAATTAAGGTGAAGCAAATAAGGGCATAGCCATAAAGTTCCATAAAGTACAAAAAAAAAAAAAAATTATGCTTTCATAAATATAACTTTTCTTTATTTAAAATTAAAAGAATTGGAACTTAAACTAAGGAGTGGGACAATTGTCTCTTCCTTCTTTCTTCAATGTCTAGATCTTTGGCGGTATACAAATAAAATAATACACATCTCATGAAATGTTTAGTTTATGATATTAACAACAAGAAACAAATAAAACATAAGTACAATCTAAAATTTAGTCATATGAAACTTTTTAAAGTTTAGGACGGGTTTGATAACCATTTAAATTTTAGACTCTCTTTGATAACCATTTTATTTTTGGTTTTTGATTTTTAAAAAATGTACTTGTTTTCTTACTATAGTCTCTATTTCCCTACAATAACTCTCATCTTTATCAAGAAAACAAAATAAAAAACTACTTTTTTTAGTTTTCAAAACTAGGATTGGTTTTTGAAAACACAAGTAAAAGGTAGATAAAAAAACACGAAAAACTATAGGCGAAAATAGTATTTACAGGCTTAATTTCCAAAAACCAAAACACAAAAAACTAAATTGTTATCCAACGGGATCTAAGTCTTTGGTTTTTGAAAATTAAGTTTATTTTCTCACAATTTTTATATAATGGTTGTCATCTTTTATAAAGAAAAGATTTGAATTCTTAGTCAAATTCCAAAAACAAACCAAATTTTTAAAACCTCATTTTTTTAGTTTTTAAAACTCGAATTGAATTTTGAGAACATTTTTCAAAAATAGATAACAAATTAAAGAAACTCATAAGTGGAATTTGTTTCTAGAAGCTTAATTTTCATAAATCAAAAACCAAAAACTAAAAATCAAATGCTTAGACCCCGTTTAATAGCTATTTAGTTTTTAAAAATTATGCTTGTTTTTCCACATTTCCCACTATCTTCTTTACAACAATTTCCATCTTTCGTGAGATGTCATTTAAGTTTCTAGCTAAATTTCAAAAACAAAAACAAGTTTTTGAAAACTACTTTTTTTTTTTTTCCAAAACTTAGCTTGATTTTTGAAAATATAGGTACAAACTAGATAAGAAAACATTGAAATCCATTGATAGAAGTAGTATTTTAAGGCTTAATTTTCAAAAATAAAAAACCAAATAGTTATCAAACGGGGTCTTAGATCTTGTTTGATAACAATTTGATTTTTGGTTTTTTGTTTTCGAAAATTAAGCTTGTTTTTTCCCATTTTCTCTACAATAGTTTTCATCTCTCTTAAGGAAACATTTGGATGTTTAGCCAAATTCCGAAAACAAAAATAATTTTTTAAAAAAAAAAAAAACTAAGAACCTTATTTGATAACCGCCATTTTTTTTTTTTTAAATTATGCTTTATCTTCTCACCTAATTTTTTTATTACAATAGTTTTCATCTTTCTTAAGAAAACATTTGAATTCTTAACCAATTTTTAAAAATAAAAACAAGTTCAAGAACTTTTTTTTTTTTAGTTTTCAAACAATGGCTTGGTTTTTTAAAACATTAGTAAGAAGTAGATAATAAAACAAAAAAACTCATAGTTGAGAGTAATATTTATAAGCTTAATTTTTTTTTAAAAAAAACTAAATAGTTATGAAATAACACAACCTAAATTAATAAAATTTGATATTATTCATGGTCTAAATTATTGAAAGGGCAAGTGGAAAGGCATGAAATTAGACTGAATCATGGTGATAATTAAATTAGCAAAAAAGAGAAAGAGAGAACATCTTAATTTGTGAATGTGTTGAAATTATTGGAGAGAGAATAAAAAAAAGAAAATGGGAAGAGGAAAATTGGGGCATTTATGGGTTGGTGTTTGGCAAAGAGTGGTTGGCATGTCTCCTACAAACTCCAAAATTTGAATTAAATTTCGCAAAATTAGGTATAAAGAAAAGAGGCCATTGGATTCCACGTAGAGTTTGTGTTTAGATATGTTTTGACTTTTGACTATCCTACTTCCTATTTAATTTAGTCAATAATTCACTACTTTTCTTTTCTTTTCTTTTTTAAAATTATTATTATTATTTTATTTTCTTTGGCATCCTTCGATCATATTGATTCGTGTGTGTTTAATTGAATGAATATCGTTTGGTGTAGGAGCCAAATAATACTTTCTTTTAATTAAAAGTTTTAATTTAATTCTATCATTACAAATTTAATGTTATATCTTCCAAGGAAAAAATAAGAGAAATTTTATTAGGTATTGATAGAGGTAATTGCAATTCTAACATAATTTATATAAAATATTAGAAAAATATCAACTAAAAGATAATATAAGTTATCGAGTGATTTACCAAGATCATAGTTAACCAGTATATAAGTTAATCGGTAATATTGAAATTATTGAGATTGTGATTGATTTAATACATAGGTTAATTGGTTATATCCCAATATTATAATGAATTAGTATCAGATTTCAAGTTAGTTGTTTAATTTACCAATTAATTTATAAATTGTTGAATTGACAATTATTTCTTTTTTTTTAGTACAAATGAGATTAATAGGATTCGAACCACAGATTTCGTGGTTGTTAAGAGTTTGTTTGGTAGATAATCTAAATTCTATTTTATGTTTTCAGATTCACTCAATTCAGTGAATCTATGTTTAACAGACTTGTTTTCAAAAACTTTTTTCGGATTCTGTGATCTAAATAGTAGAAATTCTTAAAACAACATTTTTATGTTTCATTGTATCCAAATTTTGAATTTGAAAATTTAAAATACATAATTATATTAACACAAAGATAAAAATATAATCTTAATAAATATAGTATTTCATGTTATAACTCAATTTACTTTTGTTAGATTAAAATACGTATAATATAATATATTATAAATTATATAATATAATATTATAAAATAATAATTAGACCAAATTTATAAAAAGACATGTTGATAAATAATTAATGACTTATATTCAATCCAATATTTAGTTTTGCAACTATAACTAGTTTCATAATCTATAAATATATTATAGAACACACTTTAGATAACTATTTAAAATGTAGTCGAATTTCTAAATCTACTATCAAATTACATATATGAAAATATGACAACTTTGTTTTTATTAAATTCCTTGTTTTCAAATTTTTATTTTCAGATTGCGTACCTAGTAGACACTAATACATTCACCATGCCATACAGTTATTTCTTTTTCGGAAGAATAAGAATAACATAACTACAAATAAGTTTTAGAAAATTACATATATGCAATTACTTTTTTATAAAACGCTACCAATTGAAAATTGTTTATAAATGTTTTTGTTGGTTATTTTTAAAAGTTTTACTTGTACACAAAACTGTTTTTCCCTAATCTATTTTCGAAAACTGAACTGTCTTTTTAAATTTTAATCAAATTTTATAAACTAAAAATAGTGGTCTTTAAAAACTTTTCGGCATATGCTTTTAGCCAATAGATTAGAGGTTGAATGTCCCAAATCTATTTGTGGTTGATATAAAGAAAAAAACTACGGTATTGATAATATGGCGAATATTTAAAAATGTTAAAATTTTATTTTCTGAAGAACAGAAAATAGAAAAGTTTATTCGATTATTTTTTCTTTCTTTTCTTAATTTTTGAATTCTTTTTTTCTAGTTGAATTATGAATCTATGATCATGTAATTATTTTAAAAAAGAAAATCAGAAAAAACTTATTTTACCACTTACCCTCTAATGACAATAACCACGATATTGTATGGCCGGAGTATCATTGCTTCTCTAATTTTGTATGGCCTGAGTATCATTGCTTCTCTAATTTTGTACATAAATAATTGTATGTTAGAATATTATTTTGTTCTCTATACTTTAAATTTTGTTTTATTTTAATTTTTATACTTTTAATTATTTTCTATATATTTTTAATACATCTCAAAAATCATTCCTACCATACTTTTCCATCTAATACGGATAATATTTAATAATAATTATAATAATAGTCCCATTCAAATAAAGGATACAATGTACCTCTCAATTTTTTTAGAGGAAAGATAATAATAGATTATATGGGGTTCCATCGCAAAACCAATTAACCATGAGAAAATCTTATATATTGTGAGGTTTCTCTCAACTTTTCCAACGTGAGATCCTCAACATGCCCCCTCAAGATGATACCTTTTTGGGTTCACCATTCTTGGATCGGATCCAAATTTCAATTTTTTTTTGACCGAATACCCGTTTGGGTTTAATGGACTATGATACCATAATAGATTATATGGGGGTTCCATCTCAAAACCAATTGGGCAATGAGAGGAGTAGCTCATACATCTTATATATTGTGAGGTTTCTTTCCATTTTTCTAATGTGAGATCCTGAACAAAAGACTTGTATGATTTTTTTTAAAAAAAATTGACTCCCAAATAATGATGAGAACTTTTTTTAAAATTTGTTAATTTTTTAGTACAACAAAAATGAGATATGGAGATTTGAACCCCGACCACAAGAAAAAGATCGAGTTGACATCAATTATTGCTGAACCATGTTCGCAAGCCTTTGATGAAACTACTACTTATTTTTAAGTTTGAATCCCCTTTCGCTTATGTATTTTTTTTATAGTTGATTTTATTCTGATCTTTTAATTCTTAAATATTCTTTGTAGTCCTTGAGCTTTAATAGTTATTCTATTTTTATTTTTAAACTGTAAATCTTAAGTTTTGCATAAGAAACCATATTTTAGTCATTACGATTAATTTTTTATAATTAAGTTGACAAAAATCTAACATAGCTAGGTTTGTCTCTTGTTGGTCTACCTGATTAATACATATTATGATGGATGACTACTTGCAACCACATATAGAAAAACAAGGATGAAGTTTTATAATGAGGTTAAATTTGTGCTAAATGACCAACAAAAAACTAGGTCGTCAAATACTATGATGGTTTTTTTTTTAATGGAAAATTTAGGGGCCAAAGAATAATTACGAAAGTTGAAAGGCTAAATTAAAATATTGGAAAGTTGAGTAAGAAAAAATAGAATAATTGCAAAAGAAAAATCAAATAGCAAAACAAGATTTGAACAACCTTATCTTTATTATAAAAGTGGGCAAGTGAAAAAAAAATTGACAATTAGAATAAAACACAATTACGCAAAATCGTAATTGGACTTTCTTCCATTCATTGCGGCAAATGTTGTGGTTAATGAAATTCATGATAATTAAATAAGCAAATGGCATTGCAAATATTTAAAGAAATAAATAATGATTTGCCATCACAAAGTGCTTTTGAAGTTGTGCTTATGATATATTTGAAGTCCATTGTTAGGTGTAATAATGCCAAATAATTATGTGTTCATTATTTATTGTTTCTTTTTTGGGAGAAAACCAAACTTTTCTAAGCCCATAGAATTTCAAAACAAGCAGCCAAATGTAAAGAATATGAAATATGACAAGTAATTATTATTGTTATTTTGTGATGGCTATTTATTCCTGGTAATTTTGAAGTACTTGGAAATTGGAATGAGTGTGATTTTACTTTATTGTTAACGTTGGACTTTTTTTTTTCAATGCATTATTTACTTTGTACGTGTTGTCTTACCTACAAAACATTAATCTTTTCAAATTTTGTTGTGATGTCGGCGCCGATTTAGAGATAGTAATGCCAAAGGGTGAAAGAGAAAGATGTTAAAGTGTTTCGTAGGAGAAAATGTGATGAGTATTCTAGTGCATGGGGTGTCACTTAGGATTTTCGTACGGAAAACCTATTTTCACGCGCCTTAATTGTTGATGACCTGTAACGTGACAATGCACGCAAAATTACTCATAAGAGTAGTGTGAAACGGTTTTTCTTGTTACGCTACGCGAAAACACTCTCGCTCTCGTTGTCTCGATCTCGCTCTCGCTCAAATGAGTGACCGAAAATATAGAGAAAAAATGACAAGGAAAAAAGTTAAAGAAGAGCTAGAGTAGCAGAAGTAGAGAGAACGAGACAACGAAAACTATAGTGCGATTTTTTTTTATTTTTTTTTCTTTTCTCCAGAATTTCGACAACCTCATTACTATCATGAGCGAGAGCGACACTTGAGCGAGAACGAGACTTGAGCGAGAGCGAGAGAACTAGAGCCATAGTACGATGCCCTTACGGTAATTTGGACGGAATGCACAATACAAAAAGGATCATATGTCATTAATTTTAGAACAAGGGTCAAATCACATCAATGCGCGTGAAAAATAGTGTTCCATGCAAATTTCTCTAAAAACATCTTGCTACACTAAAATTAGATTAATTTTTTTTAGTAAGATTGAGATTTAATTGTAATTGTGTGTATCTGTTTTTATTAGTACAACCAATATGAGGATAAAAAGTTGAATCTCGAACCTAAAAGAAAGAGTAGATAACTTAACTGTTGAACTACTTAGGTTCACCAACTAGAAGAAGTGTATCTTGAGTTCACTCTTATTTCCTTTATTTATAAGACATATAGGAGAAAATTGCTATCTTATACCCCACTAAAGTTGTATATGACATGCCATAATTGTGCATTAGACATAAACCTTCAAAAATAGAGGTGTGCAGGAACCAAACAAAACCGAAGAACCAAACGGATAGAATGGATCGGTTTGATTTTTTTTTTAAAATATTTATTTTCTCAGTTAATATTTTTTAAAACTCAAACGGTTCGATTCAAGTCCTCAAATTGGCTCTTAAAAGATCGATGAAAAAATTGGAAATTTAATAATCCTTAAAAATTCCAGAGTTCGAAACACATATCTCACCCATTATAGAAAGCCCACCGATCATAGAAAGCTCGCCACAAAATTTAAGAGGTTGTTTGATCTATTGTCTTAAGTCATAACCCTAGAAATAAAAACCTTGAGATTTGTTTTGGGAATTCTAAAGTCTGAAAGTTTTGTTTGAGGTGTTGTGTTCTAAAACTTGAGAATTAGAAAATAATGTTTGAGGTTAAACAGTTTTAAATTCTAAGTTTCTATTATTTTTGTTTCTCATTTTTTCTTTAGTTGTTTTTTTCTCTTATTTTTCTTCTATGTTTTAGGATATGTTTTGTGAATGGTAGAGACCCTTGTATAACATCAATGAGCATCAAAATGAGAAGATTTATTTTTTGAAATTAAAAAACTGGAAATCTATTTAAGAAATTAGAGAAAACTCTATGTAACAAAAAAAATATTTTTGAAACTCTATTTTAGAAATTAAAAAATTGAAAGTCTATTTATGAAGTGAGGGACACGAATTATTAAAGAAAAAAAATTTTTGGAACACTATTTTAGTAATTAAAAACTTGGAAGACTATTTAAGAAGTTGGGAAATTTAAAACTCTATTTTCACAAAGTATTTAAAAAAGAATTTTTGAATTATATTTTAGAAATTAAAAAATAAAAAATCTATTTAAGAAATTAGAGAATTTAAAACTATATGTTACAAAGTATTCATAAAACTATTTTTAGAACTCTATTTTATAAATTAAAAACTAGAAATATATCTAATAAATTAAAGAATTTAAAAATACTATTTAACAAAGTATTTAGAAAACTATTTTTGAAACTCTATTTTAGAAATTAAAAAAAATTAGAAGTCTATTTAAGAAACTAAAAAATTTAAAATTCTATTGCACAAAGTATTCAAATACCTATTTTTGAAACTCTATTTAAGAAATTTAAAAATTAGAAGCCTATTTAAGAAATTAAAGAATTTAACTATTTCATAAAATACTCAGCAAACTATTTTAGGAACTCTCTTTTAGAAATTAAAAAATTAAAAGTTTATTTAAAAAATTAGAGAATTTAAAACTTTATTTCATAAAATATCCAAAATCTGTTTTTGGAACTCTATTTTAGAAACTAAAAAATTGGAAAACTATTTAAGAAATTAGGAAATTTAGAACTTTATTTTACTATTTTAGAAACTAAATAAAGTAGTCGGATTGTCAGGGTGGTTGAGTCTCTTGGGTGATTGTCGATAGTGGTTGTAGGTGTTGGGGTTTATGCCCTAAACTTGTGTAGTTTTGTAATATGTTAATCAAATAAATAAAGAGTTATTTATTTTGATAATTATTGTATTCTCACACATAAAACTAAATCCAATAAACTAAGTTCCAAACATATAATGATAGATCTTGAACAAATGTGTAGTGGACACAAGTTGGATAAATGTTCAAGTATATAACCTAAATAGTCTAGGGTATACGCATGAGGTTGGGAACCTTATTCTGTTAACACCATGGATGCAACCCTCTTTGTATTTAGTACAAACGAGGTAATCCAACTCGTTCATGTGGTAGACATGCGAGTGGGGGCATCCTGTACGATGAGATCGTACAAGACCGGGCTGTAAATTATTAACCTACTAATGTAACACCGTTAACAAGATAGGTCTAATAATTTATAGATGATCATTAGTGACTTGACCTGAATCCAGAGCAAGTTACGAACTCCTGCTTATAGGGGTTTGTCCTTAGATTAATATGGGTGAGAGTGGCCTGTAGCCGACTCAATAGGCCTACCTTCTCAGGGACATAACCTTGTAGGTAGCTAGGGACTTAACCCAGCAAGGTGGAATTCAATCATTCCTGAATTAGAGAATTAAAAAGGTTGTTCTCTTAAGAACTGAATCTAGGTCTTGAACAACGGGGTCTCGCCCTCTTACTGGCATAAGAGAGATTATGTTTATGGTAGGACCATAGACTTGTTGTTCATTAGATGATCAGTAGTACTTAAGGAGGAAGAGGTAATCGTAGGGGTAAAACAGTAATTTGACCCAACTGTGATTACGAATAACCTATGAAGGACCAACTCACAGGTATTGATTATATTAATGGACACAACACAGTCTACAGTGAGGAGAGTGCACCTACGAGTCTTTAGTGGAGTGACTCGTAGTTAATGAATGATTATTAATTAGATCAAAGAGTTTGATCGGTTAATCTCGTATCATTGGAACTCATGACCTGTAGGTCCATTAGGTCCCTTTGTTGGCTCAACATGGAAATATTGAGGGTATATAGTTTGGAGTTAAATTGAAGTGTTCAATTTCACACATGAGGATATATATCAATCATATGTGATATAATTGATATAGTCTATAGTTTAAATATGAATTGGGTTCATAACAAACTATACATATGAGAGATATGAAAAATATTATATAAATGTGATTTATATAATAAGGTATAAGATACCTAATGAGCATTATATTATACAATAGGGATAGGATGGTAATTTTCATCCTATTTTCCTATAAATAAATGCATGGGATGCACCTTTGAGAGCTCAATGCAATTGTGAAAACCTAGTGCTCATAGTGAGTATTGTGGAAAGGTTCCAAAACACTACTTCTTATTAATCTCTCAAAATCTCTCCTAACTCCAAAAGAGGAATCCCACCTTCCTCCCTCACCTAGAGATACAACGGAGAAAATCTAGCGGCGAGATCGATTGTGTCGGGATCGTTGAGAACGTGAGATCGTGAGGAGCAAGGAGCACTAGAAGATTTTGATCTACAAAGGTAATATGATGCTATCCATATTTCTATTATATATTCTTAATCGTTGTTAGTTCATGTTCTTGATTCGATTTACGTAACAAAATCTAAAAACACACGATTCAATTCGCTTCCGCTGCCGGATCCGATCCTATCAATTGGTATTAGAGACAGTTGTGTTCTTATTTTTTGTTCTAGATCTGTCAAGAACATAGGTGGGATTGCATTATATTCATGAGATGAATGTTGGTTTGCAAATTAGATGTTTTCACTTTTGACACTTAGATTTACAATTTTTTTCATTGAATCGTTCAATGTAATGAACCGATGTTTTGGGCATTTTTAATTATAAATTGAGTTTGTAAGTCCGTATCGATCGAGGAAAAGAGGTTGCTGAGAAGAATGGAGAAACAAACGAGCAAAAACAAGATGATGTTTTTCTGTTCTGTGCACGGCGTTGCAACGCCGCTGATGAAGTTTTTGGCTGGAAAGACACCATCGTTGCAATGCCATAACCAGCGTTTGCAACACCATAACCTTAACGTGCGCAGAAGAAGGGATCAACGTTGCAACACCATTACCGTGGTTGCAACACCATTACCGTGGTTGCAACACCGAAGGTGAAACCGCCGGAGCCATGATAGCACACAAAATGTGCTATCCTTAGGCTTAATTATTGCTAGTTTTATAATGATTTTGGGGCTTTTACGTGGTTTATTTATTCAATTTCAGGTTAAGAGCTTAAACGGAGCTATTGGAGACAATTTGGATCACTCGGGATCAAAACGAGGCTATTTGGAGCCAAATAGAACATCAAATGGAAGTGAAAGAATTTCTGCCCTGTTTTCAGACACTCATAACTTCTTCATTACTTAGCCAAACAGGGTGAAATTTATACCTAACTCTTCCTTTTTGAATCCTCTAAAAATCATATGAAGACATGAAATTGAAATTCCGAATAGATTGGTTCAGAAATACCTCGAAAGCTTCTTTCCCAGGAACTAACTTCTGCTATTCCAGATTCGATTTTCTGCTGCAACTCGAAACTTGACCTGCTATTTACAACATCTTCCAATCATTTTATATTCACGATTTCTTCATGAAAGTTGTAGGAAATTCAATAATATTTCCAACCATACCTAATAGAGCTTCTGATTCCAACTCTACAGACCAGTACAACCAAAAAACCAGAGACTTCTCGGATTTGACAAAGCAAATTACATCTTACATCTTCCTCTTCACAAATCAATAGCTTAAGATCCGAATTTGCTCGAGCTTCCTTCACGAATTTTGTTCCAATATGAGTTAACTTTCACGAAAGAAAACCTCAAATCTTACCTCTTCCTGTGGAGCTCGAGATGAGCAGAAAACCAGAATAGGATTGAATTGATTAACTTGCTTTGTCATAAAGACTTACCTTTAGTTCTTCTCCTCTCTTACGCAACTTCGGCTTCAAAAACCCTTCTTCCTCTTCCTTTCTGCTTCTCCCACGAAAACCCTTGCCTTTACTTCATAAAATGAGAAGAAATCGATGGGGGAAGTGTTTTTAAAAAAAGAAACAAAGGTGGGGTCCCACCTCCCACTTTCTCTTTTTCATTCTTTTCCTTTCTCCTTTCTTTTCTTTTCTTTTCTTTCCTAAACAAACCATAATATTATAACCTTTCCTTTCATTTTCTTTCTTCATTAATCTTAGAGCAAACCAAAGCAAAATAGTTTAAACTTTTCCTTCCTTGTTTTCCTTTTATCTTTCACTTCATTTCTTTTCTTTTTAAAACAAGGAAAACAAAGTTTTAAGCATTCATTTCTTCTTTTCTTTTGTTTTCTTTCTTTAAAAGAAAATTCCAAAGAATGATTCTCGGGTTTACAACTTACCTCCCCCTTAAGAAATTTCGTCCTCGAAATTTAGTAGTGCTTAGGTGAAGATCATCGGATACTTCCTCCTCATTTGGTCTTCTAATTCCAAGGCTGCCTTCCCTACTCCGTGATGTTTTCAATGAACCCTCACGAGTGGGATCGTCTTGTTTCTCAAAACTTGTTCTTTTCTGTCGAGGATTTGAACTGCATCCTCTACGTAACTCATGTCTTCTTTCAGTTCAACTGGTTGTGCTTGCAACACATGTGTCTGATCAGGAATATACTTCCTCAACATGGACACATGGAAAACATCATGTACTCGAGATAGTTCTGCTGGTAACTCCGATCAGATCTTTCCGCCCAACTCGTCCGTTCTTTGGATAATGACCAATATATCTAGGGCTTAGTTTACCTTTCTTACCAAAACGAAGGACACCTCTCCACGAAGATAACTTCAAGAAAACTTGATCTCCGACCTGGAATTCTAAGTCCTTTCGTCGCTTATCTGCATAACTCTTCTGACGGTCTTGTGCTACCTTCAGATTCTCTCTGATACCAAGTTGTCACACCCCCTCCCGAACTACCTGCTAACTTAGCCCGGTAGACGGCGTGAAGCCAACAAACATCGTTCACCTCTCTAACGATACCTGTTGACCCTGTTTTACCTTATAAGCATACTAAACTTGTATAAGAAACAACTAAAACACAAGTGAAATATTGACAATTACGTAACCTACGTGAGGGTAACCCTACTTATGACTCTCTGGAAAAGCGAAAGAGATATGAACATCACAACCAAAAACATACCCAACCATGGATCACACAACCACAACCTAAATTGTACACATAAACATAAGTTCATAGTCCTTCTTCTATACATATAGACTTTCTATACAACTCCACCCACGTACAACATATCAAACTTGAGAAGCTTCCAGCAGATTATGGCGGAGTTTTTTGTGCACAGGAGCTCGATCTCTACCTGAAAAGTGGGTAAAACTCTGAAAGAATGAGCTATGAAGCTCAGTGAGTGACTTGAGTTTAAAAGAAAACTATTAACTCGTAAATCATATCACTTGGCCATCTATGAGCATATGCATCTGTAATCAAATGTTAAAAGTAACTGTGTAATCATAATAGCTTTTCATGAAAACCAGCAAGTATATCGTTAAAATCTCGTAAGGCATGTAAATTAGATAAACTTTTTTTAAAACATGTCACAATCTACGTTTGTTCTACGATGTAGTGGGGCCTGCCCAACACTCCCATCGTCTTTGTCGTAGTGGGGCCCGCCCAAAGACTCACGACATGGCAGTATTTGTTGTCACGGAGTTCACTCAACGTCGACAACAGAAATGACCTGTGTGCACACGGTACCATAAAGCCTCGGGCTCAATATTTCAAAAGATCACATGAAAACTTTTGAACATGCCTGCTTATCTTTTCTTTTCATAAAACTCAAGCTTACTTAGCTTGTTCATAAAACTGGAAATCTTTAAAAACATACTTGCTAAAACATACTTGCTCGAAATCATAACATTTCCATAGACTTCGAAAATGCAATAAACATATGCTCGTGTATAAATTTCATCAAGACATTTAAGCTCATCATGAACACTTTAAAACATTTCTAAGAAATCATGAATGCTCATAAACAAGTGTTCAAGGAAAACAATAAACATCTAAACTCTTTCATACAAGCAAAACTTGTATTTTCTTAAAACATAAATCAAGCATATAGAACATTTTTGAAGTTCGTTTTGTCACTCACAGTGTTAAACTAGAACCTTGGCCTGTACACTCGACCTATTTGCTCTCTGGCCCATCAAACAAACCAAATTCAACCATTAGAACCTCGAGCTCATGCTTTTTAACCTTAAAATTACAAGTAAACACACTTTCAAATTTTCCAGCATTTTCAGAATTTCTGCCATGTTTTCAGACAGTCATAACTTCTTCATTACGTAGCCAAACAGGGTGAAATTTATACCAAACTCTTCCTTTTTGAATCCTCTAAAAATCATATGAAGACATGAAATTGAAATTCCCAATCGATTGGTTCAGAAATACCTCGAAAACTTCTTTCCCAGGAACTAACTTCTACTATTCCAGATTCGATTTTCTGCTGCAACCCGAAACGTGACTTGCTATTTACAACATCTTCCAATCATTTTCTATTCACGATGTCTTCACGAAAGTTGTAGGAAATTCAATAAGCTTTCCAACCATACCTAATAGAGCTTCTGATTCCAACTCTACAGACCAGTACAACTAAAAAACCAGAGACTTCTCGGATTTGACAGTAAATTCTGTCTTCTGTCTTCCTCTTCACAAATCAATAGTTTAAGATCCGAATTTGCTCGAGCTTCCTTCACGAATTTTGTTCCAATATGAGTTAACTTTCACGAAACAAAACCTCAAATCTTACCTCTTCTTGTGGAGCTCGAGATGAACAGAAAACCAGAATAGGATTGAATTGATTAACTTGCTGTCATAAAGACTTACCTTTAGTTCTTCTCCTCTCTTCTGCAACTTCAGCTTCAAAAACCCTCTTCTTCCTCTTCCTTTCTGCTTCTCCCACGAAAACCCTTGCCTTTACTTCATAAAATGAGAAGAAATCGATGGGGGAAGTGTTTTTAAAAAAAGAAACAAAGGTGGGGTCCCACCTCCCACTTTCTCTTTTTCATTCTTTTCCTTTCTCCTTTCTTTTCTTTTCTTTTCTTTCCTAAACAAACCATAATATTATAACCTTTCCTTTCATTTTCTTTCTTCATTAATCTTAGAGCAAACCAAAGCAAAATAGTTTAAGCTTTTCCTTCCTTGTTTTCCTTTTATCTTTCACTTCATTTCTTTTCTTTTTAAAACAAGGAAAACAAAGTTTTAAGCATTCATTTCTTCTTTTCTTCTGTTTTCATTCTTTAAAAGAAAATTCCAAAGAATGATTCTCGGGTTTACAACTTACCTCCCCCATAAGAAATTTCGTCCTCGAAATTTAGTAGTGCTTAGGTGAAGATCATCAGATACTTCTTCCTCATTTGGTCTTCTAATTCCCAGGCTGCCTTCCCTACTCCGTGATGTTTCCAATGAACCTCGGAGTGGGATAAATCTTGTTTCTCAAAACTTGTTCTTTTTCACGAGGATTTGAAGCGCATCCTCTACGTAACTCATGTCTTCTTTCAGTTCAACTGGTTGTGCTTGCAACACATGTGTACGATCTCGAAATATACTGCCTCAACATGGACACATGGAAAACATCATGTACTCAAGATAGTTCTCGCTGTAACTCCGTTTTGTAGGTCGCCCAACTCGTCCGTTCATTGGATAATGACCAATATATCTAGGGCTTAATTTACCTTTCTTACCAAAACGAAGGACACCTCTCCACGGAGATAACTTCAAGAAAACTTGATCTCCGACCTGGAATTCTAAGTCCTTTCGTCGCTTATCTGCATAACTCTTCTGACGGTCTTGTGCTACCTTCAGATTCTCTCTCGATACCAAGTTGTCACACCCCTCCCGAATCGCGCTCGCTAACTTAGCCGGTGAGGCGGCGTGAAGCCAACAAACATCGTTCACCTCTCTAACGATACCTGTTGACCCTGTTTTACCTTATAAGCATACTAAACTTGTATAAGAAACAACTAAAACACAACACAGCGAAATATTGACAATTACGTAACCTACGTAAGGGGTAACCCTACTTATGACTCTCTGGAAAACTGAAAGAGATATGAACATCACAACCAAAAACATACCCAACCATGGATCACACAACCACAACCTAAATTGTACACATAAACATAAGTTCATAGTCCTTCTTCTATACATATAGACTTTCTATACAACTCCACCCACGCATAAACATATCAAACTTGAGAAGCTTCCACAGATTATGTGAGTTTTTAAGGCAGGGAGCTCGATCTCTACGAAAAGTGGGTAAAACATCGAAAGAATGAGCTATGAAGCTCAAGTGAGTGACTTGAGTTTAAAAGAAAACTATTAACTCAGTAAATCATATCACACCGCCCATCTATGAGCATATGCATCCGTAATCAAATGTTAAAAGTAGCTGTGTAATCATAATAGCTTTTCATGAAAACCAGCAAGTATATCATTAAAATCTCGTAAGGCATGTAAATGGGATAAACTCTTTTTAAAACATGTCACAATCCACGTGTTGTTCTACGATGTAGTGGGGCCCGCCCAACACTCCCATCGTCTCTTTGTCGTAGTGGGGCCCGCCAAAGACACTCACGACGCCATTTGCGTTGTCACGGAGTTCACTCAACGTCGACAATGTGAAATGACTGTGTGCACACTGCACCATAAAGCCTCGGGCTCAATATTTCAAAAGATCACATGAAAACTTTTGAACATGCACCGCTTATCTTTTCTTTTCATAAAACTCAAGCTTACTTAGCTTGTTCATAAAAACTGAAATCTTTAAAAACATACTTGCTAAAACATACTTGCTCGAAATCATAACATTTCCATAGACTTGAAAATGCAATAAACATATGCTCGTGTATAAATTTCATCAAGACATTTAAGCTCATCATGAACACTTTAAAACATTTCTAAGAAATCATGAATGCTCATAAACAAGTGTTCAAGGAAAACAATAAACATCTAAACTCTTTCATACAAGCAAAACTTGTATTTTCTTAAAACATAAATCAAGCATATAGAACATTTTTGAAGTTCGTTTTGTCACTCCATGAGTGTTAAACTAGAACCTTGGCCTGTACACTCGACCTATTTGCTCTTGGCTGTCAAACAAACCAAATTCAACCATTAGAACCTCGAGCTCATGCTTTTAACCTTAAAATTACAAGTAAACACACTTTCAAAGTTTCAGCATTTTTGTAATTTCTGCCATGTTTTCAGACAGTCATAACTTCTTCATTACGTAGCCAAACAGGGTGAAATTTATACCAAACTCTTCCTTTTTGAATCCTCTAAAAATCATATGAAGACATGAAATTGAAATTCCCAATAGATTGGTTCAGAAATACCTCGAAAGCTTTTTTCCCAGGAACTAACTTCTACTATTCCAGATTCGATTTTCTGCTGCAACCCGAAACGTGACCTGCTATTTACAACATCTTCCAATCATTTTCTATTCACGATTTCTTCACGAAAGTTGTAGGAAATTCAATAAGCTTTCCAACCATACCTAATAGAGCTTCTGATTCCAACTCTACAGACCAGTACAACCAAAAAACCAGAGACTTCTCGGATTTGACAGCAAATTCTGTCTTCTGTCTTCCTCTTCACAAATCAATAGCTTAAGATCCGAATTTGCTCGCTGCCTTTTGGTGTTGCAACGCCATCTCGATAAGAAGACGCTTATGAAGACCGTGTAGGTAGCGTTGCAACGCTGCCTTGCAGCGTCGCAACGCCAGATCGATAAGGAGCGCGCGCGTTAAGGTAGGAGCGTTGCAACGCTGTCCCTAGCGTTGCAACGCTGCCGATAGTTTCTATATTTACCACGCGTTTAAGGTACAGCGTTGCAACGCTGCCCCATTGATGCCTATAAATACAACCTTATGATTCTTGCAAAAGGGGAGCACAATTTGGTAGAGTTTTGCCCTAAATTCGAAATACACCTTGTAAGAAGAGAGAAAAGAGTGATTTTGGGAGCCAAAGCATTCGTGGAGGTTCGAGATCGAAGACGGGAGCTCGGAGACGAAGGACCGGCATTGACACCTAAGTTTATTTCTCTTTCTTTCAATTTGTAATAGCGTTCTAAGACGTTTTCTACTTGTTTAGTTTGTTTTTCATGTGATTTAGAGTAGCTAAACATTGTAGTTGGATTTGATGTACTTGTTGTGACTTTATTGCTATGTTTTGAAGCATGTTTTGTCCTTATTTTTTGCAATTCGTTCTTTACTTCTTAATTCATTGATTCAAGCGGACTCGAGAGATAAAGCTTGAATTAGAGCAAAATTGTCAAAACCCTTAGTAGCCTGTCACGAGAGTGACCTAGAATTCTTAGGGAAACACTTAAAGAAGTTACTTAATGCCATGCATATTGTAGGTTCGTATGGAGACTATGAATTCTATTGCATGTGTGAGGCTCACTAAGAACCGAGAGGTTTTCTTGAGTAATTTACTTCTTGTTTATAAATTCATCTCATGAGGTAAATGCATGTGTAGTTAGGTTATTAACTTGTAAAATCACTTCCTTTAATTCTATCAATTCGTGTCTCCACATGTTTGTTTGTTTGGTTGTCTTGTTCGTCAAACACCTATCCATGTTTTGTTGCTTTAGCTAAATTTGAGAATTAGTATCTTAGTACTTAATTAATCTAGAAACCCATTCCTGTGGACGATACTTGGACTCATAAATCACTATACTAAAACTTGACCCGTACACTGCGGTATTGCAATATAATTTTACGCAACAAGCCACTAACGGGCATAAACGTTTATTATTTAATTTATTTATGTATAAAACTTTTTTGTATTTAATTTTATTAATTTTAGTTAATATAATAAGATTATATTAATTTTAATTAATAATTAGGGTGCCAAAAGTGGTCTAATTTTGCTATTTAATTTATGCAATTGTTGTATTAATTATTTACATGCATAATGTATGCTATTTAGTTAAATCCCACCTTAAGTTAAGCATATTCATGCATCATTTATAATATAAGGAGTTATATTATATAATTTGCATGATAAATTAGTACAAATGTTATATTAATTTTTGGATAGCATTGACATGCATTTTAATTCATGAGATGAATATGTTATGTATGTGTTGCAATTCATATGATGAATGATCAAGCACTTATACACATGGAATTGCATTTCACTTAAGGTTAATTAATTAGTTTTAAAATGTTTAGAACTTGGTATTAATAGACCTCAGGTTATCTAGTTCTAATTAGATTAGAATTAGGAAACGAATAATTTATAAGCTATGATTAAAGAGGGACTCTTTCTAAAGAAAGTTTTGTCTAGGTTGGGGTATTTAAGCTGACGGAAAAGGAACACCCCTACCTGGGAACTGACTTGGGAGTGAATTTAATCTAGGGCTTATAAATTATTATTTCGTCAGCATAGTTTATTAAGGGGGTTAATAAACTAGTAAACCTAGGTTTATAGACTTAGGTAAAATTCAATATAAAAGGGTTATATTGATAGACTTAGGTAAAATCATTAGTCGGATTTAACCTATGTCAATTTCCTAAATACTTAAAGTATTTAGTGAGAGGAAAAAGGTGTATATGATATATCAATTTTTTCACCAACATCTCTTCGGGAAAAATTCACACCGTTGAGATCCATACTTGGCCTCGTGGCGCAAACGGGAGCATCCCCCTTCGGATGGTGTTTGTATGGGTCAATATCAAGGTGAATGGAGATGGTACTTGTAGTGAGTGGGAGCGGGAACTGTGAAAACAATACCCATAGTCTCTTCTATCGGTTCGCACCATGAGATCACTATGGTCAGTCTGCTAGTTTGGCCTGGACCAAACAATCCCTTCGGAGGGCTTTGATCATAGGGATCGGAACACAGTGAACACTTGAGAGGGATAAAGATTACCTTAGTATGTTTTCCAACTTAGTCCTCCCTTCGGCGGATTTTGTTGGATCGGAACTCTGGAATCTAAAGATAGAGGGTCACACTCACAGGATACATTAGAGAGTAAGCGTATCCAGACCAAATAATGGTAACTAAAGCCTATAGGAATAAGAGTTATTCTAGCATTAGGTTTTGGTCAAGAATGTCTTGTTCTAGAGAAGAAGTGTTTTTTATTACCTTTCGGTATCATACATTCTAAACCTTTAGAGTATCATTGCAATTATTAATGACCTAGGAATCATTAGACAATTAGCTAAAACTGATTGGATTAATTAAAGGTTTAGTGAGAATCTAATACAAGTAATTTATTTTTCAACAAAATGAATAGCTCAATCAATTCCTTGTTGGCTACAAAAAAATTAATCGGGGAAAACATGATGACATGGAAGAATAACCTTAACATAATCTTGGTAGCAAACGATCTTAAGTTTGTGCTTACTGAGGAGTGTCCTGAGGTGCCAAGCTCGAATGCATCATGAAGTGTTCGTGATGCATACGATAAATGGATCAAGGCTAATGATAAGGCCAGGGTATGTCTGACATACTAGCCAAAAAGCACGAGGGCATGACGACCGCTAAGGAAATCATGGATTCGTTGCAAGGTATATTCGGACAACAGTCTGTTCAAGTCAGGCATAATGCCCTCAAATACCACTTCAACGCCAGGATGGTGGAGGGATCATCTGTGAGGGATCATGTTCTCGATATGATGGTTCACTTCAACATGACGGAGTCAAATGGTGCTTCTATTGATGAATCGAGTCAGGTCAGCTTTATATTGGAAACTTTTCCAGAGAGTTTCCTACAGTTTCGAAGTAATGTTGTTATGAACAAGCTAACTTTCAACCTTACCACTCTTTTGAATGAACTCCAAACCTTTCAATCTCTGATGAAAACCAAGAGATCAAAAGGTGAGGCAATGTTGCCAATAGGAGTTTTCACGGAGGTTCAATCTCTAGGACAAAATCAGTGGCTTCATCTTCTTCAGGCTTAAAAGGAAAGAATAAGAAAATGAAGAAGGTTGGTAAGGAGAAACGGGATGACAAAGCTATCGCCCAGAAGGGAAAAAACATCAAGAAAGTTACAGACAAAGGAAAATATTTCCACTGCAATGAGGACAGACATTGGAAACGAAATTGTTCGAAGTACATGGTCGAAAAGAAGAAAAAAAAGGTAAATATGATTTACTTTGCTTAGAAGCTTGTTTAGTAGATGATGATAATACTGTCTGGATATTGGATTCAGGCGCCATTAATCATGTTTGTTCTTCTTTTCATGGAATTAGTTCATGGCAGCAGTTACAAGAAGGGGAGATAACACTCCGAGTTGGAACTGGGGAAGTTGTCTTAGCTGTAGCGGTCGACACCATGAAGCTATTTTTTGGCAAGAAATTTATGTTGTTAGACAATGTATTAGTGATACTAGGGTTTGCTAGAAACCTTATTTCCATTTCTTGCCTAATAAAATAATGTATTTCAGTCTCTTTCTCTTTCAATAAAGTGTTTATTTTAAAGAAAGGTGTTGAAATATGTGCAGCTTCATTAGAGAATGATTTGTATGTTTTAAGACCAAATTCATTCAAAATGGTTTTGAATACTGAATTATTTAAAACTGCAAATACACAAACTAAGAAACGTAAATTTTCTCCTAAAGAAAATGCTCATTTTTGGCATCTTAAGTTAGGTCACATTAATCTCAATAGGATTGAGAGATTGGTAAAGAATGGACTTCTAAATGAGTTGGAAGAAAGTACTTTACCAGTATGTGAGTCCTAGCTTGAGGGCAAAATGACTAAAAGACCTTTTAGTGGAAAAGGTTATAGAGCCAAAATACCCTTAAAGCTTATACATTCAAACCTTTGTGGTCCGATGAATGTTAAAACTAGAGGAGGGTATGAATATTTCATCTCGTTTATAGATGACTATTCAAGATATGAACATATTTACCTAATGCATCACAAGTCTGAAGCACTTGTAAAGTTCAAGGAATTCAAGGCTGAAGTCGAAAATCAATTAGGTTAAATTATCAAAACACTTCGATTTGATAGAGGTGGAGAGTATATGGATTTGAAATTCCAGAGCTATATGATAGAACATGGAATTACATCACAAATCTCAGCGCCCGGTATGCCTCAACAAAATGGTGTATTAGAAAGCAGAAATAGAACCCTGTCGGACATGATTTGATCAATGATGAGTCATGCTCATCTCCCTAACTCGTTCGGGGGTTATGCAGTAGAGACTGCAGTGTATATTTTGAATAACGTTCCATCAAAAAGTATTTCAGAAACACAATTTGAACTTTGGAAAGGACGTAAAGGTAGTTTACGTCATTTTAGAATTTGGGGATGTCCAACACATGTGCTTGTGACAAATGAAAAGAAATTGGAATCACGTTCAAAATTATGCCTATTTGTAGGCTACCCTAAAGAAACGAGAAGTAGATTATTCTATGATCCTAAGAAAGATAAGATACTTGTATCGACAAATGCGACTTTCTTAGACGAGGACCACATCAGGGACCATAAACCAAGAAGCAAAGTTGTGTTAAGTGAGTTAGACGGAACAACAACAAAAGTTGTTGATAGTACTAGTACATCAACAAGAGTTATTGATACTAATTTGTCAAGTCAAGAAAGTCCATCTCAAGAGTTGAGAGTGCCTCGACGTAGTGAGAGAGTTATAATACAACCTGACCGTTACATGGGTTTAATTGAAACCCAAGTCATCATACCAGATGAAGATTGTGAGGATCCATTGACTTATAACCAAGCAATGGTTGACAAAGACAAAGACAAATGGGTCACAACTATGGACAAGGAAATGGAGTCAATGCACTTCAATTCAATTTGGGATCTTGTAGATAAATCTGATGGGGTAAAACCTTTAGGTTGTAAATGGATCTACAAGAGAAAACGTGGTATAGATGGAAAGGTGCAAACCTTCAAGGTTAGACTAGTAGCAAAGGGTTATACCCAAGTAGAAGGGGTGGACTATGAGGAAACCTTTTCGCTTGTTACTATGATAAAGTCTATCTGAATCCTGCTTGCCATTGCCGCATATTATGACTATGAGGTATGACAGATGGATGTCAAGATAATATTCTTGAATGGTAATCTTGATGAAAACATCTACATGGACCAACCCAAAGGGTTCATAGAACCAGGACATGAGCAAAAGATTTGCACGCTTAAAAGGTCCATTTATGGACTGAAACAAGCTTCTAGATCCTGGAACATAAGGTTTGATGAAGCAGTCAAATCTTATGGATTTGACCAAAATGATGATGAACCTTGTGTCTACAAGAAAATCATCAATAGTTTTGTCGCGTTCCTAGCCTTATATGTGGATGATATTCTACTCACTGGGAATGATGTAGGTTATCTTACTGATATTAAGAAATGACTAGCTACACAATTCCAAATGAAAGATTTGGGAGAGGCGCAGTTTGTTCTCGAGATCCAGATTGTCTGGAATCGTAAGAATAAAACTCTAGCATTGTCTCAAATATCTTACATCGACAAAGTGTTGTCACGATTTAAGATGCAAGACTCCAAGAAAGGTCTATTACCTTTCATGCATGGGGTTCATTTGTCTAAGGAACAGTGCCCTAAGACACCTCAAGAAGTTGAGGACATGAGACAAATTCCTTATGCATCAGTTGTTGGGAGTCTGATGTACGCTATGTTGTGTATTAGGTCAGACATTTACTTTGCAGTAGGAATGGTCAGTAGATATCAATCCAATCCAAGACCAGAACACCGGACGACAGTTAAGACAATCCTTAAGTATCTTCGGAGAATGAGGAACTACATGCTTGTGTATGGAGCTAAGGATTTGACCCTTACAGGATACACAGATTCTGACTTTCAAACCGACAAACATTCTTGGAAATCTATATCAGGGTCAGTTTTTACTCTTAACGGAGGAGTTGTAGTTTGGTGAAGAATCAAACAAGGATGCATCGTGGATTCAACTATGGAAGTCTAATATGTAGCAGCTTGTGAAACAACTAAAGAGGTCGTTTGGCTATGGAAGTTCATGATGGATTTGGACGTTGTTTCAAATATTAGTTTTCCAATCACACTTTATTGTGATAACAGTGGTGTTGTGGCAAATTCAAGGGAACCCCAAAGTCATAAGACGGGTAAACACATTGAGCGCAAGTATCACCTGATCCGGGAGATAGTCCTTCGAGGAGACGTGATCATCACGAAGATAGCTTCGGAGCACAATACTGTTGATCCCTATACAAAAGCTCTCATGGCTAAAGTGTTTGAGAGTCACCTAGAAGGTCTAGGTCTACGTGTCTTATTCTAACTAGGGCAAGTGGGAGTATGTTGTACAAAGGGAATTCAAGTGTCCTAGTTTATTACATTTACATTATTGTAATGTTTATTATGTACTCCACTAGCTTTAAGTTAAGTGAGAGATTGTTGCGGTTTTATGCCCTAAACTTGTGTAGTTTTGTAAAATGATAATCAAATAAATAAAGAGTTATTTATTTTGATAATGATTGTATTCTTGCACATAAAACTAAATCCAATAAACTAAGTTCCAAGGTTATAATGATAGATCTTAAACAAATGTGTAGTGGACACAAGTTGGATAAATGTTCAAGTATATAACCTAAATAGTCTATGGTATACGCATGAGGTTGGGAACCTTATTTTGGTAACACCATGGATGCAACCCGCTTTGTATTTAGTACAAACGAGGTAATCCAACTCGTTCATGTGGTAGACATGTGTGTGGGGGCATCCTGCACGATGAGATCGTACAAGATCGAACTGCAAATTATTAACCTACTAGTGCATGTAACACCGTTAACAAGATAGATCTAATAATTTATAGATGATCATTAGTGACTTGACCTGAATCGTGAGCAAGTTACGAACTTCTGCTTATAAGGCTTTGCCCTTAGATTAGTATGGGTGAGAATGGCATGTAGCCGACTCAATATGTCTACCTTCTTAGGGACAAAACCTTGTAGGAAGCTGGGGACTTAACCCTGCAAGATGGAATTAACTTATTCCTGAATTATGGAATTAGAAAGGTTATTCTCTTAAGAACTGAATCAAGGTCTTGAATAACGTGGCCCCGCCCTCTTACTTGCATAAGAGGGATTATGTTTATGGTAGGACCATAGACTTGTTGTTCATTGGAGGATCAGTAGTGCTTAAGGAACAAGAGGTAATCACAGGGGTAAAACGGTAATTTGACCCAACTGTGATTATGAACAACCTGTGAAGGGACGACTCACAGGTATTGATTATATCAATGACCACAATACAGTCTATAGTGAGGAAAGTGCACCTACGAGTCTTTAGTGGAGTGACTCGTAGTTAATGAATGTTGATTAATTAGATCAAAGAGTTTGATAGGTTAATCTCGTATCATTGGAGCTCATGACTTGTCAGTCCATTAGGTCCCTCCGTTGGCTCAACATGGAAATATTGAGGGTATACAGTTTGAAGTGAAATAGAATTGTTCAATTTCACACATGAGGAGATATATCAATCATATGTGATATAATTGATATAATCTATAGTTTAAATATGAATTGGGTTCATAACAAACTATACATATGAGAGATATGAAAAATATTATATAAATGTGATTTATATAATAAGGTATAAGATATCTAATGAGCATTATATTATACAATAGGGATATGATGGTAATTTTCATCCTATTCCGTATAAATAGATGCATGGGATGCACCTTTGAGAGATCAATGCAATTGTGAAAACCTAGTGCTCATAGTGAGTGTTGTGGAAAGGTTCCAAAACACTACTTCTCTCTAAACTCTCAAAATCTCTCTTAACTCCAAAAGAGGAATCCCACCTTCCTTCCTCTCCTAGAGATACAACGGAGAAGATCTAGCGGCGAGATCGATTGTGTCGGGATCATTGAGAACGTGAGATAGTGAGGAGCAAGGAACACTAGAAGATTTTTCTCTACAAAGGTAATATGTGTTGGGAGTGCGACCAAAGTCTCACATCGGCTAGAGAAGGGGAAGATCATGGGTATATAAGTGAGAGATAGTATCTCTATTGGTATGAGGCGTTTTGGGTGAAACTAAAAGCAAAGCCATGAGGGTTTATACCCAAAGTGAATAATATCATACCAATGTGGAGATATGTGGAGAGTCGTTGTTTCTAACAGTGGTATTAGAGTCATGCCCCTGAGTCGTGATCGGTAAAATCCTCGTGTTGGGATTTATGCCCTAGACTTGTGTAATTTTGATCAATTAAATAAAGTCTTATTTGTTTTGATAAGATTACAGTCTTGCTTTTATAAATCCAATAAACTAAGCTCCAAGGTTATAACATTTATCTTGAAATCAGTGTAGTGGACATTATTTGGGTTGAGTTCAAGATTATAACCTAAATAGTCTATGGTATAAGAATAAGGTTGGAAACCTCATTCTGGTAACACCATGGATGCGACCCACTTTGTAATTAGTACAAATGAGGTAATCCAACTCATTCATGTAGTTGACATGCGAGTGAGGGCATCCTGTATGAAAAGTTCATACAAGACTGGATCGCAAATTATTAGTCTAACCAGTATAACACCGCTAACAGGATAAGACTAGTAATTTATAGATGGTCATTAGTGACTCGACACGAATCCCGAGCAAGTTAAGAACTCCCGCTATATAGGGGTTTGTCCTTAGACTAGTATGGGTGAGAGTGGCCTGTAACCGACTTAATAAGCCTACCTTCTCAGGGACAGAACCTCGTAGGTAGATGGGAACTTAACTGTGCAAGATGAAATTCACTCATTCCTCTACTGAGGAATTAGATAGGTTCTTCCCTTAAGAACTGACTCCAGGTCTTGAACAACGGGGCCCCGCCCTCCATGAGGGTATGAGTGTAAGGTAGGACCTTAGACTTGTTGTTCATTAGAGGATCAGTGGTGCTTAAGGAGCAAAGAGGTAATCACAGGGTTAAAACGGTAATTTGACCCAGTGTGATTACGAACAACCTGTGAAGGGTCGACTCATGGGTAATGACTATATCAGTGGGCACAATAATATCTACAATGAGGAGAGTGCAGCTACAATTCTATAGTGGAGTGACTTGTAGTTAATGAATATTGATTATCTGGATCAAAGAGTTTGATCAGTTGATCTCACATCATTGAAGCTCATGATCTGTAGGTCCATTAGATCCCTCCGTTGGCTCAATATGGTAATATTGAGGGTATAAAGTTAGGAGTTAAATTGAAGTGTTCAATTTCATACATGAGGAGTTATATCAATTATATATGATGTAATTGATATAATATATAGTTTTAATGTGAATTAGATTCAGATATAAACTATATACTAAAGAGAGATTAAAGGAGGGGTAGGATGGTCATTTCCATCCCATTCCCTTATATATATGGTTGCATGAGATGCAACTAGGTTAAGAGATTTTCCAAGACATTCTAAGTGTATCCTAGTCTTGGTTGTTGGAAAGGTTCCAAGACAACAAAGATCTCTCTCACAAAACACCTCATTATTCTAAAGGGAACCCACATTCCTCCCTCATCTAGAGAACAACGGAGAAGATCCGGTGGTGGTGTCGGTGTTCGTACGAGTTCGTGTTGCGTTGATCTTGATCGTGAAGAGAGGACGAGCACTTGAAGAAAGGTTCTTCAAAGGTAAATTCTTGCTGTCCAAACTCTTATTTTATGCTTAATCTTTGTTATATGTTCTTGAATTCATCGTTGTAACTAAATCAAGAGCGCGCGGTTCGCAATCGCTTCTTCTGCGGGGACTTCGATTCCCTTCAATTGGTATCAGAGACCAATTTCGTTCTTCATTTATGTTTTGAATTTTTCAAGAACAAGGTGAGATTTACTGTTTTGCATGAGATGTATGAACGTTTTTTGAAAAATTAGATGTTTTCAATTTTGGCACTTAGATTTACAATTTCCATTGAAATGTTCAATGTAAGGGCCTGGTGTTTTGGACAAATTTAATTGTAAATCGAGTCCGTAAGTCCATGTCGATCGAGGCAAAGCGGTTGCTGAGAAGATCGGAGCGAAAATGAGCAAGGAATGGTGATTCCATGTGCTGTTCTGTGAATGGCGTTGCAACGCTGTTCATCAACGTTGCAACGCCACTGCGGCAGGCGCGCGACTGTCGAAGGCAACAACGTTGCAACGCTCGGCAGAAGACGACAAAAGCAGCGTTGCAACGCTGTTATCAGCGTTGCAATGCCGGAGCCGTTTCATGCAAGGCAACAACAGGTAAAAACGTTAATTTTATTATATATCAAATATAAAAAAAACGTTTTAGATTTAATTTAGATTTAATTAATTAATATAATTAGATTATATTATTTAAAATTAAAATTAGGGTGACAAAATTGGTCTAATTTTTGCTATTTTAATTATGCAATTGTTGTGTAATTATTGCCATGCATAAAGTATGCTTGTATTTTAGAAATTCCACCTTAGGTTAAGCATTTTCATGCATCATTTATAATATAAGGAGTTATATTATATAGTTTTCATGATTAATTAATATGAGGTTGTTATATTAATTTTTGGACAACATTGACATGCATTATTTTTCATGAGATGACTATGCTATGAATGTCTTATTATTCATGTGATGAATGATCAAGCACTATAACATAGTATGCATGTCACCTAAGGTTAATTATTAGTTTTAAAGTGTTTAGAACTTGGAAATAATAGACCTTAGGTTATCTAGTTCTAATTAGATTAGAATTAGGAACCAAGTAATTTATAAGCTATGATTAAAAGAGGAACTCTGTCTAAGGAAAGTTCTGTCTAGGTTGGGGTATTTAAGTTGATGGAAACGGAACACCCCTACCTGGGAACTGACCTGGGAGTGAAATTTAATCAAAGAGTCTTATAAATTACAGTAGCGTCAGCGAGTTTATTAAGGGGTTAATAAACTAGGAATCCTAGGTTTAATATAAGGAGTTATATTAACAAACTTAGGATAAAATCAATATAAGAGTTATATTGATGATCAATATAAAGAGTTATGTTGATAGAATTAGGTAAAACCATTAGCCGAGTTTTAGCCTAAGAAAGATTCCTATAGACTTAAAGTATTCAGTGGGAGGAAAAGTGTATGAGATACATATTTTTCCACCTACGCTATCTCCGGAAAGTTCACACCGTGAGACTCATACTTGGCCTCGTGGCGCAAACGGGAGCGACCCCCTTCGGATGGTGTTTGTATGAGTCAATACCAAGGTGAATGGAGAGGGTACTTATAGTGAGTGGGAACAGGTTTAGTGAAAACAAAAACCTACGGTCTCTTTTGTCGGTTTACACCGTTAGACCACTATGGTCAGCCTGCTAGTTTGGCCTGGACCAGACAATCCCTTCGGAGGACTTGATCTTAGAGGATCTAACACAGTAGACACCCGAAAGGGATAAAGATTTCCTTAGACTATTTTCCAATCTAGTCCTCCCTTCAGGGGATTTTATTGGATCGAGACTCTGGGATCTAAAGACAAAGGGTTACACTCACGGGGTACATAAGTTGTGTATGTATCCAAACTGAAAAATGGTAACTAAAACCTATAGGAATAAGAGTTATTCTGGTATTAGGTTTTGGTCAAGAGTGTCTTGATCTAGAGGAGGAGTGTTTTTGATTACCCTTCGGTTTCATACATTCTAAACCTTTGGAGTATCATTGCAAATTATAAATGGCCTAGGAATCATTTGATAATTAGCTAAAACATGATTGGATTAGAGTTATAGCAAGAAACTCATACAAGTTTGTTTGTAAATTTTCAGCAAAAATGTCTAGCTCTATGATTTCCTTATTGGGTGCGAAAAAGTTAATCGGAGAGAACATAATGACTTGGAGGAATGGACTCAACATAATTTTGGTTACACATGATCTTAAGTTCGTTCTCAATAAGGAATGTCCTCAATTTCCTGCTCAAAACGCATCTCAAGCTGTTGAGGATGCATATGACATTTGGATCGATTACAACTAAAAGGCAAAAGCCTATATCCTGGCTAGCATACCTGATGTTTTAGCCAGAAGGCTGGAGGGCAAGGTCTCAGCTTGAGAGATCATGGATTTTGTGCTAAATTTGTCTAGACAACCGTCCAAACAAATTCCGCATGAAGCCCTAAAGTTTGTTTATAACACACGTATGAAGGAAAGAACATCGGTGAGAGAACATGTTCTCAATCTGATTGCCCACTTCAATATAGCGGAATTAAACAGAGCGGTCATAGATGAGAAATGTCAGATTTTGTTCATCCTAGAATCTCTTCCGAAGAGTTTTTAGCGATTCCGTAGCAATGCAGCGATGAACAACATAGAGTATGATCTGACTTCTCTGCTACATGAGCTGCAGAATTATCAGTTTCTTATGGATGATAAGAGACAACAAAATGGAGAGGCAAATTTGTTTGGTCATTCCAAAAGTTCTCAGGAGGATTCATCCTCTGGGAAAAAGAACTGAAGCCATACTTCTGGACTTAAGAAGATACAGAAGAAGAGGAAAAGAGGCAGATAAAGAGCAATAGTCTGGCAAAGAAAAGCTGTTATTTGATAACATGTAGCTTAAGGGTTTATTAGAAATCTTATTTCTTGCCTTAGCGAACATTGTACTTCTCTGTCTTTTCAATTGAATAAAGTGTTTATTTCATTGGAAAAGTATTGTACTATGTGTTGCTCTTCTTGAGAATTATTTGCAAATGGTTTAATTCAGTTAAAATAGTTTTAACAAGTGAATTTTACAAAATTGCAAGTACACGAACTAATTTCTCCTAAAATGCTCATCTTTGGCATCTAAGATTAGGTCACATTAATCTCAATAGGATTGAGAGATTGGTAAAGAAAGGACTTCTAAACGAGTTAGAAGAAAATTCTTTGTCAGTATGTAAATCCTGCCTAGAAGGCAAGATGACTAAAAGACCATTTAGTGAAAAAGGTTATAGAGCCAAAGATACTCTAGAGCTTATACATTCAGACCTTTGTGGTCCGATAAATGTTAAAACCAGGGGAGGATATGAATATTTCATCTCTTTTATAGATGATTATTCCAGATATGGGAATATTTACCTAATGCACCACAAGTCTGAAGCACTTGAAAAGTTCAAGGAATTCAAGACTGAGGTTGAAAATCAATTAGGTAAAAGAGTTAAAATACTTTGATCGGATCGAGGTGGAGAGTACATGGATTTAAAATTTCAGAACTATATGATAGAACATGGAATTACATCCCAACTCTCAGCTCCCGGGACACCACAACAAAACGGTGTATCGAAAAGGAGAAATAGAACCTTATTGGACATGGTTCGATTAGTGATGAGTTATGCTCATCTCCCTAGTTCCTTTTGGGGTTATGCAGTAGTGACTGCAGTATACATTTTGAATAGTGTGCCCTCAAAAAGTGTTTTTGAAACACCTTTTGAACTCTGGAAAGGACGTAAAGGTAGTTTATGTCACTTCAGAATATGGAGTTGTCCAGCACATGTGCTTGTGACAAATCCAAAGAAGTTGGATTCACGTTCAAAGTTGTGCCTATTCGTAGGATACCCAAAAGAAACAAGAGGTGGTTTATTCTATGATCCTAAGGAAGATAAGGTCTTTGTGTCGACAAATGTCACTTTCTTTGAAGAGGACCACATAAGGGACCACAAACTAAAAAGTAAGGTAGTGTTGAGTGAGTTAGACGGAAAAATAGCAAAGGTTGCTAATAAGAACACTAGTACGTCAACAAGAGTTGTTGATACTAGTTTATCTAGTCAAGAGGGTCCATCTCAAGAGTTGAGTATGCCTCGATGTAGTGGGAAGGTGGTGATACAGCCTGACCGATACATGGGTTTAGCTGAAACCTAAGTTGTTATACCAGATGACAACTGCGAGGATCCATTGACTTATAATCAAGCAATGGTTGACATTGAAAAAGACAAATGGGTCATAGCCATGGACCAAGAAATGGAGTCTATGCACTTCAATTCTGTTTGGGATCTTGTAGATAAGCCAGATGGGGTAAAACCTATAGGTTGTAAGTGGATCTACAAGAGAAAACGTGGTGTAGATGGGAAGGTGCAAACCTTTAAAGCTAGACTAGTAGCAAAGGGTTATACCCAAGTTGAAGGAGTTGACTATGAGGAAACTTTTTCACCTGTTGCTATGGTAAAGTCTATCCGTATCCTTCTTGTCATTGCCGCATATTATGACTATGAGGTATGGCAAATGGATGTCAAGACAACCTTTTTGAATGGCAATCTTGAAGAAACCATCTACATGGACCAACCCAAAGGGTTCATTAAACCAGGACAAGAGCAAAAGGTTTGCGGGCTTAAAAGGTCGATTTATGGGTGAAACAAGCCTCAGGTCTGGAATATAAGATTTGATGAGGCTATCGAGTTTTATGGTTTTGACCAGAATGATGTTGAACCTTGTGTACACAAGAAAATCATCAATAGTTTTGTCGCATTCCTAATTCTCTATGTGGATGATATCCTACTCATTGGGAATGATGTAGGTTATCTTACTGACATCAAGGAATGGCTAGCTACGCAATTCCAAATGAAAGATTTGGGTGATGCGTAGTTTGTTCTTGGGATCAGTTATGTCAGGAACCGCAAGAATAAAACACTAGCCTTGTCTCAAGCATCATACATAGACAAAGTGTTGTCAAGATTTAAGATGCAAGATTCCAAAAAGGGCTTGTTGCCTTTTAGACATGAAATCCATTTGTCTAAGGAAACAGTGTCCTAAGACACCTCAAGGAGTTGAGGATATGAGACAGATTCTTACGCATCAATTTGTTGGGAGCCCGATGTACGCCATGTTGTGTACTAGGCACGACATCTTTTTGCGATTGGGATGGTCAAGAGGTATCAATCCAATCCAGGACTTGAACTTTGGACAACGGTTAAAATGATCCTAAAGTATCTTCGGAGAACAAGGAACTACAAGCTTGTGTATGGGGCTATGGATTTGATCTCTTACAGGATACACGGAGTTACGATTTTTCGGATCGATAAAGATTCTCTGAAATCTACATCGAAGTCGATTTTCACTCTTAACGGAGGAGTCTGTAGTATGGCGAACCGTCAAGCAAGGATGCATCATTGATTCCACCATGGAGGCGAATATGTAGCAGCTTGTGAAAGCGGCTAAGGAGGCCGTTTGGTTAAGAAATTTATGCTAAATTTGGAAGTTGTTCCAAATATGACTTTGCCCATCACATCAGTATTGCGATAATGGTGGTGCAGTAACAAGTCGAGGAACCCTGAAGTCACAAGAGGGGAAAGCACATAGAGCGGAAGTATCATCTCATCCGGGAGATCGTGCATAGAGGAGACGTGATTGTCACGAAGATAGCCTCAGAGCACAACATTGCTGATCCTTTTTACAAAGGCTCTCACGACTAATGTTTTTGAGAGTCACCTAGAAGGTCTAGGTTTACAAGTCTTCCCCAACTAGGGCAAGTGGGAGTATTTTGTACAAAGGAGTTTAAATGCCTTAGTTTATTGTATTTACTTTAATGTAATGTTTAGTACTCCACAAGCTTTAGGTCAAGTGGGAGTTTGTTGGGTTTTATGCCCTAAACTTGTGTAATTTTGATCAATTAAATAAAGTGTTATTTGTTTTGATAAGATTACAGTCTTGCTTTTATAAATCCAATAAACTAAGCTCCAAGGTTATAACATTTATCTTGAAATAAGTGTAGTGGACCCTATTTGGGTTGAGTTCAAGATTATAACCTAAATAGTCTATGGTATAAGAATAAGGTTGGAAACCTCATTCTGATAAAACCATGGATGCGACCCACTTTGTAATTAGTACAAATGAGGTAATCTAACTCATTCATGTAGTTGACATGCGAGTGGTGGCATCCTGTATGAAAAGTTCATACAAGACTAGATCGCAAAGTATTAGTCTAACCAGTATAACACCGTTAACAGGATAAGTCTAGTAATTTATAGATGGTCATTAGTGACTCGACACAATCTGAGCAAGTTAAGAAACTCCCGCTTATAGGGGTTTGTCCTTAGACTAGTATGGGTGAGAGTGGCTGTGTAGCCAGACTCAATAAGCCTACCTTCTCGGGACAGAAACTCGTAGGTAGCTGGGAACTTAAGCTGTGCAAGATGGAATTCACTCATTCCTCATCGAGGAATTAGATAGGTTGTTCCTTAACAATCGACTCCGTGTCTTGAACAACGGGGCCCCGCCCTCTATGAGGGTATGAGTCTAAGGTAGGACCTTAGACTTGTTGTTCATTAGAGGATCAATGGTGGTTAAGAAGCAAAGAGGTAATCACAGGGTTAAAACGGTAATTTGACCCAGCTGTGATTACGAACAACCTGTGAAGGGTCGACTCATGGGTAATGACCATATCAGTGGACACAATAATATCTATAGTGAGGAGAGTGCAGCTACAAGTCTAGAGTGGAGTGACTTGTAGTTAATGAATATTGATTAACTGGATCAAAGAGTTTGATAAGTTGATCTCACATCATTGGAGCTCATGATCTATAGGTCCATTAGATCCCTCCGTAGGCTCAATATAGTAATATTGAGGGTATAAAGTTAGGAGTGAAATTGAAGTGTTCAATTTCATAGATGAGGAGTTATATCAATTATATATGATGTAATTGATATAATATATAGTTTTAATGTGAATTAGATTCATATATAAACTATATACTAAAGAGAGATTAAAGGAGGGGTAGGATGGTCATTTCCATCCCATTCCCCTATATACATGGTTGCATGAGATGCAACTAGGTTAAGAGATTTTCCAAGACATTCTAAGTGTATCCTAGTCTTTGGTTGTTGGAAAGGTTCCAAGACAACAAAGATCTCTCTCACAAAAACACCTCATTATTCCTAAAGGGAACCCACCTTCCTCCCTCACCTAGAGAACAACGGAGAAGATCCGATGGTGGTGTCGGTGTTCGTACGAGTTTGTGTTGCATTGATCCTGATCGTGAAGAGGGGAGGAGCACTTGAAGAAAGGTTCTTCAAAGGTAAATTCTTGCTGTCCAAACTCTTATTTTATGTTTAATCGTTGTTATATGTTCTTGAATTAATCGTTGTAACTAAATCAAGAGCGCGCGATTCGCAATCGCTTCCGCTGCGGGGACTTCGATTCCCTTCACCTCGGGTGCCGAACAAAGGAGGTGAGCTTTAAAGTATAGTCATGGTGGAGATCCGTGGTAGAGAGCTCTATCAGATAGGCGATGTGCTCCGGGTAAAGGAGTTGGCCAGGATAAGAGCTAGGCGGATGGATGATTTTTTGAGGGGAGACTTGGTTGCTACTTTGTTCAAGGGGAGGATTGTTGGGAGTGCGACCAAAGTCCCACATCGGTTAGAGAAGGGGAAAATCTTGAGTATATAAGTGAGTGATAGTATTTCCATTGGTATGAGGCCTTTTGAGTGAAACCAAAAGCAAAGTCATGAGGGTTTATGCCCAAAGTGGACAATATCATACCAATGTCGAGATATGTGGATGGTCATTGTCCCTAACAATATGATGCTATCTATATTCCTATTATATATGCTTAATCGTTGTTAGTTCATGTTCTTGATTAGATTTACGTAACAAAATCTAAGAACACGCGATTCAATTCGCTTCCGCCGCGAGATCCGATCCTATCAGTAGGGTGGTCCGGTCATTAGAATAGATGTTGGGTAGTTGTCGAGTGGTCGGTCGCTGGAGTGGTCGCGGGTTTCACTGGAGTGATCATCAAGGTAGTTGGGTTGCTGGATGGTCCGGTCGCCGACGTGATTGTCGATGGTGGTTAGATTTCCAGGGGGTCAGTGGTAGTGGTTGTCGAGTGGTCGGGTGGTAATTCTCATTCATGAGTAATATTTGGCCTTTAAATTTAGTTATGCAAATGAGTTTATTCATATTATTGAAAGAGTCTAGATTAAGAAAACGGAAGCAATTTTGGATCTTGAACACTCTAAGTTGATCAATTTTGTAAAATAAAAAACATGCTCAAAGCTGGAAAAACAGAGGGATAGAAAACTCAACTTTGAAGATCAAATTCTCTTCACCCGGTGGATGGTTTTCAACACGAACACTTCGTGGACAATCGTTAGAGTCTTCCCTACTATCCTCAGGTCTTAGAACAGATTGTGGGATCCTAGGTTGAGAGAATTTGGAAGAAAAGACCTCAAAGCTCACTAATTCGAGAATTTAAAATTTTCTGCAAAATTCTTACAAATTACCTCAAATCACCATTATATAAAGCTTCAACAAGCTTCATTAGAGTGACAACTCAAGGGTGATGAGAATGCTTTGAGATGGAGGTGGCCAATTTTGGTGAATTTGATGATGAGTAAGATTGGGCAAGTTGCCAAGTTGGGTTTCATGGAAAATCCATGAAAATCCATTAATTTTCATTTAATTTTAATTAAAAAATTTAATATTAAATTTATTTTTAATTAAAATTAATTAAAATAATTAAATAATTAAATAATTAATTTTTAATTTAATTTAATATCAAATATTAAATTAAATAAATTGCCCGATCCCGATCGATTTTCCAAACATGAATCTTTATTCATGCTATAAACCGAATCTAATATTTAAATCATATTTAAATATATACACCTCCTTTTAATCATAGTTTAATTCATAATTAAGCTATGATTCGTTAAATATATCACATATAATTAACGTTTTCTCCCAAACTCGAATTTGAACAATTCAAATTCTTTTCTCTCAAAAAGTTACAAGGCTTAGTCCGAGCTAGTAAGGAGGACCTAATGGACTTACAGATCATGAGCTCCAACGATACGAGATTAACCGACCAAACTCTTTAGCCTAGCTAATCAACATTCGTTAACCACCGGGGCACTCCACTAAAGCCCAGTGGCTGCACTCTCCTCACTGTAGATATATTTCTGTCCACTCGATATAACCATGATTAGTAAGTCGATCCTTCACAGGTTGTTCATAATTACAGCTGGGTTAAAAATACCGTTTTAACCCTGTAATTACCTTTTGTTCCTTAAGTCCCACTAATCCTCTAATGAGCAATTCGTTTGTGGTCCAACCAGCAAACCGAATCCCTCTCAGGCCAATGAGACGGGCGAGCCCTTTGTTCAAGACCCGGAGTCAGCACTTAAGGGAACAACCTCTCTACTAATCCCTTAAGCGGGTAGGAGTGAATTCCATCTTGCAGAACTATGTTCCCAGCTATCTACCCAGTTTTATCCCTCAAATAGGAGGCTTATTGAGTCGCCAATCTCGAGCCACTCTCACCCATGCAAATCTAAGGATAATCCAAATAAACAGGAGTCCATAGAACGCTCAGGATTAAGATCGAGTTACCTAGGTCATCGTATGAATATAGTCAGTTAAGACAGTAAACGGAGTTATAAAGTCTAAGTGACTATTTCATGGATCGATCTTATGCAAACTCATTGCATAGGCGCCCCATTCACATGTCTCCACATGAACGATTTAGGATCACATCGTTTGTACTCTACAAAGTGGGCCGCGTCCATAGTGTCCCCAGGATAAGGTACCCAACCCTATCTTTATACTATAGACTGTTATGGCTATAACTTGAACTTGATCCACTTTTATGTCACACATAAAGCTCAAGTATTCATCCTATAGCCAAGAGTTCTTTATTGGATTAAGGTTACATAATACACAATATTCAATAACACTTTTACTGAATAAATTTCAATAACAACTTTATTACAAAATAGAATATACATTCAGTTTACAAACCCACGAGTTTTAAGACATAAAACCCAACAATTATTTGATAAAAGGACAAGAAAATAATTGAAGTGAATTAAATTATGGTTTGAAGAACTAAGTTAAGAAAAGAGAACAAAAGAAAAAGAAAAGTCAAATTTACTTAATAGTTTGGTGCTAGTTTTTGCAGAATGCAACATAATTGCAATGCAATTTTGACCAATCTAGAATTTAAGGAAAAACGAAAATCAAGGAATTTCAAGCAAAAAAATACCCATGAATTTAGCTAGACTCTTAGTTGTATATATCTATCAACTAAGAAGTTAACCCTAACACGAAGTCCTTATAAATTTTGGAGGCGAATCTATGAAGAAGAACTTATTTTTGGAAAGAGAATTTTTGGGTTTTATATGCTTATTGCCTGGAGTTTTGATTTTCAATTTTTGTAGTGGTTGTTGTATTTTTCTTCTGCATTTCAACCCCTGTACTCGTCTTCAATTCCATCACAACGAGAGTTGGTGGTGGTAACGAGAAATCTTGTTCAATTGAGTAATGAACATGTATTTTTGTTCATTTCAAATTTATCAAGTGTTGTAGTTTCTTTTCTGTACTTTTAAATTAACTACTGCATTCTTCCTTTTCTCTGGTAAGTCTTCTTGAAGTTGTTAAGGTTCTTTATAATTTCTTTCAATATTGAATAACATAACAATCTTCTAGTAATTTGAATTTCGAAACCAAGTTGGATATATTAGTTGTTTTACGTTATCCTTTGTTGTATCAATGAATTTTAGCAATTTCAATTTACCGTTCTTTTGAAGAGTTAAATTTTCTTAGGGATTCAAATTTGTGATGCTTGATAGCAAAAGTAGTCTAACTAACATTTAAGCTTTGTTTACTTTTGGTAAGTTGAATATTGGGTAAACCTAGTCAGCTAACTAGTGTTGTTTGTCAAGCTTTAACTTTAATACCGAAAGAGATAAAGGAAGGTGGATGCCCCAAATGCGATGGAGGAAAAGGCTTAGACATAAGTCCTGAACATCGACCCTACACATAGAGCGAGACTCTAAAACCACTAGAGTTGTGCACATAAATATCTAAGTTAGATTAACTATATAGAAATATAGGTTTAATCACTTAACCTCCTAAAGATACTTCATAGAAGGTCGAGTAGGAGTTGGATTCGATTTACTAAGAGCCTATTTGATAAGAAATTCGGGTTCTGTTTTATGTTTTTAGATTCACTGAATTTAGTGAATATGTATTTGACATATGTGTTTTCGAAAACTATTTTCTGATTATGTGATTCAAATAGTAGAAATTTTGAAAACAACATTTTTTTGGTTTTACTGCATTCAGATTTTGAATTTAAAATTTTAAAATGCATAATTATTACCCAAAGATAAAAATCTTAATAAATATACTATTTTATGTTAATTATAAACTCAATTTACTTTTGTCAAATTAAAATAGGTATAATTTAATGTATTATAAATTATATAACATTATATTATAAAAAAATTATTAAAAAAAACATGTTCATACATTAATTAATACTGACTTATATTCAACTTAATATTTAGTTTGAAACTAACTTCATCATCTATAAATATATTATAGAACATACTTTAAACGACTGTTTAAAATGAAATGAAATCTCCAAATCTGCTACCAAACACATATCTGAAAACATGAAATACAACTCTGTTTTCATTGAATCCCTTATTTCCAAATTTCTGTCTTCAGATTGTCTATCAAATATACCCATGTTTCTTGTGTTAGCTATGATTTCAATTGCTTTCTAGTTGCATTTTCTTCCCACTTCCTCATTTCCATTGATTTTCAAACATTTTCCTTTTAGCCCAAACATCTCACAGACATTTTTATACCAACAATTACTTCTATTGCAATTTATTAACAATTTTGCCTATTCCCTTGGATACGATACTTTAGAGTACTTCCAGTTTCTTATTACTTCAATCACATGTGATTACATGTAGCACCAATCAACAGGTCATCAAGGTAGTTGTCGGTGGAGGTTGTCAGGTGGTCGGGTCCTTATGTTGATCAACGAAGTGGTCATCGGGGTGGTTGGATTGTTAGAGTGGCCATCAGGTGCTCCTTGGTGCTGATTGTCAGGATGGTCGTCAATGGTGGTCATCGGGTTGTTGGGTCACTAAGGTGGTTGGGTTGTCAGAATGGTTGTTGGGTATCCGTTGGCGGTGGTTGCGACAAGTCGAGTCATTAGATCGTTGGGGTGGTTGAGTTGCTTGAGTGGTCGAAAGTTGTTGGAGTGGTCGTCAGACTGGTCTCTTGATTAGGCGTTGGAGGTAGTTGTCAGCAATGGTCGGGTCGCTAGTGTAGTCGTCAGAGTTGTCACTGACATTAGTCGCTGGAGTTGTCATCGAAGTTTTTGTTGAAGTGGTTACCGATAATGGAAGATGACAAATGAAAGAAGAAAACGTGGCACAAACTCTATGAGATTGCACTATTGTAACTCGTGGGGTTTTGTTTCAAAACCAAAGGTTTTAAACTTATTGAGTCAAACATAGTTTTGGGTTTGGAATCCAAAAACCATCCAAATCCTAAACAGGGGGCCAAACAACTTTAAGGGGGTGTTTGGTGCACAGAGTTTAGTTGAGTTGTCAGGGCATCTGATGCAGTTTTTCTAATCTAGAGTAAACTGATTTTTAGTTTACTATTTTTGTTTCTTTTTTTTTTCAATCATTCATCTAGAAATATTTTATTTTTCATATTTGCAAGACAGAATTCAGATGTCTACTACAATATATATATAAAATTTCAATCTTTATCTTTTTTTTTAAAAAAAAATATCATTCTTTCTTTCTTTTAGAAATTGATTTTTTTTCAAAATATAGGCAATGTAGCATTATTTTCTTTTTTTGATACACATTAAATTTATTTCAATTTATAGAAATCACATAATTTTAGTACACATTGAACTTAATTCAATTGATAGAAATTAAATGTTGTATTCTTTATAATAACAAATAACAATTGATAAATGAAAAAAAGACAATGTATCGGTATATTTTTTCTTTAAACACAAATTAATCTTACATTAAAATTAAAAAGAGAAATCTAAGGTTTCATTGTCTAAACATATATTGAACTTCTTTGAAACTTACAAATGAGGAACTTATCATGACCTTTTTTAAGTACTAATAGCATCGTTTGTTTTAAAATACAATGACCGTTACATTTTTTTTAAAGGAACATTGTTTGTTTACATTTGTTAAATCACATAAAAATGACAATAAAACAACGATATATTTCAATACTAATGTCATGAAAAGTGAAATATTTACAAAATATTAACAGGTTATCAAGGACCTATTTACATGATTCACAAACATAATTATGGTTCATAAAATATATGTAATGACCAACAATGGATCGAGTTTGTATGTCCGAAGAAAGATTATTGGAGAAAAGAGTAAGACCAACTATGACATGTGCATTTCATATTATTTTGAACCATGGGAATCTTGTTGGTCGCTGAAAATTATTGTTGGTGATACTCGTCGGAGAAGATATTACTGGTTGCAAGATAAGGTCATCAACAATTGTTGTAAATCGTGGGACAAATTTGTCAACAATGGTTGTCAATCGCTGCATATGGTCGTCGATAGTGAAGGTCGCTCGATAGTGGTCGCTGGAAAAGGTCATCAGAGGTGGTTGTCTATTGCCCAAGATGGTTGTCGATCACTGAAGATGGTCACCAATCGCCAGAGATGGTTGTCGGAGGTAATTTTTAGTTGTTGAAGATGCTCACCGAAAGATGATCATTAGAGGTGGTTTTCGATTGTTGGAGAAGGTCCTTAGAGGTGGTCATCGGTTTCCAAAGAAGGAGATTTTTGGTCTCCGAAGACAGTCACCAATTGTCGGAAATGGTCGTCAGAGGTAGTTTTCGATCACCGGAGATGTTCATTAATTGCATAAAATAGTCGTCGGAGATGGTCATCGATCGTCAGAAATGGTCGTTGGAGGTGGTTTTCATTGCCGGAGATGGTCATCGTCGGAGGTTTTCGGTCGCCAAAGGTGGTTATCGATCGCCGGTGGTGGTCATCGGTTGTTTGAGAAGGGATGATAAAATATGTTAACATGGTTACTGTACAAGTCGGTGGAGTTAATATCCTAAGTCGGTAGAGTTGAGTTTAGTTAGTTTATCCATAAGCTAAACGTTGAGTTGGGTTTAAAACCCAACCCACCTCAACTCAACTCAGGGATTCAAACACCCATCATGTTCTAACATACCGTCTCTCACACTATCTCATTATGTCCTTTCCCTTCCCCACTCTCTCCTTATCTCCATCTTCCTCCTCACACCCATTTTTTCACACTCATCCACTGCCATCCTCCCATTCGCCATTATCGCTGCCACTTCCTATTCACCATCACTGTTGCTTGTCTCCCTCTCTCTCATGCATCCTCATGTAGTTCATCTGAAGGAAATGAAACTCCCGCAGCAGAAACGACTTGGAATGTCATGGTGTTCGTTGTGAAAAATGTTTCTTAAAATCGAACTAAACATTTTAATTCTAGGCTAAACATGCGATTTCGAGAAGAAAAACAGAAAGTAAAAGTAACACTTACTTGTTGAAGAACTCTTCTTCGACGATTTCTTATCCGATCTCGATCTCTTTCGTTCCAACGATCTCACGAATCAGAAAATTTGGACACCTCCAAATTGATCTTCTCGGTTGTTCTCGATCGGTTGAGGGAGAGTGGTGGAACTTCTTTTAGTTTGGGTGGAGAGAAATTGGAGAGAATATTGAGAGATTAGAGAGAGCTCTTTGGATGAAAATCCAAAAAATGACAAGTGAACTATCAAAATCTTCTTGCAAAGGTCTTTATATAATGGTGAGAGGTGGAGTTAAAATCTCCACCAATTCACCATTTTATCACAACCTTATGTTATGCAAATCATATTTGCATAACACATATAATAAGGTATCTCATACCTTATTATACAAATCACATTTGTATAATTGTGCAATTTTAAATTGAATCACATTCAATTTAATTTCTCTCAATTCAATTTCTCTAAATTAGCACTAATTAATCAATTAGGCTAACCTATAGTTTATTATGAATCTCATTCACATTAAACAATATATTATGTCAATCATATCTCATATAAATGACATAAACACCCTTTTAATAAATTTGAACACTTCAAATCCACACCAAACTGTAAACCCTCAATTTATCCAGTTTGAGCCAACCGAGGGACCTAATGGATCTACAGATGACGAGCTCTAATGATCCGAGATTAACCTTTCAAACTCTTTGACCCGATTATTCAACATTCATTAGCTATGGTAACACTCCACTAAAGCCCGTAGCTGCACTCCCATCACTGTAGGACAATTTGTGTCCATTGATATAACCAATGCCCGTGAGTCGACACTTCACAGGTTGTTCGTAGACACTACTGAGTCAAATTACCATTTTACCCCTGTGTCTACCTCTTGGTCCTTAAGTTCCACTGTTCCTCTAATGAACAACAACGTTGTATGGTCCAACCATAAACAACACCCCTCTCGGGCTAGTGAGAGGGTGGGCGCCCGTTGTCTAAGCCCTGGAGACATCACTTAAGGGAACAACCCCTCTAGTTTCCCTAATTCGGGAACGAGTGAATTCCATCTCGCGTAGTCAAGTTCCCAACTCCTCACGTGGTCTTGTCCCTAAGAAGATAGGCATATTGGATGAGTAACTGTGACCACCCTCACCCGTACTAGTCAAAGGACAAACCCCCACAGACAGGTGTCCGTAACACGCTCAGGATTAAGGTCGAGTGACTATTGGTCATCTACGAAGTTATTAACTCTATACTGTTAACGGTGTTACATCAGTAAGTCTAATAATTCACGGTCCGGTCTTGTACCATCTCATTGCACAGGATGCCCCCACTCGCATGTCAACCACATGAACGAGTTGGATCACCTCGTTTTTATTTAATACAAAGCGGGTCGCATCCACACTGTATCCAGGATTAGGTCTCCAACCCCATCCGTATACTATAAACCGTTCGGGTCATTAACTCGAACGTGATCCTCCCTGTGTGTCCACTACACACTGTTCAAGTTCTAGTTCTCTCATAATTCAATGACCCTGGAGCTTAGTTTATTGGATTAAGTTTGTAAATATGCGAGACATAAAGTAATGAAAAAAGAACTCTTATTTATTTCAATAAGGAATATTACAAACATATACGAGATTTGGACATACATCCCAACAAACTCCCACTTGGACTAAGCTAGTGGAGTACAAGATACATTTCTCAAATGTATAGTAAAAATACAATAAACTAGGTGTTGGGATTTATGCCCTAAACTTGTGTAATTTTGATCAATTAAATAAAGTGTTATTTGTTTTGATAAGATTACAGTCTTGCTTTTATAAATCCAATAAACTAAGCTCCAATGTTATAACATTTATCTTGAAATCAGTGTAGTGGACATTATTTAGGTTGAGTTCAAGATTATAACCTAAATAGTCTATGGTATTAGAATAAGGTTGGAAACCTCATTCTGGTAACACCATGGATGCGACCCACTTTGTAATTAGTACAAATGAGGTAATCCAACTCATTCATGTAGTTGACATGCGAGTGAAGGCATCCTGTATGAAGAGTTCATACAAGATGGATCGTGAAATTATTAGTCTAACCAAATATAACAACGTTAATGAGGATAAGACTAGTAATTTATAGATGGTCATTAGTGACTCCGACTGAATCCTGAGCAAGTTAAGAACTCATGCTTATAGGGGTTTGTCCTTAGACTGGTATGGGTGAGAGTGGCCTGTAGCCGACTCAATAAGCTTACCTTCTCAGGGACAGAACCTCGTAGGTAGATGGGAATTTAACTGTGCAAGATGAAATTCACTAATTCCTCTACTGAGGAATTAGATAGGTTGTTTTTTTAAGAACTCGACTCGTGTCTTGAACAATGGGGCCCCGCCTCTATGAGAGGTATGAGTCTAAGGTAGGACCTTAGACTTGTTGTTCATTAGAGGATCAGTGGTGCTTCAGGAGCAAAGAGGTAATCACAGGGTTAAAACGGTAATTTGACCCAACTATGATTACGAACAACCTGTGAAGGGTCAACTCATGGGTAATGACTATATCAGTGGACACAATAATATCTACAGTGAGGAGAGTGCAGCTACAATTCTATAGTGGAGTGACTTGTAGTTAATGAATATTGATTATCTGGATCAAAGAGTTTGATCAGTTGATCTCACATCATTGGAGCTCATGATCTGTAGGTCCATTAGATCCCTCCGTTGGCTCAATATGGTAATATTGAGGGTATAAAGTTAGGAGTTAAATTGAAGTGTTCAATTTCATACATGAGGAGTTATATCAATTATATATGATGTAATTGATATAATATATAGTTTTAATGTGAATTAGATTCATATATAAACTATATACTAAAGAGAGATTAAAGGAGGGGTAGGATGGTCATTTCCATCCCATTCCCCTATATATATGGTTGCATGAGATGTAACTAGGTTAAGAGATTTTCCAAGACATTCTAAGTGTATCCTAGTCTTGGTTGTTGGAAAGGTTCCAAGACAACAAAGATCTCTCTCACAAAACACCTCATTATTCCTAAAGGGAACCCACCTTCCTCCCTCACCTAGAGAACAACGGAGAAGATCCGGTGGTGGTGTCGGTGTTCGTACGAGTTTGTGTTGCGTTGATCTTGATCGTGAAGAGAGGAGGACCACTTGAAGAAAGGTTCTTCAAAGGTAAATTCTTGCTGTCCAAACTCTTATTTTATGCTTAATCTTTTTTATATGTTCTTGAATTAATCGTTGTAACTAAATCAAGAGCGCGCGATTCGCAATCGCTTCTTCTGCGGGGACTTCAATTCCCTTCAATTGGTATTAGAGACCAATTGCGTTCTTGATTTATGTTTTGAATTTTTCAAGAACAAGGTGAGATTTACTGTTTTGCATGAGATGTATGAACGTTTTTTGAAAAATTAGATGTTTTCAATTTTGGCACTTAGATTTACAGTTTCCATTAAAATGTTCAATGTAAGAGCCCGGTGTTTTGAGCAAATTTAATTGTAAATCGAGTCTGTAAGTCCGTGTCGATCGAGGCAAAGCGGTTGCTGAGAAGATCGAAGCAAAAACAAGCAAGGAATGGGATTCCAAGTTCTTTGTTGTGTGCGGCGTTACGCGCTTCATCATCGTTACAGCAGCGCTGCGCTATGGAAGAAAGCGCGCAGGAGGCAGCGTTGCAACACAGCCTCTAGCGTTGCAACGCCAGATACGTTTCACGCAAGGCTCAACGGTTAGAAAACGTTTTTTTAATATATATATTAATTATAAAAACGTTTTATATTTAATATATTTTATATTTTTAATTTTAATTCTAAATTAGATTATATTAATTAAAATTATTTCTAGGGTGCCAAAATTGGTCTAATTTTTGCTATTTTAATTATGCAATTGTTGTGTAATTATTGCCATGCATAGTGTATGCTTGTATTTTAGAAATCCCACCTTACGTTAAGCATTTTCATGCATCATTTATAATATAAGGAGTTATATTATATAGTTTGCATGATTAATTAATATAAGGTTGTTATATTAATTTTGGACAGCATTGACATGCATTATTTTTCATGAGATGAATATGCTATGAATGTCTTATTATTCATGTGATGAATGATCAAGCACTATAATATAGTATGCATGTCACCTAAGGTTAATTATTAGTTTTAAAGTGTTTAGAACTTGGAAATAATAGACCTTAGGTTATCTAGTTCTAATTAGATTAGAATTAGGAACCAAGTAATTTATAAACTATGACTAAAAGAGGAACTCTGTCTAAGGAAAGTTCTGTCTAGGCTAGGGTATTTAAGCCGACGGAGACGGAACACCCCTACCTGAGAACTGACCTGGGAGTGAAATTTAATCAGAGAGTTTTATAAATTACAGTAGCATCAGCGGGTTTATTAAGGGGTTAATAAACTAGAAATCCTAGGTTTAATATAAGGAGTTATATTAACAAACTTAGGATAAAATCAATATAAGAGTTATATTGATTATCAATATAAGAGTTATGTTGATAGAATTAGGTAAAACCATTAGTCGGGTTTTAGCCTAAGAAAGATTCCTATAAACTTAAAGTATCCAGTGGGAGGAAAAAGTGTATGAGATACATATTTTTCCACCTACGTTATCTCCGGGAAGTTCACACCGTGAGACTCATACTTGGCCTCGTGGCGCAAACGGGAGCGTCCCCCTTCGGATGGTGTTTGTATGAGTCAATATCAAGGTGAATGGAGATGGTACTTATAGTGAGTGGAAGCAGGTTTAGTGAAAACAAAAACCTACGGTTTCTTTTGTCAGTTTACACCGTTAGACCACTATGGTCACCTGCTAGTTTGGCTGGACTGCACAATCCTTCTTGGAGGGCTTGATCTTAGAGGATCTAAACATGTGAGACACCCGAAAGGGATAAAGATTTCCTTAGACTATTTTCCAATCTAGTCCTCCCTTCGGGGGATTTTATTGGACCGAGACTCTGGGATCTAAAGACAAAGGGTTACACTCACGGGGTACATAAGTTGTGTATGTATCCAGACCGAAAAATGATAACTAAAACCTATAGGAATAAGAGTTATTCTGGTATTAGGTTTTGGCCAAGAGTGTCTTGATCCAGAGGAGGAGTGTTTTTTATTACCCTTCGGTGTCACATTCTAAACCTTTAGAGTATCATTGAAAATTATAAATGACCTAGGAATCATTTGATAATTAGCTAAAACATGATTGGATTAGAGTTATAGCAAGAAACTCATACAAGTTTGTTTGTAAATTTTCAGCAAAAATGTCTAGCTCTATAATTTCCTTATTGGGTGCGGAAAAGTTAACCGGAGAGAATATGATGACATGGAAAAACAAACTCAGCACTATTTTGGTAGTGAATGATATGAAGTTTTTGCTAACTGAGGAGTGTCCTCAGGTGTCAGGCTGGAATGCGTCATGAAATGTTCGTGATGCATATGATCGATGGATCGATGCCAATGATAAGGCCAAGGTATACATGCTGGCAAGTATGTCTGACATATTAGCCAAGAAGCATGAGGGCATGATTACCGCTAAGGAAATCATGGATTCTATGCAGGGTATGTTTGGACAACAAGCCACACAAGCCCGACATAATGCCCTAAAGTACATATTCAACTCGAGGATGCCAGAGGGCACATCTGTTTGGGATCATGTCCTAGATATGATGGTGCACTTTAACATAGCGGAGTCGAATGGTGCTTCCATCGATGAGTCGAGCCAGGTCAGCTTCATTCTAGAAACCCTTCCAGATAGTTTCCTGCAGTTTAGAAGTAATGTTGTTATGAACAAGCTTACTTTTAATCTTACCTCCCTTCTGAATGAACTCCAGACCTTTCAGTCTTTGATGAAAATTCAGGGATCGAAAGGTGAGGCAAATGTTGCGAGTAGGAGTTATCACAGAGGTTCGACCTCTAGGGCAAAAAACAGTGGCTTCATCTTCTTCTAACCTGAGAGGTAAGAAGAAGAACATGAAGAAGGTTGGTAAAGGGAAACAGGCTGACAAAGCTGCCGTCCAGAAGGGCAAGAAAGTCAAAGACATTGCTGACAAAGGAAAGTGTTTCCACTGCAACGAAGAGGGGCATTAGAAATGGAACTGTCCGAAGTACATTGCAGAAAAGAAGAAGGAATGTAAATATGATTTACTTTGCCTAGAAGTTTGTTTAGTGGATAATGATAAAACAACTTGGATACTTGATTCAGGCGCCACTAATCATGTTTGTTCTTCTTTTCAGGGAATTGATTCCTGGCAGCAGCTACAGCAAGGAGACATAACGCTCTGGGTTAGAAATGGAGAGGTCGTCTCATCTGTAGCAGTAGGCACAATGAACCTTTATTTTGGCTAGAAATATGTATTGTTGGACAATATATTAGTGATACAAGGGTTTACTAGAAACCTTATTTCCATTTCTTGCCTTATTGAAACAGGCTGACAAAGCTGCCGCCCAGACGGGCAAGAAAGTCAAAGACGTTGCTGACAAAGGAAAGTGTTTCCACTGCAACGAAGAGGGGCATTGGAAACGAAACTGTCCGAAGTACATTGCAGAAAAGAAGAAGGAAGGTAAATATGATTTACTTTGTCTAGAAGTTTGTTTAGTGGATAATGATAAAACAGCTTGGATACTTGATTCAGCCGCCACTAATCATGTTTGTTCTTCTTTTTAGGGAATTGATTCCTGCAAAGAACTACAAAGCAAGGAGACATAACGCTCTGGGTTGGAAATGGAGAGGTCGTCTCATCTGTAGCAGTAGGCACAATGAACCTTTATTTTGGCAAGAAATATGTATTGTTGGACAATATATTAGTGATACAAGGGTTTACTAGAAACCTTATTTTCATTTCTTGCCTTATTGAAACAGGCTGACAAAGCTGCCGCCCAGAAGGGCAAGAAAGTCAAAGACGTTGCTGACAAAGGAAAGTGTTTCCACCGCAACTAAGAGAGGGAATTAGTAACTGGGCGTCTCAAGTACATTGCAGAAAAGAAGAAGGAAGGTAAATATGATTTACTTTGCCTAGAAGTTTGTTTAGTGGATAATGATAAAACAACTTGGATACTTGATTCAGGCGCCACTAATCATGTTTGTTCTTCTTTTCAAGGAATTGATTCCTGGCAGCAGCTACAACAAGGAGACATAACGCTCTGGGTTAGAAATAGAGAGGTCGTCTCAGCTGTAGCAGTAGGCACAATGAACCTTTATTTTGGCAAGAAATATGTATTGTTGGACAATATATTAGTGATACAAGGGTTTACTAGAAACCTTTTTTTCCATTTCTTGCCTTATTGAACAATGTATTTCTGTTTCCTTTTCTATGAATAAAGTGTTTATTTTGAAGAAAGGTTTAGAAATATGTTCAGCTTCATTAGAAAATGAATTGTATGTTTTAAGGCCTAATTCAGTCAAAATGGTTTTGAACACTGAATTATTTAAAACTGCAAATGCACAAATTAAGAAACGTAAAATTTCTCCTTAAGAAAATGCTCATCTTTGGCATCTATGATTGGCGTTAATCTCAATAGGATTGAGAGATTGGTAAAGAAAGGACTTCTAAACGAGTTAGAAGAAATTCTTTGCCAGTATGTGAATCATGCCTGGAAGGCAAGATGATTAAAAGACCTTTTAGTGGAAAAGGTTAAAGAGCCAAAGACCCTCTAGAGCTTATACATTCAGACCTTTGTGGTCCGATGAATGTTAAAGCCAGGGGAGGATATGAATATTTCATCACTTTTATAGATGATTATTCAAGATTTTGGCATATTTACCTAATGCACCACAAGCCTGAAGCACTTGAAATGTTCAAGGAATTCAAGATTGAGGTTGAAAATCAATTAGGTAAAACTGTTAAAACACTTCGATCGGATCGAGGTGGAGAGTACATGGATTTAAAATTCAGAATCGTATGATAGAACATGGAATTACATCCCAACTCTCGGCTCCCGCACACCACAAACAAAGCGATTGTATCGGAAGGAGAAATAGAACCTTGTTGGGCATGGTTCGATCAATGATGAGTTATGCTCATCTCCCTAGTTCCTTTTTGGGTTACGCAGTGGAGACTGCAGTATACATTTTGAATAATGTGCCCTCCAAAAGTGTTTCTGAAACACGTTTTGAACTCTGGAAAGAACGTAAAGGTAGTTTATGTCACTTCAGAATATGGGGTTGTCCGACACATGTGCTTGTGACAAATCCAAAGAAGTTGGATTCACGTTCAAAGTTATGCCTATTCGTAGGATACCCAAACGAAACAAGAGGTGGTTTATTCTATGATCCTAAGGAAGATAAGGTTTTTGTGTCGACAAATGCCACTTTCTTAGAGGAGGACCACATAAGGGACCACAAACCAAAAAGTAAGGTAGTGTCGAGTGAGTTAGACAGAACAATAGCAAAAGTTTCTAATAAGAACACTAGTACGTCAACAAGAGTTGTTGATACTAGTTTGTCTAGTCAAGAAAGTCCATCTCAAGAGTTGAGTATGCCTCGACGTAGTGGGAGGGTTGTAATATAGCCTGACTGTTACATGGGTTTAGCTGAAACCCATGTTGTTATACCAGATGACAACTGCGAGGATCCATTGACGTATAATCAAGCAATGGTTGACAAAGACTAAGACAAATGGGTCATAGCCATGGACCAAGAAATGGAGTCGATGTACTTCAATTCTGTTTGGAATCTTGTAGATAAGCCTGATGGGGTAAAACCTATAGGTTGTAAGTGGATCTACAAGAGAAAACGTGGTGTAGATGAGAAGGTGCAAACCTTTAAAGCTAGACTAGTAGCAAAGGGTTATACCTAGGTTGAAGGGGTTGACTATGAGGAGACCTTATCACCTGTTGCTATGGTAAAATCTATCCGTATCCTTCTTGCCATTGCCGCATATTATGACTATGAGGTATGAAAAATGGATGTCAAGACAACCTTTTTGAATGGCAATCTTGAGAAAACCATCTACATAGACCAACTCAAAGGGTTCATTAAACCAGGACAAGAGCAAAAGGTTTGCAGGCTTAAAAGGTCGATTTATGGACTAAAACAAGCCTCTAGGTCCTGGAATATAAGATTTGATGAGGCTATCAGATCTTATGGTTTTGACCAGAATGATGATGAACCTTGTGTCTACAAGAAAATCATCAATAGTTATGTCGCATTCTTAATTCTATATGTGAATGATATCCTACTCATTGGGAATGATGTAAGTTATCTTACTGACATCAAGGAATGGCTAGCTACACAGTTCCAAATGAAAGATTTGGGTGATGCGCAGTTTGTTCTTGGGATCCAAATTGTCTGGAACCGCAAGAATAAAACACTAGCCTTGTCTCAAGCATCATACATAGACAAAGTGTTGTCAAGGTTTAAGATGCAAGATTCCAAAAAGGGCTTGTTGCCTTTTAGACATGAAATCCATTTGTCTAAGGATTAGTGTCCTAAGACACCTCAAGGAGTTGAGGATATGAGACAGATTCCTTATGCATCAGCTATTGGGAGCCTGATGTACGCCATGTTGTGTACTAGGCCTGACATCTGTTTTGCAGTTGGGATGGTCAGTAGGTATCAATCCAATCCAGGACTTGTACACTGGACATCGGTTAAAACAATCCTTAAGTATCTTCGGAGAACAAGGAACTACATGCTTGTGTATGGGGCTAAGGATTTGATCCTTACAGGATACACAGATTTTGACTTTCAGGCTGATAAAGATTTTCGGAAATCTAAATCAGGGTCAGTTTTCACTCTTAACGAATGAGTTGTAGTATGGAGAAGCGTCAAACAAGGATGCATCGTTGATTCCACCATGGAGGCCGAATATGTAGCAGCTAAGGAGGCCGTTTGGTTAAGGAAATTCATTCTAAATTTGGAAGTTGTTCAAAATATGACTTTGCCCATCACGTCATTTGTATTGCGATACTTGATGGTGCGATGGAAAATTCGAGGGAACCCCGAAGTCACAAGAGGGGAAAGCACATAGAGCGGAAGTATCATCTCATCCGGGAGATCGTGCATAGAGGAGACGTGATTGTCACGAAGATAGCCTCAGAGCACAACATTGCTGATCCTTTTATAAAGGCTCTAACGGCTAAAGTATTTGAGAGTCACCTAGAAGGTCTAGGTTTACAAGTCTTCCCCAACTAGGGCAAGTGGGAGTATTTTTGTACAAAGGGGTTTAAATGCCCTAGTTTATTGCATTTACATTAATGTAATGTTTAGTACTCCACAAGCTTTAGGTCAAGTGGGAGATTGTTGGGATTTATGCCCTAAACTTGTATAATTTTGATCAATTAAATAAAGTGTTATTTGTTTTGATAAGATTACAGTCTTGCTTTTATAAATCCAATAAACTAAGCTCCAAGGTTATAACATTTATCTTGAAATCAGGGTAGTGGACATTATTTGGGTTGAGTTCAAGATTATAACTACAATAGTCTATGGTATAAGAATAAGGTTGGAAACCTTATTCTGGTAACACCATGGATGCGACCCACTTTGTAATTAGTACAAATGAGGTAATCCAACTCATTCATGTAGTTGACATGCGAGTGGGGGCATCCTGTATGAAGAGTTCATACAAGACTGGATCGCAAATTATTAGTCTAACTAGTATAACACCGTTAACATGATAAGACTAGTAATTTATAGATGGTCATTAGTGACTCGACCTGAATCCTGAGGAAGTTAAGAACTCCTACTTATAGGGGTTTGTCCTTAGACTAGTATGGGTGAGAGTGGCCTGTAGCCGACTCAATAAGCCTACCTTCTCAGGGGCAGAACCTCGTAGGTAGCCGGTAAGTTAACTGTGCAAGATGGAATTCACTCATTTCTCTACTGAGGAATTAGATAGGTTGTTCCCTTAAGAACTGACTCCAGGTCTTGAACAACGAGGCCCCGCCCTCTATGAGGGTCTGAGTCTAAGGTAGGACCTTAGACTTGTTGTTCATTAGAGAATCAGTGGTGCTTAAGGAACAAAGAGGTAATCACAGGGGTAAAATGGTAATTTGACCCAGCTGTGATTACGAACAACCTGTGAAGGGTCGACTCATGGGTAATGACTATATCAGTAGACACTATATTATCTACAGTGAGGAGAGTGCAGCTACAAGTCTATAGTGGAGTGACTTGTAGTTAATGAATATTGATTAACTGGATCAAAGAGTTTGATCAGTTAATCTCACATCATTGGAGCTCATGATCTGTAGGTCCATTAGATCCCTCCGTTGGCTCAATATGGTAATATTGAGGGTATAAAGTTAGGAGTGAAATTGAAGTGTTCAATTTCATACATGAGAAGTTATATCAATTATATATGAGATAATTGATATAATATATAGTTTTAATGTGAATTAGATTCATATATAAACTATATACTAAGGAGAGATTAAAGAAGAGGTAGGATGGTCATTTCCATCCTATTTCTCTATATATATGGTTGCATGAGATGCAACTAGGTTAAGGTTTCACAAGCTCTCTTGTTGTGTTGTTGGAAGAGTTCCAAAGCACACATCTCTCACAAAAATATCTCACTTCTCATAAAGGGAACCCACCTTCCTCCCTCACCTAGAGAACAACGGAGAAGATCCGGTGGTCATGTCTTCGTACATTGGAGTTCCTGTTACTGAGATCGTGATCGTGGGAGAGAGGAGCACTCGAAGAAATGTTCTTCAAAGGTAAATTCTTGCTGTCCATTCTATTATATATGCTTAATCTTATTATGTTTGATCTTGAATTAATCGTTGTAACTAAATCAAAAGCGCGCGATTCACAATCGCTTCTGCTGCGGGGTCTTCGATTCCCTTCACTAGGGCTTTGAATACCCTTTACAATACTCCTACTTGCCCTAGTCAGGAAGCACTCGAAGACCTAGACTCTCTAGGTGACATTCAAACACCTTAGCCGTAAGAGCCTTTGTAAATGGATCAGCAACATTGTGCTCCGATGCTATCTGCGTGACTGTCACGTCTCCGCAGTGCACAATCTCCCGTATCAGGTGATACTTCCGCATAATGTGCTTACCTCGTATGACTCCGAGGTTCTCTTGAGTTGGCTACTGCACCACTATTGTCACAAAACAGGGTCACTGGCAAGTTCATATTTGGAACAACTTCCAAATCTATCATGAACTTTCTCAGCCAAACAACTTCCTTTGCAACTTCACAAGCTGCAATATACTAAACTTCCATCGTGGAATCAACGATGCATCCCTGCTTGATGCTTCACCATACTACAACTCCACCATTCAGAATGAAGGTTTACCCCGAAGTGGATTTTCTAGAATCCTTATCGGTCTAAAAGTCAAAGGCTGTGTATCCCGTAAGGATCAAATTCCCACTTCCATACATAAGGTTGTAGTTCATCGTTCTCCTTAGATACTTGAGGGTTGCCTTAACGGCTGCACAGTGATCTAATCCTGAATTGGATTGATACCTACTGACAATTTCAACTACATAACAGATGTCGGGCCTAGTACACAACATGGCATACATGAGGTTCCCTTCAGCTAAAGCATTGGGGATTCGTCTCACCTCAACCTCTTGAGGTGTCTTAGGACATTGATCCTTAGACAGGTGAACCCCATGCCTGAAAGGCAGTAAACCCTTCTTGGAGTTCTGCATCTTATATCTAGACAACATCTTGTCAATATAAGATGCCTGAGACATGGCTAGCGTTCTGTTCTTCCGGTTCCGGATTATCTGGATACCTAAAACATACTGGGCCTTTCCTAAATCTTTCATTTGGAATTGTGAAGCCAACCATTTCTTAATGTCAGTAAGAAATCCTACCTTATTACCAATGAGCAGGATATCATCCACATACAATATCAGAAATGCGACAGTGCTGTTGACGATTTTCTTGAAGACACAAGGCTCGTCAACATTCTGATCAAAGCCATAAGATTTGATCACTTCATCAAACCTTATATTTCATGACGCCAAGGCTTGTTTCAGTCTATAAATAGACCTATGAAGCCAACAAACCTTTTGCTCTTGGCTTTGGACAATGAACCCTTTGGGTTGGTCCATGTAGATGGTCTCATCAAGATTGCCATTCAGAAAGGTTGTCTTGACATCCATCTGCCATACCTCATAGTTATAATATGCAACAATGGCCAGAAGGATCATGACGACTTTACCATGGCAACAGGAGAAAAGGTTTCCTCATGTCAACCCCTTCAACTTGGGTCAAACCCTTTGCCACTAGTCTGGCTTTGAAGGTCTGCATCTTCCCATCTACGCCACGTTTATGCTTGTAGATCCACTTGCAACTAATAGGTTTGATCCCATCCGGTTGGTCCACAAGCTCTCAGACGGAATTGAAGTACATCGACTCCATTTCCTGGTCCATAGCTTTAATCCATTCGTCTTTGTCAACGTCTGCCATCGTCTTATCATAGGTCAATGGATCCTCGCAGTCATCATCAGGGTTGACGATTTGGGTTTCAACCAAATCCATGTAACGTTCAGGCTGTCTAACAACTCTCCCACTACGTCGAGGCATTCTCAACTCTTGAGAACGAACTTGACTAGACGAGCTAGGATCAACAACCCTTGTTGGTGTACTAGCCCCATCAACAAATTTTGTTTGTGTACTGCTCATTTCATATAATGCAATCTTACTCCTTGGTAAGTGATCCCTGATGTGGTGTTCCTCAAGGAAAGTGGCGTTTGTCGACACAAGCACCCTATTTTTCTTAGGATCATAAAACATACCACCCCTAGTCTCTTTTGGGTAACCTACAAAGAGGCATAACTTTGAACGGGGTTCCAACTTTTTCGGGTTTGACACCAACACATGGGTCGGGCATCCCCAAATTCTGAAATGGTGTAAATTACCTTTATGTCCATTCCAGAGTTCGAAAGATGTTTCACAAACACTCTTCGACGGAACATTGTCCAAAATATATACTGCAGTCTCCACTGTTCTACTCCAAAAAGAATTAGGGAGACGAGCATAGCTCATCATCGACCAAACCATGTCCAAGAGAGTTCTTTTTATCGTCTCCGATACACGATTCTGTTGTGGCATACCAGGTGCTAAGAGTTGGGACGTAATTCCATGTTCAATCATATAGTCCTGGAATTCAGTGTCCGTATACTCTCATCCTCGATCCGATCGAAGTGTTTTTTATTGTTTTACCTAACAGGTTCTCAACCTTAGTGTTGTACTCCTTGAACTTTTCAAGAGTTTCAGACATCTTATGCATTAGGTAAATATACCCATACCTTGAATAGTCATCTATAAAAGATACAAAGTATTCGTAACCTCCTCGTGCTTTAACACTCATCGGACCACAAAGGTCAGAATGTATAAGCTGAAGAGGCTCTTTGGCTCTATATCCTTTTCCACTAAAAGGACGTTTGGTCATTTTGCCTCCAAGGCATGACTCACATACCGGTAAAGAGTTTTCTTCTAACTCGCTTAGAAGTTCACTCTTCACTAGTCTCTCAATCCTATTGAGATTTATGTGGCCTAACCTTAGACGCCAAAGATGGGCATTTTCTTTAGGAGAAACCTTTATTCTTTTAGTTTTTGTTTCAACCGTTTTAAACAATTCAGTATTCAAAACACTTTTGACCGAATTAGGTTTTAAAACGTATAGATTATTCTCAAGTGAAGCTGAACATAACAAGTTTCCTTTGAAAGAAATAAACGCTTTATTTAATTCAAATGTAACCGAAATACAATGTTCAATGAGGCAGGAAATGGAAACAAGGTATCTAGTAAACTCTGACACTATGTATAAATTATCTAATAATAAGTACTTCCCGCCAAAAAAGAACTTCACCGTATCGATCACTGCAGTAGAGACACCCTCCTCGGATCCAACCCGTAGTGTTATCTCACCCTCTCCAGCTGCTGCCAGGAACTAATTCCCTGAAAAGAAGAACAAACATGGTTAGTGGCGCCTGAATCTAGTATCCAGGCAGGGTCATTACTCTCCACTAAATAGGTTTCAGTAACAAGTAAATCACATTTACCTTCTTTCTTCCTGTCGGCAAGGAACTTGGGACAGTTTCTCTTCCAGTGACCATCCATGTTGCATTGGAAACACTTTTCTTTCTCCGCAACATACTTGACCTTTTTGCCCTACTGGGCGGCAACACAGTCAACTTTTCCCTTCTTCAACTTATTCTTCTTCCCTTTCGGGCCTGAAGAACCTACGGATTTTGTCTCAGAGGTCGAACCCCTGTTATAGGACCTGAAGGCTACATTTGCCTCAGCTTCCGGTCCCTTGATCCTCATCAAGGGCTGGAAGTTTTGTAGTTCGTTGAGAAGGATGGTCAGAGTGTAGCTAATTTTGCTCATAACAGCATTGCTACGAAACTGAAGGAAACTCTTCGGAAGAGTCTCCAAAATAAAGCTGACCTGGCTCGACTTGTCGATCGAAGTCCCGCTCATCTCTGCCAGATTAAAGTGGGTCATCATGTCCATAACGTGTTCACGGACAGACGTCCCCTCCTTCAACCTAGCATTTCAGACGTGTTTGAGGGAATCGTGCCGGACCTGAAAGGACTGTTGTCCAAACATTTCCTGCAGAGATTCCATGATCTCCTTAGCGGTGATCATCACCTCATTCTTCTTTGTCAAAACTTCAGATAAGCTAGCAATTATGTAGACCTTGGCCTTTTCATTGGCCCTGATCCACCGATCGTACGCATCACGAAGACTTCGCGATGCGGTCGAGCCCGACACTTGAGGACACTCCTCAGTGAGCACAAACTCTAGGAATTTTTGTTTGTTGAAAATAAGAAAAACTTTGTATTAGTCTCGCAAAAACTTTGAAAAACCAATCATGTTTTAGCAAATTTTATCCTATGCTCCCTATGTCATTAAAAAATTGCAATGATACCCCAAAGGTTTAGAATGACCACCACCGAAGGGTGAACAGAAACACTCCTCTTCTGGGACGAGACTTTCTCGACCAGACCCTAATACCAGAATAACTTTTATTCCATTAGGCATCCAATTACCATTATTTGGTCTGAATCCATTAACTCTTAATGAATCCCGTGAGTGTCACCCTCTATCATTAAATTTCTAAGTATTCGTCCAAATAATAGCCACCGAAGGGTGAACCACGAAGGAAAACCAACAAGGAAATTGTATCCCTTTCGGGAATTCACGGTGTTCCGACTCCCATGATCAAGGCCCTCCGAAGGGATTGTCTAGTCCAGGCCAAACTAGCAGGCGGATCATAGGGGTCTCACGGTGTGAATCGATAAAAGAGACCGTGGGTCCCGTTTTCACAGGTCCGACTCCCACTCACTATAACTACTCTCTCCATTCATGTTGATATTGACCCATACAAATACCATCCAAAGGGGGACGCTCCCATTTGCGCCACGAGGCTGATTATGGAAGTCACGGTATGAACTTGACGGAGATTTGTGGTCGAAAAATAAAATATATCTTATACACTTTATTTCCTCCCACTCAGCACTTTAAGTTAATCGGGATTGACCTAGATAAATCGGCTAATATTTACCTAAGTCTACCAATATAACTCTTATATTGGATTAGCCTAAGTCTATAATCACATTATTAACTTAGGTCTATGTGAGTAATTTAATTAACTTTTAATTAAACGCCACTCACGAGAATATAACCTATGAATCTCTGAACCAAAATCACTCCCAGGTCGGTTCCAAGGTAGGGGTGTTCCGCAAAACGAAAGCTTAAATACCCCATCCTTAGACAGAACCTTCCTTAGACAGAGTTACTAATTAGTCACCATTCATATGTCATATTGATTTCCTAATTCTAATCTGATTAGAACTAGAAAACCTAAGTCTAATTATTCATGTTCTAGACAATTTAAAACTAATAATTAACTTAGGTTACATGCATTTCTATGTTTTAGTGCTTGATCATTCATCACATGAATAATAAAACTATATAACATACATTCATCACATGAATAAATGCATATCCATGCTTTTAATCTAAAAATATAACACTTATATTAATTAAATTAAAACATGCATTATATTATAACACTTATAATATAATCATGTCATGCATACTATATATTATAACTCTTATAATATAAATATGATGCATGAAATGTTTAACCTAAGGTGAGATTTTAATCTATATGACATACATTATGCACATATAAAAATAAATATCATACATTTCATGCATAAAATTAATTAAATGGCAATAATGGACCGGTTATGGCACCCTAGGGACTTTAATTAAATTAATGAACATTCATTTAACATTTGTATTAATATTAATTAATAAAATTAATTAAATAAATTCATTTTACAAAAGAAAATAATAATAAAATGAAGAAAAATGGAAATAAACCGCCCATCATGTAAAAAACCGATCCTTCAGCCACTACGCGCGCGCAAAACTCTCGCGAACTGGCCACTACGCTCGCAGCGTTACAACGCTACAACATCCAACGTTGTACCTCGCGCACCCAACGCCTCAGTGTTGCAACGCTACATCCAGCGTTGCAACGCTGCTCTGTAGCACAACCTGGATCCACACGGATAATGTTGAGACGCCAAAGAACAGCGTCTCAACGCCATCGACAGAAAAATAAATTCTTTTGCTGTTATTCATCGTTTTTCGCCCTATTCCACTCCGAATAGTTCACGAAAACTCTTGCCACGAACGAAACGGACTTACAGACTCAGTTTACTTTCTAAAATGCCCAAAAGCACTAGGCCTTTACATTGATCTCATCAACAGAAAAGTAAATCTAAATAATTGCCAAAAACCAGAACATCTAATACGCAAAACATCAATTCATCATATGAATTAAAGCAAACCCACCTAATTTTAAGAAAAACAGATTGCACAACGAAGAAGCCAACGATTGGCTCTGATACCAATTGAAGGAAATGAAACTCACGCGGCAGAAACGACTTGGAATGTCGTGGTGTTCGTTGTGAAAAATGTTTCTTAAAATCGAACTAAACATTTTAATTCTAGACTAAACATGTGATTTCGAGAAGAAAAACAGAAAGTAAAAGTAACACTTACTTGTTGAAGAACTCTTATTCGACGATTTCTTCTCCGATCTCGATCTCTTTCGTTCCAACGATCTCACGAACCAAAAAATTTGGACACCTCCAAATTGATCTTCTCGGTTGTTCTCGATCGGTTGAGGGAGAGTGGTGGAACTCCCTTTGGTTTGGGTAGAGAGAAATTTGAGAGAGAATTGAGAGATTAGAGAGAGCACTTTGGATGAAAATAAAAAAAATGACAAGTGAACTATCAAAACCTTCTTGCAAAGGTCTTTATATAATGGTGAGAGGTGGAGTTAAAATCTCCACCAATTTACCATTTTATCACAACCTTATGTTATGCAAATTATATTTACATAACACATATAATAAAGTATCTCATACCTTATTATGTAAATCACATTTGTATAATTGTAGAATTTTAAATTGAATCACATTTAATTTAATTTCTCTCAATTCAATTTCTCTAAATTAGCACTAATTAATCAATTAGGCTAACCTATAGTTTATTATGAATCTCATTCACATTAAACTATATATTATGTCAATCATATCTCATATAAATGACATAAGTACCCTTTTAATGAATTTGAACACTTCAAATCCACACCAAACTGTAAACCCTCAATTTATCCTGTTTGAGCCAACCGAGGGACCCAATGGACCTACAGATGACGAGCTCCAATGATCCGAGATTAACCTGTCAAACTCTTTGACCCAGTTATTCAACATTTATTAGCTACGGTAACACTCCACTAAAGCCCGTAGCTGCACTCCCATCACTGTAGGAAAAGTTGTGTCCATTGATATAACCAATGCCCATGAGTCGACCCTTCACAGGTTGTTCGTAGACACCGCTGGGTCAAATTACCGTTTTACCTCTGTGTCTACCTCTTGCTTCTTAAGTTCCACTGCTTCTCTAATGAACAATAACGTTGTATGGTCCAACCATAAACAACATCCCTCTCGGGCCAGTGAGAGGGTGGGCATCCGTTGTCCAAGCCCTGGAGACAACACTTAAGGGAACAACCCCTCTAGTTTTCCTATTTCGGGAACGAGTGAATTCTATCTCGCGTTGTCAAGTTCCCAGCTCCCCACATGGTTTTGCCCCTAAGAAGATAGACATATTGGATGAGTAACTATGACCACCCTCACCTGTACTAGTCAAAGGACAGACCCTCGCAGATAGGAGTCCGTAACACGCTCAGGATTAAGGTCGACTCACTATTGGTCATCTACGAAGTTATTAGCCCTATACTGTTAACGGTGTTACATCATTAACTCTAATAATTCACGGTCCCGTCTTGTACAATCTCATTACAGAGGATGCCCCCACTCGCATGTCAACCACATGAACGAGTTAGATCACCTCGTTTGTATCTAATACAAAGCGGGCCACATCCACAACGTATCTAGGATTAGGTCTCCAACCCTATATGTATATTGTAGACCATTCGGGTCATTAACTCGAACGTGATCCTCCCTGTGTGTTCACTACACACCATTCAAGTTCTAGTTCTTTCATAATTCAATGACCTTGGAGCTTAGTTTATTGGATTAAGTTTGTAAATATGTGAGACACAAAGTGATGAAAAAATAACTCTTATTTATTTCAATAAGAAATAGTACAAACATGTACGAGTTTAGGACATAGATCCCAACATCATCAAGGTGGCGTCGATGCTGATCCAAGAAACCTTGCTCTTTGCTCCTCGCTCTTTTCTCATAGCAATCCTCCATTAATAAACTTAAGTTAACGCTCATATCTCCCTCCCCTATCACTTTCTTGTGCATCTCTGCGTATTGCATAATTACAGTCATTTTTTGCAAATGACATAAAATGAAATAAGAATTAAGATGTACAATTTGGTCATCAATTTCGACTAAAACTATACTGAACTGAATCGTACACGTCCCTGCTCTTAAGGATCAAAATAATCTATATATGGTAATTAATTGATCCAAATAGATTGAGAAAGTAGCTACACATTGATCGCTATGCAACATGCAAGTGCACGTGATCAAAGTAATATAAAGATGAAAGTATTTCAGAGTATCGAAGCCACAGGGAACGAATTTAAAAAAATCTCATTTGGAAGATAAACTATGCTAGCGAAAATGCAAGTGTGGTAACCTGATTTTGTAAAAATGATTTGAAGGTATTTATGCTACTGGAAATCTAAGAAAAATAAATGATTAAAAAGAAGCGATTTCAAGTTGCTCTTGCCCTTTTAGAGAAAATGTTGTCGAAAATGCAGTAGCAGTTGTGCCATCAATCGTAAACCTAAGTAAACCGGATTCGACTCCTGTTCGGTTTGGAGACTAAGAAATTAAACCTATATGTCTATGGCTAATTGAGGTTAGATAATTTGGTGCACAATCCTTGGGTCTTGGAGTCTCACCGTATGTCTATGGTCGAAGTTTCAGACCTTATATCTAAGTCTTTTTCTCCATTATTTTTATGAGATTTGCTATCCCTTAACCCTTTCAGTAATAAGTTCTAGCTTGGTGAGTAAATTCTAGTTATCGGTCAGGGTTACCTAAATTACATTCAATAAAAACAAACATAGAATTAGTTGTTGACACAATTACTTTACTACTTTAAGATTGACGTCTCTCTTCTAGGGTAATAAAAACTTAAACTCCTAAAGAGGATTTAGCTCGTGAAGGAAAGGAAGAAAAATAGAAAATTAATAATTAAAAACTTCATACTTTTCGAAAACTAAAAAAAAAGGATGAAAGTGAAAATAGAATTAATCTACAACCTACTTGTTACTTTCTAAATGTTTTCTTCTAAATTTTAGTGATGAACTAATTAATGAATGTAAAAAAGTAAAGAAAAACAAAGAACACTCATAAAACATTAAAGTACAAGAACTTAATCATACTTTGATTCTAATGGAAATGAACATAAAAGCAACAACAAATGGAAGAAACGGTTCTCAGAAAAATGAACAACAACTAAATTCGAAAACATAAAACATAAAACAGTACCTAAAATTCTAACTTTCTTGTTTGATCGATTCTAACAACTTGTGAATAGGTTATGGATCTTCACTTCCCCACTTTCGTGAAAGAGTGATCAACCTTAGGGAGATTACATGACTAAAAGATGAAAAAGAAGTGTTGAAAAAATAAAGAAAAAGAAAGAAAACTACTGGTGCCCCCAAACTTCTTGGTTGAAAATCCATGAAAAGACCCTCTTTTTATAGGTGGTACAAGCTAGAGTTTCATTCTAAATCCATCCTCAATCCATGGAAAATCATTTGAGCATGATTCTAGGCTTTAAATTTTTAAAAAATGTGCAAGATTTTTTCAAATTCCGTGATTGCCGAATTTTGTGGCGTTTTTTCGAAAATCCTTCAGTTAGCATTTTGTCCAGCATTCTGCCTTGTTATTCTTCTGCTTTGCAAGTAAAATGACAGCTGCATTTTCGCTTGCATTTTTCTTGTTTGCTCCAAATCTACACAAAACATAATGAAATTAGTTTAAATTCATTCTTTTCTCAATTATTTTTCACTTCCCACTATTCTTAGCAAGCTTTCAAGATTTTACTCATTAATGCTATTTTTGGCTTGCTCAGTAATCAATAAACATACAAAAATAACAAAATAACCTAGTTTAAGGATGGAATAATCCTCATAAATGAGAATTATCACACATCTAGTGTCAAAGTGTGATGTATATTAAGATTGGTAGGAAATGATTTCAAATTCCAAGATTTTAAAAGATGGAAATGATTTCAAATTTCCATTTACGTTTGGAACCAAATTGATTTGAAATCATTGAAATTAAAATTTCTTGTTTAGATGCTCACGAAAAAGAAAAGAAAATATAACATCTTACAGTAATGCCTTAGGGATTATGTCGGATATTATCTTAATTAATAACAAAATATTTTATATCAAATAACATTATCAAATACATATCTTACCATGAAAACATATCAATAATCAAAACAAATACGAACTTATTAAATTAGCACTTATAAATGTTATCATTATTATTAAAAATAAAAATTACAAAAAACTACAAAAATCTTAATTTAAATGAAAAAAAAAATCCAGCCAAATCTAATCAAAGTCCATCAATAATTTTGACTTGTTTTGTCACTCCATAGAGGGGAAAAAAATAAAAGAATGAGTTTTTTTTTTTGTTGATTTCTTCTTCAACCTAATGTATGAAAACACAAAACTAAAAAAATATACAGGAAGAAGAATCGATTGGATCAATATATATAAAAAGGAGAAAAAAAACATATTATTCTTATCAAATCAATAAATATAATTAGGTTTAAGAAGATGAACAAAGAAAAAAAAACTCAATTCTAGTTTGTTTGTCTATAAAAAAAACTTGTTCAAAATGTAGAAATTGCATTGAAAAGATCGAAATTATTGTTGTCGATTTTTAAAACATAGAAAAATATAATGGTGAACAAAATAGAAGCTTAATCTTGAGTTTGCTTTAATGGCATTAGAAATGTCGATAGTATGGAGTTGTACAAAGAAAAACTATCATAGGGGTGGGGTAAAATTGGAAATAAATTTTTTAGAACTTAAAATCCTACCAAATCCAACCTATTTCGAATAATTTTTTTTTTTAAAAAAAACATGATTTGAAATTATAAACGATTTCAAATACTTCACTCCCTCGCTTTTTTGGCATCAAATGAAATGATTAAATCATTCCAAATCAAGGGGTTCTAAATAGGGGATAAGTGTATCTCTTCCCTCCTCATTCAGTTTTATTAGGTTGATTATTTTTTGTCTATTCTCATCAAACATACGAGTGTTAATGCGAGATTATGACTTTCTAAAATGACATCAAACTTGATAGTATGCTATTGATTGCAGCGACGAACGAATCTACAGTAGACAACTCCAAGTTAATTTTAATAACATTTTATATTATTATGAACTTTTTTTTTACCAAATATGCCCTTCTCGCCTAATGGCGTGAATGCCTAGTGTAACGGGCATGCTTGTCCAAGGTGTGTTGCCCATGGCTGCATGCTCATTCCAACTTCTTTTAGCTTGCTTTCATGTATATACTTTCCTTCTAGCTTATTGTTTACTTTCCATGTAATTTTGTTGGCGTATGATTCCTCGCCATTTTCATGTTCATGACTGTAATAGCTAAAATTTCATATAAAATACTATAGAGGGATGCGACTGGTTGTCAATTCTTCCTACCCGGGTTATATGCTTCCAAGTTGTGGTTGTCCCTTATAATTTCTTATTGGTGTATAACATTCATACTTTCAAACGTTTTCTAAAATGCTTTCCAAAACTTTATCTAGCCCCGTTTTCTACAACCTTTTTCCAAGAACGGGGGTGGAGGTTGCGAGATAGGGTCGTTGTACCACTGGTGAATCGTTTTCTAGTTGGCTAACTTACTTAAGGGTGAGAGTAAGTGCCACACAATCACTTTGCGAGTCCGAAAGAATTGCGATTGTGTCAGTTGGTATCAGAGTCTTGTTAGCTCCTCACTAAGATAAAGTTCGTGACAATGTCAACGAATAAGCAAGTGGGCAAGGCCCACAGTGACCGAATCGTTGAAATTGAAGAACAACTGTTGTTATTGAGGGAAGTCCCTGATACGGTTCGACATATTGAGGGTCAGATCGACTAGATGACTGAGAAAATCAATAGTATTGATGTGGTTAATGGTCGGCTAGATGCGTTACCCGTCAAAGAGTTGTCGCTGAGGGTAGAAACCCTGGAAGACAGAGCTACGAGAGCTAGTAGCTTCGAGCGTGGTGGTAGCTCGACGGGCTCGAAAACCCAGTTAGAGTTGCATATCGAAGAGTTAGATAGCTCTCAGAAGGACATAGTTCAGATGGTGTCAAGCCTTTCGGAAGACATCAGAGCTGCCCTCGAGATAATGAGAGTAGAGTTTACGAGAATGAGGACAAAGGTAACGAACCTAGGGGCCCGACTGGACCTCACCATCCGAGCAGTTGGAAATGAAGCCCTAGTTGGGGGCACGTTACCATTCAACAGGGCCAAATGTCGGACCCTAAGCCCTTCTGTGGGGCTCGTGATGCTAAGGGCCTAGAGAACTTTATCTTTGATAAGAAACATTATTTTAGGGTCGCAAATATGATAGATGAAGAAGCAAAGGTTGCGCTAGCAAAAATGCATTTGGCGGATGATGCCAAACTATGGTGGAGGTCTCGATATGTAGACATACAAGAGGGTCGATGCACCATTAACACCTGAGACAGACTGAAATAAGAACTGCGTTCTCCGCCCTTCCCGGAGAACGTGGAAATCTTGGCAAGGCGTAGGCTCCGAGAGCTAAGCCAAACTGGAACCATACGAGACTATGTTAAACAATTTGCTGGATTGATGTTGGATATCAGAGACATGTCAGCAAAAGACAAAGTCTTCTGCTTTATAAAAGGGTTGAAGAACTAGGCCAAGGTTAAGTTGTTTGTGTTGGGATATGTGCCCTAAAACTTATGTAATTTTAATCAAATAAATAAAGAGTTATTTGTTTTGATAAAATTATATTCTCGCTTTATAGATCCAATAAACTAAGCTCCAAGGTTATAATATATCTTGAACATTAGTGTAATAGACACTATTTGGATTGTGTTCAAGAGTATAACCTAAATGGTCTATGGTATAAGAATAAGGTTGGAAACCCTATTCTGGTAACACCATGGATGCGGCTCACTATATAGTTAGTACAAATGAGGTAATCCAACTCATTCATGTGGATTACATGCGAGTGGGGGCATCCTGTATGAAGAGTTCATACAAGACCGGACTGCAAATTATTAGTCTGACCAGTATAACACCGTTAATAGAAGAAGACTGATAATTTATGGATGGTCATTAGTGACTCAACCTGAATTCTGAGCAAGTTAAGAACTCCTGCTTATAGGGGTTTGTCCTTAGACTAGTATGGGTGAGAGTGGCCTGTAGCCGACTCAATAAGCCTACCTTCTTAGGGATAGAACCTCGTAGGTAGCTGGGGACTTAACTATGCAAGATGAAATTCACTCATTCGTACACTAAGAAATTAGATAGGTTGTTCCCTTAAAAACTGAGTCCAGGTCTTGAACAACGAGGTCTCGCCCTCTAAACTAGCTTAAGAGGGTATGAGTTTATGGTAGGACCATAGACTTGTTGTTCATTAGAGGATCAGTGGTGCTTAAGGAACAAAGAGGTAATCACAGGGCTAAAATGGTAATTTGACCCAACTGTGATTACGAACAACCTTTGAAGGGTCGACTCATGGGTAATGATTATATCAATGGACACAATATGATCTACAATGAGGAGAGTGCAACTACAAGTCTATAGTGGAGTGACTTGTAGTTAATGAATATTGATTAAACTGGATCAAAGAGTTTGATCAGTTAATCTGACATCATTGGAGCTCATGAACTGTAGGTCCATTAGGTCCCTCCGTTGGCTCAACATGGTAATATTGAGGGTATAAAGTTAGGAATGAGATTGAATTGTTCAATATCATATATGAGGTGATATAATTGATATAATATATAGTTTTAATGTGAATTAGATTCACATATTAACTATATACTAATGAGAGAATGAAGGAGGGATAGGATAGTAATTTCCATCCCATTTCACTAAAATAGTTGCATGAGATGCAACTTTGGGTTAAGGCTTTCACATAAACCCTAGAGTTCCATTTTGTTTTGGAAAGAGTTCCAAACAAATCTTCTCTCTGTTGGGGTGTATGCCCTAATCTCGTATAGTTTGTAATATTTTTTTGTTATAAATAAATAAGAGTTATTTATTTTAACTTTGTGTCTGACATTTTTCATAAACTTAATCCAATAAACTAAGTTCAAAGGTCATTGTATAATGAGAGAACTAAGAACTTGAACGGTGTGTAGAGGACACGCGGGGAGGACCACGTTCGAGTTAATGACCCGAACGGTATACAGTATATGGAAAGGGTTGGAGACCTAATCCTGGACACACTGTGGATGCGGCTCGCTTTGTATTAGATACAAACGAGGTGATCCAGCTCGTTCATGTGGTTGACATGCGAGTGGGGGCATCATGTGCAATGAGATTGTACAAGACCGTACCGTGAATTATTAGACTTACTGATGTAATACCGTTAACAATATAGGACTAATAAATTCGTAGATGACCATTAGTGACTCGACCTTAATCCTGAGCGTGTTACGGACTCCTGTCTTCGGGGGTCTGTCCTTTGACTAGTACGGGTAAGGGTGGTCATAGTTACTCGCCCAATATACCTATCTTTTCGGGACAGGACCACGTGGGGAGCTGAGAACTTGACTACGCGAGATACAATTCACTCGTTCCCGATTTAGAAAAACTAGAGGGATTGTTTCCTTAAGTGCTGTCTCCAGGACTTGAACAACGGGGCCCCACCCTCTCACTGGCTCGAGAGGGTTGTTGTTTATGGTTGGACCATACAACGTTGTTGTTCATTAGAGGAGCAGTGGGGACTTAAGGAGCAAAAGGTAGACACAGGGGTAAAACGGTAATTTGACCCAGCTGTGGTTAGAAACAACTTGTGAAGGGTCGACTCATGGGTATTGGTTATATCGATCGACACAACTTGTCCTACAGTGATGAGAGTGCAGCTACGGGTTTTAGTGGAGTGTTACCGTAGCTAATGAATGTTGAATAACCGGGTCAAAGAGTTTGACAGGTTAGTCTCGGATCATTAGAGCTCGTCATCTGTAGGTCCATTAGGCTCCTCGGTTGGCCCAAATTGGACAAATTGAGGGTTTACAATTTGGTGTGAATTTGAAGTGTTCAAATTCATTATTTGGGTATTTATGTCATTTATATGTGATATAGATGGCATAATATATAGTTTGATGTGAATGAGATTTATAATAAACTATAGTATAGCCTAATTGATTAATTAGTGCTAATTGGAGAAATTGAATTAAGAGAAATTAAATTGAATGTGATTCAATTTAAAAAAAATCCACAATTATGCAAATGAGATTTGAATAATAAGGTATGAGATACCTTATATTATGTGATATGAAAATATGATTTGCATATCATATGGTTGTGGTAAAATTGTGATTTGGTGGAGGTTTTAACTCCACCACACAATAGTATTTAAAGGCTTTACAAGAAGCCTTTGGTAAGCCATTTTGCCATTTTTTGGATTTTCATCCAAAGAGAGCAAAAGGATTCTCTTTCAATCTCTCCTCACCCAAAAGCCAAAGGGAGTCCCACCTACTCTCCCTCAACCTCCCGAGAACAACCGAGAAGACCCTTTGGAGGTGTCTTGTCGTTCGGTTCGAGGATCGAGATCGTAGAGTTCGTCGGTTCGAGAGAGATTGTGACCGGAGGAGGAAAGCATTGAAGAAGAGTTCTTCAACAAGTAAGTACCGAGATACCTTATTGTTTTTTTCTCATTTTTGCATGTTTAGCCTAGGAATCTATGAGATAGGTTCGTTTTAAGAGTCAAATTACACAACGAAACAACGACGTTTCACAACATTTTTCGCTGCGAGAATTCCAAATCCCTTCACTCTCAAACCTCCATATCTCATCGTAAAGGAACCCACCTTCCTCCCTCACATAGTGAACAACGAAGAAGATCTAGTGGTGAATCTTCATACGTCCGGGTTCGTGTTGCTGAGATCGTGATCGTGGGAGAAGGAGCTGGAGAAGAAAGAATTCTTCAAAGGTATATTTCTCGCTGTCCTATCTTTAAAAGCATGCTTAATATTAGATTCAGTTCTTGTATTTTAGATCTATGTAACAAAATCATGAACACGGGATTCACAATCGCTTCCGCTGCGGGATTCGATCCCTTCAGTATGAAAAGAGAGTGCAGAACTTATCCGAGGTCTATGCAGCCGCTGAACGATTATATGACTTGAGAAACGACAAGACTCAAGAGCAGAGGAAGAATCAACCCTCGTCTAGTGGGACAAACAGACCTGCAAGATCGGCCTCTTCCAAGAATGGAGGAGGAGACAGACCTACGGTGGGAGGATGGATCGTAAGTGTTGGGGTTTGTGCCCTAAAACTCGTAGTATGTAATTATGTTCTAATTAATGTAATAAAGTGTTATTATTTCAATAAAGAGTTATTGTTCGTTATCTACGAGTTTGCATTTATATAAACCCTAAATCTAATAAACTAAACATCCAAGGTTGTTAAATATGTCTTTAACTGAATGTAGTGTACATATAAAGGATCTCGGTTCGAGATACAGCCTAAAGGGTCTATAGTTAGGGGATAAGGTTTTGGGTACCTTACCCTGGTAAAACTATGGATGTGGCCTACTTTGTATACGATACAAACACAGTGATCCTAATGTGTTCGTGTAGATGACATGTGAGTGGGGATATCCTATGTAATGAGATTACATAAGACTGGACCACGAAATAGTAACCTCTAGCTGTAACTCCGTTGACTAGTTAGGTTTCTATTTCACTAGGATGACCTAGGAAACTCGATCTCAATCCTGTGTAGGTTACGAACTCCTGTTCGCGAGGGATTGTCCTTTGACTAGTATGGGTGAGAGTGGCCAGATTCACCGACTCAATATGCCTACCTACTTGGGGACAAGACCGAGTGAGTGGCTGGGAACTTAACTTAGCAAGATGGAATTCACTCCTTCCCGCCTACTAGGGTAAGTAGAGGAATGTTCCCTTAAGTGGTGTCTCCGAGATTTGAACAAAAGGCCCGACCCTCTCATTGGCCCGAGAGGGACTTTGTTTGTTGGTAGGACCACAAACAAATTGTTCATTAGACGAACACTGGTACTTAAGGCATAAGATGTAACCCAGGGATAAAATGGTAATTTGACCCAGCTGGTGTTACGAGCATTCGCGAAGGATTGAGTTGCTGTTATTGGTCAATATCCGTGGACACAGAAATATATCTATAGTGAGAAGAGTGCAGCTGCAGGACTTTAGTGGAGTGTTCTCGCAGTTAACGTATGCTGATTGGAAGGTTAGTGAGATTAACCGAGCAATCTCGTATCGTTGGAGCTTCTGATCTATAGGTCCATTAGGTCCACCTTCTAGGTCGTAAAAGGTTCTTAGATCGTTTGAATTTGAAGTGTTCAAATTCATAAAGGAATAAACTTAATGTATATTGATACGATATAATATATAGTTTTGGAACTATATATTATAAATTTAATGTGAATATGATTCATATTAAATTATATGAGAGAATTAAATATTTGAAAGAGTTCAAATATTAATTTCAAATGTGAATGTGATTCATATTTGAAAACTATAGGTTAAAATCTAATGTGCATTTGATGTGCATTAAACTATAGATTAAGGGGTAAAAGTGTTGGGTTTAATGTCCTAAAACTCGTGGTTTTGTAAACTGAATGTATATTCTATTTAGCAATAAAGTTGTTATTGATATTTATTCAGTAAAAGTGTTATTGAATGTTGTGTATTATGTAACCTTAATCCAATAAAGAACCCTTGGCTATGGGATGAATACTTGAACTTTATGTGTGACATAAAAGTGGATCAAGTTCAAGTTATAGCCAGAACAGTCTATAGTATAAGGATAGGATTGGGTACCTTATCCTGGGGACTAGGGGTGTACAAGTAACCCGGTAACCCGACCAACCCGGACTACCCAACCCAAACCTTAAGGGTTGGGTAGGGTTAGATTTTTTTTCGGTTTGGGTTGAGTTAGAAGTTTGAAGAACCGAAAAGTTTGGGTTGGTTCTCGGGTTGGGCCTTTTAGGCTCGGGTTGACCCAACCCAACCCAACCCAACCCAAAGTTTATATTTTTTTAAATTTTATTTTAATTAAATATATACTTATAAATGAATTATTTGTTAATTTCTTATGTTTTCTTCTAGATTTCTAACAAAATGTTAAGATGTTATGGATTTTAAAGTTTGATATTTGAATTTTATGTGATTTTAGTTATTAATTCAAGAAAAAAATATTTTAAATAATTTAAAAATAATTAAAAAAATAAAAAAGTTAACCCGGTGACCCAACCCAACCCAACCCAAAAATATTGGGTTGGGTTGGGTTACTTTCATGAATAGGGTTGGTTGGGTTGAAGGAATGACCAACCCGAATTTTCGGGTTGGTCCAAAAATCTCCCTCAACCCAACCCAACCCGGCTTATGTACACCCCTACTGGGGACACTATGGACGCGACCCACTTTGTAGAGTACAAACGATGTGATCCTAAATCGTTCATGTGGAGACATGTGAGTGGGGGCGCCCTATGCAATGAGTTTTCATAAGATTGGACCGCGAAATAGTCACTTAGACTTTTTAACTCTGTTTACTGTCTTAACTGACTATATTCATACGATAACCTAGGTAACTCGATCTTAATTCTGAGCATTCTATGGACTCCTGCTTATTCGGATTATCCTTAGATTTACATGGGTGAGAGTGGCTCGAGGCTCGCCGACTCAATAAGCCTCCCATTTCAGGGATAAAATTGGGTAGATAGCTGGGAACATAGTTCTGCAAGATGGAATTCACTCCTACCCGCTTTAGGGATTAGTAGAGAGGTTGTTCCCTTAGGTGCTGAACCCAGGTCTTGAACAAAGGGCCCACCCCTCTCATTGGCCCGAGAGGGATTCGGTTTATTGGTTGGACCACAAATCAATCGTTCATTAGAGGATCAGTGAGACTTAAGGAACAAAAGGTAATTCTGAGGGTAAAGCGGTAATTTTGACTTGTTTGTAATTACGAACGACATTCGTGAAGGATCGACTTACTAATCATGGTTATATCGAGTGGATGAAATATATCTCTGAGTGAGGAGAATGCAACCACCGGGCTTTAGTGGAATGTCACGGTGGTTAACGAATGTTGATTAGCTAGGCTAAAGAGTTTGACCAGGTTAATCTCGTATCGTTGGAGCTCATGATGCAGTAGGTCCATTAGGTCCTCCTTACTAGCTCGGACTTAGCCTTATAACATTTTGAGAGAAAAGAATTTGAATTGTTCAAATTCCAGTTTGGAAGAAAGCGTTAATTATATGTGATATATTTAACGAATCATAGCTTAACTATGAATTAAACTATGATTAATAAGAGGTGGATATATTTAAATATGATTTAAATATTGGATCGGTTTATAGCATGAATAAGGATTCATGTTCGGAAAATCGATCGAGATCGGGCAATTTATTTAATTTAATATTTGATATTAAATTAAATTAAAAATTAATTAATTAAATTAATTTTGAATTATTTAATTAATTATATTAATTTTAATTAAAAATCAATTTAATATTGATTTTTGAATTAAAATTAAATGTAAAATGAGGATTTTCATGATTTTCATGAAAAACAAGTTATAACTTGCCCAATCTTACTCATCTTCAAAATTCACTCAAAATTGGCCACCTCCATCTCAAAGCATCCTCATCACCCTTGAGTTGTCACTCCATTGAAGCTTTTTGAAACTTTATATAATGGTGATTTGAGGTGTTTTGGGAGAATGGCACAGAAAATTGAATATTCCCGAATCAGTGACCTTTGAGCTCTTTTCTTCCAAATTCTCTCAACCTAGGATACCACAATCCGTTCTAAGGCCTGAGGATAGTAGGGAAGACTCTAACGGTTGTCTATGAAGTGTTCGTGTTGAAAACCATCAACCGGGTGAAGAGAATTTGATCTTCAAAGTTGAGTTTTCTATCCCTCTGTTTTTCCAACTTTGAGCATGTTTTTTATTTTACAAAATTGATCAACTTAGAGTGTTCAAGATCCAAAATTGCTTCTGCTTTCTTAATCTAGACTCTTTCAAAAAGATTAAATGAGATTTAATCATTATTTATAATATGTTATTAAATATGATTTAATTTAATTAATTTGATTAATTAAATTAATTAATTAATTAATTGGAAACGTGTCACGATGACACGTTCCCATCACTCCCCATTCCCTTATCGATAGGGAGTGGGGAGTTACCCCTGCTATCCTCTTCTTCTTCTCCAATAGAGAGAGGGGTTGGATGGATGAAGATAATCTGCAATTTGGAATTGCTTCTGTAAAGAAAAATTCTCTCTCTCAAATTCCCTACACTCCAATAGTTGGAACCCTTCCCACCTAAGGAAGATCTAAGTAGAACTCAGAGATATAGGAGGTTCTCCAAGTGGTTGTGTTCCTACGGGAAATTATAGAGGAGTTCCTGGGTTGCTGTATTGTTGAATTCTCTAGGAGCAAGGAGTTGTTGTTCGAGGAAAAACAACAAAGGTAATACCTCTACTCCCTTTTTAGTTTAATTGTTAAACTTAAGCATGTTTGCATGTATATCTCCATGCCTAATTAGATTAGAAAATGCATGTTTGTTCCGTTTTTATCAATGTACTGGTCTTTACATTTCAACCAATACAAACTTGCATATTACGATTCCAAACTCGTTTCCACTGCTCAAGGGGATTAAATCTTCATCAGTAAGCCCTTCCTACAAAAGGGCGAAAACAACTAGAGTGGCTCGAACCAACAAAGCGCAAGTTGATGGCCCCCTCCTTCGTGCTTCATGTGCAAGCAGACCCATCGAGTCTATGAGTGTTTGAATCGAGCTACGCTCAAGGCCTTCAAAGCATCATTGGCGGCAAATCAAGAAATCGAGGGAGAAACAGACGAGATGGAAACGTCAACAGAGACAAATGAAGAGAATCCCCGCATGGGGGCCCTAAAGTTCTTGTCCGCCCTCCAAAAGAATGCCACGAGTACCAAAGAGACATTAGAGTCTTGCTTTATGTACGTGGAGACCTGGGTTAATCAAATGCCGACCAAAAGCACTATGGTCGACTCTTGTGCAACCCATAACTTCATAACTGAATCAGAAGCTCGTCGCTTAAACTTGCGATGAGAGAGAGATGCAGGGAAGATGAAAGCCGTTAACTCTGCAGCATTACCCATCATGGCGATCGTAAAAAGAACGACCATCAGATTGGGAACTTCGAGTGGGCAAGTTCATTTTGCGATAGTAAAGATGGACGACTTTGATGTAGTATTGGGAATGAAATTTGTTCTTGAACATAAAGTCATCCCAATGCCCCTGGCAAAATTATTATCGATTATGAGGTCAAACCCCACCGTCGTCCAGACATGTATCAAACAACCAGAAGGTGTGAAAATGATATCGACCCTATAATTGAAAAGGGAGCTCGCCCACGACGAACCCACCTTCATGGCCATTCCAGTGATTGAAGATGAAACCTCGAAAGAGTCTGTTCCAAGAGAGATCCAGGTTGTTTTAAGAAAGTATCAAGATGTAATGTCCGACAGCCTGCCAAAAGCCTTACTTCCACATAGGGGCATATGCCACGAGATAGAGTTGTTACTTGGAGCAAAGTCGCCCGCTAGGAAGGCATATCGAATGGCACCTTCAGAGATAGCCGAGCTCAGGAAATAACTAGACGAATTGTTGAGCGTTGGGTTCATTAGGCCTGCCAAGGCTCCGTATGGGGCTCTCGTGTTGTTCCAAGAGAAAAATGTTGGAAGCCTCCGATTATGCATTGACTATCGTGCACTGAACAAACTCACTGTCCGCAACAAGTACCCTTTGCCCAATATTATAGATTTATTTGATAGACTCCACAGGGAAAAGTACTTCTCGAAACTCTACTTGAGATAAGGGTATTATCAGGTACGGATTGCAAAAGGAGACGAGCCAAAAACGACCTATGTGACGAGGTATGGGGCCTTTGAGTTCTTAGTCATGCCCTTCGGCCTCACAAACGCCCCTGCCACCTTTTGCACTCTGATGAACTAGGTATTCCACGAATATCTAGATAAATTTGTGGTGGTGTACCCTGACGATATCGTAGTCTATAGTCCAACTATGGAAGTGAAGGGAATAAAAATTCCCGCGCAGCGGAAGACGATCGAATCGTCATGGTATTATTACGCTACTCGATTTTGTTAAAATGATCTAACTCTTAGATCTAGGCTAAACATGCAAAAGAGGAAGAAAAATAGTAAGGAGAAGTTTACTTACTTGTTGTAGACAAAAACTTCAAGGATTCTTCCTCGGTCACGAACACTTCGTGATTCTCGATCTCAACGAACGGTCGCCACGAACGGAACCCGAACACTACCACTTGGAGTCTCGGTTGTTCTTCCTTTGGAAAGAATGAAGTTTGTGGGAACTTATGGTTTTGGAGAGGGAGGAGAAATTGAGAGAATAGAGAGAACTTTTGTTTTTTCTCTTTGATCAAAACCAAAAAATGAGAAAAGCTTCTCCAATCCCTTCTTGCAAAGGGTTTAAATAGTGGAATGATGGAGTTAAAATCTCCACATTATTACCACTTTACCACAACCATAGGTTATGCAAATCTCATTTGCATAACCACATAATATAACATATCTCATATCTCATATTGCAAATCTCATTTGCAATAATTCTGGATTAATTAAATTGAATCACATCCAATTTAATTTCTCTCAGTTAATTTCTCCAATTAGCCCTAATTCAACAATTAGGCTAACCTATAATTTATTATGAATCTCATTCACATTAAACTATATATTATATCATCCATATCTCATATAAATGACATAAATGCCCTTAAAGTGAAATTGAACACTTCAATTTCATACCAAAACATTAACCCTTCTTTTAACCCAGATTGAGCCAACCCGGGGACCTAATGGACCTCTGATGGCGGGCTCCAATGATCCGAGATTAACTGTCAAACTCTTGACCCCGCTTAATCAACATTCATTAGCTACTGGTAACACTCCACTATAACCCGTAGTTGCACTCCCGTCAGTGCAGAATATTACGTGCCCACTGATATAACCAATACCCATGAGTCGACCCTTCACAGGTTGTTCGTAGACACGGTTGAGTCAAAATACCGTTTTATCCTTGTGTCTACCTCTTGTTCCTGAAGTCGCCACTGCTCCTCTAATGAACAACATATTGTGATGGTCCAACCATACACAACACCCTTCTCGGGCTAGTGAGAAGGTGGGCGTCCGTTGTCCAAGCCCTAGAGACATCACTTAAGGGAACAACCCTTCTAGTTTTCCTAAAGGAGGGAACGAGTGAATTCCATCTTGCGTAGTTAAGTTTCCAGCTCCCTACTTGGTCCTGTCCCTGAGAAGATAGGCATATTGGGCGAGTAACTGTGACCACCCTCACCCGTACTAGTCAAAGGACAGACCCCCGCAGACATGAGTCTGTAACACGCTCAGGATTCAGGTCGAGTCACAATGGTCATCTACGATATTAGTAGTCCTTGCTGTCAGCGATATTACATCAGTAGGTCTAATAATTCACGGTCCGGTCTTGTACAATCTCATTGCACAGGATGCCCCTACTCGCATGTCAACCACATGAACGAGTCAGATCACCTCGTTTGTATCTAATACAAAGCGGGCCGCATCCATAGTGTATCCAGGATTAGGTCTCCAACCCTATCCATATACTGTAGACCGTTCGGGTTATTAACTTGAACTGATCCACCCTGTATGTCCACTACACACCGTTCAAGTTCTAGTTCTCTCATAAATTCAATGACCCTGGAGCTTAGTTTATTGGAATAGTTTATAAATATTGTGAGACACAAAGTAATGAAATAAATAACTCTTATTAATTTTAAACAGTAATTTACAAACACGAGATTAGGAAAAAAATCCCAACAGGAAGAGCATCAAGTACATTTACAGTTAGTATTCGAGAAGATGAGGAAAAACCAACTCTACGTCAAGAAAGAAAAGTTCTCTTTTGCACAAGAACACATCAACTTGCTCAGACATGTGATAGAACGTGGTTGGATTGGTATAGACGACGGGAAGGTCAATGCCATTCGAGATTGGAAGATACCATCCTCAGTGACAGAATTGCGCTCCTTCCTCGGGCTAGCCAATTACTATCGACGGTTCATTGAAGAATTCTCTAAATGCGTAGGACCTTTGACTGAATTGTTGAAGAAAGACAACAACTAGAACTGGAGTCAAGAGTGTCAAGTCTCCTTTGAGGATTTGAAAAGAGCCATGATGGAGGGGTCGGTACTCGAGATTGCCGACGTGACTAAGCCCTTTGAAGTTGAAATCGATGTGTCTGATTATGCCTTGGGTGGTGTCCTCCTCCAAGATGTGAAGGGGTCGAATCCCGCAGTGGAAGCGATTGCGAATCGCGTGTTCATGATTTTGCTACATAGATCTAAATGCAAGAACTAAATCTAAGATTAAGCATGCTTTATAAAGTATAGGACAACAAGATGTTACCTTTGAAGATTACTTTCTTCACGAATTCCTCCTCCAATGATCACGATCTCAGCAACAAACCCGAACCTTGCGAAGATCCACCACTAGATCCGTTGTTCTCTAGGTGAGGGAGGAAGGTGGGTTCCTTTAGGATGAGGTGAGGAGATGTCACACCCCCTCCCGAAACACTTGCTAACTTAGCCTGGAAGACGACATGAAGCCAACAGACATTGTTACCTCTTAACAATACCTGCTAACTCTGCCTTACCTGATAAACATACTATGTTCACATATGGAACACTTTAAACTTAACACAGCGGAAACTGGACAACTATAAAACATACATGAGGAGAAACTCTTCTTAAGTCTCTCTTGGAAACTAAAACGAGCAAGAACATCAAAAACACAACAGTCCAAACCACTAATTAAACAACCTCAACCTCTAAAGCACATACGACTATAACTACATAGTTCTCTCAAAATAATTTACAAAACATATGGACTTGCTATACAACACCAGCCACGTACAAAGTATCAAACTTATGAAGCTTCAGCAGACAATGGCAGGATGTCAGGTACTAGGAGCTCGATCTCTACCTGAAAAGGTTGAAAAACACTGAAAGAATGAGCTATGGAGCTCAGTGAGTGACTGAGTTAAAAGAAGACTATTAACTCGTAAATCATATCACCTGACCATCTATGAGCATATGCATCTATAATCAAACGTTAAAAGCAATTGTGTAATCATAATAACTTTTCAGAAAAAACCAGCAAGTATATCGTTAAAATCTCGTAAGGCATGTAAATGATATAAACTCTTTTTAAAACATGTCACAATCTACGTTTGTTCTACGATGTAGTGGGGCCCACCCAGCACTCCCATCGTCTTTGTCGTAGTGGGGCCCGCCCAGCACTCACGACAGCGCTGTTGTCACGGACTTCACTCAACGTCGACAACAGAAATGACCTGTGTGCACACGGTACCATAAAGCCTCGGGCTCAATATTTCAGAAGATCACATGAAAACATTTGAACATGTCTGCTTATCTTTTCTTTCATAAAACTCAAGCTTACTTAGCTTGTTCATAAAACTGGAAATCTTTAAAAACATACTTCCTAAAACATACTTGTTCGAAATCATAACATTTCCATAGACTTCGGAAATTCAATAAACATATGCTCGTGTATAAATTTCATCAAGACATTTAAGCTCATCATGAACACTTTAAAACATTTATAAGAAATCATGAATGCTCATAAACAAGTGTTCAAGGAAAACAATAAACATATAAACTCTTTCATTCAAACAGAACTTGTATTTTCTTAAAACATAATTCAAGCATATAGAACATTTTTGAAGTTTGTTTTTTCACTCACAGTGTTAAACTAGAACCTTGGCCCGTACACTCAACCTATCTCCTCTTGGCCTGTCAAACAAACATAATTCATGTATTAGAACCTCGAGCTCATGGTTTTAACCTTAAAACTACAAGAAAACACTCCAACCAATTTTCCAGAATTTCACATATTTTCTGCCCTGCTTTCAGACAGCCATAACTTCTTCATTACATAACCAAAAATAATGTAATTTATACCCAACTCTTCCTTTTTGAACCCTCTAAAACTCTTATGAAGACATGAAAATGAGATTCCAAAAGGATTGGTTCTACTTTACCTCGAAAACCACTTTCCTCAAAACAACTTCCTGTTGTTCTAGTTTCGTTTTTCCTACTGCACAACAAACTTAACCTGAGATTTAAAACATCTTCTAGACATTTTCTACTCACAATTTCTTCACAAAACCTGTAGCAAATTCAATAAGCTTTTGAACCATACCAATTAGCACTTCTGATTCCAACTCTACAGATCAGTACAACCAAAATATCAGAGACTTCTCGGATTTGACATCAAATTCTGTCTTCTGTCTTCCTCTTCACAAAAAAGCAACTTAAAGTCAGAATTGGCTCAAGAACCCTTCATGAACTTTGTTCCAAAATGAATTAGCTTTCAAGAAAACCAAGCCTCAACTCTTACCTCTTCCTATGGAGCTCGAGATAAACAGAAAACCAGAACAGGGTTGAGTTGATCTACTTGCTGCTATACAACCAAGCTTTGAGTTCTCCTTCCTTCTTCTGCAACTCTAACTCGCGAAGAGCTTCTTCTTCTTCTTCCTTTCTCCTTCTCCCACGAAACCCTTGCTCCTCTTTGTTAAAAATGAGAAGGAAATCGATGGAATGAGTTATTTAAAAAAAAAAACTAAGGTGGGGTCCACCATCCACTTTCCTTTTCCCTTTTTCATTCTTTTCCTTTTTCCTTTCTTTTCTTTTCTTTTCTTTTGAAAACAAACCAACCAATAAATAATATCCTTTCCTTTCTTGTTTTCCTTTGTTTTTGTTTTTTTTTTTGAATTCCAAAGAAAGATCTCGGGTTTACAACTTACCTCCCCCTTAAGAAATTCCGTCCTCGAAATTTAGCAGTCTTTAAGTGAAAATCATCGGGTACTTCCTCCTCATTTGGTCCTCTAACTCCCAGGTTGCCTCCTCCACTCCGTGATGTCTCCAACGAACCTTCACGAGTGGGATCGTCTTGTTTCTTAAAACTTGTTCTTTTCTCGTCGAGGATTTGGCGCATCCTCTACGTAACTCATGTCTTCTTTCACTCAATCTGGTTGTGCTTGCAGCACATGAGTCGGATCTCGAATATACTTCCTCAACATGGACACATGAAAAACATCATGTACTCGAGATAGTTCTCTACGGCAACTCTAGTCCAGAGGTCACGCCCAACTCGACCCAAGTTACTTGATAAGGACCAATATACCTAGGGCTTAGCTTACCCTTCTTTCCAAAACGAAGGACACCTCTCCATGGAGATAATTTCAAGAAAACTTGATCTCCGACTTGGAATTCTAAGTCCTTTCGTCGCTTATCTCACAGTAACTCTTTTGACGGTCTTGAGCTACCTTTAGATTCTCCCTGATTACCTTAACATTATCTGTTGTAACTTGCACCAACTCAGACCGATAAGCTTCCGCTCTCCTACTTCGTTCCAACATATGGGTTTCTACATGGTCTTCCATACAGAGCCTCAAATGGTGTTATACCAATACTCATCTGGTAGTCATTTATTATTGTAAGCGAATTTCATAAGTGATAGGTGTGTATCCCAACTCCCTTTAAATTGAAGGACACATGCTCTCAACATGTCCTCTAAGGTCCTGGATGGTCCTCTCTCGATCGCCCATCCGCATCGAGGATGGAATGTTGTACTAAACTTCACTTTGTTCCCATAGCCTTCTGTAAGCTAGGCCAAAACTTAGAAGTAAATCTTGGATCTCTATCTGAAACTATTGACACAGGCACTCCGTACTGACTCACAATTCTGTCGACGTATAGCTTAGCTAGCTGATCAAGCGTAGACGTCACTTTAATCGGTACAAACCGTGCTGTCTTAGTGAGTCTATCTACTATTATCCAAATACCATCATGTCAACTTGATGTACGTTGTAATCTAAACAGAAAAACCATAGTAATATGCTCCCATTTCCATTCTGACACTGGCAATGGGTTAAGGAGTCCTTCTTGCTTCTATCTAACTGGTTTAAACTCACGCGGATCAAACATCTATCAACATATTCGACTATCTCTCGCTTCATCCTGTGCCACCAATACGCCCCTTCAAAGTTTTGTACATCTTGGTGCTTCCTGGATGCATAGCGTAAGCTGAACTGTGAGCTTCCTCTAGAATAGCATCTTTAAGCTCACTAACACTCGGAATGCATAGTCTTCCTTGCCTCTCTAGGCCCCGTCTGATCTCATCTTAAACTCTGCTTCTAAGCCCTGTTTGGACTTTCCAAACATTTTCTGCAGGTTACTATCCTCTGTCTGTCTTCTCACAATCTCTGCTACGAGCGAAGACTTGACTTGGAATTGAGCTAAGAGGCCTCCCGAATTCTCTGCAGTCACAACTGCCTTAGAATCCCTTAGAGTACTTAAAAATGTTGCTCGAATACCACACAAGGCATCTCTAGGAAGTCTTGACTTCCTGCTCAATGCATCTGCTACCACATTCTCCTTACCAGGATGGTATTCTATGGTACAATCATAATCTTTAATTAGTTCTAACCATCTTCTCTGTCTCATATTCAACTCCCTCTGATCAAAGATATACCTAAGACTTTTATGATCTGTAAAAATATGACACCTCTCACCAAACAAGTAATGTCTCCAGATCTTCAATGCTAGAACAACTGCTGCTAACTCAAGATTGTGGGTAGGGTAATTACACTGGTGCTTTTTCAATTGCCTGGATGCATAAGCTATTACTTTTCCCTCTTGCATGAGCACACACCCTAAACCTTGCCTCGAGGCATCATAGTAAATCACATACTCTTTTCCCGTTACAGGAAGTGTCAGAATAGGTGCTGTAACTAATCTCTTTTTCAGCTCCCGAAAACTCTGTTCACACTTATCTGACCATTCAAACTTAGCATTCTTCCTTGTCAAAGCCAATTAAGGGTAATGCTAATCGTGAGAAATCCTCAACAAATCGCGTCGTAGTATCCCGCCAAGCCTAGGAAACTACGCACCTCTGTCGCCTTTGGTTGGTCTCTCCCAGTTGACTACTGCTTTCACTTTATTCGGATCCACACTAACACCATTTGCTGAGACAACATGCCCCAAAAACACTACCTGATCCAACCAAAACTCACATTTGGTGAATTTAGCGTATAACTGTTTATCACGTAGTGTTTGCAAAATAATCCTCAAATGTTCCTCATGAGCTTTTCTGTTAACTGAGTAAACTAGTATATCATCAATAAATACTATCACAAACTGGTCCAAATACTGATGGAATATTCTGTTCATGAGGTCCATGAAAACTGCTGGTGCATTAGTTAAACAGAATGGCATTACTAAAAACTCATAATGCCCATACCTCGTTTTGAATGTTGTCTTAGGAATATCTGATTCCCTTACCTTTAATTGATGGTATCCTGATCTTAAATCAATCTTAGAAAACACTGATGCTCCTCGTAACTGGTCAAACAAGTCATCTATACGGGGTAAAGGATACTTGTTACGTATCGTGACTTTGTTTAACTATCTATAATCAATGCACAATTTGAGGGTACCATCTTTCTTCTTTACAAATAACACTGGAGCTCCCCAAGGCGATACACTAGGTCTGATGTATCCCTTCAATCTGCATCTTGACTCTCTCGAGCTCACTTGGAGCCATTCTATACGACGCTTATGAAATAGGTGTTGTTCTGGTAGCAATTCAATAGTGAACTCTACTTCCCTATCGGTGTGGCAACCTCGACGGATCTCTTTGGAAAAACATCAAGAAACTCGTTCACAACAAGAACATTTTTACGGTTTTAGCTTTTCCTCCTGCCCGCACTCTACTACATGTGCAAGAAGCGCCAGTGCAACCTTTCCTCAATAACTTCTCCGTTTTTAATTTGAAATAAAACTCGTAGGAATAATCTTCCTTTCACCCCGAAAACCACTTCACCAATCCTCGGTTTCTGAACACAAGTTCCTTTCTATGGCAATCCATGGAAGCATAATGAGTGAATAAGAAATTCATCCCTAAAATTGCATCTAACACCTGCAACTCTAGTGGAAGAAGATCCAGTAACAAATTGAGACCTTCTACTAAGACCTCACAATCTCGCAACACTGCATCGACTAGTAAAGCATCACCAACTGGTGTGTATATAACTAAGCTCTCAAATAAAGGCTCTAACTTTTTATTCAGCTTAGTTAGAAATATACTGGAAACAAAGGAATGCGTAGCACCTGGATCTATCAAAACACGTGCAGGTACATTACAAATAGAAATCGTACCAGTAATCACGTATGGTGCATCCTCTGCTTCCTGCTGAGTCCTAGCGTAGACCTTTCCCTGTTGCCTAGGTCTCCCTACAACTCCCTTCTGTTTTGCACCACTGGTGCCCTCTCCTGCAGCTACTTGAACTCTCGGCTGCTCAACTGTTTGGGACCCAACTCCCTGGTCCCTCTGTGCAGCTGCTCTAAGCTGTGGACAATCCCTCTTGAAATGTCCTGGTTGTCTACACTTGTAACACACACCGACACCAACAAGACATTGGCTCGATGATTCTTGCCACAATTTGCACATGGAGTTCTCCTTCTTTGACCGCAATGAACTCTGCATTGTCGTGGTCTTGCTTTGTTGATCCGCGCATCGACTAGGTGCTCTTTGACTCTGCCTCTGATAGGCACCACTAATATTTATCTGCCTCGATATCTGGCCGCCAGCTCGATTCTTAAAGTCCTGACGACTTGAAACATTCACTCCGGGTGTGAATCTTCGCACATTCGCGACCCGAAAATCGCTTTCGTTGTTGAAGGCCCTCGAGTTGGCTCCACTCATCGATCGCGCCTCGCTATACTCTGCTCAACACGTAGGGCAGTCTCTACCAACTGAGAAAAATCAGTCCACTTAGCAATGACTATAACTGGGGTATGTATCTCAGGTCGTAACCCTCTTTCAAATCTTCGACACCTGTCACTCTCAGATGCCACAATCACATCAAAGATACCGCGACAAATTTCGGTATACCTTCTCTCATACTCAGCCACCGAAAGTGTCCCTTGCTTTAGTTCTAAAAATTCATCCCTCTTTGCCTCACGATACGTGCTAGGGTAATATTTATCTTCAAATATACTTCTGAAAGTTTGCCAATCTAGAGTGCGTGCATTACTGCGCCTGGCTAGTATTGACTTCCACCAACCCTCTGCTTCTTTCTCTAGCAGGAATGTGGCTAGCTTGACTTTACGCTCCTCAGGGCAGCTCATCACATCAAAACATTTCTCAAGCTTATTCAGCCAAACCTCGACGTCGTCGGTGGATCTTTGGAACCCTCAAACACTTGTGGCTCATAGTTTCTTGGACGCTTTCTATTCCATACGCTTCTCTCTCGGATCACTAGGCCCGCCTCTCTCTGCAGTGCGCCTACCTCTCGTGAGGAACCAAAGACGCCGCTTTCATCATCTCGGCCTCGACTGCGGACTCTCGGGGCACTAGATCCCCTCTCAGATTGGCCTTGGGTAGGATCCTGCGTCTCGCCCTGATCCTGCCTCCGTCGTCTACTAGTACGTGGTGGCATGACTCCTATAACATTTCAATATATTAGACATACTATGGTTACTTAACATAAGTACACAGTACTAAACTTCTATTCACATTTTAGCCCTAACTGGACTTGCTCTTATCCTTACTTGAACCATACTCTACTAGTTCGATCTGAACTAACTCAATAACTTGCTATGACTTTTTAATTTATTCTCAGAGCTAACTTGCCCTGTCTCATTCCCATGGAGCTAACCGCTCTGATACCAAGTTGTCACACCCCTTCCCGAAACACTTGCTAACTTAGCCCGGAAGACGACATGAAGCCAACAGACATTGTTACCTCTTAACAATACCTGCTAACTCTGCTTTACCTGATAAACATACTATGTTCACATATGGAACACTTTAAACTTAACATAGCGGAAACTGGACAACTATAAAACATACATGAGGAGAAACTCTTCTTAAGTCTCTCTTGGAAACTAAAACGAGCAAGAACATCAGAACCACAACAGTCCAAACCACTAATTAAACAACCCCAACCTCTAAAGCACATACGACTATAACTACATAGTTCTCTCAAAATAATTGACAAAACATATGGACTTGTTATACAACACCAACCACGTACAAAATATCAAACTTATGAAGCTTCAACAGACTATGGCAGGATGTCAGGTACCGGGAGCTCGATCTCTACCTGAAAAGGTTGAAAAACACTGAAAGAATGAGCTACGGAGCTCAGTGAGTGACTGAGTTAAAAGAAGACTATTAACTCGTATATCATATCACCTGACCATCTATGAGCATATGCATTTGTAATCAAACGTTAAAAGTAATTGTGTAATCATAATAACTTTTCAGAAAAAACCAGCAAGTATATCGTTAAAATCTCGTAAGGCATGTAAATGATATAAACTCTTTTTAAAACATGTCACAATCTACGTTTGTTCTACGATGTAGTGGGGCCCACACAGCACTCCCATCGTCTTTGTCGTAGTGGGGCCCGCCCAAAGACTCACTCACGGCAGTAGCTGTTGTCACGGACTTCACTCAACGTCGACAAATGAAAATGACCGTGTGCACACTGCACCATAAAGCCTCGAGCTCAATATTTGAGTAAGATCACATGAAAACATTTGAACATGCCTGCTTATCTTTTCTTTCATAAAACTCAAGCTTACTTAGCTTGTTCATAAAACTGGAAATCTTTAAAAACATACTTGCTAAAACATACTTGCTCGAAATCATAACATTTTCATAGACTTCGAAAATTCGATAAACATATGCTCGTGCATAAATTTCATCAAGACATTTAAGCTCATCATGAACACTTTAAAACATTTCTAAGAAATCATGAATGCTCATAAACAAGTGTTCAAGGAAAAAAATAAACATCTAAACTCTTTCATTCAAGCATATAGAACATTTTTGAAGTTTGTTTTTTCACTCACAGTGTTAAACTAGAACCTTGGCCCGTACACTCGACCTATCTCCTCTTGGCCTGTCAAACAAACCAAATTCATGTATTAGAACCTCGAGCTCATGGTTTTAACCTTAAAACTAGAAGAAAACACTCCAACCAATTTTCCAGCATTTCACAGATTTTCTGCCCTATTTTCAGACAGCCATAACTTCTTCATTACTTAACAAAAAATAATGTAATTTATACCAAACTCTTCCTATTTGAACCCTCTAAAACTCTTATGAAGACATGAAAATGAGATTCCAAACGAATTTGTTCGAATTTACCTCGAAAGCTACTTTCCTCAAAACAACTTCCTGCTGTTCCAGTTTCGTTTTTCCTACTGCACAACAAACTTAACCTGAGATTTAAAACATCTTCTAGACATTTTTCTACTCACGATTTCTTCACAACACTTGTAGGAAATTCAATAAGCGTTCGAACCATACCAATTAGAGCTTCTGATTCAAACTCTACAGATCAGTACAACCAAAACATTAGAGACTTCTTGGATTTGACAGCAAATTTTGTCTTCTGTCTTCCTCTTCACAAAACAGCAACTTAAGGTCAGAATTGGCTCAAGAATCCTTCACGAACTTTGTTCAAAAATGAATTAGCTTTCAAGAAAACCAAGCCTCAACTCTTACCTCTTTTTGTGGAGCTCGAGATGAATAGAAAACTAGAACAGGGTTGAGTTGATCTCCTTGCTGCTATACAACCAAGCTTTGAGTTCTCCTTCCTTCTTCTGCAACTCTAACTCACGAAAAGCTTCTTCTTCTTCTTCCTTTCTCCTTCTCCCACGAAACCCAAGCTCCTCTTTGTTTAAAATGAGAAGGAAATCGATGGAATGAGTTATTTTAAAAAAAAAAACTAAGGTGGGGTCCACCATCCACTTTCCTTTTCCCTTTTTCATTCTTTTCCTTTTTCCTTTCTTTTCTTTTCTTTTCTTTTAAAAACAAACCAACCAATAAATAATATCATTTCCTTTCTTGTTTTCCTTTGTTTTTGTTTTTTTTTTGAATTCCAAAGAAAGATCTCGGGTTTATAGGAGGTCTTTTGGAATTGTGTTTGGAACTCTTTCCAACACAAATGAGAGAATTCTAGGGTTTATGTGAAAAGCCTTAACCAAAGTTGCATCTCATGCAACTATTTATAGGGAAATGAGATGAAAATTACCATCATATCCCTCATTCATTCTCTCATTAGTATATAGTTAATATGTGAATCTAATTCCAATTAAAACCATATATTATATCAATTATATCACATATAAGATATAACACCTCATATATGAAATTGAACACTTCAATCTCATTCCTAACTTTATACCCTCAATATTACCATGTTGAGACAACGGAGGGACCTAATGGACCTACAGTTCATGAGCTCTAATGATGTGAGATTAACTGATCAAACACTTTGATCTAGTTAATCAATATTCATTAACTACAAGTCACTCCACTATAGACTTGTAGTTGCACTCTCCTCACTGTAGATTATATTGTTTCCATTGATATAATCATTACCCATGAGTCGACCCTTGACATGTTGTTCGTAATCTTAGTTGGGTCAAATTACCGTTTTACTCCTGTGATTACCTCTTTGTTCCTTAAGCACCGATGATCCTCTAATGAACAAGTCTATGGTCCTACCATAAACTCATACCCTCTTAAGCTAGTTTATAGGGCGGGGCCCCGTTGTTCAAGACCTGGACTCAGTTTTTAAGGGAACAACCTATCTATGTAGGAATGAGTGAATTCCATCTTGCATAGTTAAGTCCCCAGCTACCTACGGGGTTTTATCCCTGAGAAGGTAGGCTTATTGAGTCGGCTACAGGCCACTCTCGCCCATACTAGTCTAAGGACAAACTCCTATAAGCAGGAGTTCTTAACTTGCTCAGGATTCAAGTCGAGTCACTAATGACCATGTATAAATTATCAGTCTTATCCTGTTAACGGCGTTATACTAGTCAGATTAATAATTTGCAGTCCAATCTTGTATGAACTCTTCATACAGGATGCCCCCACTCGCATGTCATCCACATGAATAAGTTGGATTACCTCATTTGTACTAACTACAAAGTGGGTCGCATCCATGATGTTACCAGAATGAGGTTTCCAACCTTATTCTTATACCATAGACCATTTAGGTTATTCTCTTGAACACAATCCAAATAGTGTCTACTACATTGATGTTCAAGATATATTATAACCTTGGAGCTTAGTTTATTGGATTTATAAAGCGAGAATATAATTTTATTAAAACAAATAACTCTTTATTTATTTGATGAAAATTACATAAGTTGTAGGGCATAAATCCAACAATCTCCCACTTGACCTAAAGCTTGTGGAGAACATAATTTAAACATTACAATAATGTAAAATACAATAAACTAGGGCATTTAAACCCTGTGTACAATATACTCCCACTTGCCCTAGTTGGGGAAGACTTGTAAACCTAGACTTTCTAGGTGACTCTCAAATACTTTAGCCGTGAGAGCTTTTGTAAAAGGATCAACAATGTTGTGCTCTGAGGCTATCTTCGTGACGATCACGTCTCCTCGATGCACGATCTTCCGAATGAGATGATATTTCCGCTCAATATGCTTACCCCTCTTGTTACTTCGGGGTTCCCTTGAATTTGCCACAACTCCACTGTTATCACAATACAACGTAATGCGCAAACTCATATTTGGAACAACTTCCAAATCTAACATGAATTTCCTTAACCAAACAACCTCTTTTGCTGCTTCACAAGCTGCTACATATTCGATCTCCATGGTGGAATCAACGATGCATCCTTGCTTGACGCTTCGCCATACTACAACTCCTCTGTTAAGAGTAAATACTGACCCTGATGTAGATTTTCGGACAATCTGGATCCCAAGAACAAACTGCGCTTTACCCAAATCTTTCATTTGGAATTGTGTATCTAGCCAATTTTTAATATCAGTAAGATAACCTACATCATTCCCAATGAGTAGGATATCATCCACATATAGAACTAGGAATGCGACAGAACTATTGATGATTTTCTTGTAGACACAAGGTTCATCATCATTATGATCAAAGCCAAAAGATTTGATTGGCTCATCAAATCTTATATTCTAGGACCTAGAGGCTTGTTTCAGTCCATAGATTGACCTATTAAGCCTGCAAACATTTTGCTCTTGTCTTGGTTCAATGAACCCTTTGGGTTGGTCCATGTAGATGTTCTTGTCAAGATTGTCATTCAAGAATTCTGTCTTGACATCCATTTGCCATACCTCATAGTCATAATATGCGGCAATGGCAAGTAGGATACGGATAGACTTTACCATAGCAACAAGTGAAAAGGTTTCCTCATAGTCAACCCCTTCAACCTGGGTATAACCCTTTGCTACTAGTCTAACTTTAAAGGTTTGCACCTTTCCATCTACACCACGCTTTCTCTTGTAGATCCACTTACAACCTATAGGTTTTACCCCATCAGGTTTATCTACAAGATCCCAAATAGAATTGAAGTGCATAGACTCAATTTCTTGGTCCATGGCTATGACCCATTTGTCTTTGTCATTGTCAACCATTGCTTGATTATAAGTCAATGGATCCTCACAGTCATCATCTGGTATAACAACTTGGGTTTCAGATAAACTCATGTAATGGTCAGGTTGTGTTATAACCCACCCACTACGTCGAGGCATACTCAACTCTTGAGATGGACTCTCATGAATAGACAAGCTAGTATCAACAACTTTTGTTGACCTACTAGCTTTATTAGCAACCTTTGCTACTGTTCCGTCTAACTCACTTAACACAACTTTACTTCTTGGTTTGTGGTCCTTGATATGGTCCTCCTCTAAGAAAGTGTCATTTGTCGACACAAGTACCTTATCTTCCTTAGGATCATAGAATAATCCACCTCTTGTTTTTTTTGGGTAACCTACGAATAGACACAATTTTGAACGTGAATCCAACTTCTTTGGATTTTTCACAAGCACATGTGCTGGACATCCCCAAATTATGAAATGACATAAACTACCTTTATGTCCTTTCCATAGTTCAAAAGGTGTTTCAGGAACACTTTTTGATGGCACATTGTTCGAAATGTATCCCGCAGTCTCTACGGCGTAACCCCAAAAGGAATCAGGGAGATGAGCATAACTCATCATTGATCGAACCATGTCCAACAAAGTTCTATTTCTCCTTTCCGATACACCATTTCTCTGGGGCATATCGTGTGCTGAGAGTTGAGATGTAATTCCATGTTCTATCATATAGTTCTGGAATTTTAAATCCATGTACTCTCCACCTCGATCTGATCGAAGTGTTTTAATTGTTTTACCTAATTGATTTTTAACTTTAGTCTTGAATTCCTTTAACTTTTTAAGTGCTTCAAAGTTATGATGCATTAGGTAAATATGCCCAAATCTGGAATAATCATCTATGAAAGAGATGAAATATTCATAACCTCCTCTGGCTTTAACATTCATCGGACCACAAAGGTCTGAATGTATAAGCTCAAGAGGTACTTTGGCTCTATAACCTTTTCCACTAAAAGGTCTTTTAGTCATTTTGCTTTCTAGGCAGGATTCAAATATAGGTAACGTATTTTCTTCTAACTCATTTAGAAGTCCATTCTTTACCAATCTCCCAATCTTATTGATGTTTATGTGACTCAATCTAAGATGCCAAAGATGAGCATTTTCTTTAAGAGAAATAAGTTCATGTACATGTTATTTTGAATAATTCAGTGTTTAAAACTATTTTAACTGAATTAAACCATTGCAAATAATTCTAAAAAAAAGCAACACATAGTTCAATACTTTTTTAAAGAAATAAACACTTTATTCAATTGAAAAGAAATTGAAGTACATTGTTCGCTAAGGCAAGAAATAGAAATAAGGTTCTAATAAACCTTCAAACTACATACATGTTATCAAATAACAACATTTTCTTGCCAGACAATTGTTCTTTATTTGCTCATTTTCTTTTTCTTCTGTATCTTCCTAAGTTCAGAAGAATAACTGCAGTACTTAGTTTCAGAGGATGAACCCTTATAAGAACTTTTGGAATGGGCAAACATATTTGCCTCTACATTCTGTTGTCCCTTATCATCCATAAGAAACTGGTAATTCTGCAACTCATTTAGCAAAGAAGTCAGATCATACTCTATGTTGTTCATTGCTGCATTGTTGCGGAATCGCAGAAAACTCTTCGGAAGAGATTCTAGGATGAACGATACCTGACTTTTCTCGTCTATGACCGCCCTGTTCATTTTCGCTATGTTGAAGTGAGCCATCAGATTGAGAACATGTTCTCTTACTGACGTTCCCTCCTCCATGTGTGCGTTATAAACGTACTTTAGGGCTTCATGCCGAATTTGTTTGGACGGTTGTCTAGACAAATTTAGCATAAAATCTATGATCTCACGAGGTGAGACCTTGCCCTCCAGCCTCCTTGCTAAAACATCAGTTATGCTAGCCAGGATATAGGTTTTTGCCTTTTCATTGGCATTGATCCAGCGGTCATACGCATCGTCAACCGATTGAGGTGTGTTTTGAGCAGGGAATTGAGGGCACTCCTCATTGAGAACAAACTTAAGATTATGTGCAACCAAGATTGTGTTAAGTTTATTTTTCCAAGTCATCATGTTCTCTCCGGTTAATTTTTCGGCACCCAGTAAGGAAATAATAGAGCTAGACATTTTACTGAAATTTACAAAGAAAACTTGTATAAGTTTCTCGCTAGAAAACTGTCTAATCCAATCACGTTTTAGCTAATTATCTAATGATTCCTAAGTCATTAATAATTTGCAATAATACTCCAAAGGCTTAGAAAGTATGACACCGAAGGGTAATAAAAAAACACTCCTCCTCTGGACCAAGACATTCTTGACCAAAACCTAATGTCAGAATAACTCTTATTCCTATAGGCTTTAGTTGCCATTATTTGGTCAGGATACATACACTTCTTATGTACCTTGTGAGTGTAACCCTCTGTCTTTAGACCCTAGAGTTCCCATCCAACAAAATCTGCCAAAGGGAGGATTAGGTTGAAAAACAGACTAAGGAAATCTTTATCCTTTCCATGTCTACTTTGTTTGATCCCCTATGATCAAGCCCTCCGAAGGGATTGTCTGGTCCAGGCCAAACAAGCAGGCTGACCATAGTGATCTTACGTTGTGAACCGACAGAAGAGACCATAGGTTTTGTTTTCACTAAACCTGCTCCCACTCACTATAAGTACCCTCTCCATTAACCTTGATATTGACTCATACAAACACCATCCAAAAGGAGACGCTCCCGTTTACGCCACGAGGCCAAGTATGAGTCTCACAGTGTGAACTTTCCGGAGAAACGTAGGTGAAATTATATGTATCATATACACTTTTCCTCCCACTTGATACTTTAACTTTATAGGAAAATGACTTAGACTAAACCCGGCTAATGGTTTTACCTAAACTTATCAATATAACTCTTATATTGATTTTATCATAAGTTTGCTAATATAACTCTTTATATTAAGCCTAGGATTTCTAGTTTATTAACCCCTTAATAAACCCCCTGACGCTACTATAATTTATAAACCCTCTGATTAAAATTCACTCCCAGGTCAGTTCACAGGTACGGGTGTTTCGTTTCCGTCAGCTTAAATACCCCAACCTAGACAGAACCTTCCTTAGACAGAGTTGCTCTTTTAATCATTGTTTATAAATTACATGGTTTCTAATTTTAATCTAATTAGAACTACATAACCTAAGGTTTATTAATTCCAAGTACTAAACATTTTAAAACTAATAATTAACCTTAGGTGACATGCATACTATGTTATATTTACTTGATCATCCATCACATGAATAATAAACATACATAGCATATTCATCTCATGAATCATAATGCATGTCAATGTTGTCCATAAATTAATATAACACCTTATATTAATTATACATGCAAACTATATAATATAACACTTTATATTATAAATGATGCATGGAAATGCTTAACCTAAGGTGGGATATCTAAAATAAAAGCATACATTATGCATAGCAGTAATTATACAACAATTACATAATTTAAATAGCAAAATTAGACCATTTTTGGCACCCCTAAAATTAATTTTAATCAATATAATCTAATTATATTAATTAAAATTAATAATATTAAATAAAATTAATATAAGACATTTTTATATTAATTATATATTATAAAAAATGCATTTCTGCCCGTTGAGAAACCTCCTGAAACGCCTTCGACGTTGCAATGCTGCACCTCGTTCGTTTCTGTCGGTTGAAGCGTTACTCCAGCAGCGTTGCAACGCTGACTCCTTCATGTCGCGCGCCTCAACAGCTTCAGCGTTGCGACGCCCGTGCAAGCGTTGGAACGCCAAGGCCTCATCATCCAAGCGTTGTGACGCTGGGAGGCGAGTTGCAACACTACACCTGTCTTCAGCCTAAAATCCACCCCCATTCGAATTGCAACGCTGCACACAGTACAACAAACACCTTTTACTGATTTTGCTCATTTTCGATCCGTTCTTTTCAGCAACCACTTTGCCTCGATCAACACGGACTTACAGACTCGATTTACATAATAAAATGCCCAAAACAATAGTGAAGGGATCGAATCCCGCAGCGGAAGCGATTGTGAATCACGTGTTCTTAATTTTGTTTCACGGATTTCAATTAGAAACAAAAACATCTAAGATTTAGCATACTATATGACAAGGACACCAAGATGATTACCTTTGAAGAACTCTTTCTTCACGTGTTTCTTCTCCCACGATCACGATCTCAACAACTCGAATACGAACGTATGAATATACCACCACTAGATCTTCTCTGTTGTTCTCTAGGTGAGGGAGGAAGGTGGGTTCCTTTAGGATAAGGTGTAGGGGTTGAAAGAGAGGTTGTGGATGGAACTCTCCCAACAACACAACTATGTGATACTCTAGGGTTTCCAAAAAGGATCATCTCAAAGTTGCATCTCATGCAACTATTTATAGGAAAATAGGATGGAAATTACCATCCTATCTCTCCTTGTATGAACTCTTCATACAGGATGCCCCCACTAGCATGTCAACCACATGAATGAGTTGGATTACCTCATTTGTACTAATTACAAAGTAGGCCACATCCATGGTGTTACCAGAATAAGGTTTCCATCCTTATTCTTATACCATAGACCATTTAGGCTATACTCTTGAACACAATCCAAATAGTGTCTACTACACTGATGTTCAAGATACATTATAACCTTGGAGCTTAGTTTATTGGATTTATAGAGCAAGAATTTAATTTTATCAAAACAAATAACTCTTTATTCATTTGATCAAAATTACATAAGTTTAGGGCACAAATCCCAACAATCTCCCACTTGACCTAAAGCTTGTGGAGTACTAAAACATTACAATAATGTAAATACAATAAACTAGGGCATTTAAACAATTTGTACAATATACTCCCACTTGCCCTAGTTGGGGAAGACTTTTAAACCTAGACCTTTTAGGTGACTCTCAAATACTTTAGCTGTGAGAGCCTTTGTAAAAGGATTAGCAATGTTGTGCTCTGTGGCTATCTTTGTGACTATCACGTCTCCTCGATGCACGATCTCCCTGATGAGATGATATTTTCGCTCAATATGCTTTCCCCTCTTTTGACTTCGGGGTTCCCTTGAATTTTCCACGGCTCCACTTTTATCACAATACACTTTCAATGCATTGAGCATGCTTCCTATGGTGGGATTTTAAAATCTATATGGCATACTTTATGCACATACAATCAGGGATTTTAATTAAAACATACATTCACAATGCATAATTAATTAAACACACTAAAGTGGACTGGTTTTGGCATCTAATGCAAGTAAATAACTAAATTATTACAATAATAATCTAGAATTAACGTCGAACCACTTCGAACTCTTCGAATTTGGGTCGAACCAGCTTGCAAATGTGTGAATTGGACCTTCAAAAGGTTGAGTTGGGCTGTAAAAGAGTGAACCAGGCCTCCAAATGGTGAAACAGACCTCCAAAATAGAAAAACTGGCCTCGAATTGGTTAGAAGTGGTCTAAAACACCCAAATTGGACCAAAATCGAGCTGAACCGGTCAAAAAAAGATTGAATCGGTCAAAGTCAACCGAACCGATCAAAGTAAAAGTCAACTTCATCTTCCTTTTGAAAAACTCAAATTCACGGGCCTGAAGAAAAAAGTTCACTGTAGCAGAAATTTAAAAAAAAACAAACAACAGCTTGCTCTGTTTTTATTGGTTCAGTGACCTCTTCAGCTTCAAACATTAAATTGATGGCCTTCCCAAACTCTGTTCGACCCGAAACTTTTACAGACTCTTCTACACACACATTAATGCTCAAACACACTTGAGAAATTTGAAAATAAAGCACAAATATAATTGATGCTCAATTTAAATGCCAAAACCACATTATCACTTTAGACACCCAAGAAAAATAGATTTAAAAAAACACCCACCACAAAACAAAATAGATCAAATTGAGTGTTCAAAATTGCTCTGATACCAATTGAAAGAGTCTAGATTAAGAAAGCGGAAACAATTTTGGATCTTGAACACTCTAAGTTGATAAATTTTGTAAAATAAAATGCATGCTCAAAGCTGGAAAAACTGGGAGTTAAGAAACTCACCTTTGAAGATCAAATTCTCTTCACTCGGTGGATGGTTTTCAACACAAACACTTCGTGGACAACCGTTAGAGTCTTCCGTACTATCCTCAGGCCTTAGAACGAATTGTGGGATCCTAGGTTGAGAGAATTTGGAAGAAAAAGCCACAAAGGTCACTAACTCGGGAATTCTTTTAATTTATGCAAAATTCTATCAAAATACCTCAAATCACTATTATATAAAGCTTCATTAAGCTTCATTAGAGTGACATCTCAACAGTGATGAGGACAATTGAAGAAGGAGGTGGCCAATTTTGGCCGATTTTGAGTTGAATCATCATGGGCAAGTTGGCAACTTGGATTTCATAGAAAATCCATGAAAATCCACTATTTTTCATTTAATTTTAATTCAAAAATCAATATTTAATTTATTTTTAATTAAAATTAATTTAATTAATTTAATAATTAATTTAATTTAATATCAAATATTAAATTAAATAAATTGTCCGATCCCAATCGATTTTTCGAACATGAATCTTTATTCATGCTATAAACCGATCAATTATTTAAATCATATTTAAATATATACAGCTCCTTTTAATCATAGTTTAATTCATAATTAAGCAATGATTCGTTAAATATATCACATATAATTAATGCTTTCTCCCAAACTCGAATTTGAACAATTCAAATTGTTTTCTCTCAAAATGTTACAAGGCTTAGTCCGAGCTAGTAAGGAGAACCTAATGGACCTACAGATCATGAGCTCCAATGATACGAGATTAACCGACTAAACTCTTTAGCCTAACTAATCAACATTCGTTAACCATTGGGACACTCCACTAAAGCCCAGTGATTGCACTCTCCTCACTGTAGATATATTTCAGTCCACTCGGTATAACAATGATTAATAAGTCGATCCTTCAAGTATTCATCCTATAACCAAGGGTTCTTTAATGGATTAGGGTTACACAATACACAATTCACTTTATTCAATAACATCTTTATTGAATAAATCTCAATAGCAACTTAATTGCAAAATAGAATATACATTAAGTTTACAAAACCACGAGTTTTAGGACATAAAACCCAACAAACTCCCACTTGGACTAAAACGTTAGTGGGGTAAAACATGTTGAGCAAAGGAAAAAACTGCCCTACTGTACAACCCGTAGTCCTAGACTCTCTAGGTGTCCCTCAAACACTTTAGCCATGAGGGGCTTTGTAAAACGATCAACAATGTTGTGCTCCGAAGCGATCTGCGTGACGATCACGTCTCCTCGTTGCACAATCTCCCTAATGAGATGATATTTGCGCTCTATGTGCTTTCCGCGCTTATGGCTTCTAGGTTCTTTAGAATTTGCCACTGCACCACTATTATCACAATAAAGGGTGATAGGCAAATTCATATTTGGAACAACTTCCAAATTTGTCAAGAACTTCCTAAGCCATACAACCTCCTTCACTGCTTCGCAAGCTGCAACGTACTCAGCTTCCATGGTGGAGTCAACAATACAACCTTGCTTTATGCTCCTCCATATTATAGCTCCTCCATTAAGAGTGAACATTGATCCTGATGTGGATTTCCTCGAATCTACATCAGTCTGAAAATCAGAGTCAGTGTATACTGCAAGGATCAAATCCTTTGCGCCATACACAAGCATATAGTCCCTCGTTCTCCTAAGATACTTAAGGATGTTCTTAACGGCAGTCCATTGATCATATCTTGGATTAGACTGATACCTGATGACTATTCCCACTGCATAACATATGTCAGGTCGAGTACATAACATGACATACATCAGACTACCGACAGCAGATGCATAGGGAATGCATCTCATATCCTCAACTTCTTGAGGTGTCTTAGGACACTGTTCTTTAGACAAATGAATTCCATGCCTGAAAGGTAATGAACCCTTCTTGAAATTCTGCATCTTATATCTAACCAACATCTTGTCAATGTAAGATGCCTGAGACAGTGCTAGCGTTTTGTTCTTGCGATTTCGATCAATTTGGATTCCAAGAACAAACTGAGCCTCTCCCACATCTTTCATTTAGAATTGGGTCGCTAGCCATTGCTTAACGCCAGTCAGGAACCTTGCATCATTCCCAATGAGCAAGATATCGTCTACGTATAGAATTAAGAAAGCTACAGTGGTATTGACTATCTTCTTGTAAACACAAGGCTCGTCAATATTCTGTTCAAAGCCATAAGATTTGATCGCAGTATTAAATCTTATATTCCAGGATCTAGATGCTTGTTTCAATCTATAGATGAATCGTTTAAGCTTGCAATCCTTTTGCTCCTGACCCTGAACTATGAACCCCTCTAGTTGATCCATATAGATACTCTCATCAAGATTTGCCAAATTTCATAGTCATAAAACGTGGCAATGGACAAGAGTATTCTAATGGATTTAAGCATGGCAACAAGGGAGAAGGTTTCTTCATAGTCCACCGTTTCCCTTTGAGTATAACCCATTGCCACATGTCGAGCCTTAAAGGTTTGCACCTTACCAGCTTGATTTATTTTCCTCTTGTAGATCCACTTGCAATCGATAGGTCTTTCACCATCTGGTTGATCTACAAGATCCCAGACTGAATTGAAGTACATTGACTCCATTTCGAGGTTCATGGCTTTAATCCGCAAGTGTACGGGTCAAGTTTTAGTATAGTGATTTATGAGTCCAAGTATCGTCCTCGGGAATGGGTTTCTAGATTAATTAATTATTAAGGTACTAATTCTCGATTTTAGCTAAAGAAACATAACATGGATAGTTGGTTGAAGTAAGTACAAACAAACGAACAAACAGGTGGAGACACAAATTGATAGAATTAAAGGAAGTGATTTTACAAGTTAAAGACCTAACTAGCACATGCATTGAATCAATGAGATGAGATTATAAACAAGAAGTGAAATACTCAAGAAAATCTCTCGATTCTTAGTGAGCCTCACACATGCAATAAACTCATAGTCTCCATATGAACCTGCAACATGCATGGCATTAAGCAACTTCTTTATGTGTTTCCCTAAGATTTCTAGGTCACTCTTGTGCCAGACTTCTAAGGGTTTTGACAATTTTGCTCAAATTCAAGCTTTATCTCTCGAGTCCACTTAAATCAACAAATTAAAAAGTAAAGAACGAATTGCCAAAAATAACAACATAACATGCTTCAATACATCACAAGAAAGTCATAACAAGTAATTCAAATCCTAACTACTATGTTTAGCTACTCTAAATCACAAGAAAAACAAACTAAACAAGTAGAAAACGTCTTAGAAAGCTATTACAAATTGAAAGAAAGAGAAATAAACTTAGGTGTCGATGCCGGTCCTTCGTCTCCGAGCTCCCATCTTCGATCTCGAACCTCCACGAATGCTTTGGCTCCCGAAAATCACTCTTTTCTCTCTTCTTACAAGGTATATTTCGAATTTAGGGCAAAACTCTACCAAATTGTGCTCCCTTTTCTCAATTGCATAATGTTGTATTTATAGGCCTCAATGGGACAGCGTTGCAACGCTAGGGACAGCGTTGTAACGCTGTACCTTAAACGCGTGGTAAATATGGAAACTATCGGCAGCGTTGCAACGCTGCTACCGTAACGCGCGTGCGCCTATCGATCTAGCGTTGCAACGCCCTGTGTGCGGCTTCTTATGCGTGCGGCCTTATTAATATAGCGTTGCGACGCTGCAAAGCAGCGTTGCAACGCTATCGACAGTGATCTTCAGAGTTGTTTGGTGCACGCTCGCCGTTGCAACGCTTTGTATGGCGTTGCAACGCCATCACCTCGGTCTTGACTTGGTTTGGTCTTTTCTCTTCCATTTGATGTTATTTTTGGCTCCAAATAGCCTCGTTTTGATCCCGAGTGATCCAATTTGTCTCTAATAGTTCCGTTTAAGCTCTGAACCTGAAATTGAATGAATTAAACACGTAAAAGCCTTGAAATCATTATAAAACTAGCAATTATTAAGCCTAAGGATAGCACATTTTGTGTGCTATCAGGGAGCTCCAGGGCGCGTGGCGTTGGTAACGCCGCTCAGCGTCGCTGCAACGCCACCCCGATAGAAAGCGCGCGTGGGCGAAGTGGGCGTTAACGCGGCATCAACGTTACAACGCCGTGATGGCATTCCACAGCTGCAGATCGGTTTAGCGGTTTCGTTTATTTTTGGTCCGGTTCGAGCGATTCAAGCCCGGTTCAAGGCGTTTTGGATCGGTTTTATGTAATAAAATTAGAGTAATTTTATTATTTTGCACTTTAGGGGCCAAATTATTCCGGTTCTCCAGCTGTCTTTCTTTATGAATGTCATTTAGATTTTTTTCCACCTTAGGATAAGCATGTTCATGCATTTTATTTGTATAATTGTTATATGAATATGGTTAAGATGCATGATTAATTTATTTTTCATGAGTAATGAATTATAATTGTTATAATTAGATTATATGGAAAATAAATTGCATGGAGCATGAAATTACTTAGTTTAAAATAAATGTTATTTTATTTTAAGTAATTTAACTATTCAATTAGTTGAATATGTTTATTTATAAATCCAACAATTGTTTTATAATATAGTTTCTTTATCATAGGTTAATTATTATATTTATAAAAGTTATAAATTAATTGAGTTTTAGAAACCATAGCCCATAATAAAGAAATGCATGCAAACATAGGAACTTGGGTTAAAATTTAAATTAGTTTTAAATTGTTTAAAATTAATTTAGACTTAAGTTTTAATTTCTAATAGGATTAGAAATTAGTCTTACGTAGTATTTTAAATAGTTTAAAATATAGTAGGACTTTAGGACTTTGGTTATAAGGGAACTCTACTGGTGAAGTTCTCGTCTAAGGTTCAGTACTTAAGTCGATGGTTAACTAACACCTCCTCACCGGGAACTGATCCAGGACTTGAGTTGAATTAACCTTAGTTCTTTTTTATCTCTAGGTAATTAAAATGTTTATTCACCTAGACATAAGGTTAAAAGACCTAGTTATAATAGTTATAATAGGCATAGACTTAGATAGATTCTTTTAGCCAGAATCCAACTAAGTTAAGCCTATACCCTAATCTTAGAAGCTTCAGTGGGAGAAAACGAGATGTCCTCATCGAGTTTACTCTCACGTCCTCAAGAGTTCACACCGTGAGTTTCATGCTCGGCTACGTGGCGTCAATAGGGCGTCCCCCTACGGTATGTGTTTGCATGGTTCAATACCAAGGTAAATGAGGGAAGTATCCATAGTAAATGGGAGCAGGACGTGTCAACGTATCCTACGGTCTCCTTCATTAGGTCGCACCGTAAGATTTCTATAGTCCGCTTGCTAGGTTTTCCTGGAACAGCCAAACCCTACGGAGGGCTTGACTATAGGGATCGAAACACCGCGAACTCCAGAAATGGATAGGGTCTCTTAGGTAATTTGTCAACAGTTGTCTTTCTTAATAGTAGTATGTTGGCTCGGACCTATTGGATCTGAAAATGGTAGGGTCATATTTACGGGATGAGTTAAGCTAGTTAACAAGTCCTTGACCAAACAAACGGTAGCTAAGGACCATTGGGACATGAGATGTTCTGTTAGTGAGAATTGGCTGAGAAAGTCTCAATTCAGGGGAGGAATGACTGACCGCCCGACGGAGGCTTTTGTTCTAAACCATTGAAATATCGTTGCGAAATTAAAGGTTTAATTTAAACATTGGGTTTAGTTTAAACACTATGGTTCTTTAATAATTTTGTTAAATTTGGTTGGTTTTATAATGGGTTAAAAGGCTTAACTAATTAGAACTATTTTGAATTTTCAACATGTCGTCCTCGATAATAACCTTACTAAAAAGCGATCGTTTAACTGGTGAAAATTTTACTACGTGGAAGTCCAACTTGAATACGAATCTCGTTGTTGACGACCTTCGGTTTGTACTGACTGAGGAATTGAAGGGAATGAAAATCCCCGCGCAGCGGAAGACGATCGAATCGTCATGGTATCATTACACTACTCGAGCTTTGTTAAAACGGTCTAACTATTAGATCTAGGCTAAACATACTAGAAAGAGGAAGAAATTTACAGCAAGATGAATTGTACTTACTTGTTGAAGACTCTCTTCAATATTTCTTCCAAATATCACGAACGTTTCGTGCTTCTCGATCTCAACGAACGCTTCCCACAAACAGATTTCGAACACTACCACTTGGAGTCTCGGTTGTTCTTCCTTTGGAAAGGAGGAGAGTTGTGGGACTCTTTATGTTTTGGAGAGGGAGGAGAGTTTGAGAGAATAGTAGAGAGAATTCTCTTCTTCTCTTTGATGAAAATAAAAAAAAATGAGAGAGTGAACTTACAATCCCTTCTTGCGAAGGGTTTAAATAGTGGAATGATGGAGTTAAAATCTTTACATTATTACCACTTTACCACAACCATAGGTCATGCAAATCTCATTTGCATAACCACATAATATAAGATATCTCATATCTCATATTGCAAATCTCATTTGCAATAAATGTGGATTAATTAAATTGAATCACATCCAATTTAATTTCTCTCAATTAATTTCTCCAATTAGCCCTAATTCAACAATTAGGCTATCCTATAGTTTATTATGAATCTCATTCACATTAAACTATATATTATATCATTCATATCTCATATAAATGACATATGACCTTTAAGTGAAATTGAACACTTCAATTTCATACCAAAATATTAACCCAGATTGAGCCAACCGAGGGACCTAATGGACCTACAGTGATGGGCTCCAATGATCCGAGATTAACCTGTCAAACTCTTTTACCTGGTTAATCAACATTCATTAGCTACGGTAACACTCCACTAAAGCCCGTAGCTACACTCCCGTCAATGCAGAATATTACGAGTCCACTGATATAACCAATGCCCATGAGTCTACCCTTCACAGGTTGTTCGTAGACACAGTTGGGTCAAATTACCACTTTACCCCTGTGTCTACCTCTTGTTCCTTAAGTCCCCACTGCTCCTCTAATGAACAACATATTGTGATGGTCCAACCATACACAACACCCTTCTCGGGCCAGTGAGAAGGTGGGCGCCCGTTGTCCAAGACCTGGAGATAGCACTTAAGGGAACAACCCCTCTAGTTTCTATGAAGGCGGGAACGAGTGAATTCCATCTCGCGTAGTTAAGTTCCCAGCTCCCTACTTGGTCCTGTCCCTGAGAAGATAGGCATATTGGGCGAGTAACTGTGACCACCCTCACCCGTACTAGTCAAAGGACAGACCTCTGCAGACAGGAGTCCGTAACACGCTCAAGATTCAGGTCGAGTCACTAATGGTCATCTACGAAGTTATTAGTCCTCACTGTCAACGGTGTTACATCTGTAGGTCTAATAATTCATGGTCTGGTCTTGTACACTCTCATTGCACAGGATGCCCCCACTCGCATGTCAACCACATGAACGAGTCAGATCACCTCGTTTGTATCTAATACAAAGCGGACCGCATCCACAGTGTATCCAGGATTAGGTCTCCAACCCTATCCATATACTGTAGACCGTTCGGGTCTTTAACTCGAATGTGATCCTCCCTGTGTGTCCACTACACACCGTTCAAGTTCTAGTTCTCTCATAAATTCCATGACCCTGGAGCTTAGTTTATTGGAAAAGTTTATAAATATTGCGAGACACAAAGTAAGAAATAAATGACTCTTATTAATTTCAAGCAATAATTTACAAACACGAGATTAGGACAAAAATCCCAACAAACTCCCACTTGGACTAAGCTAGTGGAGAAAATACATTTCTGAAATGGGCATAAATTACAATGAAGTAATACAATAAACTAGGGCATTGAATAGCCGTTTACACATCTCCCACTTGCCTAGTCAGGAAGCTCTCGAAGACCTAGACTCTCTAGGTGACCCTCAAACACCTTAGCCAAGGGCCTTTGTAAATGGATCAGCTACGTTGTGCTCCGAAGCTATCTGCGTGACCGTCACGTCTCCGCGGTGCACAATCTCCCGTATCAGATGATACTTGCGCTCAATGTGTTTGCCTCTCTTATGGCTCCGAGGCTCACATGAATTGGCTACTGCACCACTGTTATCACAGAACAGTGTGATCGACAAGTTCATATTTAGAACAACTTCCAAATCCGTCATGAACTTCCTAAGCCAAACAACTTCCTTTGCAGCTTCACAAGCCGCAACATACTCCGCTTCCATAGTGGAATCGATGCATCCTCGCTGATGCTTCGCCATACTACGACTCCTCCATTCGTAATGAAGGTGACCCGAAGTGCATTTCCTAGAATCCTTATGGTATGAAAGTCAGAATCCGTGTATCCCGTAAGGATCAAATCCCCACTGCCATACACTAAGCTGTAGTTCCTCGTTCTCCTAAGGTACTTGAGGATTGCCTTTACGGCCGTCCAGTGATCTAATCCTGGATTGGGTGATATCTACTAACAATTCCTCTCCGCATAATGGATGTCGGGCCTAGTACACAACATGGCATACATCGGGCTCCCTACACCAAGCATATGGAATCCATCTCATATCCTCAACATCTTGAGGAGTCTTAGGACACCGATCCTTAGACAAGTGACCCCCCCATGCCCGAAAGGCGCAAGCCCTTCTTGGAGTTCGCATCTTATGTCTAGACAACATCTTGTCAATATAAGACGCCCGAGACAAGGCTAGCGTTCGTTCTTCCGGCTTTGGACAATAACGGATACCTAGAACGCATCGAGCTTCTCCCAAATTTTTCATTTGGAATTGCGAAGTTAGCCACTTCTTAACGTCAGTAAGAAATTCTACCTCATTCCCAATGAGAAGAATATCGTCCACATACAACACCAAAAATGCAACAGTTTTGTCAACGATTTTCTTGTAGACACAAGGCTCGTCGACATTTTGATCAAAGCCATAAGATTTGATTTCCTCATCAAACCTTATATTCCAAGACCTCGAAGCCTATTTCAGTCCATAAATGGACCAATGAAGCCGGCAAACCTTTTGCTCTTGGCCTTGGGTAATGAACCCTTTGGGCTGGTCCATGTAGATGGTCTCATCAAGTTTGCCATTCAGAAAGGTTGTCTTGACGTCCATCTGCCATACCTCGTAGTCATAATACGCGACAATGGCCAGAAGGATCCTGATCGACTTTACCATGGCAACAGGTGAAAAAGTCTCCTCATAGTCAACCCTTTCAACCTGGGTAAAACCCTTTGCCACTAGTCGGGCTTTGAAGGTCTGCACCTTCCCATCTACGCCACGTTTACGCTTGTAGATCCATTTGCAACCAATAGGTTTTACCCCATCGGGTTGATCCACAAGCTCTCATACAGAATTGAAGTACATAGACTCCATTTCATGGTCCATAGCTTTAATCCATTCGTCTTTGTCAACATCAACCATTGCCTGATCATAGGTCAATGGATCCTCACAGTCATCATCAGGAGCGACAATTGAGGTTTCAGCTAAACCCATGTAACGATCAGGCTGTCTCACAACCCTCCCACTACGTCGAGGCATTCCCAACTCTTGGGAACGGATTTGACTAGACGTGTTAGGATCAACAACACTTGTTGACGTACTAGCCCCATCAGCAACTCTTGCTGATGTACTGTCCATTTCATTTAACACAATTTTACTCTTTGGTAAATGATCTCTGACGTGGTCTTCCTCTAGGAAAGTGGCGTTTGTCGACACAAGCACCCTATTTTCCTTAGGATCGTAAAACAGACCACCCCTAGTCTCTTTAGGGTAACCTATGAATAGGCATAATTTCGAACGGGGTTCCAACTTTTTCGGGTTTGACACCAACACGTGGGTCGGGCATCCCCAAATTCTGAAGTGATGTAAACTGCCTTTACGTCCACTCCAGAGCTCGAAAGGTGTTTCACAAACACTCTTCGACGGAGCGTTGTTCAAAATATAGACCGCAGTCTCCACCGCGTATCCCCAAAAAGAATCAGGGAGACGAGCATAGCTCATCATCGATGAACCATGTCCAACAAGGTTCTGTTTCTCCTCTCCGATACACCATTCTACTGTGGCATACCAGGTGCTGTGAGTTGAGACGTAATTCCATGTTCTATCATATAGTCCTGGAATTCAGTGCCCATGTACTCTCCACCTCGATCTGATCGAAGTGTTTTAAGCGATTTACCTAAGAGGTTCTCAACCTCAGTCTTGTAGTCCTTGAACTTTTCAAGAGTTTCAGACTTCTTGTGCATTAGGTAAATATACGCATATCTGGAGTAATCGTCTATGAAAGACACGAAGTACTCATAACCGTTCCGAGCTTTAACATTCATCGGACCACAGAGGTCAGAATGTACTAACTCAAGAGGCTATTTGGCTCTATATCCTTTTCCACTAAAAGAACATTTGGTCATATTGCCCTTAAGGCATGACTCACACACCGACAAAGAGTTTTCTTCCAACTCGTTTAGAAGTCCACTCTTCACTAGTTTCTCAATCCTATTGAGATTAATGTGGCCTAACCGTAGATGTCAAAGATAGAAACTTTTGCTTTCTTAGTTCGTGTTTCTGCAGTTTTAAACAATTCAGTATTCAAAACACTTTTGACCGAATTAGGTTTCAAAACATACAGATTATGCTCAAGTGAAGCAGAACAAATAAGATTACCATTTCTTGAAATAAACGCTTTATTACCATAAATGAAACGAAAATACACTGTTCTAAAAGGCAGGAAATAGAACCTAGGTTTCTAGTAAACCCTGGAACTATGTACAAATTGTCCAACAAAATGTAGTTCCTGCCAAAATGTAGCTTCACTGTGACGATCGCTGCAGCAGAGACAAGCTCCCCGGATCCAACCCGTAGAGTCACCTCACCCTCTCACAGCTGTTGCCAGGAATCAATCCCCTGAAAAGAAGAACAAACATGGTTAGTGGCGCTCGAATCCAATATCCAGGCAGAGTCACTACTCTCCACTAAACAAGTTTCTGTCACAAGTAAATCACATTTACCTTGATTCTTCCTCTCGGCCAGAAATTTGGGATAGTTCCTCTTCCAGTGTCCGCCCCCATTGCAGTGGAAACACTTTCCTTTCTCTACAACGTCCTTGACCTTCTTGCCCTTGTGGGCGGCAGCTCGGTCAGTTTTACCCCTCTTCATCCTCTTCTTCCTTTCGGGCGTGAAGGAGCAACAGGTTTCGTCCTGCAGGTCGAACCCCGTGATAAGACACGTGAGGCAACATTTGCCTCGCATTCCTTGACCATGTTCAAGGACCTGGAAATTATGTAGCTCATTGAATAGGTCGTCGTGAGTGTAGCTAATTTTGTTCATAACAACATTGCTCTTAAATCAAGGAAACTCTTGGAAGAGTCTCCGTAATAAAATCGACTTGGCTCGACTCGTCGATCGAAGCCCTGTTCATCTCGGCCCAGATTAAAGTGGGTCATCATGTCTAGAACATGTTCGCGCATGCACGACCCCTCTCTTTCATCCGTGCATTGAAGACGTATTTGAGCGAGTCATGCCGGACTTGAAAGGATCGTTGTCCAAACATTTCGCAAGGACTCCATGATCTCCTGGCGGTGACCATCAGCTCATGCTTCTTTGCCAATACATCAGACATGCTGGCAATGATGTAGACCTTGGCCTTTTCATTGGCCCTAATCCACCGATCGTATGCATCGCGAACACTTCGCGATGCAGTCGAGCCCGACATCTGAGGACACTCCTCAGACAACACGAACTTTATGTCGTCAGTTACCAAAATTGTGTTTATGTTGTTTTTCCCACTTTGGTAATTATCTCCCACTAATTTATTGAGTGTAGTAGTAGAGCTATTATTGCGCTAGACATGTTTTAAATTTGAAAAATTAAGAAAATTTTGTGTTAGTCTCTTAAAAACTTTTTGAAATCCAATCAAGTTTTAGCAAAATTGTTTCAAGATCCCTAGGTCATTCAAAATTTTGCAATGATACCCTAAAGGTTTAGAATGACCGCCACCGAAGGGTGAACAGAACACTCCTCCTCTAGGACGAGACTTTCTCGATTATACCCTAATCCCGCACAATAACTCTTATTCCATTAGGCGCCCAATTACCATTGTTTGGTCGAATTCATTAACACTTAACGAATTCTCGTGAGTGTCACCTCAATCTTTAAGTTTCCAAGCATCCGTCCAAACAATAGCCACCGAAGGGTGAACCAAGAAGGAAAACCAACCAGGAAACTGTATCCCTTTCGAAAATTTACGGTGTTCCGACTCCCATGATCAGGCCCTCCGAAGGGATTGTCTAGTCCAGGCCAAACTAGCAGACGAATCATAGGTGTCTCAAGGTGTGAATCTAAAGAAGAGACCGTGGGTCTCGTTTTCACAAGTCCCGCTCCCACTCACTATAAGTACTCTTTCCATCCACGATGATATTGACCTATACAAATGCCACCCGAAGGGGGACGCTCCCATTTGCGCCACGAGGCCGAGTATAGATTTCACGGTGCGGACTATAAGGAGATTTGTGGTTGGAAATTCAAATGTATCTCATACACTTTATTTCCTCCCACTCAGCACTTTAATTTTAATAGGGATTGACCTAGATAAACCGGCTAAAATTTACCTAAGTCTACCAATATAACTCTTATATGGTATTAACCTAAGTCTATAATCACATTATAACTTAGGTCTATATGAGTTAATTAAAACACTTTTAATTAGCGGCACTCATGATAAGTATAATCTAAGAATCTCCGTACCGAATTCACTCTCAGGTCGGTTTCCAGGTAGGGGTGTTCCGCAAGCGTCAACTTAAATACCCGAGCCTTAGACAAAACCTTCCTTAGACAGAGTTACTAATCAGTCTCCATTCATAGACTAAACTTTGATTTCCTAATTTCTAATCTCATTAGAAAATAGAAAACCTAAGTCTAATTATTTAAGTTCTAAACTCTTTAAAACTAATAATTAACTTAGGTTGCGTGCATTTCTATGTTATAGTGCTTGATCATTCATCACATGAATAACTATATACTATACCATAATGTAATTCATCTCATGAATATAAATGCATGATCATACTTTAATCTAAATAATATAACACTTATATTAATTAAATTAAACATGCATTTAATTATATTATAACTCTTATAATATAACCTATCATGCAAACTATATATTATAACTCTTATAATATAAATGATGCATGAAATGTTTAACCTAAGGTGAGATTTTAAATCTATATGACATACAATATGCACATAGAATTTAATTAAATCATACATCTCATACATAAAATAATTAAATAGAAAAATTGGACCGATTTGGCACCTAGGGGCAATTATTTAATTAAATAACATTAATATAACTCTGATATTAATATTATTTAATGAAATAATTAAATAAATAAAATAAAAATACTTTTTACAATTAAATAAATAATTAAAAACGTGAAAACTGCCCACTAAAGATGCCATAAGCCCATGTCTGCGAAACTGCCTCGCGAACTGCCCCTCAACGCGTGCAGTGTTGCAATGCCGTAAGCGCGTTACTGTAACGCTGCCGCTTCGGCGTCGACCAGCGTTTCAACGCCAAAGCAGGCGGTAACGCTGTCCTACAGCGCGCCTTTCTCCCGCTGGCACAACGTTGAGACACCAAGGAGCAGCGTCTCAACGTCGTCGCCTGTACAGCAAACTCCTTTGCTATTTGTGCTTCGAAAAATGCCCGTTTCTGCTCCAATTTCTTCACAGCAACACTTGTTACGAACGACACAGACTTACAGACTCTATTTATTTTCTAAATTGCCCAAAAAACACGGGCCCTTTACATTTGATCTCATCAAACAGAAAATAAATCTAAAAGTGCCAAAAACCGAAACATCCAAAATTGCAAACTAGCATTCATCTCATGAATTCAAAGTAAAATACCCACCTTTTTAACAAAAAACAGTGCATAATGAATAACCATCGAAATAGCTCAGATACCAATTGAAGAGAATGAAAATTTCCGCGCAGCAGAAGACGATCGAATTGTCATGGTATCATTACGCTAGTCGAGTTTTGTTAAAACGATCTAACTATTAGATCTAGGCTAAACATACTAGAAAGAGGAAGAAATTTACAGCAAGATGAATTGTACTTACTTGTTGAAGACTCTCTTCAATATTTCTTCCAAAGATCATGAACGCTTCGTGCTTCTCGATCTCAACGAACGCTTCCCACGAACGGAATCCGAACACTACCACTTGGAGTCTCTGTTGTTCTTCCTTTGGAAAGGAGGAGAGTTGTGGGACTCTTTGTGTTTTGGAGAGGGAGGAGAGTTTGAGAGAATAGTAGAGAGAATTCTCTTCTTCTCTTTGATGAAAATAAAAAAAATGAGAGAGTGAACATACAATCCCTTCTTGCAAAGGGTTTAAATAGTGGAATGATGGAGTTAAAATCTCCACATTATTACCACTTTTATTAACCATAGGTTATGCAAATCTCATTTGCATAACCACATAATATAAGATATCTCATATCTCATATTGCAAATCTCATTTGCAATAAATGTGGATTAATTAAATTGAATCACATCCAATTTAATTTCTCTCAATTAATTTCTCCAATTAGCTCTAATTCAACAATTAGGCTAACCTTTAGTTTATTATGAATCTCATTCACATTAAACTATATATTATATCATTCATATCTCATATAAATGACATAAATGCCCTTTAAGTGAAATTGAACACTTCAATTTCATACTAAAACATTAACCCTTCTTTTAACCCAGTTTGAGCCAACCGAGGGACCTAATGTACCTACAGTGATGGGCTCCAATGATCCGAGATTAACCTGTCAAACTCTTTGACCCGGTTAATCAACATTCATTAGCTACGGTAACACTCCACTAAAGCCCGTAGCTGCACTCCCGTCATTGCAGAATATTACGTGTCCACTGATATAACCAATGCCCATGAGTCGACCCTTCACAGGGTGTTCGTAGACACGGCTGGATCAAATTACCGTTTTACCCCTGTGTCTACCTCTTGTTCCTTAAGTCCCCACCGCGCTCCTCATGAACAACATATTGTGATGGTCCAACCATACACAACACCCTTCTCGGCCCAGTGAGAAGGTGGGCGCCCGTTGTCCAAGCCCTGGAGACAGCACTTAAGGGAACAACCTCTCTAGTTTCCCTAAAGGCGGGAACGAGTGAACTCCATCTCGCGTAGTTAAGTTCCCACCTCCCTACTTGGTCCTGTCTCTGAGAAGATAGGCATATTGGGCGAGTAACTGTGACCACCCTCACCCGTACTAGTCAAAGGACGGACCCCCACGCATGCGAGTCCGTAACACGCTGTCGGGATTCAGTCAAGTCACTAATGGTCATCTACGGTTATTAGTCCTCATTGTCAACGGTGTTACATCAGTAGGTCTAATAATTCACGGTCCGGTCTTGTACAATCTCATTGCACAGGATGCCCCCACTCGCATGTCAACCACATGAACGAGTCAGATCACCTCGTTTGTATCTAATAGAAAGCGGGTCGCATCCACAGTGTATCCAGGATTAGGTCTCCAACCCTATCCATATACTGTAGACCGTTCGGGTCATTAACTCGAACGTGATCCTCCCTGTGTGTCCACTACACACCGTTCAAGTTCTAGTTCTCTCATAAATTCAATGACCCTGGAGCTTAGTTTATTGGAAAAGTTTATAAATATTGCGAGACACAAAGTAATGAAATAAATAACTCTTATTAATTTCAAACAATAATTTACAAACACGAGATTAGGACAAAAATCCCAACAGGAATGTCCTTAGGTCCCTACTCAAAATGCCCCTAAATCTGTTAAGGAGGTGTACGACCGCTGGATCAAGGCCAATGATAAGGCCAAGGTCTACATTTTGGCTAGTGTTTCTGAAGTTCTAGCCAAAAAGCACGTGGGCATGGTCTCAGCTCGTGAGATCATGAGTTCGTTGCAGGATATGTTTGGACAACCGTCTGGACAGCTTGGGCACGAATCCCACAAATACGTTTATAACTCCCATATGAAGGAGAGATCATCGGTGAGAGAACACGTTCTTGATCTGATGGTCCACTTCAACGTCACTGAGATTAACGGAGCGGTCATTGACGAGCAAAATCAGGTCTCGTTCATCCTGGAATCTCTTTCGAAAAGTTTCCTGCAATTCCTTAGCAATGTGGTGATGAACAAGATAGAGTATAACCTGACTACTCTCCTTAATGAACTACAAACTTTCCACTCTCTTATGAAGAATAAGGGGATGATCGATGGAGAGGCAAAAATCATTTGCCCATTCTAGAAGGTTCCAGAAGGGTTCATCCTCTGGGACTAAGTCCTATGGTTCATCTTCTGGGCTTAAGAAGACCCAAAAGAAGAAGATAGGAGGGAAAGGGAAGGCACCTGCTGCTAATAAAGGCAAGGAAAAGGCCAAGGTTGTAGATAAAGGAAAGTGTTTCCACGACAACGTGGATGGGCACTGGAAGCGAAACTGCCCAAAATACCTTGCTGGGCTCAAAGAGAAGAAAGTTAAATTAGATTTGCTTGTTCTTGAAACTTGTTTAGTGGAAAATGATGATTTTACCTGGATACTTGATTCATGAGCCACTAATCATGTTTGCTCTTGGGTTCACGAAACTAGTTCCCTCAAGGAGCTCAAAGAGGGTGAGATGACGCTCAGGGTCAGAACGGGAGACGTCGTCTCAGCTCATGCAGTGGGAGATGCTAAGCTATTTTTCGGAGATAGATTTATTTTATTAAAAAATCTGTATATAGTTCCTAAGATTAAGAGGAACTTAACTTGGTTATTGTATTTTCTTTTCTTTGAATGAAGCGTTCATTTTAAAAGAAGGTGTCAACTTTTGTTCTGCTAAATTGAAAAACGGTTTGTATGTACTTAAACCGAATCAGACTAAAGCAATTTTAAATCATGAGATGTTTAAAAATGCTAACACTCAAAGTAAAAGGCAAAGAATTTCTCCAAATAATAATACCTATCTATGGCATCTTAGACTTGGTCATATAAATCTCAACCGGATTGAAAGACTCTCTAAGAATGGACTTCTAAACAAGTTAGTAGATGATTATTTACCTCCTTGTGAGTCTTGCTTGGAAGGTAAAATGACCAAGCAACCTTTTACTGGAAAAGGTTACAGAGCCATAGAGCCCTTAGAACTTGTACATTCGGATCTTTGTGGTCTGGTGAATGTTAAAGCTCGAGGAGGGTATGAATATTTCATCTCTTTCATAGATGATTATTCGAGGTATGGTTATCTATATCTGATGCATCACAAGTCTGAGGCTCTTGAAAAGTTCAAAGAGTATTGATAATACCATGAAATGGGAGTTAATTATCACAATTCCGCTCTTAAAACTCGCTAAAAATCGAGTAAAGTGAAATTCATTATTGATTTTAGGTCTTTTTCTTGGGTTGTAGCGAAGCATGCCGGTATTTAAGAGAAATTTTATTATTTGCCCGTCATTTTTATGGTGTTATCTTCCTTTTGCTTAGGTTTTGAAGTTGAACCAAAAAGAGTGTAGGATGATAAGCATTGATGGTGAATTAGCTATGCAATGAGGCTACAATGCTACAACATGGTGCAGCACAAAGTCGTTGTGGTGGCAATCTTTGAGTAATCGCGCGACACAAAACCATAATGTTTGGCCAATGCTATAGCATTAAAACTCAAAACTGGAAGCTGTTTTCTCGCAAAAATTTTCTGCTGATGTCAACTGTGCGTCACACGTCATTAAAAACGAGCCAATCAGAAGCTGCCACGTGGATAGGGTGATTGAAAAATAACCCTAAAAGAGAAAAAGAGGAAGAAACCATCGATTGGAAGGGGAAGAGAGGTCTCTTTTCGGAAAACCCATATTCTTGGAGAAGAAGGAGAAGAAACCAGCTGATTGAAGAGCCATTCTTGAAGAGCCACTGTTGTTTATCTGCTGTGTTGTTATTTTTTTGATTTGCCCTAACTTTTCTTAAGCTTTTAGCTAAACTGTTATACTTTTGGAACCTTTTAGTTGTAATCTTTGGTTAAACATCTCATTATGTTGCTGAATTCTTGTTTATTGAGGACTATTTTCTGCTTTTCAGCTATGGGCTAAGTGTTTAAGGGCTGGAATTTATGGTTGAATGTGGTTTGTTGAACTTGTTTTGATCCAATGCACATGTATGAAGTTATATTTCCATTTGTGGTGTGTATTGCAAGTTCTTATTTGAGTTTGATCACCTTAAATAGGACATTTAGCTTGTTCTTAGTACTGAAAGGGTTAGGAATGGGTAGATTCACACATATGGATCAAGTGATTTCTCATAGGGAGAAGTTGTAGGGTGTAGACATGCATTCTAAGCTTGTGATTTTAGGGAATTCAATCTTTTAATGTCCGTTAGCATTGGATTTTCATAGACATATGCTTAACTCTGTGTTAAAGGCGAGAAAATCGAGTTCAGGAAGTCTCGGATCGATTTTAGCATAAAATTTCCTGCTATATAACAGTGTGGTGATTAATGCTGCAGCATTGACAAGTCAAAATTTGTAAAAACAACCACTCCTTCCTAAAATTTCAACCCTCTATTTTATCCATTTTATTACTTGTTTAGCATCTTAATCCTTTGCTCTAAGTTAGTTATTAGTCTTTTTAAGTCTCCTTTGCTTTAATGGTTGCTTTGGTGCTTGTTTCTAGACGTTTTGCATATTTAGTTGCGTTCTTTAGTATTATTTTACACTTAGTAGTTTGTACTTAATTTCATCATTTTTGCTAACTTTAGTCCCTGTGGGATCGACCTTGCTCACCAATTACTGCCTACGATTGCGTATGGTTGCGTAGTGAGTTTTTGCACAACAAGTATAAGGATTTGAGATTCCAGGATTATATGATAGAACATGGAATTAAATCTCAACTCTCAGCACCTAATACACCACAACAAAATTGTGTGTCAGAAAGGAGAAATAGAACCTTGTTGGACATGGTTCGTTCTATGATGAGCTATGCTCAATTGCCTGCCTCGTTTTGGGGATACGCAGAGAGATCGATTCAACTGGAACACTGTTCCATCAAAGAGTGTTTCAGAAACACCTTTTGAGTTGTGGAAGAGACGTAAACCTAGTTTACAACACTTCAGGATTTGGGGTTGTCTGGCACACGTGCTAGTGACAAACCCAAAGAAACTGGAACCTCATTCAAGATTGTGCCAATTTGTTGGTTATCCCAAAGAAACGAGAGGTGGTCTTTTCTACGACCCACAAGAAAACAAGGTGATTGTATCGACAAACGCCACGTTCTTGGAGGAAGATCACATGAGGAACCACAAACCGCATAGTAAATTAGTGCTAGATGAAGCTACAGATGAACCAACAAGAGTTGTTGATCAAGTTGGACATTCATCAAGAGTTGATGGAGGAGCCAGCACCTCAAGTCAGTCACGTCCTTCTCAATCGTTAGGAATGCCTTGACGCAGTGGGAGGGTTGTTTCCCAACCTGACTGCTACTTGAGTTTAGCTGAAACTCAAGTCGTCATACCTGATGATGGCGTAGAAGATCCATTGTCTTATAAACAGGCAATGAATGATGTAGACAAGGACTAATGGATCAAAGCCATGAACCTTGAAATGGAGTCAATGGACTTTAATTCAGTATGGGAACTTGTAGACCAACCTGAAAGGGTTAGACCCATAGGGTGTAAATGGATCTATAAGAGAAAGAGAGATGCAGCCGAAAAGGTATAGACCTTTAAGGCTAGACTTGTAGCATAGGGTTTTACCCAAAGGGAAGGAGTTGATTATGAAGAAACTTTTTCCCCTATTGCTATGCTGAAGTCAATCAGGATACTATTGTCCATAGCTGCATTTTATGATTATGAAATTTGAGAAATGGACGTCAAGACTGCCTTTTTGAATGGTAATCCTGACGAGAGCATCTATATGTCTCAGCCCAAAGGGTTCATAACCCAAGGTCAGGAGCAAAAAGTATGCAAGCTAAATCGATCCATTTATGGGTTGAAACAAGCATCCAGATCTTGGAATATAAGATTTGATATTGCGATAAAGTCTTATGCCTTTGACCAAAACGTTGATGAGCCTTGCGTTTACAAGAGGATCATCAACGACAAAGTAGCTTTCTTAGTACTTTATGTGGATGATATCCTACTCATTGGGAATGATGTAGGATACCTTACTGACATAAAGAATTGGCTAGCGACCCAATTCCAAATGAAAGATTTGGGAGAGGCGCAATATGTTCTTGGGATTCAGATCTTCAGGAATCGCAATAACAGAACGCTAGCCCTGTCTCAAGCGTCTTATATCGACAAAATGTTGTCCCGATATTCGATGCAGAATTCCAAGAGGGGCTTGTTGCCCCTCAGGCATGGAGTTCATCTATCTAAGGAACAGTGTCCTAAGACACCTCAAGAAGTTGAGGATATGAGACGTATTCCCTATGCCTCTGAAGTAGGTAGCTTAATGTATGCTATGTTGTGCACGAGCCCAAACATTAGTTATGCAGTGGGAATAGTCAGTAGGTACCAGTCCAATCCAGGGTTAGACCACTGGACAACAGTTAAAAATCTCCTCAAGTATCTTAGGAGAATGAGGGATTATACGCTTGTGTATGGGACTAAGGATTTGATCCTTACTGGATACACTAATTCTGATTTTCAGACCGATAAGGATTCTCGAAAATCCACATCGGAGTCAGTTTTCACCCTTAACGGGGGACCTATAGTATGGCGAAGCATCAAGCAAGGATGCATCGCTGACTCCACGATGGAGGTTGAGTATGTCGTTGCTTGTGAAGCAGCTAAAGAGGTTGTTTGGCTAAGGAAATTCCATACTGATTTGGAAGTTGTTCTAAATATGGAATTTTCCATCACCTTATACTGTGACAACAGTGGTGCGGTAGCCAATTCGAAGGAACCTCGCAACCATAAGCGAGGCAAGCACATCGAGAGGAAGTATCACCTGATACGTGAAATAGTGCAACGAAGATATGTGACAGTCACGAAGATCGCTTCGGAGCACAATATTGCTGGTCCGTTTACAAAGACTCTCACGGCTAAAGTGTTCGAGGGTCATCTGGAAAGTCTGGGTCTACGAGATATGTACATAGGCTAATCTAGGGCAAGTGGGAGATATGTAATGGGGTATATGAATGCCCTAGTTTATTGTATTTTTATCTCTGTAACCACTGTTTTAGATTATGATGTACCCCACTAGAGTTTTAGTTCGAGTGGGAGTTTGTTGGGGTTTGTGCCCTAAAACTCGCAGTTTGTAATTTTGTTCTAATTATTGTAATAAAGTGTTATTATTTCAATAAAGAGTTATTGTTTGACATTGCCTTTGTTTTAAACCCTAAATCCAATAAACTAAACATCCAAGGCTGTTAAATGAATCTTTAACTGAATGTAGTGTACATATAAAGGATCTCGGTTAGATATACAACCTAAAGGGTTTATAATTAGGGGACAAGGTTTGGGTACCTTACCCTGGTATTAAACTATGGATGTGACCCACTTTGTATTTGATACAAACACTGTGATCCTAACGTGTTCGTGTAGATGACATGTGAGTGGGGATATCCTATGTAATGAGATTACATAAGACCGGACCACGAAATAGTAACCTCTAGCTATAACTCCGTTGACTAGTTAGGTTTCTATTTCACTAGGATGACCTAGGCAACTTGATCTCAATCCTGAGCAGGTTACGAACTCATGTTCGCGAGGGATTGTCCTTCGACTAGTATGGGTAAGAATGGCCAGATTCGCCGACTCAATATGCCTACCTTCTTGGGGACAAGATCGAGTGAGCGACTGGGAACTTAACTTAGTAAGATGAAATTCACTCCTTCCCGCCTACTAGGGTAAGTAGAGGAATGATCCCTTAAGTGGTGTCTCCGGGACTTGAACAAAGGGCCCGACCCTCTCATTGGCCCGAGAGAGACTCTGTTTGTTGGTAGGACCACAAATAAATTGTTCATTAGAGGAGCACTGGTTCTTAAGACACAAGATGTAACCCAGGGGTAAAACGGTAATTTGACCCAGCTGGTGTTACGAACATTCATGAAGGATTGACTTGTTGTTATTGGTCAATATCCGTGGACACAGAAATATATCTGCAGTGAAAGAGTGAAACTGTGGGACTTTAGTGGAGTGTTCCCGCAGTTAACGAACGTTGATTGGGAGGTTAACTGAATTCACTGAATCCGAAAACATAAAACATAAAAATATTAATGTGCATGAGATGTACATTTTTTTTTTTGAGTACATCAACAATTGGGGGTGGGGGGGATTCGAACCCATGACCTCTTAGTCATGAGTCATACTTGATGCCAGTTGAGCTAAGCTCTTGTTGGCCATGAGATGTACATTAAACTATAGGTTAAAGGGTAAAATGATTAAATATGATTTAATCATTTAATTAATATTACAGTTGAATTAAATGTGATTTAATTTAATGTAAAGGGTGCTTTCTATTGGTAGTAATATAAATCACTGTAGGAATCGATCGATCAATTGCTTGAATTGAAACACTCAGAAGAATTCTCTCTCTCTCTGATAATTCCCTCATACTCTCTTCCAAATTATTGGAACCCTACCCACCTAGGGAGATCTAAGCACTTAGAGATATAGAGGGTGCTCTCTATTGGTAGTGTTCTTCTTGGAGAAAAACAGAGAAGTTCTGTTGTGTTGTTGTTTATCATGGAGCAATGAGTTGCTGTGTTGAGGAAAAACTACAAAGGTAATAACTTCTATCCTCTTTAGTTTAATTGTTAAACTTAGTATGTTTGCATGATAGATCTCCACGCCTAATTAGATTAGAAAATGAATGTTTGCTCTGTTTTTATCAATGTACTGGTTTTTGCATTTCAACCAAAACAAACTTGCATATTACGATTCCAAACTCGTTTTCGCTTCTCAAGGGGATCAGATCTCCATCACACAGCTTGTTCGTAGACACTGCTGGGTCAAATTACCATTTTACCCCTTTGTCTACTTCTTTCTCCTTAAGTCTCCACTGCTCCTCTAATGAACAACAACGTTGTAATGGTCCAACCATATACAATAACCCTCTCGTGCCAGTGAGAGAGTGGGCGCCCGTTGTCCAAGCCCTAGAGACAGCACTTAAGGGAACAACCCCTCTAGTTTTCCTAAAGGCGGGAACGAGTGAATTCCATCTTGCGTAGTTAGGTTCCCAACTCCCTACTTTGTTCTGTCCCTGAGAAGATAGGCATATTGGGCGAGTAACTGTGACAAGCCTCACCCGTACTAGTCAAAGGACAGACCCCCACAGACAGGAGTCCGTAACACGCTCAGGATTCAGGTCGAGTCACTAATGGTCATCTACGGTTATTAGTCTCATCACAGCGGTGTTACATCAGTAGGTCTAATAATTCACAGTCCGGTCTTGTACAATCTCATTGTACAGGATGCCCCCACTCGCATGTCAACCACATGAACGAGTCAGATCACCTCGTTTGTATCTTAATACAAAGCGGGCCGCATCCACAGTGTATCTAGGATTAGGTCTCCAACCCCATCCATATACTGTAAACGGTTCGGGTCATTTACTCGAAAGTGATCCTCCTTGTGTGTCCACTACACACCGTTCAAGTTCCATATCTCTCATATATTCAATGACCTGGAGCTTAGTTTATAGGTCAAAGTTTGTATAAAATGCGAGACACAAAACGATGAAATGAATAACACTTTATTAATTTCAAATAGTAATTTACAAACAGTACGAGATTTGGACAAACATCCCAACAAACTCCCACTTGGACTAAGCTAGTGGAGGAAATACATTTCTGAAATGTACATAAATTACAATGAAGTAATACAATAAACTAGGGCATTAAATACCCGTTTACATATCTCCCACTTGCCCTAGTCTGGAAGTACTCGAAAACCTAGACTCTCTAGGTGACCTCAAACACCTTAGCCGTGAGGGGATTTGTAAATAGATCAGCTACGTTGTGCTCCGACGCTATCTGCATGACTGTCACGTCGCCGCGGTGCACAATCATCTGTACTTCCGCTCAATGTGTTTGCCTCTCTTATGGCTCCGAGGCTCCCTGAAGTTGGCTACTGCACCACTATTGTCACAAAACAGTGTGATCGACAAGTTCATATTTGGAACAACTTCCAAATCCTTCATGAACTTCCTAAGCCAAACAACTTTTTTACAGCTTCACAAGCCGCAACATACTCTGCTTCCATAGTGGAATCAACGATGCATCCATGCTTGATGTTTCGCCATACTACAGCTTCTTCATTCAGAATGAAGGTTGACCCCGAAGTGGATTCCTAGAATCCCTATAGGTATGAAAGTCAGAATCTGTGTATCCCATAAGGATCAAATCCCCACCGCCATACACTAAGCTGTAGTTCCTCGTTCTCCTAAAATACTTGAGGATTGCCTTTACAGCGGTCCAGTGATCTAATCCTGGATTGGATTGATACCTACTGACAATCCCTACTGTATAACAGATGTCGGGCCTAGTACACAACATGACATACATCAGGCTCCCTACACCTGAAGCAAAGGGGATCCGTCTCATATCCTCAACCTCTTGAGGAGTCTTAGGACACTTATCCTTAGACAGTTGAACCCCGTGCCTAAAAGGCAGCAAGCCTTTCTTGGAGTTCTGCATCTTATATCTAGACAACATCTTGTCAATATAAGACGCTTGAGACATGGTCAGCGTTCTGTTTTTCCAGTTTCGGACTATCTGGATACTTAGAACATACTGAACTTCTCCCAAATCTTTCATTTGGAATTGCGAAGCTAGCCATTTCTTTACGTCAGTAAGAAATTCTACCTCATTCCCAATGAGAAGAATATCATCCACGTATAATATTAGAAATGCAATAGTTTTGTCAACGATTTTTTTGTAGACACAAGGCTCGTCAACATTTTGATCAAAACCATAAGATTTCATTGCCTCATCAAACCTTATATTCCAAGACCTCGAGACTTGTTTTAGTTCATAAATAGACGTATGAAGCCGGCAAACCTTTTGCTCTTGGCCTTGGGCAATGAACCCCTTGGGCTGGTCCATGTAGATGGTTTCGTCAAGATTACCATTCAGAAAGGCGGTCTTGACATCCATCTACCATACCTCGTAGTCATAATACGCGACAATGGCCAGATGGATCCTGATTGACTTTAACATGGCAACAGGTGAAAAGGTTTCCTCATAGTCAACCCCTTCGACCTGGGTAAAACCCTTTGCCACTAGTGGTGCTTTGAAGGTCTGCACCTTCCCATCTATGCCACGTTTACGCTTGTTGATCCATTTGCAACCTATAGGTTTTACCCCATCAGGTTGATCCACAAGCTCCTAGACAGAATTGAAGTACATCGACTCCATTTCCTGGCCCATAACTTTAATCCATTCGTCCTTGTCAATATCAGCCATAGCCTGATCATAGGTCAATGGATCCTCGCAGTCATCATCAGGATTGACGACTTGGGTTTCAGCTAAACTCATGTAACGTTCAGGCTTTGTCACAACCCTCCCACTACGTCGAGGCATTCCAAACTCTTGGGAACAGATTTGACTTGACGCGCTAGGATCAACAACACTTGTTGACGTACTAGCTCCATCAGCAACTCTTGCTGATGTACTGTCCATTTCGTTCAACACGATTTTGTCGACATAAGCACCCTGATGTGGTCTTCCTCAAGGAAAGTGGCGTTTGTCAACAAAAGCACCATATTATCCTTAGGATCGCAAAACAGACCACCTCTGGTCTCTTTTGGGTAACCTACGAATAGGCACAATTTTGAACGGAGTTCCAATTTCTTTGGGTTTGACACCAACACGTGGGTCGGACATCCCCAAATTCTTAAATGGTGTAAACTGCCTTTACGACCATTCTAGAGTTCGAAAGGTGTTTCACAAACACTCTTCGACGGAACGTTGTTCAAAATATAAACCGCAGTCTCTACTGCGTAACCCCAAAAGGAATCAGGGAGACGAGCATAGCTCATCATCGACCGAACCATGTCCAACAGGGTTCTGTTTCTCCTCTCCGATAGGCCATTCTGCTGTGGCATACCAGGTGCTGAGAGTTGGGACGTAATTCCGTGTTCTATCACATAGTCCTGGAATTCAGTGTCCATATACTCTCCACCTCGATCCGATCAAAGTGTTTTTATGGTTTTACCTAACAGGTTCTCAACCTCAGTCTTGTACTCCTTGATCTTTTTAAGAGTTTTAGACTTCCTATGCATTAGGTAAATATACCCATACCTCGAATAATCATCAATGAAAGAAACGAAGTATTCGTAACCACCTCGTGCTTTAACACTCATCGGACCACAGAGGTCAGAATTTATAAGCTTAAGGGGCTCATTGGATCTATATCCTTTTCCACTAAAAAGACGTTTGGTCATTTTGCCTTCGAGGCATGACTCATATACCGGTAAAGAGTTTTCTTCTAATAGACTTAGAAGTCCACTCTTCACTAGTCTCTCAATCTGATTGAGATTAATGTGGCCTAACCTTAGATGCCAAAGATGGGCATTTTCTTTTGGAGAAACTTTAACTCTCTTAGTTTGCGTTTCTGCAGTTTTAAATAACTCAGTGTTCAAAACGCTTTTGACTGAATTTGGCTTTAAAACATATAAATTAGACTTAAGTGAAGCTGAACAAATCAAATTACCTTTGAAAGAAATAAACGCTTTATTATAATCAAAGGAAATTGAAATACACTATTCCATAAGACAGGAAATAGAAACAAGGTTTCTAGTAAACCCAGGGACTATGTACAAATTGTCGAACAATAAGTAATGTCTGCTGAAATAGAGCTTCACTTTGTTGATCGCTGCAGCAGAGACTATCTCCCCTGATCCAACCCGTAGAGTCACCTCACCCTCTCGCAGCGGTTGCAAGGAATCAATTCCTTGAAAAGAAGAACAAACGTGGTTAGTGGCACCCGAATCCAAAATCCAAGCAGAGTCACTACTCTCCACTAAACATGTTTCAGTTACCAGTAAATCACATTTACCTTGATTCTTCCTCTCAGCAAGGAACTTGGGACACTTTCTCTTCCAGTGACCATCCCCATTGCAGTGAAAACACTTTCCTTTCTCTACAACTTCCTTGAACTTCTTGCCTTTTTGGGCGGCAGCTCGGTCAGCTTTACCCTTCTTCATCTTCTTCTTCTTCCCTTTCGGGTGAGAAGGAGCAATAGGTTTAGTCCCAGAGATCGAACCCCTGTGATAAGACCTGTAGTAAACTTTTGCCTCAACTTCCGATGCCCTGATCCTCATCAAGGACTGAAAGTTCTATAGCTCGTTCAGAATGGTGGTCAGAGTGTAGCTTATCTTCTTCATAACAACGTTGCTACGAAACTGAAGGAAGCTCTTCGGAAGAGTCTCCAGTATAAAGCTAACCTGGCTCGACTCGTCGATCGAAGCCCCGTTCATCTCCGCCAGATTAAAGTGGGTCATCATGTCTAGAACGTGTTCTCGGACAGGCGACCATTCTTTCATCCGAGCGTTGAAGACGTGTTTGAGCCAATCGTGCCTGACCTGAAAGGATTGTTGTCCAAACATGTCTTGCAACGACTCCATGATCTCCTTAGCAGTGATCATCAACTCATGCTTCTTTGTCAATACTTTAGACAAGCTAGCAATGATGTAGACCTTGGCCTTTTCATTGGCTCTGATCCATCGATCGTATGCATCAGGAACACTTCGTGATGCAGTCGAGCTCGAAAACTGAGGACACTCCTCAGTAAGCACGAACTTCAGTTCGTCAGTTACTAAAATCGTGTTTATGTTGTTCTTCCACGTTTGGAAGTTATCTCCCACTAGTTTGTCGGAAGCAAGTAAAGCGATTATTGAGCTAGACATATTTTTAGCTGAAAAAATCAAATAATTTTGTGTCAGTCTCGCATAAACTTTTGAAAACCAATCAAGTTTTAGCAAAATTTAATCCTATGATCCCTAGGACATTTAAAAATTGCAATGATATCCTAAAGGTTTAGAATGACCGCCACCGAAGGGTGAACAGAAACACTCCTTCTCTAGGACGAGACTTTCTCGACCAGACCCTAATTCCAGAATAACTCTTATTCTATTAGGCGTCTAGTTACCATTATTTTGTCGAATTCATTAACACTTAACGAATTCTGTGAGTGTCACCCTCAATCTTTAAGTTTCCAAGTATCCGTCCAACAATAGCCACCGAAGGGTGAACCACGAAGGAAAACCAACAAGGAAACTGTATCCATTTCGAGAATTCACGGTGTTCCGACTCCCATGATCAAGGCCCTCCGAAGGGATTGTGCAGTCGGGCCAAACTAGCAGGCGGATCATAGGGGTCTCACGGTGTGAATCGAAAGAAGAGACCGTGGGTCCCGTTTTCACAGGTCCCGCTCCCACTCACTATAAGTACTCTTTCCATCCACGTTGATATTGATCCATACAAATACTATCCGAAGGGAGACGCTACCATTTGCGCCACGAGGCCGAGTATGGTTCTCACGGTGCGGACTTAACGGAGATTTGTGGTCGGAAAATTAAATGTATATTATGCACTTTATTTTCTCCCGCTCAACATTTTATTATTTTCGGGATTGACCTAGATAAACCGACTAAAATTTACCTAAGTCTACCAATATAACTCTTATATGGTATTTAGCCTAAGTTTATAATCGCATTATTACTTAGGTCCATGTGAGTAAATTAATCAACTTTTAATTAACGACACTCACGAAAAATATAATCTAAGAATCTCCGGACCGAATTCACTTCCAGGTCGGTTTTCAAGTAGGGGTGTTCCACAAGCGTCAACTTAAATACCACAGCCTTAGACAAAACCTTCCTTAGACAGAGTTACTAATCATTCACCATTCAAAGACTATACTTTGATTTCCTAATTCTAATCTTATTAGAACTAGAAAACCTAAGTCTAATTATTCAAGTTCTAAACACCTTAATTAAAACTAATAATTAACTTAGGTTACATGCATTTCTATGTTATAGTGCTTGATCATTCATCACATGAATAACTATACTATAACATAATAATTCATCACATGAAATAAAATGCATGAGCACACTTTAATGTAAACAATATAACACTTATATTAATTAAATTAAAACATGCATTTAATTATATTATAACTCTTATAATATAACCTATCATGCAAACTAAATATTATAACACTTATAATATAAATGATGCATGAAATGTTTAACCCAAGGTGGGATTTTAAATCTATATGACATACATTATGCACATAGAATTTAATTAAATCATACATCACATGCATAAAATAATTAAATAACAAAAAATGGACCAGTTTTGGAACTTAGGGGCATTTATTTAATTAAATAACATTAATATAACTTTTATATTAATATTATTTAATAAAATAAATAAAAAACAAATAAATACATTTATATAATTAAAAGACAAAATGAAACACGTTTGGAAACCACCCCCACGAAGCATGCCCCTTGAATTTCTCGTGCGCGCCGGCCAATGCGGCCCCACTACGTCAGAAGCGTTGTAACGCCGCAGCCTCGCCATCACGCCCGCGTGCTCCACGCCTCAGCGTTGCAACGCTGCTCTGCAGCAAGGCCTCCGACTGCATGCGCAGCGTGGAGACGCCGATGAATAGCGTCTCAACGCTGTCGACAGAACAACAAGCTCCTCTTGCTGTTCTTCGTCGATTTTTGCCCATTTTCGCTCCGATTTCTTCACAACAACTCTTGCCACGAACAACTTGGACTTACAGACTCGATTTACATTAAAATTCCTAACAACGGGCCCTTACATTGATCTAATCAACATAAAATGTAAATCTATTCTAATGTCAAAATCGAAAACATCCATAATTGCAAACCAACATTCATCTCATGAATTAAAAGCTATACTCACCTAATTTTAATGTAAAACAGTGCATAAAATCGAACAAACGAGTGGCTCTGATACCAATTAAAGGGAATGAAACTCCCATGCAGTGGAAGACGATCGAATCGTCGTGGTGAAGTTGTGCAACTATTATTCGTCAAAACAATCTAACACTTAGATTATAGGTTAAACATGCATACTAGTGAAAGAAAACAGCAAGTACTTACTTGTTGAAGACAATCTTCGATGTTTCCATTCCGTTCATGATCACGAACTCTTCGTGTACTCCTCGATCTATACAATCTCGAACTCGTCTCACGAACAAGAACAAACACAACCAATTGGCTACTCGGTTATTCTTTTTTTGGAAGAAGGAAGATGGTGGGATCTTCTTTGTTTTGGTGAAGGAAGGAGAAGAATTTGAGAGAGAATTGAGAGAGAGAGATCTCTTCTTCTTGGTGAGATTTTCAAAAATGAGAGAATGTTTCATCAACCCTTCTTGCAAAGGGGTTTAAATAATGGGGATGGGTGGAGTTGAAATCTTCACCTATTTACCATTTTACCACAACTATAGGTTGTGCAAATCATATTTGCATAACCATATATTATAAGATATCTCATATCTCATTTTACAAATCACATTTGCAATGTTGTGGATTTATTAAATTGAATCACATCCAATTTAATATCTCTCAACCTAAGTTCTCCAAATTATCCCTAATTCAACAATTAGGCTAACTTATAGTTTATTATGAATCTCATTCACATTAAACTATATATTGTATCATTCATATCTCATATAAATGACATAAATGCCCTTTAGTGAAATTGAACACTTCAATTCACACCAAAACAGTAACCCTTCTTTTAACCTAGTTTGAGCCAACCGAGGGACCTAATGGACCTACAGTGACGAGCTCCAATGATCCGAGATTAACTTATCAAACTCTTTGACCCAGTTAATCAATATTCATTAGCTACGGTAACACTCCACTAAAGTCCGTATCTGCACTCCCGTTAGTGCAAGATATTACGTGTCCACTAATATAACATATGCCCATGAGTCGACCCTTCACAGGTTGTTCGTAAACACTTCTGGGTCAAATTATCGTTTTACCCCTTTGTCTACTTCTTGCTCCTTAAGTCCCCACTGCTCCTCTAATGAACAACAACGTTGCAATGGTCCAACCATATACAATAACCCTCTCGTGCCAGTGAGAGGGTGGGCGCCCGTTGTCCAAGCCCTGGAGACAACACTTAAGGGAACAACCCCTCTAGTTTTCCTAAAGGCGGGAATGAGTGAATTCCATCTTGCGTAGTTAAGTTCCCAACTCCCTACTTGGTTCTGTCCCTGAGAAGATAGGCATATTGGGCGAGTAACTGTGACCAGCCTCACCCGTACTAGTAAAAGGACAGACCCTCGCAGACAGGAGTCCGTAACACGCTCAGTAATAGTCATCTACGAAGTTATTAGTCCTTACTGTCAACGGTGTTACATCAGTAGGTCTAATAATTCACGGTCCGGTATTGTACAATCTTATTGTACGGGATGCCACCACTCGCATGTCAACCACATGAACGAGTCAGATCACCTCGTTTGTATCTTAATACAAAGCGGGTTGCATCCACAGTGTATCCAGGATTAGGTCTCCAACCCTATCCATATACTGTAGACGGTTCGGGTCATTTACTCGAACGTGATCCTCCTTGTGTGTCCACTACACACCGTTCAAGTTCTAGTTCTCTCATATATTCAATGACCCTGGAGCTTTGTTTGTTGGTCAAAGTTTGTATAAAATGTGAGACACAAAACGATGAAATGAATAACACTTTATTAATTTCAAATAGTAATTTACAAACAGTACGAGATTAGGACAAACATCCCAACATTTTGCTCTATTACCTTTTTCAGAAAAAAGGTCTTTTAGTCATTTTTCTTCGAGACAGGACTCACATGGTTGTAAAGAGTTATCCTCTAACTGACTTAGGAGACCACACTTGACCAATTTCCCAATCCTATTGAGATTAATGTGGCCTAGTCTTAAGTGCCAAAGATAGGTACTAGGAGAATGCTTTTGCCTTTTATTTTGGGTATCAACTGTTTTAAACATCTCAGTGTTCAAAATAGCTTTTACATCTATTGGTCTTAACACATATAAGTTGTTTTCCAGTTTAGTCAAACATATTCGTTCACCTCTTTTGCAAATGAACGTTTCATTATGAACAAAAGAAACTTTATACATATGTTCAAGCAAACAAGAGATAGATACAAGATTTATTTTGATTCCAGGAACCAAAAGTACAATTTCTAATAAAATGAATCTATCTCTAAACAACAACTTGACTGCTCCCACTACTTTGGCGAGACAACCTCTCCAGTTCCAACCCTGAGAGATATCTCCCAATCAGCAAGCTGCTGCCAAGAACTAGTTTCCTGAAAAGAAGAACAAACATGGTTAGTGGCTCCTGAATCTAGTATCTAGGCGAAATCATCATGTTCCACTAAACATGTTTCGACACGAGTAAATCATATTTACCTTGTCTTTCTTTCTCATCTTTCTTTTCTGTAAGGTACTTCGGGTAGTTCCTCTTCCAGTGCCCGTCTACACCACAGTGGAAACATTTTCCTATGGCTTTGGCCTTGCGTGTGGGAGCTTGTTCCTTCCCTTTGTCATTCTTCTTCTTCTTCTAAATACCCTTATTCTTAGAAAAATAAGGACCAGACTTGGTCCCTGAGGACGATCCTTTTAGGAACTTTTTCGAAGTGACAACATTTACCTCCTTCTCTTTTCCCTTTGATTTCATGAGGGACACAAAAGTCTGTAGCTCGTTGAGAAGAGTAGTCAGGTTATACGCTATTTTATTCGTCACCGCATTGGTGCGGAATTGCAGGAACCTCTTCGGAAGAGATTCCATAATAAAGGTTACCTAACTTTTCTCATCTATGACAACCCCATTTACTTCAGCCACGTTGAATTAAACCATCATGTCAAGGACATGTTCCCTAACAGAGATTTCCTCCTTCATACAGGAGTTGTAAACGTATTTGAGAGCATCATAATGGACCGATGAGGACGGTTGTCCGAACATCGCCTGTAACGATCCCATGATCTCCTTCGCGGTGACCATGCTCTCATGCTTCTTAGACAACACATCAGATATGTTGGCTAAGATGTAGACTTGGGCCTTTTCATTAGCCCTAATCCATCTGTCATATGCATCCCGAACAATTCGGTTTGATGTCGAGCTGGGAGGGGGAGGACATTCCTCCGTTAAGACGAACCTCAGATCATTAAGAACAAGAATCGTATTCAAGTTTGATTTCCAGGTTCCATAATTGTCGCCACTAAGTTTATTGAAGGCGAGTAACTAGATAAAAGAGTTCGACATGCTGAAAAAGAATGAATTCTATTAGTGAATAGCTTGTAACCTATCCAATTAAGAATTTAGCAAAAGTAATAATGTACCTATAAACTCATTATTGTTTTTGTAACGATACTTCAGTAAGTCAGAGCAATTGCTACCGAGGGACAGTCAATAAATCATTCACTGAACCAAGACATTCTTGACTAAATGCTAATACCAGAATAACTCTTATTCCTATAGCATTCTAGTTACCGCTACTTTGGTCAAGAATTTACTAACACTTAGCAATTCTTGTAAGTGTGATCCGCCATTTTCAGACTTCAGAGGTCGACCCCAACAATACTACCAAATTGGAGAGACAAAGTTGGAAATGGACCTAAGAGACCTTATCCATTTCTGGAGTTTGAGTTGTTCCAAATCCCATGTTACATCCCTCCGAATGGATGGTGCTACTTCGGGCAACCTGCAGGCGCAACATGGAAATCTCACAGTCCAACCTAATGGAGGAGATCGTAGGATGTGTTGACACACTTCCTTCCCCCACTTACTATAAATACTTTCTCCATTCACATTGCTCTTGATTTATGCAAACACCATCCAAATGGGGATGCCCTATTGGCATCATGAGGCCGAGCATAAATCTCACGATGTGAACTTCGCGAAGAGCATATGAGGAAATTGATATATCATATATACCTTTTCACTACCACTAAGTATTTTAAACAATTTGGGTATACTTTTACTTGGGCATATTCCGGCTAAAACAATATGACCTAAGTCTACCAATATAACAATTATACTGGAATTACCTAAGTCTATTAACCATTTAATAAACCTAGGTCTATGAGTTCAATTTATTAACTTTTAATAAACGCCACTCACGAAAGATAATTTATAAACCTATGGATTAAATTCACTCCCTGGTCAGTTCCCAGGTAGGGGTGTTCCGCTTCCACAAAGTTAAGTACCCCAACCTAGCGTAACCTTCCTTAGTCGAGTCCCTCTTTAATCAAAGTTTATAAATTATTGGTTTCCTAATTCTAATCTTATTAGAACTAGATAACCTTAGGTCTAACTAATTTTAGTTCTAAAACCATTTTAAAACTAATTAATTAACCTTAGGTTACATGCATTTCTATGTTATAAATTGCTTGATCATTCATCACATGAATAAACATACATTTATAAAAAATCCATCACATGAAAAATACATACAATTATATGTTTAATTTTTAATTAATATAACCCTTATATTAATTATAATTAAAACATATAATATTTGTTTCATAAATTAATATAAATCTTATACTAATTCTTATGAAACCCATTAAACATGCATACAATATATTATAACACTTATAAAATACTTTCAATGCATGGAGCATGCTTCCTATGGTGAGATTTTAAAATCTATATGGTATACTTTATGCACATACAATCAGGGATTTTAATTAAATCATACATTCACAATGCATAATTAATTAAACACACTAAAGTGGACAGGTTTTGGCATCTAATGCAAGCAAATAACTAAATTAATACAATAATAATCTAGAATTAACATCGAACCACTTCGAACTCTTCGAATTTGAGTCGAACCAGCTTGCAAATGTGTGAACCGGACCTTCAAAAGGTTGAACCGGGCTGTAAAAGAGTGAATCGAGCCTCCAAATGGTGAAACGAACCTCCAAAATGGAAAAACCGACCTCGAAATAGTTAGAACCGGTCTAAAATCACCCGAATCGGACCAAAATCGAGCTGAACCGGTCTAAAAAAGATTGAACCGATGAAAGTAAAAGTCAACATCATCTTCCTTTTGAAAAACTCAAATTCACGGGCCTGAAGAAAAAAGTTCACTGTAGCAGAAATTTAAAAAAAAAACAGACAGCAACTTGCTCTATTTTTTTTTGAGTGACCTCTTCAGCTTCAAACGTTAAATTGATGGCCTTCCCGAACTCCGTTCGACTTGAAACTTTTACAGACTCTTCTACACACATTAATGCTCAAACACACTTGAGCAATTTGAAAATAAAGCACAAATATAATTGATGCTCAATTTAAATGCCAAAACTAGATTATCACTTTAGACACCTAGAAAAAATAGATTTCAAAAAACACCCACCACAGAACAAAATAGATCAAATTGAGTGGTCAAAATTACTCTGATACCAATTAAAAGAATCTAGATTAAGAAAGCGGAAGCAAATTTGGATCTTGAACACTCTAAGTTGATCAATTTTGTAAAATAAAATGCATGCTCAAAGCTGGAAAAACTGGGAGTTAAGAAACACACCTTTGAAGATCAAATTCTCTTCACCCGGTGGATGATTTTCAACACGAACACTTTGTGGACAATCGATAGAGTCTTCCCTACTATCCTCAGGCCTTAGAACGGATTGCGGGATCTTAGGTTGAGAGAATTTGGAAGAAAAAGCCACAAAGGTCACTAACTCGGGAATTCTTTTAATTTCTGCAAAATTCTATCAAAATACCTCAAATCACCATTATATAAAGCTTCATTAAGCTTCATTAGAGTGACATCTCATCAGTGATTAGGAAAATTGAAGAAGGAGGTGGCCAATTTTGGCCAATTTTGAGCTGAATCATCATGGGCAAGTTGGCAACTTGGATTTCATGAAAAATCCATGAAAATCAACTATTTTTCATTTAATTTTAATTCAAAAATCAATATTAAATTTATTTTTAATTAAAATTAATTTAATTAATTAAATAATAAAATAATTAATTTAATTAATTTAATTTAATATCAAATATTAAATTAAATAAATTGCCCAATCCCGATCGATTTTCTGAACATGAATCTTTATTCATGCTATAAACCGATCCAATATTTAAATTATATTTAAATATATACACATCCTTTTAATCATAGTTTAATTCAAAATTAAGCTATGATTCGTTAAATATATCACATATAATTAACGTTTTCTCCCAAACTCGAATTTGAACAATTCAAATTCTTTTCTCTCAAAATGTTACAAGGCTTAGTCCGAGCTAGTAAGGAGGATCTAATGGACCTACAGATCATGAGCTCCAACATTACGAGAATAACCGACTAAACTCTTTAGCCTAGCTAATCAACATTCGTTAACCACCGGGGCACTCCACTAAAGCCTAGTGGTTGCACTCTCCTCACTGTAGATATATTTCTGTCCACTCGATATAACCATGATTAGTAAGTCGATCTTTCACAGGTCATTCGTAATTACAGCTCGGTCAAAATTATCGTTTTACCCCTGTAATTACCTCTTGTTCCTTAAATCCTACTGATCCTCTAATGAACAATTGGTTTGTGGTCCAACCAGCAAACCAAATCCTTCTCGGACCAATGAGAGGGGTGGGCCCTTTGTTCAAGACCCGGAGTCAGCACTTATGGGAACAACCTCTCTACTAATTCCTAAAGCGGGTAGGAGTGAATTCCATCTTACAGAACTATGTTCCCAGCTATCTACCCAAACTTATCCCTGAAATGGGAGGCTTATTGAGTCGGCAGTCTCATGCCCCTCTCATCCATGCAAATCTAAAGATAAGTCGAATAAACAGGAGTTCATAGAACGCTATCGTATGAATATAGTCAGTTAAGACAGTAAACGGAGTTATAAAGTCTAAATGACTATTTCGTGATCCAGTCTTATGCAAACTCATTGCATAGGACGCCCCTACTCGCATGCCTCCACATGAACGATTTAGGATCACATCGTTTGTACTCTACAAAGTGGGTCGCGTCCATAGTGTTCCTAGGATAAGGTACAACCCTATCCTTATACAATAGACCGTTCTGCCTATAACTTGAACTTGATCCACTTTTATGTCACACATAAAGTTCAAGTATTCATCCTATAGCCAAGGGTTCTTTAATGGATTAGGGTTACACAATACACAATTCACTTTATTCAATAACATCTTTATTGAATAAATCTCAATAACAACTTTATTACAAAATAGAATATACATTCAGTTTACAAAACCACGAGTTTTAGGACATAAAACCCAACAGGGTGTTCCGTTTCCGTCAGCTTAAATACCCCAGTCTAGATAGAACCTTCCTTAGACAGAGTTCCTCTTTTAATCATTGTTTATAAATTACTTGATTCTTAATTCTAATCTAATTAGAACTAGATAACCTAAGGTCTATTAAATCCAAGTTCTAAACATTTTAAAACTAATAATTAACCTTAGGTGACATGCATACTATATCATAGTGCTTGATCATTCATCTCATGAATAATAAAATATACATAGCATAATCATCTCATGAATTATAATGCATGTCAATGTTGTCCATAAATTAATATAACACCTTATATTAATTATACATGCAAACTATATAATATAACACTTTATATTATAAATGATGCATGGAAATGCTTAACCTAAGGTGGGATATCTAAAATAAAAGCATACATTATGCATGGTAATAATTATACAACAATTGCATAATTTAAATAGCAAAATTAGACCAATTTTGGCACCCTAAAATTAATTTTAATTAATATAATCTAATTATATTAATTAAAATTAAATAAAATAAATATAATTAAATATAAAAAATTTTATATTTAATATATATATAACAAACGTTTTTTCGCCCGTTTGGAACTGCTGAAACGCCTTTGGCGTTGCAACGCTGATGGCAGTGTTGCAACACTGCCTCTGATGCGCGCCATCATCCACAAGCGTGGCGTTGCAACGCTGGACATAGACAACAAGCTATCCTCCATCGTTTTTCCTTGTTTTCGCTTCATTCTTCTCAACAACCACTTTGCCTCGATCCACACGGACTTACAGACTCGATTTACAATTAAAATTGTCCAAAACATCGAGCCCTTACATTGAACGATTCAATGAAAAATTATAAATCTAAGTGCCAAAATTGAAAACATCTAATTTGCAAACCGTTCATTCATCACATGAAAATAGTAAATCCCACCTTTGATCTTGATAAATCAAGAACAAAATTAAGAACATAATTGGGCTCTAATACCAATTGAAGGGATCGAATTCCGCAGCGGAAGCGATTGTGAATCGCATGTTCATAATTTTGTTTCACGGATTTCAATCAAGAACAAAAACATCTAAGATTAAGCGTACTATATGACAAGGACAGCCAGATGATTACCTTTGAAGAACTCTTTCTCCACGTGTTCCTTCTCCCACGATCACGATCTCAGCAACTCGAATCCGAACGTATGAAGATACCACCACTAGATCTTCTTTGTTGTTCTCTAGGTGAGGGAGGAAGGTGAGTTCCTTTAGGATGAGATTTAGGGGTTGTAAGAGAGGTTGTGTATGGAACTCTCCCAACAACACAACTATGTGATACTCTAGGGTTTCCAAAAAGGATCGTCTCAAAGTTGCATCTCATGCAACTATTTATAGGGAAATAGGATGGAAATTACCATCCTATCCCTCCTTCATTCTCTCATTAGTATATAGTTTATATGTGAATTTAATTCACATTAAAACCATATATTATATCAATTATATCACATATAACTGATATAACACCTCATATATGAAATTCAATACTTCAGTTTCATTCCTAACTTTATACCCTCAATATTACCATGTTGAGCCAATGGAGGGACCTAATGGACCAACAGTTCATGAGCTCCAATAATGTGAGATTAACCGATCAAACTCTTTGATCCAGTTAATTAATATTCATTAACTACAAGTCACTCCACTATAGACTTGTAGTTGCACTCTCCTCACTGTAGATTATATTGTGTTCATTGATATAATCATTACCCATAAGTCGACCGTTCATAGGTTGTTCGTAATCACAGCTGGGTCAAATTACCGTTTTACCCCTGTGATTACCTCTTTGTTTCTTAAGCACTATTGATCCTCTAATGAACAACAAGTCTAAGGTCCTACCATAGACTCATACCCTCTTAAGTCAGTTTAGAGGGCGGGGACCCGTTGTTCAAGACCTGGACTCAGTTCTTAAGGGAACAACCTATCTAATTCCTTAGTGTAGGAATAAGTGAATTCCATCTTGCATAGTTAAGTCCCCAGCTACCTACGAGGTTCTGGCCCTGAGAAGGTAGGCGTATTGAGTCGGCTACAGGCCACTCTCACCCATACTAGTCTAAGGACAAACCCCTATAAGTAGGAGTTCTTAACTTACTGAGGATTCAGGTCGAGTAACTAATGACCATCTATAAATTATCAGTCTTATCCTGTTAACGGTGTTATACTGGTTAGACTAATAATTTGCAGTCTGGTCTTGTATGAACTCTTCATACAAGATGCCCCCACTCGCATGTCAACCACTTGAATGAGTTGGATTACCTCATTTGTACTAATTACAAAGTGGGTCGCATCCATGGTGTTACCAGAATAAGGTTTCCAACCTTATTCTTATACCATAGACCATTTAGGCTATACTCTTGAACACAATCCAAATAGTGTCTACTACACTAATGTTCAAGATACATTATAACCTTGGAGCTTAGTTTATTGGATTTATAGAGCAAGAATATAATTTTATCAAAACAAATAACCCTTTATTCATTTGATCAAAATTACATAAGTTTAGGACACACATCCCAACACCCTTTACATTGAACAATTCAACATAAAATAAGTAAATCTATGGTGCAAAAAACGAAAACATCTAACTCGCAAACCGTTCATTCATCACATGAAAACAGTAAATCTCACCTCTGTCCTTGATAAATCCAGAACAAAATCAAGAACACAATTGGCTCTGATACCAATTGAAGGGATCGAATCCCGCAGCGGAATCGATTGCGAAACGCGTGTTCATGATTTTGCTACATAGATCTAAATGCAAGAACTAAATCTAAGATTACGCATGCTTTATAAAGTATAGGACAACAAGATGTTACCTTTGAAGATTACTTTCTTCACGAATTCCTCCTCCAATGATCGCGATCTCAGCAATAAACCCGAACCTTGCAAAGATCCACCACAAGATCTTCTCCGTTGTTCTCTAGGTGAAGGAGGAAGGTGGGTTCCTTTAGGATGAGGTGAGGAGATCTTTTGGAATTGTGTTTGGAACTCTTTCCAACACAAATGAGAGAATTCTAGGGTTTATGTGAAAAGCCTTAACCAAAGTTGCATCTCATGCACTATTTATAGGGAAATGGGATGAAAATTACCATCCTATCCCTCCTTTATTCTCTCATTAGTATATAGTTAATATGTGAATCTAATTCACATTAAAACCATATATTATATAAATTATATCACATATAATTGATATAACACCTCATATATGAGATTGAACACTTCAATCTTATTCTTAACTTTATACCCTCAATATTACCATGTTGAGCCAACGGAGGGATCTAATGGACCTACAGTTCATGAGCTCCAATGATGTGAGATTAACTGATCAAACTCTTTGTACCAGTTAATCAATATTCATTAACTACAAGTCTCTCCACTATAGACTTGTAGTTGCACTCTCCTCACTGTAGATTATATTGTGTCCATTGATATAATCATTACCAATAAGTCGACCCTTCACAGGTTGTTCATAATCACAGTTGGGTCAAATTACCATTTTACCCCTGTGATTACCTGTTTGTTCCTTAAGCACCTTTGATCCTCTAATGAACAACAAGTCTATGGTCCTACCATAAGCTCATACCTTCTTAAGCCAGTTTAGAGGGCGGGACCCCGTTGTTCAAGACCTGGACTCAGTTTTTAAGGGAAAAACCTATATAATTCCTTAGTGTAGGAATGAGTGAATGTCATCTTGCATAGTTAAGTCCCCAGCTACCTATGGGGTTCTGTCCCTGAGAAGGTAGGCTTATTGAGTCGGCCAAAGGCCACTCTCACCCATACTAGTCTAAGGATAAACCCTATAAGCAGGAGTTCTTAACTTGCTCAAGATTCAGGTCGAGTCACTAATGACAATCTATAAATTATCAGTCTTATCCTGTTAACAGCGTTATACTGGTCAAACTAATAATTTGCAGTCCGGTCTTGTATGAACTCTTCATACAGGATGCCCCCACTCGCATGTCATCCACATGAATGAGTTGGATTACCTCATTTGTACTAACTACAAAGTGGGTCACATCCATAGTGTTACCAGAATGAAGTTTCCAACCTTATTCTTATACCATAGACCATTTAGGTTATTCTCTTGAACACAATCCAAATAGTGTCTACTACATTGATGTTCAAAATATATTATAACCTTGGAGTTTAGTTTATTGGATTTATAAAGTGAGAATATAATTTTATCAAAACAAATAACTCTTTATTTATTTGATCAAAATTACATAAGTTTTAGGGCATATATCACAACAAGATGGTCACCCCGTGGCATATGAAAGTCGAAAACTGAATGATGCCGAGAAGAAGTATGTTGCCTCAGAGAAAGAAATGTTGGCAGTGGTCCACTGCCTGAGGGCCTAGAGACAATCCTCCTTGTGTCCAAGTTCGTGATCAAGACCGACAATAGCTCGATATGCCACTTTTTCAATCAACCGAAGTTGTCTTCTAAGCAGGCTCGTTGGCAAGAATGCCTAGTAGAATTCGACTTCTAGTTTGAGCACAAACAAGGTCGAGCTAACCAAGCAGCTGGTGCCCTCAGCCGGAAAAGCGAACATGCGACCCTGTGCATGTTAGCTCACTTACTGGCCAACTGGCTGAATGGAACGATACGAGATGAGATTAGAACACACTTGCCTGGGGACTTAGTAGCTCAGGCTATCATTCAGCTGACCAAAGAAGGAAAGACCCGTTAGTTTTGGGTGGAAGGAGACTTACTCACGAAGGGTAATTGTTTATACGTTCCTCGTTTAGGGAACTTGAGGAGAATGTTGATGAAAAAATGTCATGACACGTTGCTGGCAGACCACACTGGGTGGTAACGAACATACACCCTTCTTAAACAAGGCTACTATTGGCCAAACCTCCGAGATGATGTTATGCAGCTTACCAAGACTTGTCTTGTCTGCCAACAAGACAAAGTCGAAAGAGCAAAGATTGTGGGGTTTTTGGAGCCCCTCCTAGTCCCGTCAAGGCCTTGGAAAAGTATTTCTCCCGACTTTATCGTCAGCCTTCCAATAGTTAGAGAGTTTGAGGCAGTTTTAGTGATCTTTGACCGATTTTCGAAATACACCACTTTCATTTAGACCCCAAAGTCGTGTTCAGCTGAGATGACAACACATCTGTTTTTCAAGAATGTGGTCAAGTTGTGGGGTGTTCCCACAAGTATCATTAGTGACTGGGATGCAAGATGTTTGGATTGTTGGAGTACAACCAAAGTTCCACATTTGCCAGATAAGGGGCAAATCATGAGTTTATAAGGGGGCACTATCTCCATTGGTATGAGGCATTTTGGTGGGAACCAAAAACAAAAACAAAACCACGAGGGTTAATGCCCAAAGTGGACAATATCATACCATTGTGGAGATTTTTCTGAGTCGGTTGCCCTTAACAAGTGGTATCAGAGTCGGGCCCCTGACTTAGCCATGCCAGTAGAATCTCCAGGTGTAAAACAAAGAAGGCGAGCCATTGACATAGTCATAGTGAATCTGTGGTCGAGCTTCCGGATGTTTTGTGCTCTAGTGGGGAGTTGACAACGCAGTTTACTCTAGTGCGGAATGTCAGTGACTCTAGTGAGGAGTTGTCAGTGTACTTCAGTGAGAAGTCATCAGTAATTTGCTCGAGTGTAATTCGGAGGGATGACTATTTAAGGGGAGGCTCGAAATGGTACTTTGTTTGAGGGGAGGATTGTTGGGATTGTTGGAGTACAACCAAAGTCCCACATTGGCTAGATTAGGGGCAAATCATGGGTTTATAAGTGAGGGCACTATCTCCATTGGCATGAGGCCTTTTGGTGGGAACCAAAAATAAAACCATGAGGGTTAATGCCCAAAGGGAGCAATATCATACCATTGTGGAGATCTGTCTGAGTCGTTGCCCCTAACACAAGATTTACAAGGACGTTCTGGACGAAGTTGTTTAGGCTATTGGGTTCAAAATAGCGAGGAGTCATACGCCAACAAAATTACATGGAAAGTAAACAACAAGCTAGGAGGAAAATATATACATGAAAGCAAGTTAAAAGAGGTTGGAATGGGCATGCGACCATGGGCAACACGCTTTGGACAAGCATGCCCGTTACATCCTCCCCCACTTAAATGGTTGATGTCCCTATCAACCGTCGCTGCTCGAACTCAGCTATCTGGCATGTGACAGCTTTAAGGTCCTCAACTCACTCCCAGCTAATCCCAGCATATGGGAAGTTCTTCCACTTCACAAGGTACTCTTGGGCGTCCAGTCATGGCTTACCTGCTCGCTGAGTCCTCTCGGCCAAGACTTCCTCGACTTCTTTCTCTGTTGCATTTTTCATTGTGGCTGGCGGTCTTGACGCTTCATTTCGATCTTGGTCAACCTTGTTGGGGTAATAGAGTTTCAGGTTGCTCACATGGATGACTGGGTGAATCTTCAACCATGGAGGCAACTGAACCCTATAAGATGTCTTCCCCACCTTCTGAATGACATCCACTGGCCTATCATACTTACGTACGAGGCGTTGGTCTTGCTTGCCTTTAAATCTGCACTATTCGGGTTTCAACTTGATGAGCACTTTGTCTTCTTCTTGGAACTCTAATGGTTTGCGCTTCAGATCCATCCATTTTTTCATTCGTTTCGAAGCCTTCTCTAAGTAAGCACGGGCTATCTCAGAGGTCTACTTCCATTCTTCGGTGAAATTGTATGCTTGGGGACTCTTCCCAGTGTACGGGTGATCCACCACATGTAGCATAAGTGGTTGCCTTCCACACACAATTTCGAAGGGTGTTTTTCCTGTTGAGGAACTTTCCGCAATGTCAAGCATCTTGACCCAATTCTTTTGTCGGGCATCAGTAAAATGTCGCAAGTATTCTTCGAGCATGCTATTGAACCACTCAGTCTGACCATCTGCTTGTGTGTGGTAACTGGAGGGGATGTTCAAGTTTGAACCCAATAACCTAAACAACTTCGTCCATAACGTCCCCGTAAATCTTGTGTTAGGGGCAACGACTCAGACAGATCTGCACAATGGTATGATATTGCCCACTTTGGGCATTAACCCTCGTGATTTTATTTTTGGTTCCCACCAAAAGGCCTCATGCCAATGGAGATAGTGCCCCCACTTATAAACCCATGATTTGCCCCTTATCTAGCCAATGTGGGATTTTGGTTGTACTCCAACAATCCCAACAATCCTCCCTTAAAAAAAAGTACCATTTCGAGCCTCCCCTCAAATAGTCATCCCTCCGATCTACACTCGAGCAAATTACTGACGAATTCTCACTGAAGTACACTGACGACTCCTCACTAGAGTCACTGACACTCCTCACTAGAGTAAATTGCGTTGTCAACTCCCCGCTAGAGCACACAACATCCGGAAGCTCGACCACGGATTCACTATGACTATGTCAATGGCTCACCTTCTTTGTTTTACACCTGGGGATTCTACCGGCATGGCTAAGTTAAGGGCCTGACTCTAATACCACTTGTTAGGGGCAACCGACTTAGACAGATCTCCACAATTGTATGATATTGTCCACTTTGGGCATTAACCCTCATGGTTTTGTTTTTGTTTTTGGTTCCCACCAAAAGGCCTCATACCAATGGAGATAGTGTCCCCCCTTATAAATTCATGATTTGCCCCTTATCTAGCCAATGTGAGACTTTGGTTGTACTCCAACAATCCCAACATCTTGCATCCCAGTCACTAATGAAACTTGTGGGAACACCCCACAACTTGACCACATTCTTGAAAAACAGATGGGTTGTCATCTTAGCTGAACACGACCTTGGGGTCTAAATGAAAGTGGTGTATTTCGAAAATCGGTCAATGATCACTAAAATTGCCTCAAACTCTCTGACTATTGGAAGGTGGGTGATAAAGTCGGGAGAAACACTTTCCCAAGGCCTTGACGGGACTGAAAGGGGCTCCAACAACCCTGCAATCTTCGCTCTTTCGACTTTGTCCTGTTGACAGACAAGACAAGTCTTGGTAAACTGCATAACATCATCTCGAAGGTTTGGCCAATAGTAGTCGTGTTTAAGAAAGGCGTATGTTCGTTACCACCCAGTGTGGCCTGCCCACAACGTGTCATGACATTCTTTCATCAACATTCTCCTCAAGTTCCCTGAACGAGGAACGTATAAACGATTACCCTTCGTGAGTAAGTCTCTTTCCACCCAAAACTGACCGGTATTTCTTTCTTTGGCCAGCTGAATGATAGCCTGAGTTGCTGAGTCCCTAGGCAAGTGTGTTCTAATCTCATCTCGTATCGTTCCATTGAACCTTTTGGCCTTTAAGTGATCTAACATGAACAGGTCGCATGTTCGCTCTTCCGGCTGAGGGCATCAGCTGCTTGGTTAGCTCGACTTGGTTTGTGCTCAAAATTGAAGTCAAATTCTGCTAGGCATTCTTGCCAACGAGCCTGCTTAGAAGACAACTTCGGTTGATTGAAAAAGTGGAATATCGAGCTATTGTCGGTCTTGACCACGAACTTGGACCCAAGGAGGTATTGTCTCCAAGCTCTCAAGTAGTGGACCACTTCCAACATTTCTTTCTCTGAGGCAGCATACATCTTCTCGGCATCATTCAGTTTTCGACTTTCATATGCGATGGGGTGACCATCTTGGAGGAGGACACCACCCAAGGCATAATCAGACGCATCGATTTCAACATCAAAGGGGTTAGTCACGTCGGCAATCTCGAGTACCGACCCCTCCATCATGGCTCTTTTCAAATCCTCAAAGGAGGCTTGACACTCTTGACTCCAGTTCTAGTTGTTGTCTTTCTTCAACAATTCAATCAAAGGTCCTACACGTTTAGAGAATCCTTAAATGAACCGCCGATAGTAATTGGCTAGCAAGAGGAAGGAGCGCAATTATGTCACTGAGGATGGTATCTTCCAATCTCGAATGGCATTGACCTTCCCGTCTTCCATACCAATCCACCCACATTCTATCACATGTCCGAGCAAGTTTATGTGATCTTGTGCAAAAGAGAACTTTTCTTTCTTGATGTAGAGTTGGCTTTTCCTCATCTTCTCGAATACTAACTGTAAATGTACTTGATGCTCTTCCATAGTTGGACTATAGACTACGATATTGTCAGGGTACACCACCACAAATTTATCTAGATATTCGTGGAATACTTGGTTCATCAGAGTGCAAAAGGTGGCAGGGGCATTTGTAAGGTGAGGTTTAAATTGATTTGAGCACCACAAGAAGAGTTAAGAGGTGAGGTTTATTTTTCTTGAACGTTAACTCATTTTCAAACAAATTTCGTGAAGGAAGCTCAAGCAAAATCTAACTTTAAGTTATTAATTTGTGAAGAGGAACTCAGAGGAGAGAATTTGCTGTCAAATCTGAGAAATCTCTGTTGTTTGAGACATTCTGATCTGTAGAGTTTGAATAACAAGCACCGTTAGGTATGGTTGAAAATATTATTTAATTTCCTATAATTTTCATGAAGAAGTCGTGAGTAAAAAATGATTGGAAGTGGCTTTAAAATTTAGGTCAAGTGTGGTGTGGAGCAGAAAAATGATTCTGGAAATTGCAGAAGCTTAATTTTAGAGAAGTAGATTTCGAGGCATTTACAGACACATCATTAGAGAATTTCAATTTCATTTCTTCAGATAAGTTTTAGAGGGTTAAAAAAGAAAGATTTTGGTATAAAGTACATCATTTTTGGCCAAGTAATGAAGATGTTATGAGTATGTGAATTTAGGGTATGAAATTTGTAGAATGCTGGAAAATAGATGGAATGATATTTGTAATCGTAAGTTTTAAATTCGTTAGATTAAAGTTCTAATGCTTGGTTTTGGTTTGTTTGACAGGCCAAGAGGAATTAGGTCAAGTATACGGGTCGAGGATCTAGTTTTAATGCTGTGAGTGATAAAACGAATTTCTAAAACGAGTTCTATGCTTGAATTTATGCTTATGGAAATACAAGACTTCCCTAGAATGAATTAGTTTAAATGCATTATGTTTGTTTTGAACACATACTTATGAGCATACTTGGTTTCCTATGAATGATTTTAAGCACTCGTTGTGCGCTTAGATTTTCCTAATGAAATTTACATGTGAGCATATGTTTATTGATTTATTGAAATTTAGTGGAAATGTTATAATTTCAAGCAAGCATGTACTAGCAAGTATTATTTAAAGTTTTTCAGTTTTCACGAACAAGCTGAGTAAACTTGAGTTGTACGAAAGAAAAGATAAGCAGGCATGTTCAAGTATTTCCATGTGTTTTTATGAGACTTGAATGAGTAAATGACTTAGATATTGAGCCTGAGGTTGTATAGTACCTTGTGCACACAGGTCATTCTTTGTTGTCGACATTGAGTGTACTCCGTGACAATAATGCTGTCGTGAGTGTTGGGCGGGCTCCACTACGACAAAGACGATGTGAGTGTTGGGCGGGCCCCACTACATCGTAGAGTGAACGTTGGTTGTACTGGGTGTTCCCTACATAACATAGATTGTCATATGTTTTTAAATGGTTAATATTCTTGATATGCATTGCGAGATTTTATACTTGTTGGATTTCTGAAAAAGTTATTATGATTACACGTTTATATTTAACGCTTGATTACAGATGCATATGCTCATAGATTATCAGGTGATATGATTTACGAGTTAATAGTTCTACACTTAGTCACTCACTGAGTTTCATAGCTCATTCTTTCAATGTTTTCCAACTTTTCAGGTAGAGATCGAGCTCCCGGTGCCTGAAATCCTGCCATAGTTAGTCGAAAGCTCTTAGAATTTGATATTTTGTACATGAGCGGGGTTGTATAGCAAGTCCGTAGATATTGTAGATATTTTGAAAGGACTCTATAGTTATGTTTGTGTATGCACTAGAGGTTGTAATTGTGTAAATCATGGTTAGGTATGTTTTGGTTGTAGTGCTCCCTACCTGTTTAGTTTTCGAGTGAGGTTTAAGTAGAGTTGCTCCTCACGTATGTATAGTAATTTTCAAAGTTCCGTTGTATTATGTTTAAGGTAGTTCATATACAAGTATAGTATGTTTATCAGGTATAACAGAGTCAACAGGTATCGTTAGAGAGGTAAACGATGACTGTTGGCTTCACACCATCTTCCGATTAGCGGGTAGTTCAGGAGGGGGTGTGACAATTTTCATGTTCATGCCTGTAATAGCTAAAATTTCATATAATATACTATAGGGGGATGCGACTAGTTGTCAATTCTTCCTACCCGGGTTATATGCTTCCAAGTTGTGGATGTCGCTTATAATTGATTGTTAGTGTATAACATTCATACTTTCAAACATTTTCCAAAATGCTTTCCAAAATTTCTCTAACCCCGTTTTCTAAAACATCTTTTTTCAAGAATGGGGGTGGAGGTTGTGAGATAGGGTCGTTGTGCCACCGACGATCCGTTTTCGAGTTGGTTGTCTTACTTAAGGGCGAGAGTAAGTGCCGCACAATCACTTTGCGAGTCCGAAAGAAGTGCAGTTGTGTCACCTAACTCTCTTACTAGGAGTTGGGTTTGAGTCATTACATTGGCAAATTATTTTTTATTTTTTTAAAAGAGCACAACTTTAGTACAACTTGAGTTGTCGCTAAGTGTTGTGCATCCCACTTCAACACTACAAAAAAAAAATTAGTTTTTTTTTTAAATTATGCGCCTATGGGGTGCACTCCATAACATTTAAGAGTGTTCCTTTTACAAATATCGACATAGAAGATATTTTTTTTTAAAAAAAAATATATAATGTATAGAAGACTAAATGTATTATTGATTCCATATATACATATATATTAATTTAAAGAAAATAATTTAGAATTTTATTTTTTATATATTTTGTAACGACCCTAAAAAAAACGAGACGAACCTATATTAGGGAAGTTACTCCGCCACACCGTTCGCGCCGAAATTTCGGCAGCATAACGGCATAGCCAGGAGAAAACCAAAAATTGTCCTGGAACCTATCAAACAGAAAACACTTCCAAGAGTTTCAAGGAATGCCCAACCCCCACCAAGCTTCAATCAGAAAATGGGTTGGGCAACAACCAGAGTTCCAACACAACTTCTCAGCTAGAAAAACAAGCAGCGGAATTCTATCTAAGACAAAGGGAACCAACATCTATGAAACAACGCAGAAAAGAGAACAGGATTGTCGAGCAACTAATTGAAACAAGTAATGACAAAGATAAACTCAAGAAAAGTAAAGTAAGCCTAAAGATAAGAAATAGGAAGTCTTCACAGCCTCGTCAGGTCGTCGTCGTCGCCAACTGCCTCAAGGTTCCTTACCTGCAACCAAAACCATCAAAGTAGACGGGTGAGTATAAAATACTCAGTAAGCAGCCCACTTCGTCCAAGCATAAATAACACAAAAGCATAGGCCTTAGACCTAGCCAAACACGACTCCTAGCCCGCCACAACTTCCACAAACATCCCGACCCTAATCACACTCAACTTCTCGGTCTTGTCCTACCTTTAGCTTCTGAACTAGGTTGGCTGGCCCGACCACGAGACTCATTCCTGGAGTGCACTAGGGGCGAAGGATCAGATTCAACCCCTCGACTCGAGGATCGTTTCGAAGTCGCACAACTGGATGGAGGACGGACCACCACATCACATATCAACATCAAATGCGGTCCTACCGCGCACAATCGACCACGGGCTCGTTCCCGGACCTGCACTAGGGCGAAGGACTGTATCCAACCCCTCTGACTCTGAGGATCGTTCCCCGAGTCGCACTACTGGATGGAGGACGGACCACCACATCCCATATCAACATCATCATCTCGCCAACCTCGAGTCTCAGCCTGCTAAGGGTTACACAGAGACCTGGGCCTACACTAGGACTAGTTGTGCTAGCTATGACCCTAAGGCCACACAATACTTTTCCAGGTTACTTCAAACTAGGCACAAACCCATCAAGCTCCTACTTGAGGGAACAAACATTCATCCCCGGGTTACCACCGACATAGGTACAGAACTATCAAGCTCCTACTTGAGGGAACAAACATGCAGACTCATACTAACACGCTTAGAATCATCGTCACAAGCTTACATCGATACTACTAGATACAATCACATCCAAGCACGAAGGAATAACAAACAAACCAGAAATTCGATCTAACATGCTCGGTATTTCAACACAAATAAACATCAAACATGATTAGGCAAACTTAAATCCAGGCACAACAGCGAACATCATATCCTAACATACTACCACAAGTTTAGAACCGACTACTTCTACGATCTTGATGTTACGCTACCAAATTCCAAATCATTCTATCTCTAATCAGTTAAATGCATGCAATGGTGCCCCTAAGCCCTACACTTAAGGGTAATATAGTCAAAATGACTACTTACCTCGGGTCGGAGTCCCACTAATTCAACCTCCCCTTTCTAACTAGAGGCAACCTTGCCCACAAACACGTGCAAGAGAACTAAATCTCACCTAACCCTTCGAACGTGTGACTATTTTGAGATCGACGGTTCACCAAACCTTTATGAATCCCAAACGTCGATGTCAGTCCAAAACCTAGGGCACCTGTCCAGCTAGAGCTTACTTGTGACTCACAAACTCCGAATACACACCTCGAGATAGAACCCAAGCCTATTACCACCTTTTAACCACATCGGTCTCAGACCCATAATGCTCGTTCTCAGCTTATTACGATCACATGCTTTAAGTCTCACCCTTGACTTGAAGCCTTAAGCCCCTATCTCCATAAAAACTACTTCCTTAGTCTATTCATAATCTATACAACACTAGCACAAACTCAAAACCAACAGTAAGCATCAAAGCACCATTTCAGCACATTAAATCAACTTTCACGAATTACCATAATCAAACAAGCTACTGATAATTTTAGGGGCTTAATCCAATTGACTACTTACATGGATAACAAAGGTTTGAAAATTCGAACTCGAGTTCCATGCACTTCCTTAACATGTTTGAGCCCCTAATTAACAAACAACGACTTAAAAATACGCTCAAAACATCCATAATCGAATTAACATGACCTAAATAACCAAACTAACGCATGGAGGCTTAAAACGGGATCGAGAAACAAAGACAGGCGAGTGTACCTAATCAACGGCGGGTGGCGCATTTAGCTTGACGAGCGAAGAAGCAGCCGGCGGCGGTGGCGGCGGCTTCAATGAGTGGCAGCGAGTGAAACACATATCCGGGATGCCCGTTACCCGATCTATTCAAAACCAAACTCCATCTTATGAGAACCGAACTAAAATCTAATGAACCAAATGAACCAAAACTCAAAGGATTCTTGAAAAACTTACCGGTGGAGTTTGCGGCGATCGGAGGGGCGACGAGGGTGGAAGGAGAGTAAGGAACCGGTGAGAGGATGGGTGTACAGACGCTGACCGGCCGGAAAACTCGAACAAACTGGTGCGCTCGGTTGTTGCGGCTGTGTGTAACGCGAGCCTGTGCAACTCGCAGCCTATGCGTGCCGACGTGAGGTTGGGCTATCGGAGAAGAAGCTTCCGGCAAGGGTAGAAGGAAGAAGAAGAACAGAAGCAGCAGTTGCTCGGTAAAACGAGAAGAGGAAGATGATGGCTTGGGGGGGCTATGCGTGAAATCACGTCTGCGAGAGAGAAGATTTTTCCAAAACCCTTTTCTTTTTTTTTTTTCCTCTTATTTAATTACTTAAAACTTTCCTTTTAAAAAAAAATAAAACCTTTTCTAAAAATTCAATTCCTTTTCAAAAAAAACTTTTCCTTATTTAATTTAAACTTGATTTCTAAGAAAATTACGAAACGAGGCTGGAATTAAATTCTGAAAATTTAGAAAAAAGGAATGAAAAATCACGGACGTTACATATTTGAATTGTAAGCCACGCATCTTCCTTAAAGAATTCTATCCTACAAATATTTACCATCTACGAATATTCTTTAAATTAACTTTTCCTCAAATGAATCAGAATATTTTAAAATTTTAGTATGTTATTTTTATGAAATTGATTCCAATATATAGATATAGATATATATAATTCTTGTCAAACAAAAGACTATACTTAGTGTTTTAAATTCCATTCTCTTTCTTGTATATATATACATAAATAAATCATACTTTTTATTGAATAAATTGATATCGAAATATATCAAACCTCCATATATAGATATAAAACCCAAGATAAAGTAATATCAAAATATATTAAACCTCTTTATAGATGTAAAGTTCTCCCCCAACTTATAAATTTCAAATGGCTTTTTTTAGGGTATCTGATCTTTATTTAACTAACACCCAATTAGTATTGATGTACTCAACCATGCCACAAGTGTCTTAGGCAATCCTTGTATGAATAAGTACCTCTTAAACACATACGGTAACACCTAGTACACACAGAAAGAACCACTCAAGGTAAAGAAGTAAGGACTAACCTTGATGGTCAAGCCTTTGGAAAGGAAAACTCATTCTCAATCCAAAGTCGAAACGCTCCACAAGTTTGAGGACCAATCAAGCTTGAAGATCTGTAGAGCGTGTATGATCAAATGAAGAAAAGGCACAAAAACATGCCCACGGTCTAGAGCGAAGAAACAAGGCTCAATGGCAATTTGATTCATCCATGAAAAATCCAACCCCTCAAAATTTACAATTATGACTTTTAAATAAGCCTTGGAAAGTAAAGCTAACTAAAGGTAAACGACCCTTTTGCTTTGCATATTTTTGAGTGTTTGTGAGTAAAGTGAGAAGCCTCCAACCTTTGAGAGCTAAGCACGAGTGTGCAATTCTTATTTTCCAAGCAATGCCTTAGATGCAAACAAGCTACCTTGCTTGTGGTGAATCAAAAATTGAACTAAGATCAAGCTAGAGAACAAAGAAAGCAAGATGAATAAAGAACAACACAATTAAGCAAGTAATGCAAACCAAAGACAACACATAACAAACAGTAGTAAAACATCAATGTTTCCAAAAGTTAGGTATATTTTGAAGCATCGGTGTGAACAATCCATTCATGAAAATTTAGATTTAAGCTTATGAAGTCTAGATTAAGTATGTAAAGTTTTAAAAAGAGATAAGTTCTAGGTTGGGACGAATTAATGAAAGAAGATAGACTACTCAATAAATCGATGTAACAGTGAAATTCGGGAAAAGATCTAATTTTGAACTAATGGTGTGTGCAAATAGCTCGTGCCATTTTCGAAATAAAAGCATATTCATATATGTAATTGACCTAAGAACACTTAATAGGGCTGCAATTCAATTTGGATCATTATATTTGGACAAATGTCCCTTGGAAGATAGGAAGGTCAAAATAGAGCAAACACTGTTTAGGAAAATAGTGGCTGAATAAATATCAAGATATTTTTCCGCTGCAATTGCATTTGAATAATTAAGGGCCTGTTTGGTAAGTAATCTGAAAACAGAAATTTGAAAATAAGGGATTCAATGAAAACAGAGTTGTATTTCATGTTTTCAGATATATGTTTGGTAGCAGATTTAGAAATAGGATTTCATTCTATACAGTTATTTAAAATGTGTCTTATAACATATTTATAGATCATGAACTTGTTGTAGTTGCAAAACTAATTATTAAATTGAATATAAGTCATTAGTAATTAATTTATAAATATGATTTTATAAATTTTATAGAATTATCATTTTATAATATAATATTATGTAATTCATAATATATTATATTATACCTATTTTAATTTAACAAAACTAAATTGAGTTTATAACATGAAATATTGTATTTATTAAGATTTTTATCTGCATTTTAAAATTTTAAATTCAGAATCTGGATACAATAAAAACATAAAAATGTTGAAACTTTCTACTATTTGGATCCCAAAATCCGAAAATAATTTTCGAAAACACATCTGTCAAATACATATTCACTGAATTCAGTAAATTCGAAAACATAAAATAGAATCTGAATTGCACATCAAACATGCCCTAAGTTTCGGTGTGAAACTTTTTCAAATTCAAACAACAATGCTTAGGATAGGTAGTAGTACACTATTTTGGAATAGCTGTGTTTGGTGTACTTTCTCATTGAATTTTTGTCTGAAAATTGGTGTAAAAGTCAGTAAAGTACCATATATTAAGGAAATATCAGCCTCACACAAGGAAAAGTTCAACAAGTGATAAATAGGATGATTGAAACTCTCGACAGATATTGTAGCTACTATGCCTCATTTTTTACTGCAGACCACTTCATTTCTTTTCGTTTTTTGCTTTACCAAATGAATTTTCAATTATTTGAATATTTTCATATCAAATGTAGACTTATAAATCTCTACAGTTGATACTTATTTGATGGTATTTCAGTTTCAGATCATTACGTTTCAACCAAAACAAATTGATACAGTGCAATCATTTTCTCGCTGCAGTAACAATGGTCTAGGAATCAGGTCTGATTCTTCACCACTTTTGCTTGACCAAATGAATACTAAAAATTTCTAAACTTTCCAGATCAAAAGTATACTTGAAGAGCTTCATTTTAGACACAAGTTTCAGGTCATTTGAATTTCAGAGCAGAAAGTTACAAGTAATAGAAGTTGAAGTAGAAAATTTTATAATTCTACACATTTGTTTTTTATTCTTCCTTTCTTTCTTTCTTACCGTCTTCTCTTCTCTTATTTTTTTTTTCTTTTTGGTTTTCTTTCTTCTTCTTTTTTATTTAGAAACAACAAACTTGAGAAAAAAATTAGAGGTAAGAAAACAAGTAACATAGAAGCTTCAACAATGACTTTAATTTAACAAACAATGGTGGGAGCTTGAAAGAAAAAGTATGGAAAGCAAGTAAAGATAAATGGATAGATGAGGATATGTCCAATCTTGAGTCTAAACTTTGATACCAAATGATGTACTCAGTCCTACCACAAGTGGCTTAGGCAACTGTGGTGTAAAAAAGCACCTCCTAAACACACACGATAACACCCTAGTACACACACAAAGAATCACTCAAGGGAAAGAAGAAAGGACTAGCCTTGATAGTCAAGCCTTTAGAAGAAAAACCCGTTCTCAATCCAAAGTCGAAACCCTCCACAACTCTAAGCACCAATCAAGCTTGAAGGTTTCTCTAACGCCATGAATTTCAGGTACCACTAAGGTTATGCTATGAATTATGATTTATTATTATTTTCATGATATGTGCCTTTACTGTTTATGAATGACGGATGGAACTTCATGCATGTATGTATGTTATTAATTTATTTTGGAAGGTTGTGACAATTGGTTTCCTGAGGATTTATGCATGGCCAAACATGCATTAGAGACTCTTTGTGTCAGTTTATAGGGGTCTGTGAGGGACTCAAATTATAGGGGTTTGTGAGGACTCAACATAAAAGGACCTAGGTTGACCAATTGACCACTTAAAGTCGAAGTGAAAGTCATGTATTTGATTTTTGAAAAAGAAGTTTTATGTCCCACATATGAAAGTTTTAAGTCATGATTGCATGTGTATGCATATCCCAAACCTCGGTAGTAAAATCACTTACCGGGTATTATTTTGTAATACTCACTCTTTCTTTTTTTTAAAGAAAGTTTTCAGGTAAAGACAAAAACATATAAGGCGAGTGACAGGAATACGTTATAAAGGCCATGGAAATATTGAAGCCATGTTTTTTCGCACTTTTTGAATTTAGTAGACTTTTAATGATTCTTTCGTTCAAGTAATATAATGATTTTAAAATTGAGGCCAAACTTGATTTATATTTATTTAGATATTTTATTGTTTGGGATTCCGATATGGTAATTTAAATCTTGATTTCAATGTATTGTACTTTAATTTAAATATTTTAGGACCTAAAATGCATGCATGACTAATAATGACACTAGAAAGTGAGCCCTAGAAATAGGGTCATTACAGTTTCTAGGGCGTGTAAGATCTAATGCAAGAAAATGCACAAAAACATGCTCACGGTCTAGAGCAAAGAAACAAGGCTCAATGGCTCTCTGATTTATTCATGAAAAATTCAACCCCTCAAAATGTACTAGTATGGCTTTTAAATAAGCCTTGGAAAGTAAAGCTAACTAAAGGTAAAAGGCAATTCTAAACTAACCTAACTAGAATAGTGTCTAAAACAAACTAAGTTAAGTTACAACTAAATACGACTCTAACTATTGTGTATGATCTTTACGGGCCTTGGATATACAAATATGCTTTACAAAATCCAAAAGAATGGTGCAATAAGAATTACATGAAACATGACTTTAAAAATTAAACCTTAAATAGTGTTGAAATTAATGCTTTCGAGTTCGGTGTTTTCATGATGCTTTGAAACTTGTTTCTCCACTCAGTCTCCTTCCTCATAAATCTTGATACTTTAAATATTGAAGTGGAGATCTCCTTCTTTATCGGTTAACCCTTGTGGATGATGTGGCTTGCTTAAAGCATATCAAAAGTTATGGTTGTTTGGTTCAACTAGCATATATTTAGTGGCAATTGATTCACACTAAGTATTGGATCGAATACCATCTTAAAGTTAACTAATGGTCGATTGATGTACCTGAAATTGGCACGACAACCTTATGATCAGTATGATCATCAAGTGTTTTGAGTTTATTCCTTTTTATTTGGATGTCATGTTTGGCCAACTTTAAGTAGGCTCCCCAAACCGATTGTTTTCGAAATGTTTAGACAACCTATGCCCAAAATTTGGAGTATCAACACAACAATTGATTTTGAACGTGTAAGGAGAAACCTTTTCATTTTCTTTTTCAACGGCATAAGGGAACAACGACTATGGAAAATTAATAATGGTTCTTTGACAAGGCCATTCTCCTTTTAGATGAACCAAGAAGAGCTTGTCGATTTTCAAATCATGAATTCAGATTTGCTTCTTTCTGGATTCATATCCATACCCTCACTCCTGCTGGTCAAATAAAAGCAATGACTATAGAAATCGGGAAAATTAATAGTGGTTCTTTGACAAGGTCATTCTCCTTTTAAATGAACAAGATCACTGTTAGGGAAACTCTCTAAGAGTTCGAGAGATTGAAAAAGTGATTTTAGATAAATTAATAAATAATTAGTTTTACCAAAAGCAAAACTAAGATTCTTCTATAATTTCTTTTGACCCTTATAAAAGCAATTCCAAATGCACTTTTAGTCTTACTCATGGGTAGGTTGGGCTATTGATTTCCACCTAGTTCAACCAGCCGTATAGGCTTGATTTTACAAGTTTTTCCTACTGAATTATTTTTAATAAATTTTTGAAAAGGAAATAAAAATTGATATTTTCCATACCGAACTCTCCACAATTAGGGATGTCCATAGAGGGGGTGGGGACGGAGACTGCTTATTTGAATTTTATCTTCCTCGTCCTTGTTCCCACCCCAATTTGAATTCCCACCCCGCAAAATGTTTCGTTAAATTTTGTGGGGATCGGGGTTGGGTTTCTCCACAGAGAATTCGCAAGGATAGGGTTGCCCACAGTAGAATTATTCTCCATTTATTTTTTTTAAGAATTAGACAATTCTTTTGATAAATTTTCAAACGGTTAACTTCTATGAAAAATATTCATTAATTTTTAATTACATTGTTAATTATTTACCAAAAATCTTCAGTTAAATAGTTAATTTTCTATTAAAAAAATCTATTTAAAGATACAATTTTTGAGCCTCCTAATAGAAACAAAACAATATTACATATCAAATTATCTAATTAACATATAATTCAAATGTTTAAATATATAACTCAAACATGTCTAATTATCTTAATCATCAATGACATACATATACTTATACATACATATGCATATACATACATATATATATACATACATACATATACATATGTGTATGTATATATATATAATTAAATGTGGCGAGAAATGAGGAACGTTCACCGTCTCTATGTTTAGCTCGTGGAGAATTTTTTTTCTGCCACTCCCTCTCACACTTGCCCTCTAAACGGACTTTTTTCGCTCCGATAAAGCAGGTTCTGCGAAGCTCCGTCTCCATGTGTAGAAAATGGACATCTTCATCTACAATCTTTTCCAAAATACAAACTCCTCCCGCAATCTTTTCAAAAATAGAAATCCTCTCACATGATTTCTGCCAATGAGTTGTTTTTCGATGTCGAGTTGTGGCTTTATTCTTGTGTGATATATGGTTGTAGATTTTCAACTTGGTTGGAGGATGGGAACAAAATTGAGTTGTGACACCATGACAACTAACAACATAGAAAAATGGGACTTTGAAAAATGGTGGTTGGTCCATCAAAGTGGTTCTTACCTTTTGGTTAAAATGATGGAGCCCAACAAACATCTTAAGGAAAGATGAAGCCTTGTAGTTGGGTTTGTTGCTCAAATTTTATTAAGTAATAGAATGATATTTCATCCACACATATAGTTATATTTTCGTTACTGTATAAATATATTCAGGTTTAAATCTGATTTTGGTATCTACCTTCGAGCAACGACAGTCTCTAGTTTACATGTATATAGGTCGAAACCCTAAAACTCAGAGTTGACGTACTAGGTATATATATATGTTTATACCAGATGTATATACTAGGTATATATCTATGAGTTCATCTATGGTGCAACCTATTTTTCAACTACAAAAAGTTCTTTTATAAAAAATAAAAAATTAAAAATTTTTGTAGCTCTTGAATAAACTGCATATTAGATAGGTGCAATTTAGGCTGCACCCAAATATTTTTCTATATGTATTCATATTAGTCATTAGAGAAGATTGCATTGCTACCAAAGATGAGGGAATGTTGCGTGGATCTGCTTGTGTTCGAACGCTGCTAGTGAAGGAGAAGAGTGTCAGAGTTGCTTAACAGAGACCTTTGAATGACGTCTAACCACTCACCGACAACTCCAGCAGCATCAATAGGGTTTTAAGAAAATAGTATGGTGCGACAAGATCACTAATGTTCTTTAAGGTTGTATACTTGTGTTTATATCATGTATATATTTCATAAATGAAGGGGTATGTTTTGTAATATGAGGTATATATTTTGTATACAACTTTTTTAAAATACATATATCTATATTTATAGTATATATTTGCAAGTAACAAAATATATCAATGTATAGGACCAAATTTTAGGTGGAATACATATCTCAATAAAGATAAAATAATATTGTAGAAAATACACTTTTAATTTTCAAGATTTGAGTTAGGTTGCATTTGAGTTTATGAGGTTTTAAACCCACCAAATATACACCTGAGTTTTATATTTATTTATACTCCGGTTCCTTCTATCTAATTTTTTTTATTAATTATTAACAGGTGCTGCCACACTTATTTTTTATTAAAAAAAATATTTTTGTCATTATTTTGTTATTATTTACTATTTTTAATTTTTTAAAAATATTATTTCTTTTTTTTTCTTTTTTTTTCTTCCTCTCTCTCCCTTCTCTCTCCTCCCTCTTCTTCAACCACTTCTTCAATCTTCTTCTTCTCCAACCACAGACCACTGTCGCCGTTGCTCAATGACCAACACCCAGCTTGTGTGCCAGGTAGATCTGTGAAAAGTTTCAAATTTCAAAACGTGAAAAACTTCAAGTTCAGAAATTTGAAATTGAAACTTCATTTGAATGTGATTTCTAGAGAACATCATTCAAATGAAATTTCTGTCAAAATTGAATAAGTTTATTAAGTAAAAATTACTTATTCCATAGATTTGTTTCCTATTCACATGATTATTGTAGTCTTATGGGAAATGTTAAATTTAGTTGTATTGAAGCCTATAAAAGGATTTGTTTTAATGGAATTCAACATCAATTCATTCTTGAGTCTCTTTCATTTGTTCTCTTTCTTTTCCCAATTTAACAAGTGGTATTAGATTAGAGCTATTAAACCAAGTCTTAGTCATTTATCTTCCACGATAGCTAGCAGGAAAAAAACAATGGCCTCAAACAACTATGTGCAACTAACAATTTCTTGCTTGATGGTCATTATGATCATTGGAGTATGTTGATGAAAATTTTTTTGAGGTCCAAAGAATACTTTGCAGCAAGATTGAATGAATAATCGGTTGGAGTTGTCTTGTCATAAGCTAAATAAAAGAAGTAAGATGAACAAAAAATGAAGGGTCTCAAGGCAAAAAGTTACTTATTCCAAGTCATTGATTGTGTCATCTTGGAGATCACTTTGCAAAAAGATACATGCAAGAGAATTTGGAACTTCATGAAGAAAATGTATCAAGACACAATGAGGGTGAAAAGATAACAACTCCAAGCTCTTCGCAAAAGAGTTCGAGATTCTTCAAATGAAGCAACGTGAGTATTTGAATGTGTATTTCTCACGGACCTTGGCTATAGTAAACAACATGCGAATCCATGGAGAAAAGATTGAAGATGTAATTGTGGTTGAGAAGATTTTTTTATCACGATTTGTAATTTGGATATGTGGTTTGTTCAACTGAGCAATCAAAAAATATCAATAACTTATCAATTGATGAATTACAAATTAGTTCTTTACTTGTGCATGAGTAGAGAATGACGTCAAATACCAAGTCCAATTGAAGAACAAGCCTTGAAGTCTTCAACTCATGGTTGAAACTCAACGAGAAGAGGTCGTGGTTGAAGTCCTGAAAAATGGCAAGGAAGAGGAAGAGGTGGTGGACATGATCAACACAAGCAACCGTTCAACAACTCGAAATTTGATAAATTCAACATTCAATGCCATCATTGTCATAGGTTTGGTCATTACAAGCCTAAATGTAGGACTAACCTTAACCATGAAAAATGAGAGCAATCCAATTTCATTGGAAAAAACGAGCAAGAAATACTATTGAGATGATGTGCCACCACAATACTAATAACATAATTTTTAGTTTAAGGGAGGGTGTTAAAATTGCTATTAAGTCAAAATTACCAATTCTATAGATTTATTTCCTATTCCCAGGATTTTTCTAGTCTTATGGGTAGGGTCACAACTCTATGGGTGGCCTAAGTGTTGGATTTGGGCCCTTTGACATCGTGCTCATGGCCAATCTGGTGTTATTGCTACAACATTTCTTTAGCAATGCATCGGATATCCTCTTTTTTTAGGCCTTAATTCAATTTTAAATCAGTCTTCAAGTTATGATTAGTGTCAAATTGAGTTGTTTTGATAATTAGGCTCCACAAAATCCGACAATTTTACCTTTTTTTTTTGTTGCTTGCCCTTATAGACTATGAGAGAGGAGGAATAAAAATAAAAGGGTAGAAAATGAGGAACAAACGACAGGTTAAATAGAGGTAGAAAAATGATTTAAGAAATTTCTTTTAAAAGATTTATCATTTTTATATAAATCGTCCACATATTTTAAATTAAAGGGAGCATGAAAATGTTTTTTAGGGATAGGGAATATGCAACCCCATATCCCTAACTCAATCCCTTATAATAATCTTAACTATATAATTAAAGTTTGTATAAAGTACTAGGAGGAAAATGTTTTTTAGAGATAGGAAATGCCCAAAACCAAATCCTCTACATTGTACCTTATGATAACTCTTGAATAATATGTCATCATAATCTAAAAATACCTTATTCTTGTGGCCAAGTTAAGAGAATAACAGAAATTTGTGCTAGGAAAATGAACTTTCAAAGGTTAGCATAAAATACAAGGACCATTTTGTTCATTATTTTCTTTCTTATCTCCTTTGTGTTATTCAATGAGTATCATGTATGTTCTTAACTCAGTAATCAGCTAAATTTTCTATAGGTGAGGCTCAATGATGAACTAGACTTCATATTTTTGTGTTTTATATTTAAGGCAATTTCTATATCTCTGAATTTCTAGATTCTTGTTTTGGTGTGTTTATTCTTTAGCTTTCTTCTGTTCTTCATTCTAGTACAAACATATATGATCGTGAATGTATTTCAAATCTTGAAACAGTAGTCCGATAGTGTGGTCAAATTGCGTATAACCAACTTTAGTTTAAAATTCATTTGATAGGAAATTATGTTAGTATAGAGAAGCAAATAGTGGCGGATCCAGAATTTGTATCGAGTGGGGCTTGAATATGACATTGAAAAAAATATTTAACATTGTAATAACCAGAACTTGAAACTTGAAAGGGGGCTGATGATGTATTTACCACTGTGTCAAAGACTTTTTTGTTACTAAAACTGACTTTTCTATACATATTATTAAAGGTAAGAAATTTGAGGGGAGTTCAGGCTTATGGTGAAGTAAATGCATGTCTTAAGAATCTAGTGGGTTGTACTTGCATTAAGAACTGACTATCTCCCTCTCATTTTCTTTACCATTTGTTTCTTACGTTATTTGTCTATTTTACTGTACTACAAAATCAAACCAATATTTTATCCCTTGTTTCGTGTCTATTATACAAGTACTTGGTTAATTGTTAGCAATATTTGTCCTTGTGAATGCATAAGATCTTCCAATACTTTCATGTATTACTTGTTAAAGTGGTTGGAATTTATACTCTAAAGCTTCGTTTGATAATAATATAATATTTTTTATTATTTCATTTGTATTATAATATTATCCATTATATGAAAATTTAAGATTATTAGTGTAATCTTAAACACTATGTGGTTGGCATATGTGAGGATCATGTTCAAAAAGTAACTTAAAGAGTCATAGTATATGAATAAGATTGAGTGTCTTATCTTGGATGCTATTGATCGTACCACCCACTTTATAATAGTTACAAACGATTTGACCGAAATCGTCATGTGGAGACATGTGAGTGGGGATATCTTATCAATGAGGTTATATAAAGCTGGACCACAAAATATTTAATCTCTCTTTATAAAATCCGTTAATTGAGAAGATTAATATTTCATCACGATGATCATATGCGACTCGATCTTAATACTGAATGAGTTATGAACGCCTGCCTGTGAGGGTTTGTCCTTTGATCTTCATGCAAGAGTGGCTTTTGTAGCCAATTCTATATGCCTACCATTTTGGGACTTGACCAAATAAGGAGCTGAGAACATGATCTCACAAGATTGAATTCACTCATTTTAATATAGAATAAACAGATGAGTAGTTCCCTGAAGTGTTGATTTCGGGACTTGAACAATGGGGCCACACCATCTCACTAGCTCGAGAAGGACTTAATTTATGATTGGATTATGAACACATTGATCATTAGAGGATCGTGGTACTTAAGTGTCAGATGTAATTATAGGGGTAAACTAGACTTTTGACTCAACTCTAATCGCAAACAACTCGTGAATAATTGACTTATTTGTAGTGATTATATCCATGGACACAACTTGACCTACAATGCATAAGAGTCAAACTCTAGGTCTATAGTAGAGTCACAATAGTTAATGAATGAAAATTGATTGATTAAAGTATTTAATCAATTAATCTTTTATCATTGGAGCTTATAATTTTGTAGGTGCATAAGATCCTCAAGCTAGCTCATATGAAAAACTAAGGATCAATTTAATTGAAAGAAAAATTTGAAATGTTCAAATTAATATTTAATATATATAAAAGAGGAAAATATATTTATTATATTTGATACATTATGTCCCTACGGATTTGCGACATGGAGTGGCCGACTTTGCTTCCAAGATAAGGAAAATGGAGTTGCCACCAGCCTTTATTTTAAAGGTGTAACTGGACACCCAACATTTGTTAAAATGGTTTGCGAATGGGTTTTTTTGTATATGGGGAAAGTATTAGCACCCCAAAACACTCGTTTTTACTTTCTTATGTTATTTTAAATAAAAATGGTCTTTGTGGAAAAAAAAAATTTTGTATTTATTTTTAAATCTCTCATATTTTATTGATCACTATTTTTAAATATAATAATGAGCAATATATATGGGTGGCATAAAACCGTTCAAAATTTATTTGAATTTAATTCGATATCCCAAAATAAATTTATTAACCTCAACAATATTAGGGAAACCAACATCTTGATTTCCTAATTTGTTGGGATATATGCCCTAAACTTGTGTAATTTTGATAAAGTAATTTTGATCAATTAAATAAAGTGTTATTTGTTTTGATAGAATTACAGTCTTGCTTTATAAATCCAATAAACTAAGCTCCAAGGTTATAACATTAATCTTGAACATCAGTGTAGTGAACACTATTTGGGTTGAGTTCAAGAATATAACCTAAATGGTCTATGGTATAAGAATAAGGTTGGAAACCTCATTCTGGTAACACCATGGATGCGGCCCACTTTGTAATTAGTACAAATGAGGTAATCCAACTCATTCATGTAGTTTGAAAGCGAGTGGGGGCATCCTGTATGAAGAGTTCATACAAAGATGGATCGAAATTATTAGTCTAACCATTGTAACACAGTTAACGAGGATAAGACTAGTAATTTATAGATGGTCATTATGACTCGGCCTGAATCATGAGCAAGTTAAGAACTCCTGCTTATAGGAGTTTGTCCTTAGACTAGTATGGGTGAGAGTGACTGTGGCAGGCTCAATAAGCCTACCTTCTCGGGACGTGGAACCTCGTAGAGGCCCCGCCTCTATATGAGGTATGAGTCCAAGGTAGGACCTTAGACTTGTTGTTCATTAGAGGATCGGTGGTGCTTAAGGAGCAAAGAGATAATCGAGGAGGGGTAAAGCGGTAATTTTGCCCACGGTGTGATTACGAACAACCTGTGAAGGGTCGACTGATGGGTAATTATCTACAGTGAGGAGAGTGCAACTACAAGTTTATAGTGGAATGACTTGTAGTTAATGAATATTGATTAACTGGATCAAAGAGTTTGATCAGTTAATCTCACATCATTGGAGCTCATGAACTGTAGGTCCATTAGATCCCACCGTTGGCTCAACATGGTAATATTGAGGGTATAAAGTTAGGAGTGAAATTGAAGTGTTCAATTTCATACATGAGGTGTTATATCAATTATATATGATATAATTGATATAATATATAGTTTTAATGTGAATTAGATTCATATATAAACTATATACTAAAGAGAGATTAAAGAAGGGGTAGGATGGTCATTTCCATCCTTTTTCTCTATATATATGGTTGCATGAGATGTAGGTTAAGCAATTTTACAAGCTCTCTTGTTGTGTTGTTGGAAGAGTTCCAACCCTCACCTAGAGAACAACGGAGAAGATCTGGTGGTCGTGTCTTCATACGTTGGTGTTCCTGTTGCTGAGATCGTGATCGTGGGAGTGTGGAGCGCTCGAAGAAAGGTTCTTCAAAGGTAATTATCTTGTTGTCCATTATATTTGTATGCTTAATCTAGTTTTATTTGTTCTTGAATTTATCTAACTAAATCAAGAGCGCGCGATTCGCAATCGCTTCCACTGCGGACTTCGATTCCGTTCATAATCTCCATCATAGGAAATTTTTTTTTTTAGGAAAATGTTTGGTTTTTAATTTGAAAATATATGTGAGGAAAACAAATCTTTTTAACGGAACTCTTCGTTATTTTATTTTTTAAAAAACTAAAGTTTAATGAATCTAATACTTTGGAGAGAAAATCAATGGAATGATTTTAAAAACTCTTAAGTTTCCTTTTAAAAGGAGATTCTTTTATAGAAAAATATTTATGAAAATATTTTTAATGGACTTTTTATGAAAATAATTTTAAAATCTTAAGTTTTAAACACAAAAGAAATTTCTTTGGTGGAAAATACTTTTAATGAAAAGATTTTTTTTAAAAAAATATCTTTTAGAAGAAAAGGAAGAAGGAAGACAAAAGGAAACAAACTTTCAAATTTAGAATAAAACCAAATATTTCCGTTTTGAAACAAAATATTTTGTTAAAATATTATTTTATAAATTTTTGATAAAATGAAATTTTCCTTATTAATAAAAAGATCATGAAAAGAAACATAATTGTAAAAATACAAAAAAAAAAAAAAAAAAATAGTTAACACACAATTTATAAAGAAATCAAATCCTGGCATCCCAAGATATTAATTTTTTTCATCTCAAAATCTAACAATATCGGCATCCCGAAAATTGAAAGTTCAATCGTGGGAGATTTTTTTTTTTTTTTTTTTTTTGGATTGGAATCTAATGGTTATATATACCAGAATTCACAAATCTAAAAATAGCTTTAAGTTCCTAACTAAACTTGCATGCAAAACTAAAAATAAGAAAAAAACACAATGCATTCTTGTAATTGTTATGCCAAAAAAAACTTAGAATTTATATGAGCAATGCATTATATACTAAAATTTTAAAACATGATATTAGCAAACAAATAAAATCTAAGCATGCTCTCATTTTAATGAAAAAAAACTTAGACCAGACGAAAAAAAATCTTATTGGACATACATGCTAAAGAAAATAAATGAATAAAGGAAAATAAATTAAAATTGCATGCTCACCCATCTTTAAAAAAAAAAAGCAAGAAGAAAATTTTCCTTTTTCTTTGGCTTAAAACGGTGTAACAAGTGAGATGAGAGAGAGAGTTTTGGAGGAGGAGAGAAGGTGGGGAATGTGAGAGTATGACTATGTAGTTAGGACTTGAGAGAGGGAAAAAATGGTCTTCTTTTGTTCTCCCAAATGGTGTGTCTCAAATGAGGGAAAAACTCTCTTTATATAGTAAAACCATCAAAATTAGAAAAAAATAATATCAAATAATATAATATCAAATAATACACAAATGGAAACAAATAAATGATTGAATTATGCCTTCCAAAAATTTCAAGATTTGATTTATCCATAAAATTTCTTTCCAAATAAAGAAAATATACTTGACTTAATTAAAACACCAAATTTATAAATATTTGATTTTGGTTAATTTTTTTAATCAACAAATATTGGTCCTAATTAATGTTATCAAAATTTCACATGTTTGATTTGGCTTATTAATTTTACCAAATATATTCATTTTTTTTTATTTCCCTATTTTTTAGAAAAAAATGCAAACAAGAAATAAAGTAAAATATCAGACAAATTTAGGGGTCTACACATTAAATATTAAAATCATTAATGTATGAAGACACATTAAAGAAAATATATTTTATTAAATTTAGATTGGATTCAAATTAGAAAATAAATGTCGTATGAGAATTTGAAAAAACTTGAACATGATTCGAATGGGTTAGATAAATATATTTTAATATACTAGATATTAAAAAATATTATTTAATTATTTTCCCTATCCCACTATAAATATGACCTTAGAATTGAGCCAAATTTTTTGATTTACAATAAAATACATCTTCTAAGTAGAGAATTTGAGAATTCTGACTTTTTCCTCTCCAATCATCACTTGTGAATTTTCTTTCCAGAAGCTCCCACTAGCCTTTGATCGATCCTGTGTTCAAGTTATAGCTAGAAAGAATATCTTGTGGAGGAGATAAAGATTCGCTTGAAATATTTTCATATTTATTTCCAATATAAGTTTTTGCTTAACCTTACCTATTTTAATTTAATTTTAAATAAAGTCAAAGGCGTATAATATAATCCAATACTTCTGCTTAGGAGTGAAATGTTGATCCCTTGTCTATGCATGTTTTAGCCCATAAAATTACGTTACCGCAAAGAATGCACTTCACAATTACATTCACAATACCTTATAAAACACCTTTTCTCCTGTTTTTCCTTCCTCCCTCCCTTGCATCCACTGTCCCTTCTTGTGGTGCCAACTTATTGTAGCTGTCCTTTTATGTGGTAGTTTTTTTTAGTACATCAATAGTTGGGTAGAAGGATTCGAACTCATGACCTCTTAGTCATAAGTCTTACTTGATGTCACTTAGTTATTTATGCTCTTGTTGGCTTTTATGTAGTAATTAAGTCCGTCATATTCACGTACTGCGACTAAACCACCTCGGAATTCCATAAATAAAGGCAAAAGTATGCACTATAGTCTATATATATAATTCCTTGAAACAACTCAAATTCTTGAGCTTAATTAATTCCAAGTGCATGCTTAATTCTTACAAAAATTTCCAATCATGTGCATACATGTAGTGAAGATAATGTAAAAACTAAACAACTTCTAATACTGCCTAGAATGGCCAACAAAGTTTGCTATCAATATTCTTAAATGGAATTTCTGATGAAAATATTGCAAAAATTTTAAGATGCGAGAACATACATAGTCAATAAGAAATTTAAAAATATGTCACCTAGATTGTATTTTCCAACCTACAAACATACACTTGTTATGGTAACCAGCTAAAAAGAATCAAGCATGCTCTCGAAACTAAATTGATTGATGTTACTAAAATTTGTGAAGATAAAATATTAGAAATCACTTTTATGATGAGAGAATCACATCAAAGTATGCTATTGTAATTAGACTATGTTCTAACACTAATTGCAGCATATTTTCATAGCAATGTTGGTAGGAGTTCTAACTCCATTTTTATATATTGTCCTTTTGAATCCTCAATTATTTAGCTCTAACTAAGTAGAATTTATGTTGGAACCGACTTTAGTTTTTAATTAGATACTCAACCATCCTAAAGCACTATTTCTAACCTAAAACCATACAAGTAATTCATGTAGAGAATTACTTGAGCCCAATGCCCAAAAGTCACATAACCATTGTCACACATTGGAAAATTTGTAGAAGTGAGAGTAGTTTATATAACATAGACTACATAATGAGTTGGAAAAAAGTGGATGTAGTGATATCAAAACATCTTTTTACACGCGCGCCACCACCGTCGTCTTGTCGGCTCCTCATTTTTCCAATATGCAATCCTATTTCCATAAGATTCTTGTTATATTTAGAATTTCTTCCTACACTTTCATCAACATATTGGTCACCTAATCACTAGATAGTCCCTTGCTTATAGCAAACCATCATCTTTCACTTAAACATTCTGTCCTAAATTTTTTTGTCACATCAAAGAAGTGTGTGATTTCCCTACACCTAAACCACTATATATGTTTGAAGAAATTAAGATGTTGCTTTTATTAGCTGGCTATTTAATGTTTTCACCTTATCACAATCTGAAAACATCAAAGCCAAGTTTAGCTTCAATTAGATTGGGTTTTCAAAACATATAGCTTTCTAAAGGCCCAAATCTCTTGAAATTATCCCTAAAGCTAAAGAAAAAGAAAAAGAAAAAGAAAAAGAAGTGGCCCATAAAAAAATGAGTAAAAACAAGAAATAAGGGAGTGGATAAACAAAAGCAAAAAGAGATTGATGGCCCCTCCATGCATTGCTAGAGGGCGACCAAACCCAAATGTAGTCTCAATGATTGATAAAAAATCATGATGGCTTCTTCAAACACTCTCAATTTTTGGCATCTTGTCTTCCAAAATTTGCCCTATAAAAAAGTGTATCCACACATATATATACCTCTTTCTTTCTTTCTTTTTCTTTTTCTTTTTTTTTTTTTTCCATTATTTGATGCTTCATTTCCTTACCTTAAAGCCACTTTTGTCCCACAACAAAAAAAATTATAGCACAATCCAAATTGCGGCTGTCAACTTTGATTATCATGTCATGATGTACATATTTCCAATTATCATCATCATCATCGAATCAATTTTAATTCTTTTTCCTTTTTTCTTATATAATCTTTAATTTTCAACCACGCCCTCATCTTTATTAGATTGTGTCATGGTGTATATTTCTTGCTTTTATTTAACTTTAGATCTGTCTACGAATCTTGTATATTTCTATGCTTATATAATCCTTTAGGCTATGTTTAATAATGCTTTTGTTTTTTGTTTTTACATTTTTATTGGGTTGTTTCCTTATTACTTTTTCGCTATGGTTTTCACTTTTCTTAAGGAAACATTAGAATTTTTAGTTAAATTCTAAAAGCAAAACTACTTTTTTTTAAAAAAACTAATTTTTTAGTTTTAAAATTTTGGCTTGAATTTTTAAAATATGTTTAAAAAGTAATAACAATATAAAGAAACTCATGGGTGAAAATAATGTTTGTAGGCTTAATTTTCAAAAATAAAAAATCAAATGGTTATTCAACGGAACCTTAATTTGTCAGGTTGAACTTACCTATGATTTCATTAAACTATAGTTCAAAGCTCATAAAAAAATAATTCTAAGAGCAATCACTAATCAATTACTCGTATGGAAGAATAAATTTACTTGAAAACTACATCTATTGGTTTTAGAAAAAAAGTGATGTGTCTTTTGGTCATAAGTCTTATCTTGATGTCAGTTTAGCTATGCTCTTATTGCCAAGAGTAAACTTAATTATAGACTAAAATATATGTTCGATCAATTATCATGGATCAATAGTATAATAAATTGAAACGCAATGTCTTGGAAAAGTAGATATGTTTTTTGACTATACGAGAAGTAGATATGTTTTTAATTACATAGTTAAGTAATCAAAATATACATTGCAGTGAAAAACAAACTTACATATATATATATGTAACGATTCTAGTTTTCATACCAAACTTAGCTAGGGACGTCACTAGGTAACACCCTCTACGTCGAAAATTTCGGCAGCATAATAACTCTACCAAGACAAAACCAAAATGTTCCTTAACCTGTTTTAAGCATATAGGCACTTCAAAATGTTACCACAACACTCAACCTCCTCCAAACTACAATCAACGTTAGGTTGGGCTCCAACAGATCAGGGTATCACAGTTAACATAAGTTAAGCTAAGAGTTCAGTGTCATAGAAACCACCATCTCAAACCGTTATAAGCATGCTTATGATGTTGGGAAAAAACCTATCACTACAACCAAATGAATAAGCAGAAATAACTGAAAAATTAAAATAAAGCAACAAAATAAGAAATACACGAATTTACATGAAAAAATTCCAAACTGGAGAAAAAAATGACGAACAGAAAGAAATTCCACTATGTGAAAAATTGTTACGGTGAGAAAATGTGACCAGAAATCAAATTTAAAAGGATTTAATTCATGAGGCATTTGAGTAATTACAAGCAATACTTTTTTTTTTTTTTTTTAATAAAGTAAAACTTCTTACTTAGATTTGATTTACATGTAAAGACAAAATATTGTCAAAACCAAAAAAAGAAAAGGGGCAGCCGCAATATACACTAAGTGGAGAGACAGACCGTGAGTGAAGACACACGAAACGCAGAGAGAGAGAGAAAAAGGTGAGCAACCGTTGAAAATTCCATACACGCCTGACAGAGAGAGTTCTTCGCCACTGGTGTTCAACTGCAATTTCCGGTGGGTCTCTGGTGAGCGAAAACGGACGATCCGATCGTTCAAGGTATTGGGTTACGGTTTTTCAGTTCATCGTGGGGTTCAGTTTTGTCTGAAAGTAAATTCCAGCGTGGTTCCGGCGAGGTTCTCTGTTTTAGGGGTTGGTTCAGTGTGGTTCCGGTCAGTATTTTGAAGTGGTCTCGGTATAAGGGATGGTAACGTCGTGGGTATTATCTCTCTGGTCTTATCAAAGGTTGTTTGGTCAGTGGTATTCGATAAGGAGCTCAGATCAGAAATCGATTTGAGGTATCGATCGTTTTATCGATCCGTTACAATCCATGTGTTTGTTGGATTGGTTGTTGCCTTTGTAATTATATTTGTGACTCATTTGCTGCTTAATAAAATCCTTTCAAGCTAGTTCTCAAAGTGGATGTAGACCGAAAGGTTGAACCATTATACATCTTGGTGTCATTTATTTTCTTTTGCTTGCTGAAATTTTACGTTCTGAATTTGGGCATATCTGAGTTCCTTGGCATATAATTTTTTACAACAAGTGGTATCAGAGCTCTATTTGATCCAAAGTTTGGAGGGTTATGGTTTTGTGTTTCGTTGAATTTTCTGCGTTTCAGGATATTTTTTGTGAGGTTAATGGCTTCGATGTCGACTCGATTTGAGGTTGCTCGATTTGATGGGAAGGGTGATTTCAGATTATGGAGAAAGAAGATTAAAGTTCTTTTGGTTCAGCAAAAGGTAGCAAAAATCTTATGTGACGAAAAGAACCTTCCGGCTACACTTACAGAAAATGAACGAATGGAAATGGATGAAATTGCCTATTCGACAATTTTACTCTATCTGTCAGATGGAGTGCTTAGGCAAGTGGATGAGACAACTACCACGATAGAGTTGTGGAAGAAATTAGAGAGTATTTATTTGACTAAGTCTTTGCCAAAAAAGTTGTATCTAAAGGAGAAATTTTTTGGATATTAGATGGATCAGAATAAAGGCTTAGAAGAGAACTTAGAAGATTTTCGAAAGATTGTGGTCGATCTCAATAACATCGATTGTAGGACCGTATGGCAACACTAGAGGGGGGGGTGAATAGAGTTGTCTACCAACTTTTTGATTTATTAAAAAATTAATTTCAATACTTTTTAGGCACTTTTTCATACAATGAGAAATTTAATGCTAGAGCAGAAAGTAAAATGCATAAATTAAAAAGTTAAGGAAAAGGGGACACCAAAAATTTTATAGTGGTTCGGCAAATTGCCTACTCCACCCCAAGCTCCTCTTGGGTATTTCACTAAATTTGATCCCCTTGCGGGTGAGAACCAAACCGTCACGACCCTTTTTTTCCTAGGCTAAAGAGAAACCCAAATCCTTTTTATGGTTCAGGATTAAACCAATTGAATTTTCACACAACCCAAGGTGTACCCACACCTTAATACAATATTCTCGAAAGAAAGAAAATTGAACAAAAGAAAAGATTGCTTCAAAAAGCAAGATTACACAAATTTCGGATCACGCTTCAATTCCAAAATTCTCACAACAATTGCAGGATTTGCCGGTTTAGAGGATGGTGAGAATTCTTGAAGATTCGAGCCTTTTTGGAGCCTTTTTGATAGCTCTTTGGTTGGTGGAATTTTTTTCAAAAAGTGAGTGAAAAATGATGTTTTTAGGGCTAAAAAGGATTTTGAACAAATGAAAGATAGGCCATTGGATTTAGGTCAAAAAGGATAGATGGTTGTGATTGAATTATTGAATTTTGAAAAAATTTAAGTTCATAATTGGAGAGAAGAGAGGAGAAAATATTCTTCTCCAAAATGTTCATGTGTGACATTCTTTCCTTTTTGTTTTTGTTTTGTTTTTGTTTTTGTTTAATTCATTTGAATTTCAAAAACTTGAATTATTGAAAGATTCTCGCCATATGTACGCTTTTTATTTGTCTACGTATGTCACGTCAATCACCATCGTTAGCTACCACATTATCGCCACATCAGTCGCCGCCACGTCAACACAGTGCCACGTGTCACTGCCTTATTAGTTTCCATTGTCAAACTTCTTTTACTCATATCTACTTCGTTTGAGCTCTGATTTGAGCAATTCAAATTGTCTTGTACTCGTCTCTTCGAACTTTACAAGATAGATCCTTTGAAATCCTAAAAAGGTTAGTACAAAAATTTGAGTTTGTTATCATCAAAATATTTAGTTTGATTGAAGCCTTAAAAGCTAACAATCTCCCCATTTTTTATGATGACAATCCTAAAAATAATGCATATTTTTAAATACATTCTCCCCCTTTTGTTATCACTAAAAAGATATACCATGAGGTTTCCCTCTTTTTCAGTTAATAAAAGGGATAAAAAGCTCCCCTGAATTCAATATACAATTAAATATATGCACAAGAGAGATATATATCAATATAGCAATTTGAAACATTAATATTATTAAAATCTCGTACAAAGGAGTACAATTTCTCAAAAAAATAAGAATTGTCCTCCTAATAAGAAATATCAATGAGTATCAAGGAGATCAAATAATTCATGTAAGACTCATTTAAAAAAAACATATGAAACAAGACAAATGAATTCAAGAGAACAATTTTAGAACCCATGAATACGCATTATACTTTCCATATCTATAAAAGATACATTAAGCAAATTATTCTCAAAGCAATCAACTTATCAAATCAAACATGAGATACCAAACTATCAAATGTTAGAAAATAAACATCAATTAATGAAAATCAAATATTAATACCAAATAATAGCAAAATAACATTATCAACAATAATACTATACATAAAAAAATACTATCAAGCAAATGTGAGCATGGTATCAACTCGAATAAAAATTATACCAATTTTAAGCAAAATGCTAAAGGGAATTCAAGAAAATAAATTATTTCAATAAGTGCTCCCCTTGAAAAAGAATTCAACAACTCTTTCAAAACACATTCTAGTTTAACACACGATAAACAATATGCGCAAATTGATAACAAATAAAAAATTACAAAAAAAAAATTCTTCAACAATTAAGAAAGATGAATATCATAAAAATCTAATTTCAAGAACAATATACAACTCATGCCCAAAAGGCATACAATGAAAAGTTAATCTATTTATCCACAAAAGTCAAACCATTCAAGCATAGGACATTTTTGATAAATAACACAATCATAATACCAATAATTCAAAAAAGCAAACAATCAAAATATTGAGAAATCGTGAATGGATTAAATAAGCCATATAAATAAATTCTAAAAATAAATATTCAATCTTTTGTCATGGCATGTAAAATTCATATGACAAGCCAAAATAAAACTATGGATAGATTTGGAATTAATCAATCTCAACATTCTCAAAAGCATATCTAATAATCTACAAAATACATAATCATAAACATAAGGAAACAAAAAATTAAAAATACATAAAATTATTTAATTTAACAATCAATTAAAATTTGGGAAATCAAAATTTAAACTTTTATGCCACCAAGTGATACAATTTCAATAAGCAATTAAAATAGACAACTTATCTCAATAAATTTAAAAAATAAGTTACCAAATATGAATATTTTCTTTGTTGAATTCAAGAAAGTCATAATAGTTGCTCCATTTGAATTAATTTACCATTTGAGGTCAAAGCAACCAATTTGCTTCTTGAAATAACACCTATAATGAAAGCTCTCAACCAAAAGATTTTGGTACTCATTTCTTGGGTCCTTCATTGTTAGTCAACATAGATTTTAGAATCCATTTCAAATTACTTTCAATTTTATTAGGATTCATTTTTGGCAAATAACAAGTATGAAATTTATGACCAACTTTGCCACATGAATAACAAACAACATTAGGCAAGAATTTCTTTTTAACAATATGGTTTTTCACAACACTTTTCTCATAGAAATTCTTTCTTGGAGCATTTTTCAATTTAAAACAATTTGGTCTAATACGACCTTTAACTCCATAAAAATGACATGTAGGTACAAATTTAAATTTCATAGGCATATTTATAGCATTTCCATGATTATGCACAAATTTAGTATTATACATACATTTGGAAGAAACATGATCATGTTTAGGCATAAGTTTTGATTCTTCATGCAAATTTCTGGCATCTTTATGTTTACGCTCAAATTTAACATTATGAACCAATTTTGATTTAGCATGAATTTTTCTAAGCACAAAATTTGAATTTCCATGAATATTTCTAGATTTTTCATGCTTTGACATAAATTTAGATTCAACAAGATTAGGCACATTGGGTAAAACATCATTAGAGATAATAGAAGTAGTTTTAACAAAAACAGTCTTAGACTTAGATGAAGAATTTTCATCAATATAGCCTAATCCCCTTTTGTCATTAAAAGATTTACCCATGTCAATAATTTTATCTAGTTTTTGTGCATCTATTGTCAATTTCTTAATTGACTCTTTAGCAAGCTCTTTATTAGCAAGCATTTCTTTTTCTTTAAGCACATGCAAAATATCATTCTTTTCACAACTATCACATTCAAGAAATTTAATCTTGTCAATCAAAGCAATTTTATCTTCTTCTAAAGATGTATTGCTACTTTCCAAGTGAACAATTTTATTTTTCAAGCTAGCAATTTCATCTTTTAATTTCAATGAACAAGAATCAATTTTCTCATTTTTATTTCGAAAATCACTCAATTCCATATTTAATTCACATGATATACATTTGAGATCTTCATTCTCTTTTTCAAGAAACTTGATTTTATCATTCAATGCATTTTTTTTTATCACAAATATCATCAATCTCATTATGCAACACATTATTAGCTTCATTTTTCAAACATGCATTTTCATCTATCAAAGAATTATTTTCAATACATAAGGCTTTATACTTATTTGATAGTTTAACATATTTAGAACTAAGGTTTTCTAAAACATTTTGCATGCTTTCAAATTCATCAAATAATTCATCATAAGAAAGGGATTGATTATTTACCTCGTTTTCACTATGTTCATCCTCGAACTTATTAACCGAATAATCCATCAAGTATAGGGAGGCTCCATTAGCTTTTTCTTTTCCAATTTCATTAGAAATTTCTTGATTTGAGAATTTTGATTCTCCTTTACATCAAGTAAATCATTAATACTACAAAGAGATTTTTCAACATTATACATATTATCTAGAAAATTTAAAATATCATATGCATATGTAAAATGTAGAATTTCATCATAAATTTTTCTATCTAAGGCACAATATATGATATTTATGGTTTGGGCATTAAAAGAGAGTAATTTAAGCAATTTATCATCTAATTTTAATTTTGATAAATCATGCTCACAAACATACCAAATATTGAAATCAATTGCAAGCAAAAAAGTTTTCATTCTTTTTCTCCAAACATAATAGTTTTTACCATAAAAAAATGAGGTTTATCAATACAATAACTTTCAAGAAAATTTAAAGTTGCCATAGCTATTAGCAATTAAGCTTTTCAAAATATTTTTCAAAATAATAACAAGATCCTTTAAATATCAAAAGAGCAACCGCTCTGATACCAATTGTAGAACCGTATGGCAACACTAGAGGGGTGAATAGGGTTGTCTACCAACTTTTTGATTTATTAAAAAATTAATTTTAATACTTTTTAGGCACTTTTTCATACAATGAGAAATTTAAGAAATTTGCACTCAATCAATTTTAATACAACAAACTTTAAACAAAAAGTAATTCAATGATAGAAAGATTGTAGACAAAACAATTAAAAGAAGCAAATCCTAAATCATGCAATCTAAAAAAAATGTTAGAGCAGAAAGTAAAGTGCAGAAATTAAAAAGTAAAGGAAAAGAGGACACCGAAAATTTTATAGTGGTTCGGCAAATTGCCTACTCCACTCCCCAAGCTTCTCTTGGGTATTTCACTAAATTTGATCCTCTTGCGGGTGAGAACCAAACCATCATGACCCTCTTTTTCCTAGGCTAAAGAGAAACCCAAATCCTTTTTATGGTTCAGGATTAAACCGATTGAATTTTCACACAACCCAAAGTGTACCCACACCTTGATACAATATTCCCGAAAGAAAGAAAATTGAACAAAAAAAAAAGATTGCTTCAAAAAGCAAGATTACACAAATTTCGGATCACACTTCAATTCCAAAATTCTCACAACAATTGCAGGATTTGCCGGTTTAGAGGATGGTGAAAATTCTGGAAGATTCGAGCCTTTTTGGAGACTTTTTGATAGCTTTTTGGTTGCTGGAATTTTTTTCAAAAAGTGAGTGAAAAATGATGTTTTTAGGGCTAAAAAGGATTTTGAACAAATGGAAGATAGGCCATTGAATTTAGGTCAAAAAAGATGGATGGTTATGATTGAATGATTGAATTTTGGAAAAATTTAAGTCCATAATTGGAGAGAAAAGAGAAGAAAATATTCTTCTCTAAAATGTTCATGTGTGACATTCTTTCCTTTTTTTTGTTTTTTTTGTTTTTGTTTAATTCATTTGAATTTCAAAAACTTGAATTTTTGAAAGCTTCTCGCCATATGTACGCTTTTATTTGTCCACGTATGTCACGTCAATCACCATCGTCAGCTACCACATCATCGCCACGTCAGTCGCCGCCAAGTCAGCACAGTGCCACGTGTCACTGCCTTATTAGTTTCCAGTTTCAAACTTATTTTACTCATATCTACTTCGTTTGAGCTCTGATTTGAGCAATTTAAATTGTCTTGTACTCGTCTCTTCGAACTTTACAAGATAGACCCTTTGAAATACTAAAAAGGTTAGTACAAAAATTTGAGTTTGTTATCATCAAAATATTTAGTTTGATTGAAGCATTAAAAACTAACATCGATGAGAAGATGTCAGATGAGAATCAAGCAGTCATTCTTTTGAATTCTTTGTCGGATACATTTTGAGAAGTTAAAGCAACCATAAAATATGGTAGGGATTCTCTGACCATGGACATTGTGGTAGATGCTTTGAAAACGAGAAATCTCGAAATTAAGAAAGAACGCAGGGAATGAGAGTTACTTATGGTCAGGGGGAGAACTGAAAAGAAGACTTGGAAAGGAAAGGAATCTAGAAGCAGGTCTAAGTCCAAGGGAAAAGGCAAGAAGTGTTACTTGTGTCGTAAAGATGGGCATTTTAAGAAAGATTGTCCTTTGAACAAGAACAAAGAAACTTCTCATGAGAAAAAGGGTGAATCGAGTGCAGCCAATATAACAGATGGGTATGATTCAGCAGAGGTCTTGATGGTGTCCAGTAGGGATTTTCAAGAGGAATGAATCATGGATTCTGGGTGCACATTTCACATGACTCCCAGGCGGGACTATCTAATCGATTTTCAGGAAGTCAGTGAGGGAAAAGTTTTGCTGGGTGATAATGGCGTCTGTAATGTGAGGCGAACAGGGTCAATTCAGCTTGCAACACATGATGGGCTGATCAGGGTGCTTGCAAATGTAAGGTATGTTCCAAAACTCAAACGAAATCTGATCTGTTTAGGTGAATTAGATAGAACAGGTTATTCATATAAATCTGTGAATGGAGTTCTGAAAGTTTCCAAAGGGTCCTTGGTTAAATTGAAAGGAACCTTAAGGAATTGTCTGTTTGTGTTGGAAGGTTCTGCTATTACAGGAAACGTTGCAGTTGCATCCAGTAAAGGAACAAATATGGCTATGTTATGGCATAGGAGGTTGGCTCATGTGAGTGAAAGAGGGTGACAAGCTCTTTCACAACAAGACTTACTTGGAGGAGTTAAAGATATTGAACTTCCATTTTGTGATCATTGCATAATGGGAAAGTCTACCAGGGCGAAGTTTGGAAAAGGGAAGCATACAACTAAAGGCATACTGGATTATGTTCACTCAGATTTGTGGGGTCCTACTAAAGTACCTAGTATTGGAGGTTCAAGGTACTTCATGTCTATCATTGACGATTTTTCAAGGAAAGTGTGGATTTATCTACTGAAACAAAAGGATGAAGCTTTTGAGAAATTCCTTGAATGGAAGAAGCAGACTGAGAACCAAACAGGTAGAAAGGTAAAGTATTTGAGGATTGATAATGGTTTAGAGTTTGTGAATAAAAAATTTGACAAACTTTGCGGATCACGAGACATTTTACTGTTACTTACACTCCACAGCAGAATGGTTTGGCTGAGAGGTTCGACAGAACAATAATGGAGCATACTAGATGTCTCTTGTCTAATACTTCGTTACCTTTGAAGTTTTGGGGAGAAGCTGCCCAAACTACCTGTTACTTGATTAACAGGACTCCATCTTCCGCCATAGACTTTAAGACTCCTGAGGAGGTATGGAAAGGAGAAGCTCCTAGTCTTGATCATCTCAGGGTATTTGGTTGTTCAGCTTATGCACATGTCAAGGAAGGAAAGCTGAATAATAGGGCATTGAAGTGTATGTTTCTAGGTTATCCTCCAAGTGTCAAAGGATATAAACTTTGGTGCTTGGAAGTGGGTAGGAATAAATGTATTATCAGCAGAGATGTAACTTTTAATGAAGATGAGATGCCATTTTGTAATAAGAGCCAACCAGAACAGAAGTCAGTTGAGAATGTTGAAACAGAAGTCAAGATTGATTCTGAAACACGACCATCAGGTTGTTCAGACGAATCTTGTGATGAGCCTTCTCTGGTTCTGCAAGCAGAGTCTTCACAGAGTTCTGAATTTGATGGGGAACAGTCTCAACAGGAAATGATTTTGATTGATGAGGGAGCTTTCATAGAGGAAAGTTCAGGTAACCATGACTTACAGGATTATCAGCTTGCACGTGATAGATCTCAGAGAGTGAAACAGACACCTACCAGGTATGGTTTTGCTGACCTTGTAGCTTTTGCTTTTACTTGTGCATCTGATAGCTCGAAGAGGCTATTGCATCTGATTTGAAGGAACAATGGAAGACAACAATGGAAGAAGAATCGTTCTCTTTGCGTAAGAATCAGACGTGGTCATTGGTTCCAAGGCCTTCTAAACAGAAACTCATTCAATCAAAGTGGATTTACAAAATCAAGCCAGGTGCAGGTGGTGGCAACAAGCCTAGGTATAAAGCTAGGCTGGTAGCCAAGGGCTTCACTTAGAAGGAGGGAGTTGATTTTCATGAGGTTTTCTCTCCGGTGGTGAGACATTCATCCATTAGATTGATTTTATCTATTGTTGTTCATTTTGATATGTTTCTTGAACAGATTGATGTCACCACAACATTCCTTCATGGGGAATTGGAGGAGGTAATTTACATGGCTCAACCTAAGGGCTATGAGGTGAAGGGAAAAGAAAATATGGTTTGTCGCATTCACAAGTCCATTTATGGACTGAAGCTGTCGCCAAGACAGTGATATATTCGATTTGATACTTTCATCCTGATGCAGGGGTTTCACAGGAGCTCATATGATGCATGCGTATATTGGAAACTATCTTTGAAAGGTATTTATATTTATCTATTTCTCTATCTAGATGATATGATATTAGTGTCTAAGGAATATGCTGAAATCTGTGAACTCTAGAGACAGTTGAGTGGTGAATTTGAAATGAAAGATTTAGGGGCATTGAAAAGAATCTTAGGCATGGATGTTAAAAGAGAAAGGGAGAAAGGTTTGTTAACCATATCGCAGGAGAGTTATGTGCATAAACTGCTTGATAGGTACAACTATTGGGATGTATGCCCTAAAACTTGGGTAATTTTGATCAAAGAAATAAAGAGTTATTTGTTTTGATAAAATTACAGTCTTGCTTTATAAATCCAATAAACTAAGCTCCAAGGTTATAATATATATCTTGAGCATCAGTGTAGTGGACACTATTTGGATTCAAGAATATAACCTAAATGGTCTATGATATAAGAATAAGGTTGGAAACCTCATTCAGGTAACACCATGGATGCGGCCCACTATGTAATTAGTACAAATGAGGTAATCTAACTCATTCATGTAGTTTACATGCGAGTGGGGCATCCTATATGAAGAGTTCGTACAAGACCGGACCGCAAATTATTAGTTTAACCAGTGTAACACTGTTAATAGGATAAGACTAGTCATTTATAGATGGTCATTAGTGACTCGACCTGAATCATGAGCGAGTTAAGAACTCCTGCTTATAGGGGTTTGTCCTTAGACTAGTATGGGTGAGAGTGGCCTGTAGCCCACTCAATAAGCCTACCTTCTCAGGGACAGAACCTCGTAGGTAGCTGAGAACTTAACTGTGCAAGATGGAATTCACTCATTCCTACACTAAGGAATTAGATAGGTTGTTCCCTTAAGAACTGACTCTAGGTCTTGAACAACGGGGTCCGCCCTCTATGAGGGTATGAGTCTATGGTAGGACCTTAGACTTGTTGTTCATTAGAGGATCAGTTGTGCTTAAGGAACAAAGAGGTAATCACAGGGGTAAAACGGTAATTTGACCCAGCTGCGATCACGAACAACCTGTGAAGGGTCGACTCATGGGTAATGACTATATCAGTGGACACAATATAATCTATAGTGAGGAGAGTGCAACTACAAGTCTATAGTGGAGTGACTTGTAGTTAATGAATATTGATTAACTAGATCAAAGAGTTTGATCAGTTAATTTCACATCATTGGAGTTCATGAACTGTAGGTCCATTAGGTCCCTCCGTTGGCTCAACATGGTAATATTGAGGGTATAAAGTTAGGAATGAAATTGAAGTGTTCAATTTCATACATGAGGTGTTATATCAATTATATATGATATAATTGATATAATATATAGTTTTAATGTGAATTAGATTCACATATAAACCATATACTAATGAGAGAATAAAGAAGGGGTAGGATGATCATTTCAATCCTATTTCCTTATATCTATGGTTGCATGAGATGCAACTAGGTTAAGGAATTTTAAGTCTTTGTTGTGTTGTTGGAAAAGTTCCAAAACACAAACCACTCTCTCACAACATCTCATCTCACCTAAAGGGAACCCACATTCCTCCCTCACTTAGAGAACAACGGAGAAGATCCAGTGGTCGTGTCTTCATCCGTTCGTGTTCCAGTTGTTGAGATCGTGATCGTGGGAAAAAGGAGCACTTGAAGAAAAGTTCTTCAAAGGTATATTTCTTGCTGTCCATATTCTGTTTTTATGCTTAATCTGTTTATTTTAGTTCTTGAATGTAATCGTAACGAAATTAAGAACGTGCGATTCACAATCGCTTCCCTGCGGGATTCGATTCCCTTCAACAACATGTTTGATTGTAAGGTAGTTGTGACACCCTTAACATCTCATTTTAGACTTTCTTCGTCTAAGTGTCCTACTACTGATCAAGAAAGGTTAGAGATGTCAAACATTCCTTATTGTAGTGTTGTTGGGAGCATAATGTATCTCATGATTTGTACCAGGCCTGACTTGGGTTACTCAATGAGCATGATAAGTAGGTTTATGTCAAATCCTGGGAAGGAACATTGGAATGCAATTAAGTGGGTGCTTCGATATTTGAAAGGTACTTCAAATGTTTCACTGTGCTTTGGGAACAGGTGTGATAAATCAACATTGCTAGAAGGTTTCGCAGATGCAGATTATGCTGCAGATCTTGATAAAAGAAGATCTTTGTCTGTGCACATTTTTCGATTGTATGGTAATGTGGTCAGTTGAAAGGTTTCTTTACAGCCAGTAGTTGCTTTGTCAACTACTGAATCAGAGTATATTTCTGTGGGAGAAGCAGTTAAGGAAGCAATGTGGTTGAAGGGTATAGTTGGTGAGTTGTTATCGCAAGAGTTTATTCCTATCATCCGTTGTGATAGTCAGAGTTGTTGGGATGAATGTCCTCATCTCGTGTAGTTTGTAATATTCCAAGTTGTAAATAAATAAGAGTTATTTATTTGAACTCTGTGTGATAAATAAGATTTATTTACTTAAATTTTGTGTCTCGCATTTTTCATAAACTTAATTCAATAAACTAAGCTCCAGGGTCATTGTATTATGAGAGAACTAAGAACTTGAACGGTTTGTAGTGGACACACAGGGAGGATCACGTTCGAGTTAATGACCTGAATGGTCTATAGTATATGGATAGGGTTGGAGACCTAATCCTGGATACACTATGGATGCGACCTGCTTTGTATTAGATACAAACGAGGTGCTCTGACTCGTTCATGTGGTTGACATGCGAGTGGGGGCCTCCTATGCAATGAGATTGTACAAGACTGGACCGTGAATTATTGACTTACTGATATAACACCGTTAACAGTATAGGGCTAATAATTTCGTAGATGACCATTAGTGACTCGACCTTAATCCTGAGCGTGTTACGGACTCCTGTCTGCGGGGGTCCGTCCTTTGACTAGTACGGGTGAAGGTGGCCACTGTTACTCGCCCAATATGCCTATCTTCTCAGAGACAGGACCACGTGGGGAGCTGGGAACTTGACTACACAAAAAGGAATTCACTCGTTCCCCACTTTAGGGAAACTAGAGGGGTTGTTCGCTTAAGTGTTGTTTCCAGGACTTGAATAACGGGGCCCCACTCTCTCATTGGCCTTAGAAGGTTGTTGTTTATGGTTGGACCATGCAACGTAGTTGTTCATTAGAGGAGCAGTGGAACTTAAGGATCAAGAGGTAGACACATGGGTAAAACGGTAATTTGACCCAACAAAGGTGTTCTCTGAACGACCGTGAGCAGTCGACTCATGGGTATTGGTTATATCGATGGACACAATTTGTCCTACAGTGATGAGAGTGCAACTATGGGCTTTAGTGGAGTGTTATCGTAGCTAATGAATGTTGAATAACCGGGTCAAAGAGTTTGACAGCTTAGTCTCGGATCATTGGAGCTCGTCATGTGTAGGTCCATTAGGTCCCTCGGTTGCCTCAAATTGGACAAATTGAGGGTTTACAGTTTGGTGTGAATTTGAAGTGTTCAAATTCATTATTTGGGTATTTATGTCTTTTATATGTGATATAGATGACATAATATATAATTTGATGTGAATGAGGTTCATAATAAACTATAGTATAGTCTAATTGATTAATTAGTGCTTTTTGGAGAAATTGAATTGAGAGAAATTAAATTGAATGTGATTCAATTTAAAATTCCACATTTATGCAAATGAGATTTGTATAATAAGGTATGAGATACCTTATAATATGTGATATGCAAATATGATTTGCATATCATATAGTTGTGGTAAAATGGTGGGTGGAGGTTTTAACTCTAACAAACCATTATAAAAGGATGCAATCAAAGGCATCTCCCAACCCTTCTTGCCATTTTTTGGATTTCCATCCAAAGAGAGCAAATGATTTCTCTCTAGAAGTCTCTCAATTCTCAAAAAGCTCTCCTCACCCAAAACCAAAGGGAGTCCCACTCACTCTCCCTCAACCTCGCGAGAACAACCGAGAAGACCCTTTGGAGGTGTCTCCCTATTCGGATCGAGGTTCGTGTTCGTGGAGTTCGTTGGTTCGAGAGAGATCGTGACCGAAGGAGAAGAGGATTGAAGAATTGTTCTTCAACAAGTAAGTACTTTTTTCCTTACTGTTTTCTTCTCCTATTTGCTTGTTTAGCCTAGAATTAAAGTTGTTTAGTTCAATTTTAAGAAAGAATTACACAACGGATCAATGACGTTTCACAACGTCTTCCGCTGCGAGAATTCCAAATCCCTTCAGTGTTATTCATCTTGCGAAGAATCCATCTCATCATGAACGATCTAAACATATCGATGTTAAATTTCATTTTATCAGGGATGCAGTTGTTCAGAATGAAATTGAACTGGTCAAAGTTCATACAGATCAGAACTTGCAGATATGTTGACAAAGGTGCTTGCAGCTCATAGGTTTAAATACCTGTTAAATGAGCTGAATGTAAAGCCGGGGTGATAGAGAGTTTTAGAGAGTCAACTTGGTGGCTTAAGATGTTCTTGTCATGAGCGAGATTTGGGAGAAAATGTGACAAGAAATCAAATTTAAAAGGATTTAATTCAGGTGGCATTTGAGTAATTACAAGCAATGGTTTTTTTTTTTTTTTTTTTGTAATTAAGTAAAACTTCTTACTTAGGTTTGATTTACATGTAAAGACAAAATATTGTCAAAACCAAAAAAAGAAAAGTGGCAGCCGCAATATACACTAAGTGGAGAGAGAGACCATGAGTGAAGACACACGAAACGCAGAGAGAGAGAGAGAAAGGTGAGCAGCCGTTGAAAATTCCATACACACCTGACAGAGAGGGTTCTTCGCCGCTGGTGTTTGACTGCAATTTCCGGTGGGTCTATGGTCAGCAAAAACGAACGATCCGATCGTTCAAGGTATTGGATTACGGTTTTTCAGTTCATCGTGGGTTTCAGTTTTGTCTGAAAGTAAATTCTGGCGTGGTTCCGGCGAGGTTCTCTGTTTCAGGGGTTGCAGTGTGGTTCCGGTCAGTATTCAGACGTGGTCTCGGTGTAGGGGATGGTAACGTCGTGGGTATTATCTCTCTGGTCTTATCGAAGGTTGTTTGGTCAGTGGTATTCGATAAGGAGCTCAGATTAAAAATCGATTTGAGGTATCGATTGTTTTATCGATCCGTTACAATCTATGTGTTTGTTGGATTGGTTGTTGCCTTTGTAATTGTATTTGTGACTTATTTGCTGCTTAATAAAATCCTTTCAAGCTGGTTCTCAAAGTGGATGTAGACCGAAAGGTTGAACCACTATACATCTTTGTGTCATTTAGATTCTTTTGCTTGCTGAAATTTTGCGTTCTGAATTTGGGCATATCTGAGTTCCTTAGCATATAATTTTTTACAACAGTTATAATCACACAGAATTCTCTCCCCGACCCTAATTACAAAAACACTCTCCCAAAGCTTATACCACTCACATCCTTTAGGGAATTTAACTAGAGCTAGTACACCAAGCTTTAAAGTGTTTCTAACTGAGATGCTTTGAAACGAAAGTCGTAGACTTCTTTTATAGTGTTAGGAGACTATCACTTCTATGCATTTTTTCAATGTTTGATAATTTCACTTCTAATATATTGTCAAAAACCCAACATATGACGTCTAAATGAAAACAAACAGGCATGACCAAGTTTCTTAAATGGGTACAAATGTGCAATGGGAAGCGAATGTTAAAACTTTCAGTAAGACTAATCTTAAGACATGAATATGTAGATCCTAGGGAAAAGATAAGGGTCCTCAAGCCTCGCCAGATCGCCACCGTCGCCATCCAGCTCACTATCTGGCCTTATCTACAAATAAAAACAACAAAGTAGACAGGTGAGTATTAGAATACTCAGTAAGTAGCCTACTCACGTCTAAGCTACTACTGTACAAACAGAATAAGTCATGGCCACAACAACCTCTGTCTAGGACTCTCCACACACCTAGGCACCACACTGCGCATGCCTCACCCCGAGTCTCCCTATGATAACATCTCGAGTTCTACCAGCGATCCAGGAACATAGGTAGCCGTAACGGGAACATATCCAACACAAAAGAGCAAATCGCTCTAATGCCCACATAGACTGCACAAGAGTAAACTACTCAAATGCCCATACAAATCGCGAAAAAGAAAATAATTGAAATACCTACGTAGATCGCAAGAGAGCAAACAAATTTAATGCTCACATAGAGCGTAAGAGAGCAAATGACTTTAACACCCAAACAAATCACAAAAGAGCAAATAACTCTAATGCCCACATAGATCGCAAAGAGAAAATAACTCTAATACCTACACAGAATCGTCATCCTAGAGGTTCGGACTCACTCGGGGGTAAATTAAGGGATTGGAAATGCTAACTTAATAGGTTAGACTCTCCCGCAACCTTCAAGGATTCTCCTAAGCCAACCTAGTCATCTTGTGTGCCCGTCCTAAGAGTCCTAGTTATCGTCCCAACCTAACTAGCCACTCAGCTCAACCAATCAACTCTTGGCCTAACCAACCAAGCGACTCAAGCCATTCCACTTTTAAGAAGGTCAAACACAAGCCTCACACAACCACACAGAACCTCACAACCAGGCAACCAAGTCCCGTAACAACCAAATGACTAAAAAAAGCCACAAGTGCCCCAATCACGTGTTAGAAGTCCATATATAACATATACATACAACGTTCTATTAATCCATAAATCCAAGCCATCCAACACACACCAATTTACTATCCAGAAATCCACACAACATGAAAAGGTGCCTCGCAATAAGTAAGACCCCGTTTGATAACGTTTCTGTTTCTCATTTCGCGTTTCCTATTTCCTGTTTCTTGTTTCTTATTTCTCATTTTTTAAGAATAAGAAACAAAAATATGTTTGATAACTATTTCTGTTTCTTTTTTCTTGAAAATAAGAAATAGAAACAGAAACTTGTTTAATAACTCTTTCTTGTTTCTTTTTCTTGATTTTTTCTTATTGTTATCTTTTTTCATTTTTTATAGTTTAAAACGAATTTAGTTATATAATATAAATATATAACATGGATTAAAATATTTAAAAATACAATTAATTATAAAAAAATTATATTTTCTAATATCAACAAGTATCGATGCAAAATTAACTAATAATAACAGTAAATAAATAAAATTATTTTATCCTTCAAATATTATTCAAATTTGATCTGCAATGTTATCTTTTACTCGAGTCATTCGTCTTAAATGATGTCGGTTCAGATCAAACTCAATTATATTGCTAAATGTTGTGGTTGTAAAATATTAAAATGAGGCTAACTGCATGTTTTAGTGAGCAAAATTTATTTATTGTAAAATTATAATATTTATTTATTAAAATAATAAATATTGCAAAACCTAAAATTTAAAAGTAAAACAATATATAAATACACATATTAAAAATCTAAAATTCAAAAGCCAAAATTTATATCGAGATATATTGCAAAATAAAAAATTAAAATAATATATAAATACATTGATTGTAAAATTGAAAACTGAAAATAAAAATAATATATCATTAAATATATTAAAAAACTAATATTTAAAATTACAATAATTTATAAATATAAAGATTGCAAATTTAACTAATACATAAATATTGGAAAATCTAAATTTTAAATTAAAATAATATAAAATTAAGAAATGAAATAAAAAAATATAAATTTATATAATAATAATAATAACAACAACATACATATTTATATTGCAAATATTCGAAATTAAAAAAAGGTACAATTTGTCTAGCTTCGGGTTCGAGGACATGGAGCCTAGAAAAGTCCAGCTTGGGGTTCGAACTCTGGACTTGGGGAACTCTGGACTTGGGACACAGAAAAAGAATTGAATGCATGCATTTTGTCAACACACCATAGAACTATTTCAAATAAATAAAGAAACGTTTTACTATATAAAAGCAACGGAACGGAGAGAACTACTTTTTGAAGTGTCTAAAATTTAGCTATACTTTTAGAAACGTTTTTCAAATTTTGTGCACTAGAAACGGGATGGATTATCAAACAAGTTTGTTTCTTAAAAAGTGAGAAACATAAACAAGATACAAGAAACGAGAACTTTAGCAAACGAGCCCTAAATGACCCTGTGCACCAAGCTCTTTCACTGACGAGCTCGGTGCTTAAACCAATTGAATACTTACCTTGGGTCGAAGACCCAACAACTCAACCCTTTATTTCTAACCAGTGGAAAACTTGCCTATGAACACATGCCAAGAGAACCAAACCTCACCCGATCATTTGAGTGTTTAGACATTCTGAGCTCGAGCAAGCACTCTAACTCCTAGAGTAGTCTTTATTTAACCACTACTTCTAATAACTCGAGCAAGCACTCTAACTCCTAGAGTAGTCTTTATTTAGCCACTACTTCTAATAACTCGAGCAAGCACTCTAACTCCTCGAGTATTCTTTATTTAACCACTCTTTCTAATAACTCGAGCGTCCACCATCCCACAACTAACCAAACCTCCCAGGTGGCTCAAACGTCTACGTTCATTTAATTTGAGTCGACCGTTGGTACACTCATGCCTATAGGAAAGTTATCTACAAGGTCATTTATAAATCTCGTGTTTAACTCATCCAAGGTTCTACGTACAAACACGGGCACCAACTTGTTGGGTTTTATGCCCTAAAACTCGTAGTTTGTAACATTGTTCTAATTAAATCAATAAAGTGTTATTGTTTGTTTCATGTCTTTCTATGTTCCCTTATATTAACCCTAAATCCAATAAACTAACATCCGAGGTTGTTGTATGTCTCTAGAACTGAATGTAGTAGACATATAAGAATCTCAGTTCGAGAAACAATCTAAAAGGTCTATAGTAAAGGAATAAGGTTGGGTACCTCATTTTGGTAATACTATGGATATGACCCACTTTGTATTTTATACAAACACAGTGATCCAACGTGTTCGTGTAGACGACATATGAGTGGGGATATCTTATGTGATGAGATCACATAAGACCGGACGACGAATTAGTAACCATTAGATGTAACTTCGTTGACTAGTTAGGTTTCTATTTTAATAGGATGACCTAGACAACTTGATCTCAATCCTGAGTAGGTTACGAACTCCTGTTTGCGACAGATTGTCCTTTGATTAGAATGGGTAAGAGTGGCACGCGACGCCGACTCAATATGCCTACCTTCTTAGAGACAAGACCGAGCAGGTCGTTGGGGACTTAACCTACCAAGGTAGAAATCACTCATTCCTGACTTTAAGGTAAATAGATGAACGTTCCCTTAAGTGGTACCTCCGGGACTTGAACAAAGGGCCCGACCCTCTCATTGGCCCGAGAGTGACTTCTGTTTATTGATAGGACCATAAACAGACTGTTCATTAGAGGAGCACTAGTACTTAAGGTGTAAGATGTAACTCAGGGGTAAAACGGTAATTTGACCAAGCAGGTGTTACGAACATTCGTGAAGGATTGACTTGATGTTATTAGTCGATATCCATGGACACAGAAATATATCTACAGTGAGAAGAGTGCAACTGTGGGACTATAGTAGAGTGTTCCCGCAATTAACGAATGTTGATTAGGAGGTTAATGAGATTAACCGAATAATCTTGTATCATTGGAGCTTCTGATCTTTAGGTCCATTAGGTCCACTTCCTAGCTTGTAAAGGATTTTAGATAATTAGAATTTGAAATGTTCGAATTCGTTTAGGGAATAAGCATGATGTATGGAAATACATTATAATATAAAGTTTTTATGTACATTAAAACTTTATAGTATAAGTTTAATTTGAATATGATTCAAAGTAAATTCATTGAGAGAATTAAATATTTGAAGGAGTTCATGATGGGATAAGTGTCCTAAACTTGTGTAATTTTAGTCAAATGAATAAAGAGTTATTTAATATGATAAAATTATCTTATCGCTTTATAAATCCAATAAACTAAGCTCCAAGGTTATAATGAATCATGAACATCAGTGTAGTAGACACTATTTGAATTGTGTTCAAGACAATAACCTAAATGGTCTATGGTATAAGAATGAGGTTGGAAACCTTATTCTGGTAACACCATGGATGCGACCCACTTTGTAATTAGAACAAATGACGTAATCCAACTCATTCATGTGGATGACATGCGAGTGGAGGTATTCTTTATGAAGAGTTTATACAAGATCGGATTGTAAATTATTAGTCTAACAGTATAACGTCGTTAATAGGATACGACTAATAATTTATAGATGGTCATTAGTGACTCGACCTGAATCTTGAGCAAGTTAAGAACTCTTGCTTATAGGGGTTTATCCTTAGACTAGTATGGGTGAGAGTGGCTTGTAGCCGACTCAATAAGCCTACCTTCTCAGGGACAAAACCTCGTAGGTAGCTGGGGACTTAACTCTGCAAGATGGAATTCACTCATTCCTAGACTAAGGAATTAGATAGGTTGTTCCCTTAAAAACTGAGTCCAGCTCTTGAACAATGGGGCCCCACCCTCTAAACTAGCTTAAGAGGGTTTGAGTTTATGGTAGGACCATAGACTTGTTGTTCATTAGAGGATCAGTGGTGCTTAAGGAACAAATAGGTAATCATTGGGGTAAAACGGTAATTTGACTAAACTGTGATTACGAACAACCTGTGAAGGGTCGACTCATGGATAATGATTATATCAATGGACACAATATAATCTAAAGTGAGGAGAGTGCAACTACAAATCTTTAGTGGAGTGACTTGTAGTTAATGAATATTGATTAGCCAGATCAAAGAGTTTGATCAATTAATCTCACATCATTGGAGCTTATGAACTGTAGGTCCAATAGGTCCCTCCGTTGGCTCAACATGGTAACATTGAGGGTATATAGTTAAGAATGAAATTGAAGTGTTTAATTTCATATATGAGGTGTTATATCAATTATATGTGATATAATTGATATAATATATAGTTTTAATGTGAATTAGATTCACAAATTAAATATATACTAATGAGAGAATGAAGGAGGGATATGATGGTAATTTTCATCCTATTTTCTTATAAATAGTTGCATAAGATGCAACTTTGAAAAAGGCTATTACATACAATCCTAGAGTTCTCTCATTTTGTGTTGGAAAGAGTTCCCAACACACTTCTTAAGGACCACCACATCTCATCCTAAAGGAACACACCTTTCTCCTTCACCTAGAGAACAACGGAGAAGATCTAATGGCAGATCTTCACACGGTTCGGATTCACATTGTTGAGATCGTGATCATTGGAGAAGAAGTACGTGAAGAAAGTGTTCTTCAAAGGTATGTTTATGTGTTGTCCTAATTAGATCTATGTAACAAAATCACGAACACGCGATTCACAATCGCTTCCGCTGCGGGATTCGATCGCTTCTATTGGTATCAAAGCTCCAATTGTGTTCTTGATTTTGTTTTGGGATTTATTAAGAACAAAGGTGGGTTTTACTAATTTATGAGATGAATGTTCGGTTTGCATAGTTAGATGTTTTCATTTTTGGCACATAGATTTACATATTTTTCGTTGAATTGTTCAATGTAAGGGCCTATTGTTTTAGGCATATATTTATGTAAATCGAGTCTGTAAGTCTGTGTCGATCGAAACAAAGAAGTTGTTGAGAAAAATGGAGTGAAAATGAGCAAAAATAGAAAAGGACGTTTGTTGTTCTACATTCAGCGTTGCAACGCCGTTGAGGCAGTTTTCAAGTTGCAGGAGGCGCAGCGTTGCAACGCTCCAATCAGCTTCACAACGCTGGGACGAGGAGGCATCAACATTGCAACGCCAGCATAGACGTCGCAACACCAAAGTAAAAAATGTGTGCAGCTGGAATGGATAAGCGTTGCAACGCTGCCCTAAACGTTGCAACGCCGCTGGAGTAACGCTCACCTCACCAACGGGCAGAAACGTTTTATTTAATATTATTTAATATATAAAAATATTTTTATATTAATTAATATTAATATTATTAATTTTAATTAATATAATTAGATTATATTAATTGAAATTAATTTTAGGGTGCCAAAAATGGTCTAATTTTGCTATTTAATTTATGCAATTGTTGTATAATTATTGTCATGCATAATGTATGCTTTTATTTAGATATTCCACCTTAGGTTAAGCATTTCCATGCATCATTTATAAGATAAAGTATTATATTATATAGTTTTCATGTATAATTAATATGAGGTGTTATATTAATTTTTGGGCAGCATAGACTTGCATAGTTTTTCATGAGATGAATGTGTTATGTATGTTTTATTATTCATGTGATGAATGATCAAGCACAATAACATAGAATTGCATGTCACCTAAGGTTAAATTCATTAGTTTTAAAATGTTTAGAACATGAAATTAATACACCTTAGGTTATCTAGTTCTAATTAGATTAGAATTAGGAACCATGTAATTTATAAACAATGATTAAAAGAGGAACTCTGTCTAAGAAAGGTTCTATCTAGGTTGGGGTATTTAAGCTGATGGAAACAGAACACCCTTACCTGAGAACTAACCTAAGAGTGAATTTTAATCAGAGGGTTTATAAATTATAGTAGCGTCAGCGGGTTTATTAAGGGGTTAATAAACTGGGAATCATAGGTTTAATATAAAAGTTATATTAGCAAACTTGGGATAAAATCAATATAAGCGTTATATTGATTATCAGTATAAGAGTTATATTGATAAGTTTAGGTAAAATCATTAGTCGGGTTTAACCTAGGTCAATTTCCTATGGAGTTAAAGTACCTAGTGGGAGGAAAAGTGTGACGCCCGAGAAAGAGGGGTACATGAATTAACCGAGTCCACATTTGAATGAGAGGGATCTTGAGGATATGAAAGCATGGTGCCCATGGAAAAGGGATACATGCGAGTGACCATATGAGGATATGAAAGTATAGTTGAGAAAGGCTTAAAAGAATTGATAGCTACTACCTATACCAACAAGGTGCACCTTCCTTTTCGGTGGCTCAATCATAGGAACTCCACAGTTAAGCGTGCTTAGCTTGGAGCAATTCTATGTTGGGTGACCTCTTGGAAATTTTCCTAGGAGCATGTGAGTGAGGATAAAACATGTTGAAAGGACCCCGTGTTGGTTTGTGGGGATAGTGTCTTCACTCTTACAAACAGTCATGGATGACATAGTGACGCAACAAGGTCGCGAGAGGATCCGGGCACGGGGCGTTACAAATGGTATCGTGAGCGGAACCTCTCCCGAGTAAGATGTGGTTGAGGGAACAGACAAAGGCGGAAGTGAGTGGGCATGTGACGCCCGAGAAAGAGGGGTACATGAATTAACCGAGTCCACATCTGAATGAGAGGGATCTTGAGGATATGAAAGCATGATGCCCGTGGAAAAGGGATACATGCGAGTGACCATATGAGGATATGAAAGTATAGTTGAGAAAGGCTTAAAAGAATTGATAGCTACTACCTATACCAACAAGGTGCACCTTCCTTTTCGGTGGCTCAATCATAGGAACTCCACAATTAAGCGTGCTTAGCTTGGAGCAATTCTATGTTGGGTGACCTCTTGGAAATTTTCCTAGGAGCATGTGAGTGAGGATAAAACATGTTGAAAGGACCCCGTGTTGGTTTGTGGGGATAGTGTCTTCACTCTTACAAACAGTCATGGATGATATAGTGACGTAGCCAGGTCGCAGAGGATCCTGGGCCTGGGGCGTTACAAAAAGTGTATATGATACATATAATTTCACCTACATCTCTCCGGGGAAGTTCACACTGTGAGACTCATACTTGGCCTCGTGGCGCAAACGGGAGCGTCCCCCTTCGGATGGTGTTTGTATGAGTCAATAGCAAGATGAATGGAGAGGGTATTTATAGTGAGTGGGAGCAGGTTTAGTGAAAACAAAAACCTATGGTCTCTTCTTTCAGTTCACAGCGTGAGATCACTATGGTCAGCCTGCTAGTTTGGCCTGGACCAGACAATCTCTTCGGAGGGCTTGATCATAGGGGATCGAACACAGTGGACACCCGAAAGGGATAAAGATTTCCTTAGTCTGTTTTTCAACCTAGTCCTCCCTTCGGCGGATTTTGATGGATGGGGACTCTCGGGTCTAAAGATAGAGGGTTACACTCACAAGGTACATAAGAAGTGTACGTATCCTGACCAAATAATGGTAACTAAAGCCTATAGGAATAAGCCTATAGGAATAAGAGTTATTCTGGGATTAGGTTTTGGTCAAGAATGTCTTGATCCAGAGGAGGAGTGTTTTTTATTACTCTTCGGTGTCATACGTTCTAAACCTTTGGAGTATCATTGCAAATATTAATGACCTAGGAATCATTAGATAATTAAGCTAAAACGTGATTGGATTAGATAGTTTTTTAGCGAGAAACTTATACAAGTTTTTTTTTTTTGTAAATTTTAGCAAAATGTCTAGCTCTATTATTTCTCGGAAAAATTAACTGAAAAGAACATAATGACTTAGAAAACAAAATTAACACTATCTTGGTAGTGGACGATCTTAAGTTTGTGCTGAAGGGAATGAAACTCCCCGTGTAGCGGAAGACGATCGAATCGTCGCCTTGATGTTGTGCAACTTAAATTCGTTAAAACTATCTAACACTTAGAACTAGGTTAAACATGCATACTAAGGAAAGAAAGCAGTAAGTTTTGGTTACTTACTTGTTGAAGACGCTCTTCGGCTTCCTTTTCGTTCACGAACACTTTGTGTTTCCTCGATCTCAACGATCTTGATCTCTTCTCACGAACGCCGATCGAACATCACCACTTGGTTTCTCAGTTGTTCTTCTTTTGGAAGAAGGAAGAATGGTGGAATTCTAGGTTTTGGTTAGGGAGGAGATTTTTGAGAGAGATTGCTTTGAGAGAGAATTCACTAGTTGCTTTGGTGAGAAAACCAAAAAAATGAGCAACTAGCCTTACAACCCTTCTTGTAAAAGGGGTTTAAATAATGGAGATAGGTGGAGTTGAAATCTCCACCTATTTACCATTTTACCACAACTATAGGTTATGCAAATCATATTTGCATAACCATATATTATAAGATATCTCATATCTCATTTTACAAATCACATTTGTATAATTGTGGATTTATTAAATTGAATCACATCCAATTTAATATCTCTCAACCTAATTTCTTCAAATTAGCCCTAATTCAATAATTAGGCTAACCTATAGTTTATTATGAATCTCATTCACATTAAACTATATATTATATCATTCATATCTCATATAAATGACATAAATGCCCTTTAGTGAACTTGAACACTTCAATTCACACCAAAACAGTAAACCTTCTTTTAATCCAATTTGAGCCAACCGAGGGACCTTATGGACCTACAGTGACGAGCTCCAATGATCCGAGATTAACCTATCAAACTCTTTGACCTGGTTAATCAAAATTCATTAGTTACGGTAACACTCCACTTAAGCCCGTAGCAGCACTCCCGTTAGTGCAAGATATTACGTGTCTATTGATATAACCAATGCCCACGAGTCGATCCTTCACATGTTGTTCGTACACAATGTTGGATCAAATTACCGTTTTATCCCTTTGTCTACTTTTTGCTCCTTAAGTCTCCACTGCTCCTCTAATGAACAACAACGTTATAATGGTCCAACCATACACAACAACCCTCTCGTGCCGGTGAGAGGGTGGGTGCCCGTTGTCCAAGCCCTAGAGACAGCACTTAAAGGAACAACCCATCTAGATTCCCTAAAGGCGGGAACGAGTGAATTCCATCTCGCGTAGTTAAGTTTCCAGCTCCCTACTTGGTCCTGTCCCTGAGAAGATAGGCATATTGGGCGAGTAACTGTGACCACCCCTCACCCGTACTAGTCAAAGGACAAACCCCTGCAGACAGGAGTTCGTAACATGCTCAGAATTCAGGTCGGGTCACTAATGGTCATCTAGAAGTTATTAGTCCTTACTATCAATGGTGTTACATCAGTAGGTCTAATAATTCACGATCCGATCTTGTACAATCTCATTGTACAGATGCCCTCACTCGCATGTCAACCACATGAACGAGTCAGATCACCTCGTTTGTATCTTAATACAAAGCGGGCCGCATCCACAGCGTATCAAGGATTAGGTGTCCAACCCCATCCATATACTATAGACCGTTCGGGTCATTTACTCGAACGTGATCCTCCCTGTGTGTCCACTACACAACGTTCAAGTTCTAGTTCTCTCATGTATTCAATGACCCTGGAGCTTTGTTTATTGGACAAAGTTTGTAATAATTGCGAGACACAAAAGATGAAATAAATAACTCTTTATTAATTTCAAATAGTGATTTACAAATTGAACGAGATTAGGACAAACATCCCAACATGTGCTGACTGAGGAGTGTCCTCAGGTGCCAGGCTCGAATGGAACACGAAATGTTCGTGATGCATATGATCGATGGATCAAGGCCAATGATAAGGCCAAAGTCTATATGCTAGCAAGTATGTCTGACATACTAGCCAAGAATCACGAGGGCATGATGACCGCTAAAGAAATCATGGATTCGTTGCAGGGCATGTTTGGACAACAGTCTACATAGGCCCGACACAATACCCTCAAGTATATATTCAACTCGAGGATGCTAGAGGGTTCATTTTTTCGGGATCATGTCCTAGAAATGATGGTACACTTCAACATCGCGTAGTCAAATGGTGCTTCCATCGATGAATCGAGCCAAGTCAGGTTCATTCTGGAAACTCTTCCATATAGTTTCTTACAGTTTAGAAGTAATTTTGTTATGAACAAGCTTACTTTTAATCTTACATCCCTTCTGAATGAACTTCAGACCTTTCAGTGTTTGATGAAAATTCAGGGACCGAAAGGTGAGGTAAATGTTGTCAGTAGGAGTTATAACAGAGGTTCGACCTCTAGAACAAAATCAATGGCTTCATCTTCTTCTAACCTGAAAGGGAAGAAGAAGAACATGAAGAAGGTTTGTAATGGAAAACGGGCTGATAAAGCTGTTGTTGGGTTTGTGCCCTAAAAACTCGTAGTTTGTAATTTTGTTCTAATTATTGTAATAAATAGTTATTATTTCAATAAACAATTATTGTTCGTTATTTACGATATTGCCCTTGTTTTAATCTTAAATCGAATAAACTAAACATCCAAGGCTGTAAAATGTCTCTTGAACTAAATGTAATGTACATATAAAGGATCTCGGTTCGAGATACAACCTAAAGGGTCTATAGTAACGGGATAAGGTTTGGGTACCTTACCCTGGTAACACTATGGATGTGGCCCATTTTGTATATGATACAAATATTGTGATCCTAACGTATTCGTGTAGATGACATGTGAATGGGGATATCCTATGTAATGAGATTACATAAGACCAGATCGCGAAATAGTAACCACTGGATGTAACTCCGTTGACTAGCTAGGTTTTTATTTCACTAGGATGACCTAGGCAACTTGATCTAGATGCTGAGTAAGTTACGAACTCCTGTTCGCGAGGGATTATCCTTTGACTAGTATGGGTGAGAGTGGCCAGATTCGCCGACTCAATATGCCTACCTTTTTTAGGACAAGACCGAGTGAGCAGTTGGGGACTTAACTTAACAAGATGGAATTCACTCCTTCCCGCCTTCTAGGGTACGTCGATGAATGTTCCCTTAAGTGGTGTCTCCGAGACTTGAACAAAGGGCCCGATCCTCTCATTGGCCCGAGAGAGATTTCTGTTCGTTGGTAGGACCACAAACAAATTGTTCATTAGAGGAGCACTAGAACTTAAGGTACAAGATGTAACCCAGGGAAAAACGGTAATTTGACCCAACTGGTATTACGAACATTCATGAAGGATTGACTTGCTGTTATTGGTCGATATCCGTGGACACAGAAATATATCTGCAGTGAGAAGAGTGCAACTACGGGACACCTTCTAGCTCGTAAAGGGTTCTTAGATCGTTTGAATTTGAAATGTTCAAATTCAATTAGGGAATAAATTTAATGTATATAGATACGTTATAATATAAAGTTTTGGAACTTTATATTATAAATTTAATGTGAATATGATTCATATTAAATTATGTGAGAGAATTAAATATTTGAAAGAGTTCATATATTTTTTTAAATGTGAATGAGATTCATATTTAAAACTATAGGTTAAATTTTAATGTGCATAAGATGTACATTAAAACTATAGGTTAGAGGGAAAAATTGATTAAATGTGATTTAATCCAAATTAAATATATGATATTTAATTTGATTTAATTAAATGTGATTTAAATTGATAATTATATAACTAAATATGATTTAATTATATTAAATTATTAATTATATTTAACTTAATTATTTTATTAATTAATTTAAGGAAACATGTCATGAAGACACGTTCCCACTGCCCCTCTTCTTCTCCCTATCGATAGTTATACAAGGAGAAGAGAGATCAATGTGATTGATCGATGATGGTGTGCAATTTTGTGAATTGCTAAATTTCTCTCTCTCTCAAATTCCCTTCTCATTTCCAAATCAGTTGGAATCTTTCCCACCAAGGATTGGATCTAAGTAGAAACTCAGAGGACAGGAGGTTCTCCTTTGTGGTGTTGTCCTATGGAAAAGAACAGAGGAATTTTCTTGGTTGTTGTATTGTTGTGTAACAGGAGCAAAGAGTTGTTGTTAATTCGAAACTGCTAAGGTAACTTAGAATTTCCTTATAGTTTATTTAATTTACAGCATGTTTGCATGTTTCGGATCCATGTTCTATTTAGATTAGATTGTATGCTTATCTCTTTTTATTTACCCAATGTACTGGTATTTCTAGTAAACCAAAACAATCAAGCAAATCGATTTCTAATCACGTTTCCGCTGCTCAAGGGGATCTGATTCCCTTCAGCTGCCACCCAAAAAGGCAAGAAGGTTAAGGAAGTTGCTGACAAAGGAAAATGTTTCTACTGCAACGAGGATGGACACTGAAAATGGAATTGTCCAAAGTACCTGACCGAGAAGAAGAAAGAAGGTAAATATGTTTTATTTTGTATAGAAGCATGTTTAGTAGATAATGATAAAACTGCTTGGATACTTGATTGAGGCACCACTAATCATGTTTGCTCTTCTTTTCAGGGAATTGATTCCTGGCAGCAACTACAGAAAAGAGAAATAACGCTTCGGGTTAGAAATGGAGATATCACCTAAGCTGTAGCAATTGACACAATGAAGCTTTTGTTCGGCAAGAAATATATGTTGTTAGACAATGTATTAGTGATACCAAGGTTTACTAGAAACCTTATTTCAATTTCTTGCCTCATAGAACAATGTATTTCTGTTTCATTTTCTTTAAATAAAGTGTTTATTTCAAAGAAAGTGTGGAATGTTCAAATTCATAAGAAAATGGTTGGTATGTTTTGAGACCAAATTCAGTCAAAACTAATTTAAACACTCAATTATTTAAAACAGCAAACACACAAACTAAGAAACGTAAATTTTCTCCTAAGAAAATGTTCATCTTTGGCATCTTAGATTGGGTCACATTAACCTCAATAGGATTGAGTGATTGGTAAAGAGTGGACTTCTAAATGAGTTAGAAGAAAATACTTTACCTGTATGTGAATCCTGCCTAGAAGGCAAAATGACTACAAGACCTTTTAGTGGAAACGGTTATAGAGCCAAAGAACCTCTTGAACTCATACATTCAGACCTTTGTGGTCCGATGAATGTTAAAGTCAGAAGAGGTTATGAATATTTCATCTCTATCATGTTGAGATGTTTGTCCTAATCTCGTTTTGTTTGTAAATTAACATTTGAAATTAATAAACGTTAGTTATTTCATCATTTTGTGTCTCGCAATTCTTACAAACGTTGTCCAATAAACTAAGCTCCAGGGTTATTGAATTTATGAGAAAACTAGAACTTGAACGGTGTGTAATGGACACACAGGGAGGATCACGTTCGAGTTAATGATTCGAACGGTCTACAGTATATTAATAGGGTTGGAGACCTAATCCTAGATACACTGTGGATGCGACCCACTTTGTATTAATATACAAACGAGGTGATCTGACTCGTTCATGTGGTTGACATGCGAGTGAGGGCATCCTGTACAATGAGATTGTACAAGACTGGACCGTGAATTATTAGACCTACGGATGTAACACCGTTAACAGTGGACTAATAACTTCGTAGATGACCATTAGTGACTCGACACAGAATCACGAGCGTGTTACAGTTCACATCTGCGCAGGGTCTGTCCTTTGACTAGTACGGGTGAGGGTGATCTTTGTTACTCGCCCAATATGCCTATCTTCTCAGGGACATGACCAAGTAGGGAGCTGGAAACTTAATTACGCGAGATGGAATTCACTCGTTCCCGCCTTTAGGGAAACTAGGGGAGTTGTTCCCTTAAGTGTTGTCTCCACGGCTTGGACAACAGGCGCTCATCCTCTCACTGGCACGAGAGGGTTGTTGTGTATGGTTGAACCATTACAACGTTGTTGTTCATTAGAGGAGCAATGGGGACTTAAGGAGCAAGAATTAGACACAAGGATAAAACGATAATTTGACCCAGTAGTGTCTACGAACAACCTGTGAAGGGTCGACTCATGGGCATTGGTTATATCAGTGGATACATCTTATCTTAAACTGATGGGAGTGCAGCTACAGTTTTTAGTGGAGTGTTACCGTAGCTAATGAATGTTGATTAACCGGGTCAAAGAGTTTGACCGGTTAATCTCGGATCATTGGAGCTCGTCACTGTAGGTCCATTAGGTCTCTCGGTTGGCTCAAACTGGATTAATAGAAGGTTTACATTTTTTGTGTGAATTTGAAGTGTTCAAGTTTACTAAAAAGGTAATTATGTCATTTATATGAGATATGAATGATATATTATATAGTTTAATGTGAATGAGATTCATAATAAACTATAGGTTAGCCTAATTGTTGAATTAGGGCTAATTTGGAGAAATTAAATTGAGAGAAATTAAATTGAATGTGATTTCATTTAAAAATTCACAATAATACAAATGTGATTTGTAAAATTAGATATGAGATATCTTATGATATGTGGTTATGCAAATATGATTTGCATAACCTATGGTTGTGGTAAAATGGTTAATAGGTGGAGATTTCAACCCCACCTATCACCATTATTTAAACCTCTTTGCAAGAAGGGTTCTTTAACCATTTGCTCATTTTTGGAAATCTCACCAAAAGAAGCAAAGTGAATTCTCTCTCAAAAAGCTCTCTCACAAACTCTCCTCGCTAACCAAAAAGAAGGATCCCACAATCCTTCTTCTACCTAAGAAAGAACAACCGAGAAACCAAGTGGTGGTGTCTAGATCGTTGTTCGGGTGAGGAGATCGAGATCGTTGAGGAGAGCACGAAGAGTTCGTGATCTACGGAAAGGAAAGCTTGAAGACTGTCTTCAACAAGTAAGTAACTTTAAACTTGTTGTTTTTCCTTTCTAAAATGCATGTTTAGCCTATACTATGTGATAGTTTAATTTTAAGGAAATTGAATTGCACAACAATACCACGACGATTCGATCGTCCTCCGCTGCACTGGAATTTTAATTCCCTTCATTTCATAGATGGTTATTCAAGATTTGGGCATATTTACCTAATACATCATAAGTCTGAAGCACTTGAAAAGTTTAAGGAATTCAAGACTAAAGTTAAAAATTAATTAGGTAAAACAATTAAAACACTTCGATCAGATCGAGGTGGAGAGTATATGGATTTAAAATTCCAAGGCTATATGATAGAACATGGAATTACATCTCAACTCTCAGCACCCGATATGCCTCAGCAGAATGGTGTATTGGAAAGGAGACCGTTATATGGGTTTATCTGAAACCCAAGTTGTCATATCAGATGACGATTGTGAGGATCCATTGACTTATAATCAAGCAATGGTTGACAAAGACAAAGACAAATGGGTCATAGTCATGGACCAAGAAACGGAGTCTATGCACTTCAATTCTGTTTGGGATCTTGTAGATAAACCTGATGGGGTAAAACATATAGGTTATAAGTGGATCTATAAGAGAAAGCGTGGTGTAAATGGAAAGGTGCAAACCTTTAAAGCTAGACTAGTAGCAAATGGTTATGCCCAGGTTGAAAGGGTGTACTATGAGGAAACCTTTTCGCCTATTGCTCTGGTAAAGTCTATCCGTATCCAACTTGTCATTGCCGCATATTATGACTATGAGGTATACCAAATGGATGTCAAGACAACATTCTTGAATGGTAATCTTGACGAGAACATGTACATGGACCAACCTAAATGGTTCATTGAACCAGGACAAGAGCAAAGAGTTTGCAGGCTTAAAAGGCCAATATATGGACTGAAACAAGCCTCTAGGTCCTGGAATATAAGGTTTGATGAGGCAACCAAATGTTTTGGCTTTGACCTGAATGATGATAAACCTTGTGTCTACAAGAAGATCATCAATAATTCTGTCGTATTCCTAGTTCTATATGTGGATGATATCATACTCATTGGGAATGATGTAGGTTATCTTACTGACATTAAGAATTGGCTAGCTACGCAATTCCAAATGAAAGATTTGGGAGAAGCGCAGTTTTTTCTTGGGATCCATATTGTCCGTAACCGCAAGAATAAAACCCTAGCATTATCTCAAAAATCTTACATCGACAAAGTGTTGTTCAGGTTTAAGATGCAAGACTCCAAGAAAGGTTTATTGCCTTTTAGATATGGAGTTCATTTGTCTAATGAACAATGTCCTAAGACACCTCAAGGAGTTGAGAACATGAGACAGATTCCTAATGCATCAACTGTTGGGAGCCTGATGTACGCCATGTTGTGTACTAGGCCAGACATCGATTTTGCAGTTGGAATGGTCAATAGATATCAATCCAATCCAGGATTTGAACACTGGACAACGGTTAAAACGATCCTTAAGTATCTTCGGAGAACAAGGAACTACATGCTTGTGTATGGGGCTAAAGATTTGATCCTTACAGTATACAAGGATTCTGACTTTCAAACTGATAAAAATTCTCGGAAATCTACATCAAGGTCAGTATTTACTCTTAACGGAGGAGTTGTAGTATGGCGAAACGTCAAGCAGGGATGAATCGTTGATTCCACTATGGAGGTCGAATATGCAGCGGCTTGTGAAGCAGCTAAAGAGGTCGTTTGGTTAAGGAAATTCATGTTAGATTTGGAAGTTGTTCCAAATTTGAGTTTGCCTATCACGTTGTATTATGATAATAGTGGCATTGTGGCAAATTCAATGGAACCCCGAAGTAACAAGAGGGGTAAGCATATTGAGAGAAAATATCATCTTATTCGAGAGATCGTGCATCGAGGAGACGTGATCGTCACGAAGATAGCCTCCGAGCACAACATTGCTGATCCTTTTACAAAGGCTCTCATAGCTAAAGTATTTGAGAGTCACCTAGAAGGTCTAGGGTTACAAGTCTTCTCCAACTAGGGCAAGGGGGAGTATATTGTACGCAGGGTTTCAGTGCCCTAGTTTATTGTATTTTACATTATTGTAATGTTTAAATTATGTACTCCACAAGCTTTAGTTCAAGTGGGAGATTGTTGGGATATGTGCCCTAAACTTGTGTAATTTTAGTTTAGTGTAGTAGACACTATTTGGATTGTGTTCAAGAGAATAACCTAAATGGTCAATGGTATAAGAATGAGGTTGGAAACCTTATTCTGGTAACACCATGGATGCGACCCACTTTATAATTAGTACTAATGAGGTAATCCAACTCATTCATGTGGATGACATGCGAATGGGGGCTTTCTGTATGAAGAGTTCATACAAGACCAGACTGCAAATTATTAGTCTAACCAGTATAACGTCGTTAACAGGATACGACTAATAATTTATAGATGGTCATTAGTGACTCGACCTGAATCTTGAGCAAGTTAAGAACTCCTGCTTATAGGGGTTTGTCCTTAGACTAGTATTGGTGAGAGTGGCTTGTAGCCGACTCAATAAGCCTACCTTCTCAGGGACAGAACCTCGTAGGTAGCTGGGAACTTAACTCTGCAAGATGGAATTCACACATTCCTAGACTAAGGAATTAGATAGGTTGTTCGCTTTAGAACTGAGTCCAGGTCTTGAACAACGGGGCCCCACCCTCTAAACTAGCTTAAGAGGGTTTGAGTTTATGGTAGGACCATAGACTTATTGTTCATTAGAGGATCAGTGGTGCTTAAGGAACAAAGAGGTAATCACAGGGGTAAAACGGTAATTTGACCCAACTGTGATTACGAACAACCTGTGAAGGGTCGACTCATGGGTAGTGATTATATCAATGGGCACAATATAATCTACAGTGAGGAGAGTGCAACTACAAGTCTATAGTAGAGTGACTTGTAGTTAATGAATATTGATTAACCAGAACAAAGAGTTTGATCAGTTAATCTCACATCATTGGAGCTCATGAACTATAGATCCATTAGGTCCCTCCGTTGGCTCAACATGGTAATATTGAGGGTATAAAGTTAGGAATGAAATTGAAGTTTTTAATTTCATATATGAGGTGTTATATCAATTATATGTAATATAATTGATATAATATATAGTTTTAATGTGAATTAGATTCACAAATTAACTATATACTAGTGAGAGAATGAATAAGGGATATGATGGTAATTTTCATCCTATTTTCCTATAAATAGTTGCATAGGTTGCAACTTTGAAAAAGGTTATTACATACAACCCTAGAGTTCTCTCATTTTGTGTTGGAAAGAGTTCCAAACACACTTCTCAATGACCACCAGATCTCATCCTAAAGGAATCCACCTTCCTCCCTCACCTAGAGAACAACGGAGAAGATCTAGTGGCAGATCTTCACACGATTCGGGTTCGCATTGCTGAGATCGTGATCATTAGAGAAGAAGTACGTGAAGAAAGTGTTCTTCAAAAGTATGTTTTTGTCTTGTTCTAATTAGATAAGTATGCTTAATCGTAGTTATTTAGTTCTTGTTTTAGATCTATGTAACAAAATCACGAACATGTGATTCACAATCGCTTCCGTTGCGGTCCCTTCAGTTCAAATATTACTTAAATGTGAATGAGATTCATATTTAAAATTATAGGTTAAAATTTAATGTGAATAAGATGTACATTACAACTATAGGTTAGAGGGAAAAATGATTAAATGTGATTTAATCATAAATAAACTATACTAAATATATGATATTTAATTTGGATTTGGATTAAATATGATTTAATTAAAATTAATATATATAATTAAATATGATTTAATTATATTATTTATTAATTAAATTAATTATTAATTATTAATTAAATTAAAGGAAACGTGTCAGTGACACGTTCCTACTACCCCATCTTCTCCCTCTCGATAGGGACAAAGAGAGTGGGGTGTTCCTTCTTCTTATTCAACCGATGGGTTGATTGAATGGTTGGTTGATCGATTGATTTTTGTGAAAAAAAATTTCCCTCTCTCACTCTCTCTCTCAAACTCAAATTCCCTCTCCCAATTGTTGGTAGCTTTCCATCAACGCTAAATCTAAGAAGCCAGAGAATAGGGAGTGCCCACTTTTGGTGGTGTTCTGTAGAAAAGGTTTACAGAGAAGAAATTTCGCTGAAAAAGATTGCAAGGTGTTGCAAACCACAAGCTACAAAGGTAATATTACACAACAATTAGTGTAGAAAAACTTATTCTAGCATGTTTACTGTTTACTCCATGCCTAAATTTCTTATCAATTTTTTTTCCAATGTACTGGTATTTAATGTTAAGCCAAAGCAAAATCGGGTTTTACGATTCAATTGTGTTTTTGCTGCTCATTGGAATTTTGATTCCTTCACAACTATCAGCTTGCAACCTCGAACCTTTGGCAAGAATAATCCCAGGCTTAGGCATCCTGAAACCCAACACGGTAATCCTCAGATTGGTTCGGTCAACTACACCATGACTCCCACACCCATACTTAAGCAAGCATGTCTATTCTTAAATCATCGCCAACATAACCCTAACTCAACCAACCTCTAAAATAGACAATCTCTAACGTACTATGCAAGCTCAAAACCTAAAGCCCCTAACTCCATTTTAGCCACATACATAAGTCATTTAGCTCAAACAACTTCCATACAACTCTACTAACCATCAAACGTATCATAAAACACAATTTTAAGCATGCTTTCACAGTTTACAAAAGTTCTTACATAATCAAATCAAACAATAGCTTAAATGGGCTTAAATCCAAATGACTACTTACCTTTAGTGAGTATAAGAGAATTTAAAACTCTGGTGCCTATAAATTCCTTTGCATCACCGAAACAAAACCAAGAGCTTGCTGAAAATAGTGTCAAAATGATCCCACTCCAGTTGTCCAATCACGTCATACAATTAGTATCCTTCAATTCACTCCTTTGATATATGGGTAAGCTTAAAAGTACGAAAACAGTCCCTGAACTTTCACGAAAATTTCAAATACATGAGCCAATTAAACTTTGACTCAAACATAGCTTAATTGTGTTAAAAACTTATCATAACCTAATCAACACATACCTAAGGCAGTGGTGAACGTTGTTGGACAGTAGCTTTAATCGACCCAAACTCGCCTAAAGTGATCTTTAAGCACGATGAGTGTTGTAATTCAGTCCAACAATCAAAGGATAAATTTAAATGATCATTCACTAACCAAAACAACCCATAAAACTCAATAAACTCACCTTAAAGCAGTTCAGAAGCTTAACCAATTAAATTCCTCAATTAAGAACGCCTCAAACCTTGAACCATCATAAATCGTCACGCAAATTAGCTCCAAATTATTTGGTTTCGCGAATCCAAGACCCAACATTATGGGCAATCTAGACTTAAGTCCAATCTACTATAGGTTAATCTCTGAATCACAAAAAAAAATAACACAAGAATTTATCAAACCGAAACAAAACTTACCTTTAATCGGACCCAAAGCTTGTCGAAGGCATACCCACACCAAAACGGTAACTGTCTCAGTATTGGCTTGCTGGAAAATGAGTGTGAAACACACTTTATCGATGGTTGCACACACGAGGAAAAGAAAGAGAGCAGCGGAGCCAATCTCATGGACAGTGACACACAAATGAAGCTTGGGTGCGTAGGCAAATTGATTGACTCTCGAGTCTGTGTGCACGCCAAGCGTTGGGTTGGAGGAGCGTGGATCAGGATTGATTATCGAGGTGTTTGGTTTCCGACGTTTGATGAGGCTAATCGGAGATGGACAACGAGTTGCGTGGTAGCACAAAATGGAGGTTAGGTCGGTTGATTGCGACAGGGAGATGCAGTTGGTCGAACAGCGACATAGCCTAACTGCTAATGGGAGTGTTCGGGCATGGGTGTCGGATCAAAAGCGAAGAAGAAAAAAGAGAAAAAGAGGAAGAAGAAGAAGAAAGGGTTGCATGATTAGTAGGGGTCCTTTTGTTTCTCTGTTTTTTTTACCTAAACAAAAGTGCCCTCAAAACAATTTTTTTTCCATTCCAAATTAACCTTTCAACAACTCTAAATCTCATTTTAATCCAACACCTAATAAACCAAATTTATATTCCAAAATTTTAAAATTAATTCCTTTGAATAAGTCGGGTGTTACAATATATATGTAAACCAACAGGAATGGGTTGATTAAAGGGTTGCAACGAAGGGTCAAACAAGGAAAATAGCCCAATACGAAGTCAAAATAGACCGGAATCGACAGGAAAACAACCCAAAACGTGAAGGGTCAAGGCTGAGGTTGACCATACAGTAAAGCCCAACCTTGGTCTGGTTTGCAGAAGTAAGGGCTTGGGTTTGGACCGAAGCCCAAGCTCATGGACGGTCGAGGTCAAGAAGGAGGCTGACCAGATGACAAGGCCAACTTTTGGGCCTTACCTCGGTCCCTTATGGCCTGTAGACCTAATTCTAGCCTAGTTCAGTCTTTCTTTTTCCCATTGGACAACTAAAACCCACAAAAAACTCTACGGAGAAGGTATTTAAGCTCTCTTTCAGGGGAGAGGGGGGTAATTTCATTATAGTCGCAAAACTCTCTAGACTTCTCAATTCTCTTTGAAAACTCTCTTTGACTTAAGCATTAGAGTTTGTGTGGCCCACACCACATCGGTGGCCAAGTTTTCCTTGTCCTGCAAGTTGTGTTCTTCCCCAAAGAATATAAATTCAATGTCATTGTCACGTGGAGGTCAAGTACATTCTCCTGTCCAAAATTTGACAACAACAGTTGACATCCTCTGTGGGGAACAACAACACTTGCATGGGAAACCTTGTGCTTGAGTCAACCTTCCAAGGGAGATGAGCAGAATGTTGAGAAACAAGTATTAGAACGAGAAGGAATGTAATTCCAATTAGGATCCTTGTTTGCGATGAATTCAGAAAGATATTCCTCCTCGACCTCATATCGAGGCCGACCAAATCGTTCAAGCTACATGGTGACACAAACAAAAAAGATCGCATGGAGAAGATAACATGTGCTTGTTGGTCGAGGTCGATCATAAGAAGATCGAGGTTGACCATAAGAAGGTCGAGGCCGACCAAAAGAAGGTTGAGGTTGATCAGCTACGTGGTAGTGCAGACCCGAAGGATTACAAGATGAAGCAACAAAAAAGGCGGCTGGTCAGCTTCTCGCTTCCAAGGAAACTAAGGCCGATCAAAGAGAGGAACCCGCGGAGGAATTGAAATATGTCCCGCTCACATCAAAGAACAAATGAATAAATATTGGAATAAACCTAAGGGTTGAACAGAAAGAAAGAATGGTCAGCTTTCTTAGGAACAATACATATTTATTCGCCTGGTCCCATAAGGATATGCCAGGAATAGATCCTGACGTCATGGTACATAGACTGAATATGGACAGAGATTTCAAGCCTATGAAGCAGAAGTATTGCGCATTCAATCAGGAGCAAAATAAGATCATAGTCAACCAAATAGATGATTTACTAAAAGCCAATTCCAGGGAAGTCCTTTAACCTCAATGGTTATCCAATGTGGTTTTAATGAAAAAAATCTAATAGTAAATGGCAAATGTGTATCGACTTCACTGATCTAAATAAGGTCTACCCTAAGGACAGTTACCCTTTATCTTTGATAGATCAGTTAGTAGGTACAACAGCAGACCATGAGTTATTAAGCTTCATGGATGCTTACTATAGATACAATCAAATTAAGATGTATGGACCTGATCAAGAAAAAAAATATTTTTCACTACTAACAAGGGGTTTTATTGTTACAAAGTCATGTCATTTGATCTCAAGAATGCAAGAGTAACCTACCAAAGAATGATAAATAAAATGTTTTCCCCTTTGCTGCGGAAGAATATGGAGGTATATTTAGATGATATGTTGTTAACAAGTATTAAAGCATATCAACATGAAACTAACCTCCATGAAGGTTTCCAAATACTTCAAAAATACAAGATGAAACTGAATCCAAGAAAATGTGCTTTCGGAGTAACATCCAGGAAAATTCCTTAGATTCATGATACATCAAAGAGGAATTGAGGTAAATCCAGACAAAATAAAAGTCATCTTAGAGATTTCTTCTCCAACCAATCTCAAGCAACTTCAAAGTCTCAATGGGAGAATTGCAATACTGAACAGTGTCAACTTTTCTTTAAGATTTGGAAGAAAGGTCTTCTAATTGAATTGTCTAAAAAGAGTAAACAAGCTTTCCAAGAACTAAAAACTTATCTAAGTTCAACTCCTCTCCCAACCAAACAATTAAAGGAGATGAGTTACTACTTTATGTAGCAGCTTTTAATACCGTTGTAAGTTATGCACCAATCAAAGAAGAGAATGGTCATCAAAGACTAGTCTACTATACCAGCCGAGCATTGGTAAGGGTTGAAACTAGATATCCTCCAGTAGAAAAGCCTACACTTGCCTTAGTCACCTCAGTTAGAAGATTACGTCCTTACTTCCAAGCACACAAGGTAACTATCCTCACAAATTTATCTCTCGAGCAAGTACTACAGAAGCAAGAAGCTTCAGGACGCCTCATAAAATGGGCAGTAAAGGTTAGTGAATACGATGTTCACTATAAATCAAGGGCATCGATTAAAGGACAAGCAGTGGCAAATTTCATTACATAGTTCACTCCATCCTTGGTCGAGGCTAACCACGCAGGGGTCAAGGCCAACCATGGGAGAACCATGGCCAACCACCTTCAATGTGTATGGGAGGTGGAGGCATCTCATCCGACAAATCCTAATCTACCTGAAAACACTCTTCGTTGGTGCATCCTCCAACGTCAAAGGATGCGAAGCAGGAATTCTACTTGAATCCCCTGAAGGAGAAAGGTATGATATGCTCTTAGATTCAATTTTATAACCTCAAATAATGAGGCAAAATGTGAATCACTCGTAGCAGGATTGAAGGTCACCAAGGGAATAGAGATCTTTAATATATTATTTCTTAGTGATTCTCAATTAATAGTAAAACGAGTGATTGATGAATATCAAGCTAAAGAGTAGAGGCTGGCTAAATATTTGTCAAATGTCAAGGAACTACTTCCTTCATTTTCCGAACATGAGATCAATCAGATTCCAAGATCACAAAATGTCAACGTTGATTCTTTAAATCGATTGGCAACATCCTATGAAACTGAACTGAGTCGAAACAGTTCCATTGAAGTCTTATCTGAACCAACCATATTTAGAGAATAAATAATTGAGAGAGGAAGCAAACCAGTTGAGGCTGATGAGGTTTTGGTTGAGGTCGATAAGGATTCTTCAGGTTGATGAGGTTTTGGTTGAGGTTGAGAAGGGTTCTTATTGGATGGATCTCATATTAGAATACTTGAAAGAGAGAAAAATACCCTTAGAAAGAGTAGAAGCCAAACGGGTACTGAGGCGATCAGCTCATTACCTCCTCAGATAAGGTAAACTCTATAAGAGAGGTTATTCAATGTTGTTTCTAGATGTCTCACACCTACTGAGGCGAAATATGTGATGAAGGAAATCAAGGAATGGGTATGTGGCAACCATTCAGGAGGGAGATCCTTATGTCATAAGATCATCAGACAAGGATATTATTGGTTGTTAGTGCTTTAAAATACAGGAAGCTTCACAAAATCATGTGACCGATGCCAACGATTTGCTCTAGTTCCAAGACAACTACCTGAACTACTCACGAACATAGCAAGTCCTTAACCTTTTTCACAATGAGGAATAGATCTTATTGGACCTCTTCCCCAAGGCAAAGGACAAACTAAATTTGCAGTGATGACAATGGACTACTTCACAAAATGGGTTGAGGCAAAAGCATTGACAACAATCACAGAGAAGAAGATACCTAACTTTGTCTGGAGAAATATAGTATGTAATTTTGAAATTCCTAATGTCATTATTTCAGACAATGGAAAACAATTCGATAATTCAATATTCAGAAAATTTTGTTCGGATCTCAACATCGATCATCGATGTTCATCTCCAGCACACCCCCAAGCCAATGAGCAAGTGGAAGCAATGCACAAGACTATCAAATTAAATTTCAAGAAAAAATTAGAAAATCTGAAAGTAGCTTGGGCAGAGGAGTTGTCCAACGTATTATGCGCATACATAACCATTGCACGATCTACAACAGTTGAGACTCCTGTCTCACTTACTTATGGGGCAAAGACAGTCATCCCTGTAGAGATTGGTTTACCATCACCAAGACTAGAGGAATTTGAATCTCAACAAAATGAGAAGTCAATGAGGTTATGCTTAGACCTCCTAAAAGAGCACAAGGAAAAGGCTCATCTTCGAGCAGTAGAATACAAGAATTGTGAGGTACTACAATGTAATCGTAAAAAAACGAAGCTTCAAAGAAGAAAATATCGTACTAAGAAGAGTCATGCAGTACATGAAAGATCAATCAACAGATGCACTAGGTCCAACATGGGAAGGACCATACCAAATTGCAATAATTGTCAGTCCTAGCACATACACTCTAATTGATCATAGAGGAATAATTCTTTCCCATCCTTGGAATGCATAACACTCTAAAGTCTATTATTAATAAGTTACTTTTCTCTAATTACTTCTTCTTTAGTTAGGATTACTTTTTTCAGCATTTGCAAGATCATATAAAATTGAAATTTCATTAGCAATAAAATGATCTTTCTCAAGTTACAAATTATCACTCAAGCATTATTTTCATAATTGAAACTCCTATTTGAGTAGGGGGATATACTTCCCTATCAAAGAAAAGGTAAATAAGGTACTAAAGACATGTGTCTCTCTAATTGAAAAAAGCAGAAGCTCCCAAAACAGATATATCTCTCTGATTGAAGAGGGTAGAACCTACTAAAAGAGATGTGCCTCTCTAATTGAAAAAGGCAGAAGCTACTAAAGGAGATATGTTTCTCTATCGAACAAAAAACAAAAAGCAACACAGAACAAGCCAGAAAAGAGATTTCCAGACAATGGTCGAGGTCGCCCATTGTGGTTAAATCACACTCTCATGGTTGTAGCTAAGCACTTTCCAACACTCAACCACGAGAAGAAATGAAGAACACAAGATCAATCATTAGAATTGGAGGCAAAATCTAGAGCCTACTCTAGATAAGGCAGATTATGTTGTGCAAACAAAGCACAAAACTCTCAAAACTCTTGAGCACTTAGGTGCAAAAAAAGCGACCTAGAAGATTGATTAGACCACAAAAGGGTTCGGTTGACTGATCTAGGTAACAAAAAAATATGACAAGAATTTCATGATGGGTCCCTATTGAGCACGATGAAGTAGGCTATATAAAGCTCAACAAAGTCTGATGAATGCAAAACTCTACTTAAGTGTGGAAGACGCACGCTAGAAGATTGATTGGGTCCATAAAAGGGACTTGAATAATTAATCTAAATAACCTAAAAATCTTAGGTAAGTCTCGCAATGGGTTTAATAAAATGAAATGAGAAACAGAAAACATAAAAGCAGAGATCAAGGTTATTCGCTAAGAAAATTCCAAAATCACAAAAATATGATGTAGAGGTTGTGGAGAACCTGCACACGGCAGACCAAACGATGCATGTAAGCCGAGGCCAGCCCTGCTCTCACTTCACAACCTAGCTTCTCTTCTTCTCCCCCTCTTAAAATTAACTTGAAGTGAAGCTACATCAGTCTGGGAACACTTATGAAAAGCATGAAGCTACAAGGTTACTCGATGGTCGAGAAACTCCTCTTATAAGAGGACCTGAAGCTACATATTTGAGGACAACCTCAAATTTATATACTCTCTCATCAAAAACGACACAGATCACGAATCTGAAGGACAACCTTAACCCTAAAAAGGACAATCTTGGGATGATCCAAGGATAACCTTGGAGCCCTAAATTCCCACCAGGAAAGGACCAACCTATGAGGTTTAATGGCAATCTTGGAGAGGATTGAAGGGAATGAGAATCCCACGCAGCGGAAGACGATTGAATGGTCGAGGTATCAATATGCAACATGCTTTTATTAAAATCGATCTAACACTAGATCTAGGCTAAACATGCTTCAAAGAAGAAGAAAAAAGCAACAAGATGAGTCTTTACTTACTTGTTGTAGACTTTCTTCAAAACTTCTTCTTCAAAATCACGAACTCTTCGTGTTCCTCGAACTCAATGAACTTTTCCCACGAAAAAGAACTCGAACACAACCAAAGGATCTTCTCGGTTGTTCTCTTTTGGAGAAGAGAGGTTTGTGGGAACCTTTTGTGTTTTGGAGAGGGAGGAGATTTGAGAGAGAATTTGAGAGAATTCCTCTTCCCTTCTTTGATGCAAAATCAAAAAATGAGAGATCAAGTTACAATCCTTCTTGCAAGAAGGGTTTATATAGTGGAATTGGTAGAGTTAAAATGTCCACATAATTACCACTTTACCACAACCATAGGTTATGCAAATCTCATTTGCATAACCACATAATATAAGATATCTCATATCTCATATTGCAAATCTTATTTGCATTAATTGTGTATTAATTAAATTGAATCACATCTAATTTAATTTCTCTCAATCAAATTCTCCAATTAGCCCTAATTCAACAATTAGGCTAACCTATAGTTTATTATGAATCTCATTCACATTAAACTATATATTATATCATTCATATCTCATATAAATGACATAAATGCCCTTAAAGTGAAATTGAACACTTCAATTTCATACCAAAACATTAGCCCTTCTTTTAATCCAGGTGGAGCCAACCGAGGGACCTAATGGACCTACAGTGACGGGCTCCAATGATCCGAGATTAACCTGCCAAACTCTTTGACCCGGTTAACCAACATTCATTAGCTATGGTAACACTCCACTATAGCCCGTAGCTGCACTCCCGTCAGTGCAGAATATTACGTGTCCACTGATATAACCAATACCCATGAGTCGACCCTTCACAGTTGTTCGGTAGACACGGTTGGGTCAAATTACCATTTTACCCCTGTGTCTACCTCTTGTTCCTTAAGTCCCCACTGCTCCTCTAATGAACAACATATTGTGATGGTCCAACCATACACAACACCCTTCTCGGACCAGTGAGAAGGTGGGCGCCCGTTGTCCAAGCCCTGGAGACAACACTTAAGGGAACAACCCCTCTAGTTTCCCTAAAAAGGGAACGAGTGAATTTCATCTCGCGTAGTTAAGTTTCGGCTCCTACTTGGTTCTCGTCACGAGAAGATAGGCATATTGGGCGAGTAAGCGTGACAACCCTCACCCGTACTAGTCAAAAAACGGACCTCGCAGGCGGAGTCCGTAACACGCGCGGGATTCGGTCGAGTCACTAATGATCATCTACGAAGTTATTAGTCCCTCATTGTCAGCGGTGTTACATCAGAGGTCTAATAAATCACGGTCGGTCTTGTACAATCTCATTGCACAGGATGCCCCCACTCGCATGTCAACTACATGAACGAGTCAGATCACCTCGTTTGTATCTAATACAAAGCGTGTCGCATCCACAGTGTATCCAGGATTAGGTCTCTAACCCTATCCATATACTGTAGACCGTTCGGGTCATTAACTCGAACGTGATCCTCCCTATGTGTCCACTACACACCGTTCAAGTTCTAGTTCTCTCATAAATTCAATGACCCTAGAGCTTAGTTTATTGGAAAAGTTTATAAATATTGCGAGACAGAAAGTGATGAAATGAATAACTCTTATTAATTTCAAACAATATATTACAAACACGAGATTAGGACAAAAATCCCAACAAGGATCTAAGGCACACAATAAGCGCATCAAAGCCCTAAACAAGAAGAATCGAAATACAAGATAAGTGTGATGGAAACCTAGAATTCCTACTGAAAATCATAGAAATCGACACTCTAGAAGATTGAATACCCTCTTAAGGATGGACAACAATAACTAGAGAGAATTCGAAACAACCCTTGAAATGTCAAAAAATGATTCCGAAGAAATTTAATTGTGGAATAAGGAATATCGAAACGTGGGATAAGCGTGACGAAAACCTGAACTTCCTATTAGAAATCAGGAAAATTAACACTCTAGAAACTGAATATCCTTGTATGAATGAACATCAATAACTAGAGAGAATTTGAGGCACCCCTCTAAATGACAAAAATGAATCGAAAGAAATTTGATAGAGGAATAAAGAAAATCAAAACGTAGGATAAGCGTGATGAAAAGCTAAAATTCCTATTAGAAATTGGAGAAACCGACACTCTAGAAGATTGAATATCTTATTAAGAATAGACACAACAATAACTAGGGAGAATTCGAGGCAATCCTCGAAATGTCAACAATAATTTTGAAGAAATTAATAGAGGAAAAAGGAGAATCGAAATGCAGGATAAGCGTGGCAAACCTGAGATTGCTTCTAAAAATTGGAGAAACTAACACTCTAAAAGATTGAATATCTTTATAAGGATGGACAATAATAACAGGAGAGAAATCGAGGCAAACCTCGAAACGTCAACAATGACTCCAACCAAAAAACTTAATAGGGGAAAAAGAAAATCGAAACCTAGAATTCCTACTTGAAATTGGATAAACTGACCCTCTAGGAGATTGAATATCCTCACAAGGATGAACAACAATAACTAGAGAGAATTCGAGAATAACCTCGAAATTTCAGCAATGACTCCAAAAAAAACTTAATAAGCTACTCCCAATTCAGACTCCATGCAATTACTTCACACACTTCTAATCTAGAATCTTAACTAGGGAGTGAGGGCTAATGTTATGGGTAAAATTTGACCAACGGGAATGGGTTGATTAAAGAGATGTGACAAATGATCAAACAAGGAAAATAACCCAATACGAAGTCAAAACGTACTGAAATCGAAAGGGATCAACCAAGCCCGAGGTTAACCACATGGTAAAGCCTAAGTTTGGGCTTTACCTTGGTCTGGTTTGCAAAAGTAAGGGCTCGTGCTTGGACCAAAGCTAAAGCCCATGGTCAGCCAAGGTCGAGGAGGAGTTCGACCAGATGGCAATGCCCACTTTTGGGCCTTGCCTCGATCCATCATGGCTCGTAGACCCAGTTCCAGCACAATTCAGTCCTTCCTTTTCATGTTTGACGAAGGAAACCCATGGAAACCCCTAGGAAGGAGGTATTTAAGCTATCTTTCAAGAGAGAGCAAGGTTAATTCATTTTAGCCGCCTAAACTCTCTGGACTTCTCAACTCTCTCTTAACTATAAAAAAGGGTGAGTATGGAGTGCTTACTGAATTAGTTCTGCAAAAAGAATCACGCATAAAGTAATCATAATTTATCTATCATTATTTATACACACACAGGCACATACAGAGGACAGTCTTCATGTTTAATTTTAATTAAATACATGCTAAGAACACCCTTATTCATGAATTGTGTAATATTTATTATGCAATGCACTTATATTGCACAAATTGCCTACCACAAGTGAGCGGGTCATAAATAGCATCCTTAGAACTTATTTTCTAGATTACTAGTATCATGGATACAATCACTCAGTTTTATTTTTCAAAAAAATACTCTGGTAGTGGAATTCAATTTAAAACTCAATTACAAATAACTGAAATTATACTGCGAGACAAATTAGAGAGAAAACATCATAGGGATTTGATTTCACAAATTAGCCGGACAAGTCAATTAATTAATTAACCAAAGATTGAGTATGGAATTATGTCATAAGTCAGAAAAACATGCTGCGTAAAAATTTATATTGCAATACCGCAAGTGTATAGGTCAAGTTTTAGTATAGTGATTTTAGTGTTCCAAGTATCGTCATGGGGAATGGGTTTCTAGATTAATTAATTACCAAGATACTAATTCTCAATTTTAGCTAAAGTAACAAAACGTGGATATATAGGAAACAAAGATAAAAAGATAAACAAACAATTGGAGACACAAATATGATAGAATTGAAGGAAGATGATTTCACAAGCTAAAACCTTATTTAACACATGCAATGAACTAACATAATGAATTTATAAACAAGAAGTGAAGATACTCAAGAAAATCTCTTGATTCTTAGTGAGCCTCGCACACACGATAAATTCTAAAGTTTCCTTATGAATTTTAAAAGCATGCACGACATTAAACAACTTTTTTATGTGTTTCTCTTAAACTTCTAGGTCATTCTCATGCCACACTTCTAAGAGTTTTGACAACTTTTCTCTAATCTAAGGTTATTTCTCTCGAGTCCACTTAAACTAACAAGATAAAGGAATTGAAGAATGAATTGCGAAAAATAAATAACAAAATGTAGTTCAATACATAAGCAAACAAGTCTTAAACATGCAAATCAAATCCTACCTACAACGTTTAGCCACTCTAAATCACAATAAAACCAAACTAAAGTTATAAAAAACGTCTTTAAAACGGTGTTACAATCTAAAAGAAAGAGAAAATAAACTTATGTGTCGATGTCGGTCCCTCGTCCCCGAGCTCCCGTCACGATTTCGAACCTCCACAAATGCTTTGGTTCCCAAGGAATTCTCTTCTTTCTCCTCTTAGAGAGTGTATTTCGAAATTAGGGTGTAAAAACTATCAAATTCGACTCTCTTTGAAAGATGGCAAAGTGTTCTATTTATAGGGCAATCGGCACAGCGTTGCACCGCTGTGCCCTAGACGGCAGATTAATTAAGGAAACCACCGACGGCGTTGCAACGCTGAGGGCAGCATTGCAATGCCGCTACACTTGTGCGCGCCCTTCCTTATCGAAGTAGCGTTGCAACGCTGCAAGGCAGCGTTGCAACCGTACCTGCACGACTCTTCAACGTGGATTTCTTATCGAGATAGCATTGCGACGCGGCAAGACAGCGTTGCAACGCTATCGGCATGAGTCTTCTATGCACAAAATCAGCAAGTACGGCGTTGCAACGCTCTGCATGGCATTGCAACGCCATCACCTCACGTCTACTAGCTTGGAATGGTTATTCTATTTCCAATTGATGTTATTTTAAGCTTCAAAAAGCCTCGATTTGATCCCGAGTGATCCATAATGTCTCAAAATGTCCTGTTTAAGCTATTTTCCTGAAATTGGTTGATTAAAACACATAAGACCCCTGAAATTATCATAAAACTAGCAATAATTAAACCTAAGAATAGCACATTTTGTATGCTATCAATAAACGGTAACAATGATTGTCCCTCTCGAGCACAATTGAATCTCAAACATGTCAAAAATTTAATATTCCTATCTAGATTTATTAACATGCAAGCTCTTAAGTCTACTTTTTTCTACAACTTCTAAGACAATTCTAAATCTCTTGATCTTAGGAAAACTCTAGCAGTTAAGTTCTAATTTAAACTATCTCTCCCGAGTATAAGTTCAGAACAATCAACAATCAACCCATGATCAATGGATTAAAAGCATTACAAACATAACAACATGTATAAATTAAAAACAGTTAATCAAGGCAACCACTAAATTAATTCATCAAAACTAAAGGGCTACATCAATCCCTAAGTTTAAATGGTTTGGTTAGGCATGTTCAAGCAATTAAATATAAAGCTCAAAATAGGTTCCATAATGAAAATACAACGTTCAAAGAAAGAGAAGAAAAACTAAAAAGTTTGAGTGTCAATCGTTCGTCCCCATCACAATGTCCATGATCCCGAGCTCAAAAATCTCTTCTTTTTTTCTTTTTTTGGCTCCAATAATCTCTTCTAGCTCCCCAAAGCAAGGTAATTTCAAAAGTAGGCTTTTATCTCTAAAATTCATTCCTTAAATCAAGTGCAAAAAGTTGTATATAAAAGAAATAGGCAACGTTTACACAACACCCTAATATGCGCAACAAAGAAGGAAAATTGATGTAGCATGGAGACGTTATGTAATGACCCTAAATTTAGATTAGTCTTACTAAGGAGGCTAACAAGTTACACTTTCTAAAGTTGAAATTTTGGTAACATAACAGCGTAACTGGGAGTAACCCAAAAATTTTAGAACCTGGTTAAGACAACAAGACACTCCTTAAATCATAAAAAGAATGTCCAGTCTCCACCCAATTTCACTCATAGGTCAGGTTGGGCTTCACATTCACAGAGTTACCAAAACAGATCCTACTGTTGGGGTGTATGCCCTAAACTCGTGAAGTTTGTAACCATTTGATGTTTATAAATAAAAGTTATTTTTTCATCAAATCTTGTATTCTCGCAATTTAAACTTAATCCAATGAACTAAGTTCCAGGGTCATAGACATGAGATCTTGAACGGTGTGTAGTAGACACACAAGTAGGATCACGTTTAGGTAAATGACCCAAATGGTCTATAGTACATGGATAAGGTTGGAAACCTCATCCTGGTAACACTATGGATGCGACTCACTTTGTATTTAATACAAACGAGACGATCCAGCTCGTTCATGTAGATTGACATGCGAGTGGGGGCATCATGTGTAATGAGATTGTACAAGACTGAACCCTGAATTATTAGACTATTGATGTAACACCGTTAATAAATTAGGACTAATAAATTCGTAGATGACCATTAGTGGCTCGACCTCAATCCTGAGCGGGTTACGAACTCCTATCTGTGGGGGTCTGTCCTTTGACTAGTACCGGTGAGAGTGACCAGAGTTACCAACTTAATAAGCCTACCTTCTCAAGAGTAGAACCATGTGGGTAGCTGGGAACTTAACTACGCAAGAAGGAATTCACTCGTTTCCGAGCTAGGGAATCTTGATGGGTTGTTCCCTTAATGGTTGAATCTAGGTTTTGAACAACGGGGCCCCACCCTCTCATTGGCCCGAGAGGGACGTTGTTTATGGTAGAACCATAAATAAATTGTTCATTAGAGGATTAGTGGTACTTAAGGTACAAGAGGTAGTCACAGTGGTAAAACGGTAATTTTGACCCAATTGTGACTACGAATGACCTATGAAGGGTTGACTCACAGGCATTGGTTATATCAATGGACACAACTTGTCCTATAGTAAGGAGAGTGCAACTACGAGTCTATAGTGGAGTGACTCGTAGTTAATGAATGTTGATTAACGAGATCAAAGAGTTTGATCAGTTAATCTTGATACATTGAAGCTTATAATCTGTAGGTTCATTAGGTCACTAAGTTGGCTCAATATTGAATTATTGAGAGTCTAGAGTTTTGGAATGAATTTGAAAGGTTCAAATTCATATAAAGGGTTATTATGTCAATTATATGTGATATAATTGATATAATATATAGTTTGATGTGAATGTGATTCATAATGAATTATACTATTGCCTGATTATGGAGTTATGACATAATTAGAGAAATAAACATTATGAGATATGAAAAATTGAATATGATTCAATTTAATTCCACATTATGCAAATGTGATTTGCATATTAAGGTATGTGATACCTTATGTTATATAATTATGCAAATATGATTTTCATATTATAAATTTTGTGAAAATTAGTGAGCTAAGTGGGTGGAGAATTTATCTCCACCCTCACCCACTATAAATGCATCATGTGAGATGCATTTTCCAATCACTTGTGTAATTTTTGGATTTGCAAAACTCCAAATTCTCTCTTCTCTCAAAACTCTCTCTAGCATCCCTTTCCAAATAGAATCTCACCATTCTCCCTCTTCCTTGAGAACAACTGAGAAGGCATTTTAGAAGTGTTCGGTTCGTAGATTCGGGATCGTGAGATCGTTGAGAAAGTTGAGATCGCAGGAGGGATTATAAGAAGAAGTCAGTTCTTCAAAGGTAACTTCCATTCCCTTTAATGCTTAACTTAACAAAGCATGTGATGTATGTTTTTTGAGTTAATTTTGTAACACGATCAGGGCAAGGAAATTTGTTTCACTTCCGCTGCGGGATTTCATCCCTTCACCTACAACATGCTAGGAATCAACAAGAAAACATTAAAGCAACTACAAACCAACTTCGAAACCTATTACATGAGTTCAGCAAAAACAAAAAAAAACAACCTATAAGAATAACTGAGCCTAGTTAAGTTGTCATTGTCATCATTGTCATCTACCTTGTGGTTTAGCATTATCTGCAACAAAAACATCAAGGTAGCAAGTTGAGTATAAAAATACTCAGTAAGTAGCCCACTTAAGAGTCCAAACTCCATTAACACAAAAGGAAGAATATCGTTGCTCTAGCCTCGCACAGACTCCTGAATAATCCAACTCCCAATTAAGGAAACTACGGTTCACACACCTCACCTTGGGTCCACCCCTGTGGTAAAGTCTCGCGCTCTACCCTCAATCCAGGAACGTAGGTTGCGATGGGATTGAATCCCAAAGCAGAAGCGGTTTGAATCGCTTTGCTTGTAAAATCGTTATGAACAATTTCACAAAACACAAGGATTAAGCATAATATAGTGAAAAGCATAGGGAAAAGAAGAATTACCTTTGTAGAAACTTCTTTCTTCTCGTAATCTAACTCCCCGACTCCTACTCGATCTCAATGACACGAATTTCACACCTCCAAAACGTCTTCCTTACTATTCTCTTGGACAAGGAATTAGGTTTGTAGGAATCCCCTTTTTGGGAGAGAGAATGGTTGAGAGGAAAGGTATTTTTTTGTGGAGAGTTATAAAAAATGAGAACCTTTATCATGTATACCCTTAGTCTCCAAAATGTAAATGAATGCATCGATATATAATGGTGTGGGTTGAAGAATCCACCACTCCATTATTTACATAAAAATAATGTTATACGATCTAAGTTGAATAATATATTTAATTATCGTATACTTAATTAAATGTTGTACATTGAATCCTATTCCAATGTTTTCCTCTCGTCTAATTTATAGTTTTAATTTGAATCTTATCCAAATTAATTTTTCCCTATAGATCTAACATGAATCAAATTCACATAGAGTAAAATTGAATCTAATTCAACTTTACCACAAAGTTCAATTTTTTAATCTTAATTAAAATGAATTTTATATTATATCCACTATATCACATATAATTGATATATATTCTCTAAAAGTTTGAACGGTTCGAAATTCTTCTAAAACTAATATTCCTTTTTTAATCCGTATTGAGTAGGCAAAGAGACCTAATAAACCTACAGATCATATGCTCCAATGATACGAGGTCAACCGATCAAACTCTTTGACTTGAACTAACTAACATTCATTAATTACGGGTAACTTCACTATAGACTCGTAGCTACACTCTCCTCACTGTAGGAAAAGTTGTGTTCATTGATATTACCCATACCCATAAGTCAACCCTTCACAAGTTGTTTCTAGTCATAGTTGGGTCAAAATTACCATTTTACCCTTGTGACTACATCTTGCTCCTTAAGTACCACTGATTCTCTAATGAACAACCTGTTTATGATTGTACTATAAACAAAGTCCCTTTCAAGCCAGTGAGAGGATGAGGTTCGTTGTTCAATACCAGAATCAACACTTAAGGGAACAACTCATCTAAATTCCCTGAGCACGAGAATGAGTGAATTCCATCTTGCTAAGTTACATTCCCAACTCTACATTAGGTTATGTTTTTAAACTAAGGCTAGACATTAATTATGTCATTTAAAGGTTTTGAGTTTTTGTTCTGGGATCCGTAAACGTAAATTTTAAACTATGATTTTAATTCATATATTTTATCATATTTTAATGGCCTAAAAATGCATGCATGAATAGTAATGTCCCTAGGATGTGAGTTCATAAAAGTTAGGGGGCAATACAGTTGGTATCAGAGCCCAAGGTTATGGGTTTTGTAGACTTGCTTACATCGTAGGTATTAGTAATCTCGTGACTCAATAACCAAACCCAGTCACCGCCAGGTATGTCTTTGAATTTATAAATGTGAATAATTGTTTTACCATGATTGTACATTATGTTGTTAAGACTGAATTGAATGATTAATTGTGGTCCCTACCTTGTGGGTAGTAAGGGACTAGACTGAATTAGAGAATCCTCTTATGTTGTGGTACTGACAAAGATGTTGCCAAGAGGACGAGGAAGATGGAGAGGTAGGGGACGCGACAGAGGTAAGGGGACACTAAGAACCAGTAACCCACCACAAGAGTTCCTAGTGGACCAGGAAGAGATCATCCCACCTATGTCAGACCCTCCTTAGGATGAACCAGACCATCAAGAAGAGACTCCCCTCTAGTAGCACCAGCAACGGGATAGGCTAATCCAAATGTTATGGCAATGATGGTAGAGGCAATGCAAGCCTTAGTACGTGCTACAGTTGGTCACTCAGTTGGCTCAAACAGGCCAGACTCAGAATGATGCATCAATTGAGGCCAGATACCTGAAAGATTCTAGGAAATATGACCCACTACCGTTCGATGGGTCTTCCAATGATCGTACAGTGGTTGAGTTATGGTTGTCCTCGGTTGAAACCATATTCAGGCTAATGAACTGCCCGAAAGATTAGAGGGTCTCTTGTGGAGCTTTTATATTGAGAGATGACGTGTAGTTGTGGTAGGAGTCCGCTAAGAGGACTGTGGATACTAATGGGGGGCCAATTACATGAGGCTTATTCAGGGAAGCGTTATGGTGCAAGTTTTATCCTATCACAACTCGATGTAGAAAGCAAGTTGAATTCCTACAATTCTGTCAGAATAAGAGACCTATAGAGGTGTATGAGAGAGAATTCACAAGACTGTCGTGCTTTGCTCCTGAATTGGTGGACACCGAGGCTAAGAAAGTATAATGATTCGTTATGGGACTAGATGTGGGAATCCAAGGTTTTGTGCAGGCACTGTCACCCTTAAGTCATGCTTCGGTAGTGAGACTAGAAGTGTTGATTGGTGTTCAAGCTCAGAGTGTACAACAGGTAGTGGATAACTCGAGTAAGCCCCAACAGGTAGTGGTTAACTCGAGTAAGCCTCCTTCGGGCCAGAAAAGGAAGTGGGATTAGGAGGGTTCTGACCCCCAGCATTATCAGCGAGCAATTCACATCCCATTCCTAGTTAGAGGCAACCGTTTCGATCAGGGAAGGATAGTGGTGAGAAACCACGTTGTGAGGAATGCAGAAGATATCATTGGGGCAAGTGTGTGGCTCGCTCTGGAGAATGTTTTAGATGCAAGAAAGAGGGGCATAGAGCAGAGAATTGTCCCAATCAAGGTGTCAGGGATGCTCAGCCTTCCAGATCGAGTGGAGCTGGATCTTTTGAGCAAACGACCCAACAAGGAAGAGATTTTTCCAGTACAAGTCAAGACACCAACAACTTCGACCCAGCAGTCACAAGTACATTTCCAGTACATAGATACTTGTTTTAGTATTCTTTCAGGATATTTGCACTCCTCATTTTCTACTTGTTTGTGAGGCAAAACAAGCTAGAGATAAGATTGTTATCTTATGCCTTGTGGGTGCCACCCCGTTGGGAGTGAGTCGATTGGCTACCTAAACGATTGAAGTTTTAAGTTGATGGTCTTTGTAGTAAGATTTAGAGAAAATGTACAGTGTTGGCTAAGTATGTTAGATTTTCAGAACTACCTCCAACCCAAAGGTAAATTCAAGCATATAACTCGAGTTAGGAACATCAGTTAATTTAAGGCTCTATAGAATGATCCAGTAGAATTGAAAAGGACACCAACTACATGTATAGGACCCTTCATAATCAAGAAACCAAGTTTAGTCAAAGTACTATGGTGAAACCATTAAACAAAAGGAACTACCTGAGAACGGGAAGAAGAAATGTGAGTTAATATCCATAGCTAGTTCAAGGTTAGGAACTTTCGAGGACAAAATTTCTTAAGGAGGGAAGATTGTAATGCCCTTGAACTCATGTAACTTTTAAATCGTGTTTTTGGAGTTAATTTAGTGGAAATTATTTTAAATGAGCTTTGGAACTTCATGATTTGAAATTTAATTTAGTGAAAATTATTTTAAATGAGCTTTGGAACTTCATGATTTGAAATTTAATTTAGTGCAAACTAAGGAAAATAGGCATTTGAGGTTAATTAATTAAGTTCAAGGGCATTGGTGTGGTTTTTAGAAGAGGAAGGGTACTTTAGGATTTTAAAGAAAAAGAATTAGGGTTTTTTGTCTCTTCTATGCACGCAACCCAAAGACTTCATATTCTTCCTCCTTCTCCCTAGCCTTCACGATAGCCAACTTGAAAGAAGTGGAGTTGCAGCTGTTCGAACCACGCCGGAGCGCCCAACCGAACGTCGAAGAGACCACACGCTGCTCGATTTGGAAGTCGTCGATCAGTAGCTGACCACCAGATCCTCGCCGTGGAGCCACGCATGCCGAGCCAGTCACCGTGTTCGTCGTCATTACAGGTTAGTGTTCGCCGCCTGCCGGAATCGCAAAGTTGCTGCCACACGTTGTTCGTCTGCAAGTCATTCACATACGAGTCCGCCGCAGCCTTCATCAAGTTGAAGATCGGAGTCGTCGCCGCTGTTCAGAACGAAGTTGAAGAAGCAACGCTGGTCCGATTTTTGTTCATTTTGGTTCGAGCGGTTCATTGAGTTTTCAGCCAATTTTAAAGGTTTGACTACTAGTTCCAAATAGATCGACTCATGAGCAATCCAAAAATGGTCTTCACACACTGAGGTGCGCCACCGTCGCCGTTGGAGTTAGTCAATTCGACTAGTTTCATCTTTCGAGCTCGCCTAGGGTCTCCGTTGTGGTATTTTCGCTCGACTTACGTTAATTACCTAGTAATATGACCTTTTGTTTAAGTTGTTTTATTTTGGATTTAGGTGGTTGAGAGCGTTGTGATCACAAATTAAAAGGTTCCCGATCCTAATCGAATTTTAAGTTCATTGATTTAAGAAATAAATAGTCTTGAATTTAAGGAATTGATTATTGGACAGGATTGGAGAAGTACTTTGAGTTAGAGATCAGATTTTTGGAGATTTTAGAATGAAGCTTAAGGTAAGGGATCTTGTGTCAAACTTTTTAAAATGTGATAAAGGATTTTAATTTCAAAATATTTTACTATATCTGTTTCAGAAATTATTATTATGCCCTAAAATATTGTTTGATCTAAGTCATTAGAGTTATGTCATGAATGATAAATTATCGTTTTTCATGATATGTGCATCTGTTAGTTATGATTTATGAATGGGACCTCATGTATCATTGTATGTACATGATAAAGTTTGTGGATGGTTGTGAATTATTCTCCATAGGATTATAGAAGTTTGAGAAGACTCCACATGACTTAGCGGTCTTTGGACTCAATATGCTCTCGGAGTTTTGAGAGGACCCCATATGACACACGAGTCTTCGGACTCAATATGATTAAGAGTCTTCGGACTCAACATGTTCTCGGGGTTTGGGAGGACTTCATATGATAAGAGTCTGCGAACTCAACATGGTTTTAGGAGAACCTAATTGACCACTAAAAGTCGAAGAGAATAGTCATGATAGTTTAGAGGAAGTTTTAGGTCCCACATATGAAAGTTTAGGTGAAGTTCATAGTCATGATTGTATGTGTATGCATATCCCAATTCTCGGTAGCGAGGTTACTTACTGAGTATCATTCTTATAATACTCACTCTTTCTTTTTAAAATGTTTTTCAGGTAAAGGTAAAGGCAAAGACATACAGGACGAGTGACGAGACGGGTTACGAAGGTCATGGGAGGTTTAGAAGTCATAAGTCCCCATTTATTTAAATTTAGTTATTTATTTCAGACTTAAATGTTTTATTCTGCTTATGTAGTGCTTTTATGTTTTTAAACTGAGGTCAAACATTAATTATGTTATTTAAAGATTTTGATTTTCTGTTTTAGGATCCCTAAAAGTAAATTTTAAACTATGATTTGAATTAATATATATTTATCATATTTTAATGGCCTAAAATGCATGCATGAATAGTAATGTCCTTAGGAAGTGAGTTCATAAAAGTTAGGGGTGTTACAGTCATTAGCACGTGCCTATAAAAATATTGAATATAAATAACAATTTATTATAAATGTCTATTTCTTTCGTTTATATGAACGATATAATATGATCTATATTTTATAAATTATATAATATTCAATATACAGTTCATATAAATGCTTGAAACATATGGATGATTTTAAACACATTTCTTACATATATATACTCAATATTCATCATATTGGACATCAACCCCTAGACCACATCACATACCAATGAAACCCTAGACCACATATCGCATAGACCAAAACCCTAACGTTTCTTTCATATATATCTTCCCTTGTTCACAATGAAATGAAGAAAAAATGGGCTAAATGTAACATACCAAGCATATATTCTTTTCATTCTTCCCCTTCGTCGCAATGTTGTTTTTCTAGTTCAATTTTGTTTACCGTCGTCAACTTCTTCAAATGTAAGGAAGACATTTTTCTTTTTTGCCCGACAAAATCTCACACAATAATGATAATTTTTTTCCTCTTTTGAATTTCCTCCCAATAATGCATCAAGTAAATTATTAGATTTTCCATATTTTTTTATTTTTGTTTACAAATTTTTAAATTGCAATTGGGTTATAAAAGTAGGAGACTACAATATTTGTGTAAAAAATAGGTCTAGTTGCTTATTTGTATGAAAAATAGTGAATGTGTGTCTATTATCTAAATTAAGTCCGATAAATAGGCTATTTAGGTAAAAAAACCCATAATTAAAAGAAAATGAGAATCAAGTAATGGAAGGAAAATTTTCATTTTCATTGACCTAAATTTTGGTCAATTCTATTTTCATTCCTTATTATATGGGTCCCACAATATTTTTATTAATTATTTTACATTATTATTTTTTCTCTTTTATCTATAAATGAGACTCCCAAACTTTTTATCAATTATATTACACATTATTTTCTCTATTTTATTTATACTACTAATATTTTTTTCGAATTAAAAAATATTTATCTATTCTTTTATTATATCGAATCTTTTTATACAGCTATTTAATTTTTGAAGTATTTAATTATTAATGATTTCTTAAAATAATTTTTTTTATTAGATAACATATACAAATAAAAATAACCAATATTCTTTTAGTACAAAATTATTTTAATATTTTTCTAGTTGACGTAAACAAATTACTTATTATTTTCTAATATTAAATAAATTGTATTAAATTTTTTTAAAAAAATTATTAACCAATAAAACAATTCTAAATTTATTATGGATTATTATTAATTTAATATAAAGTTAGGTGTTGAATAAAAAATTTTAGCCAAAATCACAAATTTCATATCATTAATTTAAATTAATAATAAAAATATATATGGATAAATTTGGGATCAATTATAATTTTACATGTATCCTGAAATTAAATTAGAAGATGTTGACGAATCAAATAATGTCATCTATTTAGTATTGATCTATCAATGACTTAAGTTATTCCAATTAAATTAGGAAAAATCCTAGCAATAGCTAAAAAGAACGAGTTGTTTTTGGTTAATGGCCATCTAATTTTTATTTTTAATTATGGTCACACGTGAGGTGCACATGTGACATTTCTTTTCTCAAATATCCGTTTTGCCGTTGTACATTCCTAATTTTTTAAAAAAATATGTAACGTCCGGTAAAAAAAAAATGATTTTTTTATATTTTTTTATCTTGCTTTCTTTCTTCTTCTTCTTCTCCTTCTTTCTTTCTTCCCAGCCACGGTAGTTAAGCCCACCCCCGTGCGCGCACGCCCCTCGCCTCACGTCGCACCACGCCCCGCCGCCCCACGTCCGGCAGCCTGCGCGCTCCCCCAGCCACACGCCTCCGCCGCCCAGCTCGCAGCGCCCACGCTGCGCGACTCGCCCGCCGCCCGCGCCTCCCGCACACGTCCAACCGTCGATCGCTTGCCGCGACGCCACGCCGCGCCGCCGCCCTCGCCGCGCCCACCCGCCGCCGTAGGGGAGGGTGCGCTCGTCGGTGAGTTTTTCCTCAAAACCATTTAGTTTTGGTTCAAGCGGTTCACTAGCTTTTAGTCCGGTTCTCTTAAAATGGTTGTTGGTTTTGAATAGATCGGTCATGGGCATCGCGGATCTACGCCCCACGTGCCGCCACTCGTCGGAAAACTCACCGTCGCCGCTGCCGCTCGCCGGATAGAGACTCGAACGCGTTAAGGAAGTCCGTGGAGCTCGAGACCGAGCTATCGAACCTCCAGCATCCAAGTAAGTAGTCATTTGGATTAAAGCCCCTAAAAGTTATTATGTGATTTGCTTGAATGTTGTAATCCGTAAATTGTGTTTAATGCGCGAAAACTGTATTGTGATGCATATGTTTTAGTTTGGGCTTGTGCTAGTGTTGCCTGTACTGCTATTGGACTAAGAAAGTAGTTAATGTGGGAATAGGGGCTTAAGGCTTCAAGTTGAGAGTGAGACTTAAAGCCTTTGGTCGTGATGAGCTGAGAACGAATATTGTGGGTCTGAGACTGATGTGGTTGAAAAGTGGTCCTACGCTCGGGTTCCACCTTAGGGTTGTAGTTGGAACTTGTGAGTCACGAGTAAACCTTAGATGGGCAAGAGCGACAAAGTGTAGTTGATCAAACCCATAAGAGGATTACTGTGTCGGGCTTAAGGTCGCCTAAGTGTGAGACTGTTCTTGAAGAGGGTTCGAGGTTGAGAACTAATGTTTTGGTTACTGTGGTTTGGGGCAAATGTGATCGTTGGGTGCAGTGCCTTAAGCTTCGGTTCGTGTTTAAGTTGTTTGGATTGCTTTTACTAACTTGGTAGGTGTTAAAGGTGAGCCCTAGGCCACGCTGGTGACCAACCATTTCCTTGGAAATGTTTTAGACAGGCTCGTGTTTGACTTTTGAAGGAAGTGGTTCTTTCTTGGATCCTCAAATCGGTATTTGTAGCCAACTTGATCCCGTAAGCGAGCTCTTAAGTAAGAGGGTTTGCTTGCATAGCTTATGGTTTGAAACCTTGTGTTGTGGTGTATGTTAAAGGGGTTGGTTCCGATCGGGATTGAGTTCGCGCTCGTGTGGTTGAGAATCATAATCGATATGCAGCTCGTATTGCTCGCATGGTTGTTAGTATGTATCTTCGATTATGGTTTTAGGACCAAGTCAAGAGATTTGTATCATGGAACCCCTGAGCTAGTAGTCCCTACCTTACTCCTTATTAGGTGACGTTATCCTATAACTTTGCGTGGCGAGAAACTAGCATGGAATTTGTACGTTGATGATGCCTCGTGGTGAGTCACAGTGCGTGTGGCGATAGACCAGGGGCGGTGATGTCTTGTGGTGAGCCATGGTAGTCATGGCAACAGACCAAAGACGAGAATGCTTCGAGGTGAGTCATTATGAGTGTGGCAACAGACTCGGAGTGAGACATAGCTTACGAGCGTCTTGCAGGACGGGTCTGGGCTATGTCAGAATGCTAGTTAGGGAGACATTTACCGACGTGAAGCTAGGAGCTGAGCATTTTGCGTGGGCTTGGGGTAAGGCTAAGTCAGACGTCTAGCTAAGTGTGGTCTGAAAGTGAGGTTTGGGTACTTTGAGGTGTTGGCTAAAAGTGAAAAACCTGGTTGAATTTGGGACCCTTGAGAATTTGTCGGGAATTTTATGAACGTCTTGTTAGAATCCTAAATAACCTTATGAAGAGCAAAACCCAGCACTTCCTAAACCCTGAGCTACGCCTGAGCAGGTCAGAACCTCTAGGTTGACGATATATGATAGGCTCGTGAGGCTGGGGTTCGTCCCCGTTGTGATCGGGAGTGGTTGCTTTTCATGATCCCGAACTAGCTTAGGGGCGATTCTCCAATGGGCGTGTTGGTTACGCACCACACGGTACCATGCTAGTGTGTTATGAGAGCCTAGGGTGCGTCCCCGTTGAGATCGGGAGTGGTTGCTTTCCATGATCCCGTGCTGGCTTAGGGGCGATTCCCTATAGGGCGTGTGGGATACGTACATGCTTTGCTCTATGCCGGCGTGTAGTAGCGTGAGGGTTGCTTCCTCTCATTGCATCGTCAACCAAAGTTCTAGGACCGAAGGTGGAGTTCGAGTAGTCACCACAAGGGCCCATGGTGAAGAGAGTTAAGGGAGAGACCGATTCAGGGATTGAGCGAGATTGGGAGATGGTTCTAGTTGTCTTGCTGAGATAGGTTTGGACGTAAGTGGGCTGCTTACTGAGTATTTTTTTTATACTCACCCGTCTACTTTGTTGTTTTTGGTTGCAGGTAAGAAAGCTTGAGGCGGAGGACGATGACGACGACCTGTTGAGGTTATGGGACCCTGTTTCCTTCTTGTTTCCTTTGCGCTTCGAGTTTTCATTTGTCATTGTCCTGTTTTAACTTCTATTGTATATGTCTAGTCGCGCGACACTTTGTTTTTCACTTGTATTCCTTGGTTATTGAGTTTCCTTTCCGCTCGTGTATGTTTTTATCTAAGAGATCGTGCTTTGGAACTTTGATTGTAGCCCAACCCATTTTATGCGATTAAGTTTGGTGGGGGTTGGGCATTCTTGTTTCTTTGAAGTGTTTCTTCTGCTTATTAGGTTCCAGGAAAATTTTGGTTTTTCTCCATGCTACGCCGTTATGCTGCCGAAATTTCGGCGTGAATAGTGTAGCGGAGTAACTTCCCTAACGTAGATTCGTCTATGAATTTAAGGTCGTTACAAAATATCCCTCTCTCCTATTTTATTTAATTGTTTCTAATCTATATTTTGAAAGATTTATATATATTGCAGTTAAGATCTTTATATTTATTTTTTTCGATTCTCTTACCCAAAGACAATCCAATCCTCCTCCCTCCGATTCTCAAACCAAGACAAGCATAATCTCTCTGAATCTCAATTCATTGGTATTTTTCTGATTCTCTCTCTCCGAATCTCAAGTCATTGCAATCGTCGCTGCTGGACAAGCAAATTTCATGCACGCAATTGTTCACCTACTTCCTTCTCAACTATGACAGTTCGAACAATGATTCGAGTCTTTATGGAAGATTAGAACCCGATTCATCGAAATCTTTGAAGCTTGGAGTTGAGTTGTTGTGTGTGGTGAAGGTGGTGATGAAGAGATAAAGAGGAGAGTGTTAGTCGGGGACAAGGTGGTTGTTTGTTCTTATTGGGATGACATAGAGGTGTTATGAACTTGCCTTAAATTCTATTCATGGTACCTGTAATGGCCTCCTAATCTCTTATTCTTGACTATTATGCTTCTCTTATTGAAAAAAATACAAGTTTGTGGTAGTGTTCACACTTTTTATTTTCTTTACGTATAGTGTATTTCTCTATAGGTATTTTGATTTTTTGATTAATCAATAAAACAAAATACCTATAGAGAAATATTTTTACTTTGTATTTATTTCAGACACATACACAATTCAAGAGGTGGATGACGATGGTAGGTTTAGGTATAAAACAACTATCTAATTTAAACTTCACAATAAAGAAACCGAATCTATTTATATTTTATTATATTTGTATCGGATTATATTTTTAAAAAAATGTAAATATGTTACTTTTTATTTTTTATTGTACCGTGTATTTCTCGGTAGGTATTTTGTTTCGTTGATTTTTACTTTGTATTTATTTCAGACACATATACGGTCAAGAGGTGGATGACCATGATGATGGTAGGTTTAGGTATAACAAACTATCTAATTTAAACTCTAGGATAAACAAACTGAATCTATTTATATTTTATTATATTTGTAACTTGTATCTGCTCAAAATATCGGATTATAGATCTTAAAAAATGTGTAAATACGTTAATCTTTAGGTCAAAGTTTGTTGTTGTCTCTTCTTTCTCTTTTTTCCTATTTTTTTGTTGAGATTATTTTGCCATTGGAGCCAAGTTTTACTTTTCTTATACATATGATTTCTAAAACGTATCGGCAAAATTTTCGATTTTAAAGAAAGAAAGAGTGAGTATTTCTTACCTTTTTTTGTCAGACAAGACTAAGAATCAATTTGGTGAACAAGATTTCTAACTTTTCAAAAGAAGACTATATAACTTCAATGATCTATGGTTTGTGACCAAACGAAAAAAAACAAAAACTTACCAATCTTCGATTTGTTGTAAAAGATAAATCTGTATCCAAATTGATTTTTCAATTTCAATTAGTTTTCTACCTGCAGAGTGTAAATATAAATATTCACTTTTCTTTTTAGATTTAGTACTTCATATTGCATGTCATTTTATTTGTTTGTTAATCTATTCTTTTAAATATATTTTTTTATCTTTTTGTTATCCAATCCATTTTTAGGTGGTGTTTTTCTTTTGACATATTAGTTCTGTTTTGTTTTTTTATCCTTAAGAATTTTGAATTTTTGTTTGAATGGTATATAATATGTTTAAATTTTGAATTTTTGGTAGGTTTATGAATCTTAACAACTCTTGTGGTTTAAATTATTCAATTTATCTATTCAAATTTTGATTTTGATTTTAAATTAAATTAAATCGATACCTGATAATTAAGAAATATTAGTCATGATTGTTGGTTAGGGTAATCCGGTCATTTAATAATTATTAACTAAAATTACGAATAATGATTTGGTCATTTTTAAAAAATTATGATTGCTCGATCATTTTTTCAAAACGTGAAATAAAAAATGAACATTTGTTGTCAACCCATTAAATTATGTCATATTTTAAAAGTTGGACCTAAAGCTAATTTAGCCTAAGATCACTAAAAAGGAATTGAGCTTAATTTAAATAATTCAAACCTATTGAGAAAAGATTGGGTTAATCCCAAATAAGATCTAACAATCTCTATAAATAAAAGAGGTCATCCTTATTTTGGACATTAGAGAAGTCAGAATCCAGAGCTACCATTGAATATTCAGAAAAGTCAAAATCCAGAACTAAAATTATGTCATATAGAGAATTTAGAAGATCTAAGACTTAAAATTCAAAAGATTTAAGGATAGAATACTTCAAGAAATCAATCATTTCTATTCAATATTTCTTACAAGCTAAAATTGAAGATTCAATATTCCTCCCTATGAGAACTAGCTTGCATGCCGAAGAATCAAAGTCTACATTCTAAGAGGAAGCATTAGAAGATTACATATTAGAGACTATAACACTTATACAAATTCAAGAAAATAAAGTTGATTTCCACAATTTTAAATTAGAAACCTCATGTAAAGAGTTATATTGGCATATTAGTGATGCATTTTCATTAGTTAAAAATATGAGAAAATGCCTTAGTAACTATAATATATATGATTCCTATTTCGATTTTTGACCATCTCTAGTAAACAACGCATCAATATGCTAATTTTGATTTCAATTCCAACAACTCCTAATGAACTAACAATGGAATAGAATTTTTATTCTGATTGATATTACTATGATTGATTTTCCTTCCCATTCCAACTCATTCTAATTTCAAGTAAATGAGGCATAAATGAATTCAAAAGAAAGTAGCAAAATGGAAAAAAAAAATGTTAAGGATAACTGCACCTCTACCTATTCTACAATGGTATGATATTGTCAACTTTGAACGTAAGCTCTAATAGCTTTATTTTTTGTTTCACCCTCATCCCAATAAAATAGTCTCTCACATACATATAATTTTTTCCTTTCTAGCCAAAGAACTTATTACCATTTTCGTCTTATTCCACTCCCAACCTATTTTATTTTTCCAACAAACTTAGAGTAAATTTGTTTAGCATTTTTGGTTTGTTGCTTAAACTAGAAAATAATGCGTGCTTCAATTTATTTTGTGCAAGCATATTGCAAAATTTTGAAATTTATGATTTATTCTATGTGTTTTGCCTATTAAATTAAATTCTACTTATGAATAGTAACCAAATTTTCTGAATTGTTATTTCATAAAATTTATTTTAACACAAACTTGTCCATTTTAAGAATAAACTCACATGATTATACTTTTAATTTCAATCAAAATGCTTCATACAAATAAATAAAAAAAATGTTCGATTTTCTCCTCATTTAATCAACATTGGGACTATGATCTCACCATCAACAAGCTTAAATAGATCGTGAATATGTCAAAATGAAGACTTGATCAAGATAAAGCAAATGATTACTCGAAGAAATTGATAGGTGTTAGATAAATTATTGATTGAAAAAGTTAAAAGAGCTGATGAATGCCAAAGTACACAATATTGAAAATAATAACAAAGGTATAAAGCGGTTTTGAACTGTGGTATTTCAAAATCTGATTATTGTTGAGGACAAGCACGAGAAAGTGTACGATATAAAGGCTAAGCAAATTGTTACGGCAATTTGGAAATAAATTCCACCAACTGTTACAGCAGTAAAAGGGTAAAACGTTATAATAATTAATCCAGGACTCCAGCTGGAAGGGAAACGAGAGTATTATATCACAGTACGAGTATGACCTCACAAACTTTGGGGTTGTTTGGCGCGTTGTGTTGAGTCGAAATCCACAGGTTTCTTGGTTTGGAATCGAAACTCTTGAACTTAGAAAAGCTTGATGTTTGGAGCGCGAGGTTGTGTTAAGTGTGTGTTGCAGAAACTTGATGTTGGGAGTGCGATGTTGTGCTGGAATGGGTTGCATAAAACAGTGTTTGGGGTGCAGTGTTGTGTTGAGTTAGGTGTGTGCAGTCTGTTTTTTCTAAAATAAATACTTAATATTTTTTAAATATAGTAATTTTGTCTTCTTACTTTATTTTTTAACTTCATAACTACATAATTACCTATCAACAATTTATCTAATGTATCTAATTTGAGTTTATAATACTTTGTATGAGTATATATTATATTTATAATGCACTTCACTTATGATGACATAAAGTAAAACAACTAACTATATGTTGTAATGTGTAATGTAAGAACTGTGGCGCCAATGATAAAGTAAAACAATCGATGCATAGAAATATGTTTGTAACGCCCCTACTTTTCTATAACTAAACTCTTAGGGACATTACTACACATGCATGCATTTATAGGCCAAAAGATATAAAACGATCTTTAAATCTCCAATAGAAAATAAATTGTCTTTAGGGATCCCAAAACAAATATTCAAAATAGGTAAAAGGAGCAGTTTAGACATGGTCTGCTTAAAATCCTGAAAGTTAAACTTAACTTCAAAACCATGAAACGACAGCTTTAGTTATCAAAGAAAAATATGCGGAAAACATGACTATTCCCATGGTCCTGGCAACGCGCCTCCGTCACTCGCCCTGCACGTCCTTGGCCTTACCTGGAAAAACATTTTTAAAAGAAAGGGTGAGTATTGCAAAAACAATACCCAGTAAGTGACCTCGCTACCGAGGTTTGGGATATGCAAACACATGCAATCATGACTTTTAAACCTGTTCGAATATACATATGCGGGACCTAAAACTTTCTCCTATCATCATGACTATAATTCATGACTTCCTTTTTCTTTAAGTGGCCAATTGGTCATCCTGAGTCATTTCATTTAGAGTCCCTCACAGACCCCTGTAATAATTTGAGTCCTCATGCACACCCTGTATGGTTTGAGTCCCTCACAGACACTGTATAGATTGAGTCCCTCACGGACCCTGTAATTTGACCCATAGGGTCTCTAATGCATGTTTGACCATGCACACAAGGCACTCAGGAGACCAATTTCCACATTTTTCATCAAATCATTTCATGGCATACATAACATGCATGAGGTCCCATCATTCAACATAACAATAGTGTACATGCCACAAGCATCATCATAATATGCAAATCATCATTTCCACATAGACAGTTTGTTGATAACCATCTTATAGGTAATCATGAAATATCCTCATACAAGATACTGTAATATCCTCACATAAAATACTGGATTTTCTTACGTAAAATACAAGGATATTCTCACATAAAATATTGAATTATGCTCACATAAAATAGGGAGATATTTTCACATAAAATCTTAGAATATTCTCACGTAAAATCATCAAACCTTTTTGAGTAAAATCACTAATTAATTTCGCATAAAATAATGAAATTCATTTTCTTTAATCCCATTTAAAAAGTTCGGCTCAAGGTCCCTTACCTTAGTTCGAATTCTACTCCAAAACCTAACCCGAGCTCCTTGATTACTCTTCTTTAGTGGAACCTGATTCACAGCACAATTCCAAGTTCATTCTCCAAGTATTCACTAAATCCATGATTGTAAGGGTACTTAAATTACGTTCTTAAAATTTCATGCCCTGCTTACCTCATGTTTAATACGAATACTTAATACTCCTTAATCCGTCTTGGCGTTTGACCTTCAATTCCGCTCCAATCTTGACCCCTACAATTTGCGTTCGACACAGTAGCCTAAGTTCTCAAACAAGCGTTTAAATATTCGATAGGTCACAAATAAATCTCCAACGAATTCGAAACTTAACAAGATCGCTCACCATTTTGTAATCTCGGTGGTACGTAAAGTGGTGTCGATCGGCGTCGAGGTTCGACGACGCGCGCAGAGGGCAGCGGCTTCAAGGACGCGGCGCGTGTGGTCTTTGTTCGTGATCGGACGCTTCCCTCGGCGGCACGGCTGAAGTTTCCAACTCGCAGGCGGCGCGACGCACGACTCGCGGACGGCTGGCATTGCAGGTGTTCGCGGCTGGAGGAGGACCTACTCGTGGTCTGGCCGGCGTGAGGTCCTTCGTGCGAACCGGTGGATGAAAGCGGCTGCGGCGGGGCTTGCGTGAAGCTCTCGGTGTTGCAGACGCTCGTGGCTGGAGAACTTCGGCTGCAGACGCTCGCTGCGGCTTGCGACGGCGTGGGGACGTCTTCGGTGGAGCAGACGCGAGCGGCGGCTGGCTGGCTGGGACGTGTGCGCTAGGCTCCAGCGTGCTCTTCGTACGTGAGCTGCAGACGAGGCGGATGGCAGCCTCTGCTTGTGTCTTTGCCGGCGAGGATAGCTGCAGTGAAAGTGAGTAGATGGCCTGCCGGCGGTATGAGCAGCACGAAGAGGTGGCTGTCGGCTAGGGCAAGGGGAAGAAGATGGAGATGTTTATCAATCTAGGGCTAGGGTTTTCGGCTAGGGCATACGTACAAGGAGAAGGAGAAGATGATGAAGAGATTAGGGTTTGGGTTTGCTTTAGTTTACAACTTAAGGAGCTTAAATACTACAAAATTAGGTCAACATCCAAAAGTCCTATGTGACCCTCATTTAGGTATTATTAACCAAAGTGCCATTGCTACTTCTTTTTCCTTTAATTTTATAAATAATTCCATCTTAAAAAGAAACAATTCACTTAAACTAAATAAAATCAAGGACTCACTCTCATCGAGCCTGATGAAAATTCACTAATCCGACTAAACACAACGGTTAATAGAACGTTAAATAAAATAAATAACTAGTACCTGTGGCTGTGGTCGTCACAATGTTGGTTAAAGATAACATGTTACGCTGACTGAAATAAATAATAAAAAAAGTAAGGATAATTGTCCAACAAAGTTCAGCTAAACATAAAATTCTAAAAAAGTCATAGAGAGTGGTAGATGGAAATAGAATCAGGTTCCCGGTGCTTTCCCCAGAACTTCCACATAGTAATCATACTTCAAATTTGGGGTGGTTCATGTAAAGAAAGAGTTCAACATCATACTATTCGAGAGAAGCGTTTTTGCAACAACCATGCAGTCCTGCCTTGTCATCCCTGGGATTACCTTCGATTTTGCATATAGCTCGTTCACTCGAGCTACTAATATTATATTAATAATATTTACACACAAATATATTATCCACCACAATGTATGTAGTGCATATATACAAAATCTAATCAATATATGTGTGTGTGTGTGTGTTTAATTCAACAATCGTCAATTCCCATTCCAATTCATCCATATATGGTTTGCAAGATGTTCCCTTCATTCAGACAAGATATCAGTTGTCTCTACAAATCCAACGTTGTTTGTGTTCATCCTAGTTGAATCGGGGTCACTTATGTGTGCCTCCTCGAATGTGGGATCTGGGTCCATCTTTTGTATAATTAAGTTGTGCAATAAACAACATGCAGTTATAGTCCTGCACTAGACTTCTACTGGGTAAAAATACTTTCCTCTTAGTATCGCCCATCGACCCTTCAGCATACCGAATGCTCTCTCAATGACATTTTCAGCTGATGAATGTCTCATGTTGAACAACTCTTTTGGATTGGTGGTGGTTGGGGCATCAAAGTATCAAGTTGTTTGGGTGGTCGAGTCGCAGGGGCGATCGTTAAATTAATCTATAGAGTTTTCATTGTAGTTATCGATGGAGGTAATCGGCGCGATGGTCAGGTCGCCGGTGTGGTCATTGAAGTTTTCGTTACCGGTAGTGATAAGGCAGTCATCGGAGTTGCCATTAGAGTTAGTCGGTCCCCGGTCTGATCGTCGAAATTGTCATCGGAGTTGGTCGGGGGGTCGCGCGTGTGGTCGTCAGAATTGTCATCGGAGTTGGTCGGAGTTGCCGGTGTGGTTGTCAAAATTGTCATTAGAGTTTGTCGGGGTCGCTGGTATGGTCGTCAAAATTGTCATCAGAGTTAGTTGGGGTCGCCGGTGTGGTCGTTGGACTTGTCATCGGAGTTGGTCTGGGTTGTTGGTGTGGTTGTCGAAATTGTCATCGGAGTTGGTCGGGGTCGCCGGTGTGGTCGTCGGAATTGTCATTGGAGTTGGTCGGGGTCACCGGTGTGGTCGTCAAAATTGTCATCAGAGTTGGTCGGGGGGTCGCCGGTGCGGTCGTCAGAATTGTCATCGGAGTTGGTCGGGGTCATCGGTGTGGTTTTCAAAATCGTCATCAGAGTTTGTCGGGGGGTCGCCGGTGTGGTCGTTGGAATTGTCATTGGAGTTGGTCGGGGTTGTCAGTGTGGTGGTCGGAATTGTCATCGCAATTGGTCGGGATCGCCGGTGTGGTCGTCAGAATTGTCATCGGAGTTAGTCAGTGTCGCAGGTGGGGTAGTCGAAATTGTCATCGGAGTTGGTCGGGTCGCCGGTGCGGTCGTCGAAATTTTCATCAGAGTTGGTCAAGTCGTCGGTGTGATTATCAAAGTTTTCATCGGAGTTGGTTGAGTTGCCAGTGTAATCGTCGGAGTTGTCGTTTTTTTGTGGTCGTTTGAGTTGTCAACGGTGTTGGTCGGGTCATCGGTGTTGTCATCGGAGTTGTTGTTGAAGTCGTCATCGGAATTGTTGTTGAAGTGGTCATCGAAAATGAACAACGACAAATAGAAGTAGAAAACATGGTACAAAATCCATGAGGTTGTGTTTCAAAACCCATGGGGTTGTGTTTCAAAACCCATGAGGTTGTGTTTTCAAAACCCTTGGTTTTGAAACCCTTTGTACCAAACATTGATATGAACCAAGGACCACCTATTGTCATGCCTGAAGGTCCAATTACAAGGTCGAGAGCCAAGAAGCTACAACAAGCTTTAATCACTCATATTCAAGCTATGGTGAGCTCAAAAGAGGAGGTTCTAGAAGATGTTGGAGTCTTTCCCTACATGTTGTGCAAAGTTGAACTTCAAGATGGAGACGCATTAAATGCATTCTAACTTGCACTTAATGAACTCATAGCTAAATTTATGGAACTTAAGTTTAACTTGGGTTTCACCTAAAAGAACTAAGTTGAACTAAAGTAACATTTAATATGGTGATGTTTGAACTGAAGTTGCATTCAATGAGGTGGAGATGGATTCAATGAAGTCAAGTATCATTACAAGCTTCATTCAAGACAAGCTAAGCTTCAATTATGGAACACAAGTTCAAACCATTTCTACACTATGGATTAGTATTAAAATAATGGTTACAAGACAACACCTTTATTAGTTTTAAATGTAATTTCAGTTTTGTTTATCATTTAAGTTTGTTTTCAATATGGGAGTTGTGGTTAAATTGTAACTCATATAGGTTACTCTTTTCCCCACTAACTAGCCCATATAGTTAGTGTCTATTTGTCAATTAGGTTAAGGGTCTCAAAGGCTATATAAAGCCCTCTCTTCTTCCATTGTAGACATGTAATTTTAAAGTGAATGAATTGAGTTTTCTTTTAGCTTTGTTGAGAGCTAAGTTTTCCTTATTGCAATTTCTTGTGTTTAGAATTTGCATGCTAGAGTCATTCAAGTGGTGTTGATCGTACCTCTTGTGGAGTGATTCGAATCACGAGTTTAGAAACGAGTTTTCTTTACTCTTGATCTTGATCATCAAGGTAATCCGTTCCAAACTTTTCCTTGGGTTGATTCCTTGTCGTTTTGGGGTTTTTAAGTTTTAGATCTAAAGGTCTTGTTTTCTCAACAAGGTTGTTAGGTCTAATTCTTGGGAGTTACTTAACATTTGGTATCGAGCATTAGGCTCTTTGATCGGACATATGTTTCCTTGCATTTATCTCTTTGAGTTCTTTTCTCTTTAGCTTGCTTTTTTGCGAGATCAGAGCATGTTCTTATTCGAATAAAAATACAAAAAATATCCTTTCCGTTCAGTATTTCATTATATCGTCTTCTACAAGATTTGAGATCTAGATATGATCTACAATTTGTTATTCTTTGATATCTTCAAAATCGGATTTCTTCTTGAGTGAAATATTCATATTTTGCAAATCATCAAAAGAAGATGACATATCCGAGAGCAAATTTTCTCATTTTAATTTTTTTGTTCATTGTTTCAAGGTAACTTGAATTCAATTATTCCTTTGATAGTACTCTCTTGATGAATTGATATTTGATCATTTGTTCTAGGTCTATTTTTGTTTCCCTCTTGAATTCCTTTCATTTTGTCATTTTTTCTTAAACTTGTTTCTTTTTGTTATTCGGATTGCTCCTTCAATACACTTGTTTGTATTCTTAGTGTGTTGTCTAATCACTTTGAATTGCACTTAGCTCTTTGACTTTGCTATACTCATACACCAACTGCTTTTCGAGTGCTTTGTGAGGTTGTGAGGTAAGGGAGTGATACATTAATTAGAGTGTTGAGTGTTAAACACGAGTGAACTTCATTAACGAGTGAAATACGTGAGGAGTGCTTGCGAGGTCCTTTTTTTTTCTTTCTTTTGTTACTTTACCGTATTTTGCAAAGCATGGCACAAGAAGGTGATCTTAACATTAACGAAGCCCGAATGAGGGAGGCACAACAAGGAACCATGGAGAGAATGATTCGTGGAATAGAAGAGTTATCGGAGCGTATACGGAGGTTGGAGGTTCAAAACCACGCTAGGAGGAGAATTCCACCCCTCCACAACAACGTGAGGATGACCATGACAACGAATATGAGGAGGAAGTTACGATCAACTAGAAGATGACCAAGTTACATTAATAGCAGCACCACGAAGGGGAGAGAGACGTGTTGGTCGTGGCTTGAATAGGGGAAGAGGTCGGGGACGAAGACATCAACATTTACAAAGGCGAGTTCCTTATGAAGAAGGAATTGACCAAACGTGGGAAGCATCAAATTGAAACTTCCAGAAGTTCTATGGCAAAACCGATCCAGGAGGAGTACCTTCAATGGGAGAAAGCGAGTGGAGTCGGTGTTCAATTGCCATAATTTCAAAGTGAAGAAAAGAAGGTAATGCTTTGTGTTGCTCAATTTAAACAATATGCTCAAACGTGGTGGGATAAATTGATGTCAAGTAGGAGAAGGAATCTTGAAGCACCAATCGATTCATGGTACGAGTTCAAGGAGTCCATGAGGAAGCGTTTTGTTCCAAAACATTTCCAACGAGACATGGCTCAAAAGCTTCAAGCATTGAAACAAGGCAACAAGTCCGTGGAGGATTATTACAAGGAGATGGATACATTGATGGATCGACTTGATCTAGATGAGGATATGGAGAGTCTCATGGCACGGTTTCTTAATGGGCTAAACACGGAGATTGCGAGACAAGGTTGACCTACAACCTTACTCGACATTGAGGGGTTGTTGCATATTGCAATCAAGATCGAGAGGCAAATACAAGGAACGTCTCGACGGTATTCTTCTAAACATTTTTCCAACTCTAGTTCTACATGGAAAAAGGATAGTAAGAAGATTGAATCTAAGCTTAGAAACCAAGAGATATATGAGAAACCTAAAGCAAATGTAGAGAAAGGGAGAGTTCTAAAAAGGGGAAAGAGAAGATAGATGAATCTAATGTGCGAAATAGGGATTTGAAATGTTGGAAATGTCAAGGGGTAGGTCACTATAGTAGAGATTGCCCTAATAGGAGAATTATGACCATTAGAGAGGAGAGATTGTGACTGATGATGAAGAGGAAGATGAGGTTAAGGAAGAAAATGATGAGAGTGAGAATGAGGAGTTAAGCGAAGAGGATCCTGCAAACTTGTCCTTAGTTGCTAGGAGAGCTTTAAGCACCCAAATTAAGGAGGATAGTCTAGACCAAAGAGAGAACTTGTTTCACACTAGGTGCCTTATTCAATCTATGCCTTGTAGTGTGGTCATTGATAGTGGTAGTTGCACCAATGTTGTGAGTACATTCTGGTCAAGAGGCTTAATTTAGAGACCAAACCACATCCTAGACCATATAAACTTCAATGGTTGAATGATTGTGCGCAAGTAAGGGTGAGTAAGCAAGCTCTTGTTTCTTTTACCATTGGAAAGTATAATGATGATGTTTTGTGTGATGTTGTATCCATGCATGCTGGAGATTTATTGTTGGGGAGGCCTTGGCAATTTGATCGTCGGGTAGTATATGATGGGTATGCAAATCGTTACTCTTTTACTTATAATGGTAGAAAAACTACTCTTGTTCCATTGTCTCCAAAAGATGTATTTATTGATCAATGCAAACTTGAAAAAAAAAAAAGGCAAGAGGCTGATGCAAAAGCAAAAAGTGAAAATGAAATAATAGAAAAAGAATCGAGAGAAAAAAAGAGTTTGAGTGAAAAGCAAGAGAGTAGCAATCGGCCTAGAGGAAAAAATGAGAGAAAAGCCAAAATAGTGAGTTTGTATGCTAGGTCAAGTGAGGCTAGGAATGTTTTGCTTTCTAATAGGACCATTCTTGTACTTATGTGCAAAGGGTCTTGTTTCTTTACTAACGAGCTTAACCCTTCTTTGCCTAGTGTTTTTGTTTTACTTTTGAAGGAGTTTGAAGATTTATTTCGGAGGAGATGCCTAGTGGTTTGCCACCACTTAGAGGAATTGAGCATAAGATTGACTTCATTTCGGGAGCAACCATTCCAAACCGTCCAAAGCATATAGGACTAATCCAAAGGAGGCCGAGAGAAGAGATACAAAGGCAAGTGAGTGAACTCCTTGCTAAAGGGTATGTACGTGAGAGTTTGAGTCCATGTTCTATTCGATTATTCTTGTGCCTAAGAAAGATGGGTCATGGCGTATGTGTATTGATTGTAGGGCTATAAACAAGATAACTATTAAGTATAGACATCCAATTCCTAGATTAGATGATATGCTTGATGAGTTGCATGGATGTATTCTCTTTACTAAGATTGATTTGAAATCGAGTTATCATCAAATTCGCATGCATATTGGTGATGAATGGAAAAGCGCTTTCAAAACTAAGTATGGCCTTTATGAATGGTTAGTTATGCCTTTTGGATTGACTAATGCACCTAGTACATTCATGAGGTTAATGAATCATGTCTTTGAGAATACTTAGGGAAGTTTGTGGTTGTCTACTTTGATGATATTCTTGTTTATTCTAAATCCTTAGATGAGCATGTTGAACATGTACGATCTGTTTTGTCTACTTTGAGAAAAGAATGTTTGTATGCAAATTTACGTAAGTGTAGCTTTTGCATGGAAAAAGTTAATTTTCTTGGATTTGTTGTTTCATCTAACGGTGTTGAGGTTGATGAGGAGAAGGTAAAGGCAATAAAAGATTGGCCTACACCTAAAGCTGTGAGTGAGGTAAGAAGTTTTCATGGTCTTGCGGGTTTCTATCGTAGGTTCATTAAGGATTTTAGTACCATTGCTTCACCCTTGAATGAACTTGTTAAGAAAAATGTTTCTTTCATATGGGGAAAAGACCAAGAAAATGCTTTTAACACTTTGAAAGAAAAATTGTGTTCCGCTCCATTGCTTGCATTACCTAATTTTGAGTTAACCTTTGAAATTGAATGTGATGCTAGTGGTGTAGGAATAGGTCTTTGTTTTAAAGCAAAATAATGGACCTTTAATGTTCTTTAGTGAAAAATTGAATGGTGCTTCTTTGAAGTATCAACATATGACAAAGAACTTTATGCTTTGGTTCGTGCATTACAAACATGGCAACATTATCTTTGGCCTAAGGAGTTCGTTATTCATACGGATCATGAGAGTTTAAAGCATTTGAGAGGACAAAATAAACTCAATCGACGACATGCCAAATGGTTGGAGTTTATTGAAACATTCCCTTATGTGATTAAGTATAAACAAGGTAAGGAGAACATTGTTGCGGATGCTTTATCACGAAGGTATGCTTTACTCAATGCTTTGAATGCTAAGTTGTTAGGGTTTGAACATATAAAGACTTTGTATCCTCATGATGCATTCTTTGCTCCTTTTGTTGAATCTTGTGAAAAAGGACTTGTTGTGGATGATTACATGTTGTTTGATGGATTTTTGTTTAGGAAAGGAAAACTTTGCATCCCATCTTGTTCTATTCGTGAGTTATTGGTAAAGGAAGCTCATGGAGGCGGTTTAATGGCGCATTTTGGAGTTTCTAAAACTTATGATATGCTTGTTGAACATTTTACTGGCCTAAAATGAGGCATGATGTTAATAAAGTTTGTGCTCGATGCATAGCATGTAAACAAAGCTAAGTCTAGGCTTCAACCACATGGTTTGTATTCTCCTTTACCCGTTCCTAATGGTCCTTGGATTGATATATCGATGGATTTTGTTTTAGGCTTACCTAGAACTAGGAAAGGTAGAGATAGCATATTTGTTGTGGTCGATAGATTTAGTAAAATGGCACATTTTATTCCTTGTCACAAAACAGATGATGCAAAACTTATCATTGACTTATTCTTTAGGGAGGTTGTGAGATTGCATGGTATTCCTAAAAGCATAGTTAGTGATCGTGATGTTAAATTTTTAAGCCACTTTTGGCGTGTTTTGTGGGGTAAGTTGGGAACTAAGCTATTGTATTCAACTACATGTCATCCTCAAACGGATGGTCAAACCGAGGTTGTTAATAGAACCATGACTACTATGCTTAGGGCTATTATTAATAAGAATCTTAAGACTTGGGAGGATTGTTTGCCATTCATAGAATTTGCATATAATAGGGTTGTTCATAGCACTACTAAATGCACTCCTTTTGAAATTGTTTATGGCTTTAATCCTTTAACTCCTATTGATTTATTGCCTATGCCCCTAATGAGTTTGTGAGTCTTGATGCGAATGCAAAGGTTGAGTTTGTTCATAAGTTGCACAAGAAAGTTAAAGAGCACATTGAGCGACAAAATTTCAAGGTTGCTTCAAAAATCAATAAGGGGCGTAAACCCTTAGTCTTCAAACCAGGGAGATTGGGTTTGGGTACATTTTCGACAAGAAAGGTTTCCTAATCAAAGAAAATCAAAGCTTTTACCACGAGGAGATGGACCTTTCCAAGTTCTTGAGAGAATCAATGACAATGCTTATAAAATTGATTTACAGGTGAGTATGGTGTTAGTGCAACCTTTAATGTTCTTTGACTTGAGTCCTTTTGATGTAGGTGATGGTTATGATTCGAGGCGAATCCTTCTCAAGAGGGGAGGATGATATGAACCAAGGACCACCTATTGTCATGCTGAAGGTCCAATTACAAGGTCGAGAGCCAAGAAGCTACAACAAGCTTTAATCACTCATATTCAAGCTATGGTGAGCTCAAAAGAGGAGGTTCTAGAAGATGTTGGAGTCTTTCCCTACATGTTGTGCAAAGTTGAACTTCAAGATGGAGCGCATTAAATGCATTCTAACTTGCACTTAATGAACTCATAGCTAAATTTATGGAACTTAAGTTTAACTTGGGTTTCACCTAAAAGAACTAAGTTGAACTAAAGTAACATTTAATATGGTGATGTTTGAACTGAAGTTGCATTCAATGAGGTGGAGATGGATTCAATGAAGTCAAGTATCATTACAAGCTTCATTCAAGACAAGCTAAGCTTCAATTATGGAACACAAGTTCAAACCATTTACAACTATGGATTAGTATTAAAATAATGGTTACAAGACAACACCTTTATTAGTTTTAAATGTAATTTCAGTTTTGTTTATCATTTAAGTTTGTTTTCAATATGGGAGTTGTGGTTAAATTGTAACTCATATAGGTTACTCTTTTCCCCACTAACTAGCCCATATAGTTAGTGTCTATTTGTCAATTAGGTTAAGGGTCTCAAAGGCTATATAAAGCCCTCTCTTCTTCCATTGTAGATGAATTTTAAAGTGAATGAATTGAGTTTTCTTTTAGCTTTGTTGAGAGCTAAGTTTTCCTTATTGCAATTTCTTGTGTTTAGAATTTGCATGCTAGAGTCATTCAAGTGGTGTTGATCGTACCTCTTGTGGAGTGATTCGAATCACGAGTTTAGAAACGAGTTTTCTTTACTCTTGATCTTGATCATCAAGGTAATCCGTTCCAAACTTTTCCTTGGGTTGATTCCTTGTCGTTTTGGGGTTTTTAAGTTTTAGATCTAAAGGTCTTGTTTTCTCAACAAGGTTGTTAGGTCTAATTCTTGGGAGTTACTTAACAAACATGGTGTTGGGTTTGAAACCCAACACCACCCTAACCCAAACCAATGGGCCAAACACCTAGGAAATCTACATGTTTTCTCTTTTTTTTTTTTTAAGTAATTAAAGTCTGGTTTATAACCATTTGGCTTTTGATTTTTGGCTTTTGAAAATTAATCTTTCTTGTTATCAAATTGGACAAAAGAGATCTCACCTGACATCCACATGACAACGACGGTGAATTTTATTCTTGGAGAAGACCTTGGTCTGCAAGACAAGAAAAACCTAGACACCGATGTGGTGTAGGCCACAAAACCTTCAATGCTTAAGTCAAAGAAAGTTTGAGAGAAATTAGGAGTTCTATGAGTGTTTAGGTGGGTGGAATTAACTTACTTTTCTCTCTCCTAAAGAGATAGTTTAAATACCTCGTCCTAGAGTTTTCCATGGGTTTCCATTGTCAACTAGAAATGAACAGACCGAATTGGGTTGATTCAGTGGTCTCTGGTCGACCTCGACTTCGACCCAAGCTCGAGCCTTCAATCCTCCACACGAGAGTAAGTTAAAGTCCAAAATTGGCCTTTACCATATGGTTGGCCTCGACCACGGGTGAGGTCGACCAAGCTCAAGCCCGTTTCTTCGTCTTACTTTGTCTTTGGTTGGTCCCCTGTTCGATTTCGATCCGTTTTGACTTCTATTGGGTTTCTTCCTCGTTTGGGCCTTAGATACTATATTAACTTATAAGTTTCCATGTTTTTTTGTCTTCTTTTTACCTATGATTTCAAAAACTAAGTTAAGTTTTGAAAATTAAGCTTTATTTGATAACCATTTAGGCCCCGTTTGATAACTATTTTATTTTTGGTTTTTTTATTTTTGAAAATTTCGCAATTCTCTACCATTATTTTCATCTTCTCCATAATAGTTTTCATTTTTCTTAAGCAAACATTTGAGTTTGTAGCCAAATTCTAAAAGTAAAAAAAAAAAATTTGAAAATTCTTTTTTTAGTTTTCAAAACTTTGTTTGGTTTTTTAAAACACATGTAAAAAGTAGATAAGAAAACATGAAAATCTATAGGTGGAAATAGTATTTATAGGTTAAATTTTTTAAAACAAAAAACAAAAAATTAAATGGTTATCAAACGGGACCTTAGTTTTTTGTTTTTGGTTTTCAAAATTGCCTATAAATACTAGTTCCACCTATGGTTTTCCATGTTTTCTTATCTACTTTTTAGTTGTATTTTCAAAAACTAAGCCATGTTTTGAAAACTAAGAAAAAGAAGTTTTCAAAATTTTGTTTTTATTTTTGAAATTTATATAAGAATTCAAGTATTTTCTTAAGAAAAATGGGAATGGTTATTAGGAAGATGAAAATCATTGTAGAGAAAATGTGAGAAAACAAATACAATTTTCAAAAACCAAATGGTTACCAAACAGGGCATAAAAAATTAGTTTCCAAAAACTTGTTTTTTATTTTGGAATTTGGCTAGAAACCAAATATTTCCTTAAGAAATATGAAATCATTGTAGAAACGATAAAAACAATTGTACATAAATTGCGAGAAAATAAACACAATTTTCAAAAACTAAAAACAAAAAATAAAGGTCCTATTTGATAATCATTTGGTTTTTTATTTTTAGTTTTTTAAAATTAAGCTTAGAAATATTACTTCCACCTATAGTTTTCTTTGTTTTGTTATTATTTTTTACCTATGTTTTCAAAAACTAAGTTAATTTTAAAAAGTAAACTAAAGAAGTAGTTTTTAAAACTTTTTTTTTTTTTTTTTGTAGAATTTGACTAAAAATTCAAATGGTTGCTTGGGAGAGATTAAATTCATTGCAGAGAAATTGAGAGAAAACCAAGCTTGATTTTCAAAAACAAAAAATAAAATGGTTATCAAATTAGACTGAAATATTTATCAAATGGAGCCTAAGCTAACAAAGTTAATCGGATAGAAAACACAAGTTAATTACTATGTAAAGAAAAATAATAATATATCACGTAATGCTTATAATAATAGTAGAGATGATTTCTAAGATCTTAGAAAACAGAAGTCAAATTGAAATTTTAAAATCATAGAGATGAAATGGAATTTTTTAGAACTATAAGAGCGATATTAAATTTTGGCTCAAACCCAAAAGACCAATTGATTTCGAATTTAACCCCGAATTTATTCAACATTTTACTTTTCCTTCCTTAATGGGTTGGGCACAACCTAATTGCTTTAAACTTAGGAATATGTTGGGAGATTCGTATGGGTGACTTATTTTTATCGTTTTAATGGCATCTGATCCGACATTCCAAAATAATGAAAATTGACCTATCCTGACGTGAAAATGCGCAACAAATTACTTAGAAGGGTAGTATTGGGTTCGTCTTACATGTTCACATTCTCGTTCTTTTGGACTTGCTCTCGCTCACACTCACAAACCACTTTACAAATGATCACTCGCTCATGTTGTCTCCCTCTCATGGACCTCCCACACTCACTCTCGTAGGTTCGTCCATGCTCTCGCTCACAATAGGACTTATGCAAATATCACTCGATCATGTTGACTCTCTCTCACAGACCTCGCACTCTCGCTCTCACTCACTATACTACTTTGCAAATGATCACTCGCTCACTTGACTCGCTCCCATTGATCACTATTACTATCCTGAGTGAGAGCAAAAGTGAGTCATCAAGATTGCTCACAATACAACTTATGCAAAGATCACTCGCTTACGTTGACTCCCTCTCACGGACCTTGCACTCTCGTTTTCGTAGCTCTCGCTCATGATACCACTTTGCAAACTATCACTCACTCACTTGACTCGCTCCCATCGATCACTATTTACTATGATGAGCGAGAAAGTGAGAGCGAACCTATGAGACTTAAAGCACGATGTCCTCGTGGTAATTTTGACGGAATGCACACTACAAAAATAATCATATGTCATTAATTTCAGAACATGGTATTAAGAATATGAAACCCAAAGGTAATCAAAGCTCAAATTGTTAGCCCACTATCACAATTAACGTAAGTATATTTGTGTATGGCAGCAACGTGAAGATATATATACGAAAAAGGAAGAATTTGCGGTAGTGGGTGTTGGTTTTGACGGAAAACAGAATAGAAGAAGTGTTTTGAGAGATTTTTTATTCTTCCAATGTTTTGTTGGTAAGAGTGTTTTTCCTCCGTTTAAGAGTTTTGTGAGCTAGAGTGATTTTTGAGTTTTTTCCTTGAAGAGAAAAGTGAAAGAAATTACGATTGAGTATTGTAACCTCTTAGCCATAATTGGGTGAAGCAGTATAAATTTGGTGTCAATTTCTCCTCCCTTAAACTTGATTTATTTATCGTTATTGTTACTTAAAGGGTTAGATTGGTTTATCTATTTTTTTAGGCTTGCTAATTCCAAATTGTTTATTCCACAAAATATTTGGAATTATAACTTGGATTTGAGATGAAATAGTTATTGTTTGAATCTGGTAGAGTAAATTTAGATTGATTGTATTTTATCACACCACACCTAACACACAGGTCAAACGACATCAAAATACGTGGAAGGAATCTTCCACGCAAATCTTTCGAATATGTGGAAGAAAATCAAATTATTATCTATGATATGGGTGAAATTATTACCCCCGAGATCAAAAGCAAGAGTCGAGAATGACCAATAGAATAGCCTAAGCTGGAGACTCGACACTTCTCAAGGATGAGCCAAATCGACCAAACGGAGGAAGAACCAACCGAACCCACGAGGGTGGCTTATCATAGTTAGGCCAACCCTCGGTGCATTCTTTAGATGATATTGTTGGGTTCTTTTCACTTATGTGGAAAAGCCCACATGCAACGCCCATGTGGGCCTAGGATTTTTAATTTAAGAAAATTTGAAACACACAGGAAGTGTGACGGCAGAGAGAAAAAGAGGGAGAAGAAGCTTTCGTACAGATCAGTTTTCAGCCTTTTGGGGATCGATTTGTAGTCCAAAGGAGCTGAAATTTTGACAACGTGTTTATGACACGAGGGTCTTCAATCTGAACGGTGGAGATTTCTTTTGGAGTTGCCTACAATCAGTTTTCTGTGGGCAGTTGGGTTCCACTTTGAGTGAGATATTTCTTGTTTATTCTCTTGGAATATTGTCATTTGTTGCCAAGATTCATTATCTTGAGTTATCTATTATTGTATACCTCTAGTTGGTACTAGGGATAACTCGTTGTAACTCATTATTGATTATAATGGAGATTTTGACTTCAATCTGTGGTTTTTTACTCCTCGCCTTCGGGAGGTTTTTCCACCATAAAATTGTTGGTGTCTTGTGCTTGATTTTTATTATTGTTTTTCTACTTAACTAATTTCCTATTACGTTCACACAAGAGGGGATAATTAATCTTTAAAATATAGTGTTTATTCCAACAAAGTAGTATCAATGTCAAGTTGTGCTTAGTTAAAGTACCTTGTGTTGAACATGGATATTAGTACAGGTAAGATGATTAATTTGAATGGTTCAAATTATCAAGTATAGAAAAGAAAGATGGAAGATACTTTATATGTGAAAGGTTTGTATCTTCCTGTTTTTTCGCCTTAGAAGCCTGAAGATAAAATTGATGTAGAATGGGAAATATGTCAGAGGAAAGTATGTGGCATTATTAGACTTTGGGTTGAAGAAAATATTTTGAATCATATGGGTGACAAAAATAATACACGGACCTTGTGGAATAAACTTGAGACGTTATGTGCCCCAAAAACTGGTAATAGTAAATTATTTTTTATCAAGCAAATGATGGCTATAAAATACCAAGATAGAACATCTATGTTAGATCACTTGAATACATTTCAAGGTATCATTAATCAATTAGCTAGAATGAGTATCAAGTTTGATGAAGAGGTACATGGATTCTGGCTTCTTGGTACATTGTCAGACTCATGGGAGACATTTAGAACTTCCTTGTCAAACTCAGCCCCAAATGGAGTACTAAGTATGGACGACTTAGTAAAAAGAAGTGTTTTGAATGAATAGATGAGAAGAAAGTCACAGGGTTGTTTTTCACAATCAGAGGTTCTTGTAACTGAAAATAGGGGAAGAAGTAAGAGTAAAGGTCTGAAGGGTAGAGACAGAAGCAAAAGCAAGAGTGGTCGATTTGCAAATGTTGAGAGTTTTCACTGTGGTGTAAAAGGGCATATAAAGAAACATTGTCGAAAGCTAAAGAGAGAAAATAAAAATGACAAAGGTAAGGAAAAGAAGAATGATGATTTAATGATGCAGACAAAGGAAAAGAAGAATGATGATGTAATGATGCAGAAAGAGCTACTGCAACCATCGAATAGTTTTTTATTTTATTCGACGGTATCGGTGATGTTATAAATCTTACTACACAACAGAGCAGTTGGATGATTGATAGTGGTACTTCAATTCATGCTACATCCAGGAGGGATTTTTTTGCATCCTACACATCTGGAGATTTTGGCAATGTTAGGATGGGTAACGATGGATTGGCAAAAGCAGTTTGCATTGGGGATGTACACTTGGAAACCAAGAATGGTTTTATGCTAGTTTTAAAAAATGTGAAACACAACCCTGATATTCGCATGAATTTAATCTCCACAAGTAAGCTTGATGATGAAGGTTTATGCAATACCTTCTATGACAGTAAATGGAAGATTACTAAAGGCTCTATGGTGGTAGCTAAGGGAGAGAAGTGTTCATCACTGTATTTGATGCAGGCCAAGATTATTGATTGCAATATAAATGCAGTTAATGATGAGAGTGTTGAGCTTTGGCATAAGAGACTCAGTCACATTAGTGAGAAGGGTTTGGTGATTCTAGCCAAGAAAAATCATCTTCCTAGTATAAGGCATGTATCTCTAAAAAGATGTGATCATTGTTCGGTAGAAAACAAAACAAGTGTTTCTTTTAAGACATCTCAACATTCTAGGAAGCCAAATATACTTGACTTAGTATATTCTGATGTATGTGGTCCTATGAAAATAAAAACACTTGGAGGTGCATCATATTTTTGTTGGGATTTGTGCCCTAAAACTCGTAGTTTGTAATTATGTTCTAATTAATGTAATAAAGTGTTATTATTTCAATAAAGTGTTATTGTTCGTTATCTACGAGTTTGCCTTTATTTAAACCCTAAATCCAATAAACTAAACATCCAAGGCTGTTAAATGAATCTTTAACTGAATGTAATGTACATAAAAAGGATCTCGGTTCGAGATACTGACCTAAAGTGGTCTATAGTTGGGGATAAGGTTTGGGTACCTTACTCTGGTTAAACTATGGATGTGGCCCACTTTGTATTTGATACAAACACTGTGATCCTAACGTGTTCGTGTAGATGACATGTGAGTGGGGATATTCTATGTAATGAGATTATATAAGACCGGACCACGAAATAGTGATCTCTAGGTGTAACTCCATTGACTAGTTAGGTTTCTATTTCACTAGCATGACCTAGGAAACTTGATCTCAATCCTGAGCAGGTTACGAACTCTGTTCGCAAGGGATTGTCCTTTGACTAGTATGGGTAAGAGTGGCCAGATTCGCCGACTCAATAAGCCTACCTTCTTGGGGACAAGACCGAGTGAGCGGCTGGGAACTTAACTTAGCAAAATGGAATTCACTCTTTCCTGCCTACTAGGGTAAGTAGAGGAATGTTTCCTTAAGTGGTGTCTCCAGGACTTGAACAAAGGGTCCGACCCTCTCATTGGCCCGAGAGGGACTCTGTTTGTTGGTAGGACCACAAACAAATTGTTCATTACAGGAGCACTGGTACTTAAGCCACAAGATTTAACCCAAGGGTAAAACAATAATTTGACCTAGCTGGTGTTACGAACATTCGTGAAGGATTGACTTGTTGTTATTGGTCAATATCCATAGACACAGAAATATATCTGCAATGAGAAGAGTGCAGCTGTGGGACTTTAGTGGAGTGTTCCTACAGTTAACGAATGTTGATTGGGAGGTTAATGAGATTAACCGAGCAATCTCGTATCGTTGGAGCTTCTGATCTGTAGGTCCATTAGGTCTACCTTCTAGCTCGTAAAGGGTTCTTAGATCATTTGAATTTGAAATGTTCAAATTCATTAGGGAATATATTTTATGTATTTAGATACGATATAATATATAGTTTTGGAACTATATATTATAAATTTAATGTGAATATGATTCATATTAAATTATATGAGAGAATTGAATATTTGAAAGAGTTCAAATATTATATTAAATGTGAATGTGATTCACATTTGAAAACTATAGGTTAAAACTTAATGTGCACTGGATGTACATTAAAACTATAGGTTAAAGGGGTGATATGATTAAATGAGATTTAATCCAAATTAAATATATGATATTTAATTTGTATTATTTAAATTAATAATTAAATTAGATTTAAATATTATTTAATTATTATTATTATTATTATTATTTTAATAAAAAAATAAGGGAACGTGTCATCCAGACACGTTCCCACTACCCCTCCATCTTCTCCCTATCGACAGTTCAACAGGGAGAAGAGGATGGTTGAATGGATTGATGAATCGATTTTGGCAATTAGAGAATTGGTGCAAAACTCTTTATCTCACATTCTCATTTCCTGATTCTTCCAATTGTTGGATCCTTCCCACCAAGGAAGATCTAAGAATTCAGAGATATAGAAGGTGCTCACTGTTGGTGGTGTTCTGTTGAAGAAAAACAGAGAACTTTTGAAGTTCCTGTGTAGCTGATTTCTTTTGGAGCAAGGAGTTGCTGTGCTGGAGAATTGGAAACTATAAAGGTAATAATTTCCTTTCCATTCCTAGTTTAATTGTTAAACTTTAATCATGTTTGCATGTACTACTCCATGTTTTAATTAGATTAAATGATGTATGTTTGTTCTGTATTTTGTCAATGTATGGGTTTTTGTTTTTTCAGCAAAACAATCTTGCATATTACGATTCCAAATTCGTTTCCGCTGCTCAAGGAGATCCGATCTCCATCAATTGGTATCAGAGCAATGCTTGATTTGTTTTAATTAAAACAAAATTGCATTGATTTGGGTGGGAATTGCATATGGTTTGCTGTAAAACTGTTTAGGAGTTTTTTGGTCATAACTTACTTTTGATTTGATCAAATTATTGTAAAGGCCCTTGCGTTTTTGGGATAAAGTGCATAATCGAGTCTGTGAATGAGTTACGAGTCGTTCGGGACCAATTTCAAGCAATTCGGTGTTGAATCGAGGGAGAAATTGCAAGTTGAAGCTGTTGTGTTCGTGGAAGAAAGTTGTTGTCGAAGCAGCAGCGTTGCAACGCTAAAGAACGGCGTCGCAACGCCAGCGTCCCCTATCGACGCGGGCGCCCAAGGGGTCAGCGGCGTTGCAACGCTACCCCTCAACGTTGCAACGCCATCCCGTAGCAGGCGCGCATAAGACAAAGAGGGTGTTGCAACGCTCGCTTCAACGTTGCAACGCCGTGGGGCATTCAGCAGACTCTGAGACCGGTTAATTTGGTTCATTGATTTTGGTTCGGTTCGAGCAGTTCAAGGTCGGTTCAGAGTGTTTTTGGACCGGTTTCATGAAATAAAATTAATGTAATTTTATTTTTTGCACTTTAGAGGCCAAATTATTCCTGTTTTACAGCTATTTATTTTTATGAATGTCATTTAGATTTTTCCCACCTTAGGATAAGCATGTTCATGCATTTTATTTATAGAAATTTTATATAAATATGGTTAAATGCATGATTAATTTATTTTTCATAAGTAATTAATTATAATTGTTATGATTAGATTATATGGAAAATAAATTGCATGGAGCATGAAATTACTTAGTTTAAAATTAATGTTCTTTTGTTTAAGTAATTTTATAATTCAATTAGTTGAATTCCTTTTATAATTCCAATTTGAATAATGATTGTTGGATTTATAATATAGTTTCTTTATCATAGGTTAATTATTAAAATTATAAAAGTTATAAATTAAAGGGGTTTTAGAAACCATAACCTATAATAAAGAAATGCATGCAAACATAGGAACTTGGGTAAAAATTTAAATTAGTTTTAAATCGTTTAAAATTAATTTAGACCTAAGTTTTTTTTATTTCTAATAGGATTAGAAATTAGTCTTACGTAGTATTTTAAATAGTTTAAAATCTAATAGGACATTAGAACTTTGGTTATAAGGGAACTTTACCGGTGAAGTTCTGTCTCAAGGTCAGGGGTACTTAAGGTGACCAGTTAACTAACACCTCCCTACAGGAACCGACTGGAGCTTGAGTTGAATTAACCTTAGTTCTATTTTATCTCTAGGTAATTAAAATGTTTATTCACCTAGACATAAGGTTTTAAGACCTAGTTATAATAGTTATAATAAGCATAGACTTAGATAGATTCTTTTAGCCAATCCGACTAAGTTAAACCTATACCCTAATTTTAGGAGCTTGGTGGGAGAAAAGCGAGATGTTCGCATCGAGTTTACTCTCACGCCCTCAAGAGTTCACACCGTGAGTTTCATGCTCGGCCACGTGGCGTCAATAGGCGCCCCCTACGGTATGTGTTTGCATGGTTCAATACCAAGGTGAATGAGGGAAGTATCCATAGTAAATGGGAGCGGGGGCGCGTGTCAACGTATCCCACGGTCTCCTCCATTAGGTCGCACCGGTGAGATTTCTATAGTCCGCCTACTAGGTTGTCCTAGAAACCCCCAAACCCTACGGAAGGCGACTATAGGGATCGGAACACCGCAAACTCCAGAAATGGATAGGGTCTCTTAGGTTGTTTGCCACAGATTGTCTTTCTTAATAGTAGCCTGTTGGCTCGGGCCTGTGGATCCGAAAATGGTAGGGTCACATTTACTACGGGATGAGTTAAGCTAGTTAACAAGTCCTTGACCAAACAAAGCGGTAGCTAAGGACCATTGGGACATGAGATGTTCTGGTAGTGAGAATTGGCTGGGAAAGTTTCAATTCAAGGGAGGAATGACTGACCGCCCGTGTCACACCCCCTCCCGAACCACTTGCTAACTTAGCCCGGGAGACGGCATGAAGCCAACAGACATTGTTACCTCTTAACAATACCTGCCGACATTACTTTACACGAAACAAACTATGTTCGCATATGGAACACTTTAAACTTAACTCAGTGAAGCTGGACATCTATAAGGCGTACATGAGGAGAAACTCTTCTTAAGTCTCTCTTGGAAGCTAAGATGAGCAAGAACATCGAGAACCACAAAACAGTCCAAACCACTAATCAAGCAACCACAACCTCTAAAGCACATACTACTCTAACTACATAGTTCTCTTAAAATAATTTCTGAGACATATGGACTTGCCAAACCACACCGACCACATGTACAACATATCAAACATGAGAAGCTTCCAGCAGACTATGGCAAAGTTATCAGCACAGGGAGCTCGATCTCTACACGAAAAGTGGGAAAAACAACTGAAAGAATGAGCTATAAAGCTCGAGTGAGTGACTTGAGTTTAAGAGAAAGCTATTAACTCGTAAATCATATCACCGCCATCTATGAGCATATGCATCCGTAATCAAGCGTTAAAAGTAATCGTGTAATCATTATAGCTTTTCATGAAAACAAGCAAGACACCGTTAAAATCTCGTAAGGCATGTAAATGATATAAACTCTTTTTAAAACATGTCACAATCTACGTTGTTCAGGCACGCCAAGATACACCAACGTTTATTCTACGATGTAGTGGGGCCCGCCCAAAGACTCCCATCGTCTTTTGTCGTAGTGGGGCCCGCCCGGCAAAGACTCACGGCAATGGCACGTTGTCACGAGTACACTCAAGCGTCGACAACAAAATAAGACACTGTGTGCACTGCGGTACTACATAGCCTCGGGCTCAATATCTCGAAGATCACATGAAAACATTTGAACATACGGAACTTTTATCTTTTCTTTCATAAAACTCAAGCTTACTTAGCTTGTTCATAAAACTAGAAATCTTTAAAACATACTTGCTAGTACATGCTTGCTTGAAATCATAACATCTCCATAAGTTTTGGCAATCATTAGACATATGCTCATGTATAAATTTCATAAAGACTTTTAGGCTCATCATGAACACTTTAAAACATTTCTAAGAAAATCATGAATGCTCATAAACAAGTGTTCAAGAAAACAATAAACATCTAAACCATTTCGTTTTAGCAAAACCTTGCATTTCATAAGCATAATATAAGCCTATAAACCATTTTGAAGGTTCATTTTGTCACTCACAGTGTTAGAACTAAAGTCTTGACCCCGTACACTCGACCTTTTGTTCTTGGCCTGTCAAACAAACCAAATTCAACCATTAGAACCTCGAGCTCATGCTTTTAACCTTAAACTTACAAGAAAACACACTTTCAAAAATTCCAGCATTTAACAGATTTTATGCCCTGTATTCAGATACTCATAACTTCTTCATTACTTATCCAAAAATAATGTACTTTATACCAAACTCTTCCTTTTGAACCCTCTAAAACTCTTATGAAGACATGAAAATGAGATTCCCAATAGATTGGTTCAGAAATACCTCGAAAGCTTCTTTCCCCGGAACCAACTTCTGCTATTCCAGATCTGAATTTCTGCAGCAACCCGAAACTTGACCTGCTATTTACAACATCTTCCAGTCATTTTCTATTCACGATTTCTTCATGAAAGTTGTAGGAAATTCAATAAGCTTTCCAACCATACCTAATAGAGCTTCTGATTCCAATTCTACAGGTCAGTACAACCAAAACATCAGAGACTTCTCGGATTTGACAGTAAATTCTGTGTTCTGACTTCCTCTTCATAAATCAGTAGCTTAGGGTCCGAATTTGCTCGAGCATCCTTCACGAATTGTGTTCCAATATGAGTTAACTTTAATGAAACAAAATTTCAAATCTTACCTCTTCCTGTGGAGCTCGAGATGAACAGAAAACCAGAATAGGATTGGAGTTGCTCACCTTGCTGCTAAATAATAAAACTTTGAGTTCTCCTCCCTCTCTTCTGCAATTCCAGCACCAAAAACCCCTTCTTCCTCTTCCTTTCTACTTCTCTCATGGAAACCCTTGCTGCTCCTTGTTGAAAATGAGAAGGAAATCGATGGAATGGCTTAACTTAAAAGAAAACCAAGGTGGGATCCACCACCCACTTTCCTTTTCCCTTTTTCTTTTTCTTTTTTTTTCTTTTCTTTTCTTTCCTTTATCCCTTCCTTCCATTTCTTTTCTTTTCTTTTCTTTTCTTAACAAAACAAAGCAAACTTAGTATATTAGACATTTGTTTCATTTCCTTTTCTTCTTTTGTTTTAAAAGCAATCCAAACCGAAATGGTTTAAACTTTCCTTCCTTGTTTTCCTTTTGCCTTTCACTTCATTTCTTTCCTTTTTAAAACATGGAAAACCAAGTTTTAAACATTCATTTCTTCTTCCTTTTTGTTGTTTGATAATAAGGAGGTTCCAAAGAAAGATCTCGGGTTTACAACCTACCTCCCCTTAAGAAATTTCGTCCTCGAAATTTAGTAGTTCTTAGGTGAAAATTATCGGATACTTCCTCCTCATTTAGTCTTCTAACTCTCAGGTTCCCTCCTCCACTCCGTGATGTCTCCAACGAACCTTCACGAGTGGGATCGTCTTGTTTCTTAAAACTTGTTCTTTTCTGTCGAGGATTTGAACTGCATCCTCTACGTAACTCATGTTTTCTTTCAACTCAAATGGTTGTGCTTGCAACACATGTGTCAGATCTGGAATATACTTCCTCAACATGGACATATGAAATACATCATGTACTTGAGATAGTTCCGTTGGCAACTCCAGTTTGTAGGTTGGTAGCCCAACTCGTTTCATTACTTGATAAGGATCATTATATCTGGAACTTAGCTTACCTTTCTTTCCAAAACTTGATCTCCGACTTGGAATTCTAAGTCTTTTCGCTGCTTAACTGCATAACTCTTCTGACGGTCTTTTGCTACCTTCAAATTCTCCTTGATTACCTTAATACTATCTGTCGTAACTTGTACCAACTTAGGACCGATTAGCTTCCGCTCTCCTAGTTCATTCCAATATACGAGAGCGTTCTACATGCTCTTTTAGGGTCCTGGATGGTCCCTCTCAGTGACCATCAATGCGGGAATGGAGCGTTGTACTAAAACTCAACTTTGTCCCCATAGCCTTCTTTAAACTAGGCCAAAACTTAGAAGTAAATCTCGGATCCCTATCTCGAAACTATGGACACAGCACTCGTATTGTTTCACAATTGCCGACGCATAGCTTAGCTAGGTGATTAAGCGTGACATCGCCGTATGTCGGTACAAACCGTGTTGTCTTAGTGAGTCTATCCACCATTACCCAAGTACCATCATGTCCATTTGAAGTACGTGGTAATCTAAACAGAAAACCATAGTAATACGCTCCCATTCCATTCCGACACTAGCAATGGGTTAAGGAGTCCTTTTTGCTTCTGTCTAATCTGGTTTAACTTTGGCGCCATTAAACATCTATCACATAATCAACTATCTCCCGCTTCATCCTGTGTCACCAATAAGTCTCATTCAAGGTTTTACACATCTTGGTGCTTCTGGATGCATAGCGTAGTTGAATCGTGAGCTTCTTCTAGAATAGCATTCTTAAGCTCACTAACACTTAACGCATAGTCTTCCTTGTTTCTCTATGGCTCAAAATCGATCTTATTTTAAATTTTGCTTCTTGGCTTTATTTGGACTTTCTAAACATCTTTTGCAAGTTACTATTCTCTCGATTGTCTTCTCACAATCTCTATATGAGATGAAGGCCTGATCTGAAATTAAACTAAAAGACCCTCTGAATTCTCTGTGATTACAACCGCCTTTAGAATCCCTTAGAGTACTTAAAAATGTTGCTCGAATACCACACAAGGCGTCCTTAGGAAGTCTTCACTTCCTGCTCAATGCATCTGTTACCACATTCACCTTACCAGGATGGTATTCTATGGTACAACCGTAATCTTTAATCTGTTCTAACTATCTTCTATGCCTCATAATAAACTTTCTTTGATCAAATATATACTTCAGACTCTTATGGTCTTCAAAAATATGACACCTCTCACCAAACAAGTAATGTTTCTAGATCTTCAGTGCTAGAACAATTGCTGCTAACTCAATATCGTGGGTAGGGTACTTACACTCATGTTTTTTTTTTTCAATTGCCTTAATGCATAAGCTATTACTTTACCCTCTTGCATGAGCACACAACCCAAACCCTGCCTCGAAGCATCACAGTAAATTACATACTCTTTTCCTGTTACAGGAAGTGTCAGAATAGGTGCTATAACTAATCTCTTTTTCAGCTCCTTAAAACTCTGTTCATACTTATCTGACCATTAAAACTTAGCATTCTTCCTTGTCAAAGTTGTTAAGGGTAATGTTAATTGTGAGAAATCCTCAACAAACCGTCTGTAGTATCCTGCCAAGCCTAGGAAACTACGTACCTCTGTCGTACTAGTTGGTCTTTCCCAGTTGACTACTGCTTTCACTTTATTTGGATGCACACAAACTTCTTTTCCTGAGACAACATGTCCCAAAAACATTACCTGGTTCAACCAAAACTCACATTTGGTGAATTAGAGTACAACTGTTTATCTCGTAGTGTTTGCAGAGTAATACTCATGTGTTCCTCGTAGGCTTTCCTGTCAACTGAGTAAACTAGTATATCATCAATAATCACTATTACAAGATATCCAAATACTGGTGGAAAACCTGTCCATGGGGTCCATGAAAACTGCTAGTGCATTGTCAAACCGAAAGGCATTACTAAACACTCGTAATGCTCGTACCTCATTATGAATAACGTCTTAGGAATGTCTGATTCTCTGACCTTTAACTTATGATATCCTGATCTTAAATTAATCTTACAAAACATCGATGCACCTCTCTTAGCTGGTCAAACAAGTCATTTATTAGGGGTAAAGGATACTTATTACGTATCGTGACTTTGTTTAATGCGCTCATAATCAATGCATAATCTACGGGTACCATCTTTCTTTTTCACGAGATAACACTGGAGCTCTCCAAGGCGATATACACTAGGTCCGATGTATCCCTTATCAACTAGTCCTTGTAATCGCATCTTTAGCTCCCGATCTCCTTGGAGTTATTCTATACGACGCTTGCGAAATAGGTGTTATTCATGATAATGAGTTCAATGGTGAACTCAACTTCCCTATCGGTGGCAATCGATAGATCCGCTAGAAAACAAAAAAAAAAAAAAATTCATTCATAACAAGAACATTTTCTTGTTTTAGCTTTTCTTCCTGCACCTCAACTACATGTGCAAGAAACGTCGTGCAACCTTTCCTTAATAACTTCCGAGCTTTGAATGCTGAAAACAAACTCGTAGGGATAATCTTTCTTTCATCCCATAAAACCACTTCAGCTAATCCTGGTTTCTTGAAAACAACTTCCTTTATATGGCAATCTCTAGAAGCATAATGAGTAAATAGTAAATCCATCTTTAAGATTGCTTCTCACACCTGCAAGTCTAGTGGAAGAAGATCCACTAACATATTGAAACCTTCTACTAAGACCTCACAATTCTGCATCACTGAATTGACTAGTAACACATCACCAACTAAGTGTATATAACTAACCTTTTACATAAAGGTTCTAGCTTCCCATTCAACTTAGTCAAGAACATACTAAAAACAAAGAAATGTGTAGCACCTTGTTCTATCAAGACAAAATGTGTACATTTCAAATAGTAATTGTACCAATAATCATATCTGGTGCATCCTTAGCTTCTTGCTGAGTCATAACCTAGACCTTTCCGTGTTGCCTAGGCCTCCCTACAACTCTCTTTAGTCTAACACCACTGGTGCCCTCTCTTGCAGCCTCATCAAACTCTGGTTTTGCTCTCTGTCTCTGGGACTCAACTCCCTAGTCCCTGCAATGCGGTGTCCATAGTGTGGACAATCCCTCTTGACATGTCACAGGTTGTCAAGATCGGTAGCATGTACCAACACTCACAAGACAATGATCTTGATGATTCTTGCAAATGATCATACCGAGTTTTCCTTGCTATACTGGCAATAGACTCTTGCCCTCTTTGCAGTCTTGTTGCTAATCGAACAAACTAATTAGGTTCTTTTTAGCTCTGCCTCTGATAGGCTCTACCCACAATCATCTGCCTCGATGCCTGGCTACTTGGCTACTAGCTTGCTCCTTTAAGTCATATTGACTTGAAACATTTACTCCAAGTGTGAACCTCGCCGCTCACGACCTTGAAATCGCTTGTTGTCGAAGCCTTCACAACTAGGCTTCACTCATCGATCGCACCTCTCGCTATATACTCGCTCAACACGTAGAGCAGTCTCTACCAGCTGGGAGAAGTCAGTCCACTTAGCAATGCCTGTAACTGGGGTACGTATCTCAGGTCGTAACCCTCTTTCAAATTGTCGACACCTATCGCTCTTAGATGCCACAATCACATCAACATACCGCGACAACTCGGTATATCTTCTCTCATACTCAGCCACTGAAAGTGTATCTTGTTTTAGTTCTAAAAATTCATCCTCTTTTGCCTCTCAGATGCGTGCTAGGGTAATATTTATTTTTAAGTATACCTCACGAAAGTTTGCGGTGTGAAGTACGTGCATCACTACAACTGGCTAACATCGATTTCCATCATTCTTCTACCTTCTTTAGCAGCAAGAATGTGGCCAACTTAACATTTCGCTCCTCAGAGCAACTCATAACATCAAAACATTTATCAAGCTTATTTAGCCAAACCTCAGCTTCAACTGGATTTTTGGAACCCTCAAACACTGTGGCTCCTAATTCTTTTAGTTAATCTATTTTATATGTCTTATCTGGATTACTTAGCCCTGCTCCCTATGGCTTACCTACCTCCTGTGAGGAATTAACATGCTGCTTAATTCTGGCCCGTATCTGAACTCTCGGGCTCTAGATCTCCACTGGGATTGATCTTGGGTAGGATCCTGCGTCCCGCCCCGATCTTTGCTGCGCATCGCCTCGCTAGTACGTGGTGGCATGACTTCTATAACATATTAACATACTAGACATGTAATGAGTACTCAACTCAAACGCACAATTCTAGACTTGTGTTCACATTCTAGTCCTGACTGGACTTACTCTTGTCCTTACTTGGACCATGCTCTACTAGTTCTATTGAACTAACTCAATAACTTGCTATTTACTTTTTAGTTTCTTCTAGAGCTAACTTGCTCTGTCTCATTCCCATGGAGCTAACTGCTCTGATACCAAGTTGACACACCCCCTCCCGAACCACTTGCTAACTTAGCCCGGGAGACGGCATGAAGCCAACAGACATTGTTACCTCTTAACAATACTGCGACATTACTTTACACGAAACAAACTATGTTCGCATATGGAACACTTTAAACTTAACTCAGTGAAACTGGACATCTATAAGACGTACATGAGAGAGAAACTCTTCTTAAGTCTCTCTTGGAAGCTAAGATGAGCAAGAACATCAGAACCACAAACAGTCCAAACCACTAATCAAGCAACCACAACCTCTAAAGCACATACTACTCTAACTACATAGTTCTCTTAAAATAATTTACAGACATATGGACTTGCCAAACCACACCGACCACGTACAACATATCAAACATGAGAAGCTTCCAGAGATTATGGCGGAGTTATCGAGCACCGGAGCTCGATCTCTACACGAAAAGTGGGAAAAACATCGAAAGAATGAGCTATAAAGCTCAAGTGAGTGACTTGAGTTTAAAAGAAAGCTATTAACTCGTAAATCATATCACTGGCCATCTATGAGCATATGCATCCGTAATCAAGCGTTAAAAGTAATCGTGTAATCATTATAGCTTTTCATGAAAACAAGCAAGACACCGTTAAAATCTCGTAAGGCATGTAAATGATATAAACTCTTTTTAAAACATGTCACAATCCACGTTGTCTCAGGCACGCCAAAGACACCAACGTTTATTCTACGATGTAGTGGGGCCGCCAAAGACTCCCATCGTCTTTGTCGTAGTGGGGCCCGCCCAAAGACTCACGACGGCCATGTTGTTATCACGAGTACACTCAACGTCGACAATGAGAATAAGACACTGTGTGCACACGGTACTACATAGCCTCGGGCTCAATATCTCGTAAGATCACATGAAAACATTTGAACATGCAAACTTATCTTTTCTTTCATAAAACTCAAGCTTACTTAGCTTGTTCATAAAACTAGAAATCTTTAAAACATACTTGCTAGTACATGCTTGCTTGAAATCATAACATCTCCATAAGTTTTGGCAATCATTAGACATATGCTCATGTATAAATTTCATAAAGACTTTTAGGCTCATCATGAACACTTTAAAACATTTCTAAGAAAATCATGAATGCTCATAAACAAGTGTTCAAGAAAACAATAAACATCTAAACCATTTCGTTTTAGCAAAACCTTGCATTTCATAAGCATAATATAAGCCTATAAACCATTTTGAAGGTTCATTTTGTCACTCACAGTGTTAGAACTAAAGTCTTGACCCGTACACTCGACCTTTTGTTCTTGGCCTGTCAAACAAACCAAATTCAACCATTAGAACCTCGAGCTCATGCTTTTTAACCTTAAACTTACAAGAAAACACACTTTCAAAAATTCCAGCATTTAACAGATTTTATGCCCTGTATTCAGATACTCATAACTTCTTCATTACTTATCCAAAAATAATGTACTTTATACCAAACTCTTCCTTTTTGAACCCTCTAAAACTCTTATGAAGACATGAAAATGAGATTCCCAATAGATTGGTTCAGAAATACCTCGAAAGCTTCTTTCCCCGGAACCAACTTCTGCTATTCCAGATTCGAATTTCTGCAGCAACCCGAAACTTGACCTGCTATTTACAACATCTTCCAGTCATTTTCTATTCACGATTTCTTCATGAAAGTTGTAGGAAATTCAATAAGCTTTCCAACCATACCTAATAGAGCTTCTGATTCCAATTCTACAGGTCAGTACAACCAAAACATCAGAGACTTCTCGGATTTGACAGTAAATTCTGTGTTCTGACTTCCTCTTCATAAATCAGTAGCTTAGGGTCCGAATTTGCTCGAGCATCCTTCACGAATTGTGTTCCAATATGAGTTAACTTTAATGAAACAAAATTTCAAATCTTACCTCTTCCTGTGGAGCTCGAGATGAACAGAAAACCAGAATAGGATTGGAGTTGCTCACCTTGCTGCTAAATAATAAAACTTTGAGTTCTCCTCCCTCTCTTCTGCAATTCCAGCACCAAAAACCCCTTCTTCCTCTTCCTTTCTACTTCTCTCATGGAAACCCTTGCTGCTCCTTGTTGAAAATGAGAAGGAAATCGATGGAATGGCTTAACTTAAAAAGAAAACCAAGGTGGGATCCACCACCCACTTTCCTTTTCCCTTTTTCTCTTTTTCTTTTTCCTTTTCTTTTTCTTTCCTTTATCCCTTCCTTCCATTTCTTTTCTTTTCTTTTCTTTTCTTAACAAAACAAAGCAAACTTAGTATATTAGACATTTGTTTCATTTCCTTTTCTTCTTTTGTTTTAAAAGCAATCCAAACCGAAATGGTTTAAACTTTCCTTCCTTGTTTTCCTTTTGCCTTTCACTTCATTTCTTTCCTTTTTAAAACATGGAAAACCAAGTTTTAAACATTCATTTCTTCTTCCTTTTTGTTGTTTGATAATAAGGAGGTTCCAAAGAAAGATCTCGGGTTTACAGCCCGACAGAGGCTTTTGTTCTAAACCCTTGAAGTATCGTTGCAAAATTAAAGGTTTAATTTAAACAGTGGGTTTAGTTTAAACACTAGGGTTCTTTAATAATTTTGCTAAATTTGATTGGTTTTTACAATGGGTTAAAAGGCATGACTAATTAGAACTATTTTGGATTTTCAGCATGTCGTCCTCAATAATAGCCTTACTTAAAAGCAACCGTTTAACTGGTGAGAATTTTACTACGTGGAAATCCAACCTGAATACGATTCTTGTTGTTGATGACCTACGGTTTGTACTGACTGAGGAATGTCCTCAGGTCCTCGCTCGTAACGCTCCTCAATGCATTGGGGAGGCGCACGCATCATTGGATCAAGGCCAATGATAAGGCCAAGGTCTACATTTTGGCTAGTGTTTCTGAAGTTCTGGCCAAAAAGCACGAGGGCATGATCTCAGCTCGTGAGATCATGAGTTTGCTGCAGGATATGTTTGGACAACCGTCTAGACAGATTCGGCACGAATCCCTCAAATACGTTTATAACTCCCGTATGAAGGATGGGTCATTGGTGAGAGAACACGTTCTTGATCTGATGGTCCACTTCAACGTGGCTGAGATGACGGATCGGTCATTGACGAGCAAAGTCAGGTATCGTTCATTCTGGAATCTCTTTCGAAGAGTTTCCTGCAATTCCGCAACAATGCAGTGATGAACAAGATAGAGTATAACCTGACTACTCTCCTTAATGAACTAAATACTTTCCAGTCTCTTATGAAGAATAAGGGACAGGCCTGATGGAGAGGCAAATGTGTTTGCCCATTCCAGAAGGTTCCAGAAGGGTTCATCCTCTGAGACTAAGTCCTGTAGCTCATCTTCTGGGCTTAAGAAGACCCAAAAGAAGAAAATAGGAGGAAAAGGGAAGGTACCTACTGCTGACAAAGGCAAGGGAAAAGCCAAGGTTGCGAGATAAAGGAAAATGTTTCATTTGCAACATGGATGGGCTTTGAAGCGAAAGCGCCCAAAATACCTTCACGAGCTCAAAGAGAAGAAAGGTAAATCAGATTTACTTGTTGTTGAAACTTGTTTAGTGGAAAATAATGATTTGACCTGGATACTTGATTCAGGAGCCACTAATCACGTTTGCTTTTCATTTCAGGAAACTAGTTCCTTTAAGAAGCTCGAAGAGGGTGAGATGACGCTCAGGGTCGGAACGGGAGACGTCGTCTCAGCTCGTGCAGTGGGAGATGCCAAGCTGTTTTTCGGAGATAGATTTCTTTTATTAAAACATCTGTATATAGTTCCTAAGCTTAAAAGGAACTTAATTTTTATCTCTTGTTTAATAGAACTTGGTTATTGTATTTCTTTTTAATGAAGCGTTCATTTTGAAAGAGGGTGTCAATATTTGTTCTGCTAAATTGAAAAATGGCTTGTACGTACTGAAACCGAATAAAACCAAAGCAATTTTAAATCATGAGATGTTTAAGAATGCTAACACTCAAAATAAAAGGCAAAGAACTTCTCCAAATAATAATACCTATCTATGGCATCTTAGACTTGGTCATATTAATCTCAACCGGATTGAGAGACTCTCTAAGAATGGACTTCTAAATAAGTTAGAAGATGATTCTTTACCTCCTTGCGAATCTTGCTTGGAAGGTAAAATGACCAAGTGACCTTTTAATGGAAAAGGTTACAGAGCCGTAGAGCCCCTAGAACTTGTGCATTCAGATCTTTGTGGTCCGGTGAATGTTAAAGCTCGAGGAGGGTACGAATATTTCATCTCTTTCATAGATGATTATTCGAGGTATGGTTATCTATATCTAATGCATCACAAGTCTGAGGCTCTTGAAAAGTTCAAAGAGTATAAGGCTGAAGTAGAGAATGCATTAGGGAAAACCATTAAAACACTTCGATCCGATCGAGGTGGAGAGTATATGGATTTGAGATTCCAGGACTATATGATAGAACATGGAATTAAATCTCAACTCACTGCACCTAATACACCACAACAAAATGGTGTGTCGAAAGGGAGAAATAGAACCTTGTTAGACATGGTTCGTTCTATGATGAGCTATGCTCAATTGCCTGCCTCATTTTGGGGATACGCAGTAGAGACTGCAGTTCAAATCTTGAACAGTGTTCCATCAAAAAGTGTTTCAGAAACACCTTTTGAACTTTGGAAGCCCGTAAACCTAGTTTACAACACTTCAGGATTTGGGGTTGTCCGACACACGTGCTCGTGACATACCCAAAGAAACTGGAACCTCGTTCAATATTGTGCCAATTTGTTGGCTATCACAAAGAAACGAGAGGTGGTCTTTTTTACGACCCACAAGAAAACAAGGTGATTATATCGACAAACGCCACGTTCTTGGAGGAAGATCACATGAAGAACCACAAACCGCGTAGTAAATTAGTACTAAGTGAAGCTACTCATGAACCAACAAGAGTTGTTGATCAAGCTGGACCTTCATCAAGAGTTGATGGAGGAGTCAGCACCTCAAGTCAGTCTCGTCCTTCTCAATCGTTGGGAATGCCTCGACGTAGTGGGAGGGTTGTTTCCCAACCTGACCGCTACTTGGGTTTAGCTGAAACTCAAGTTGTCATACCTGATGACGGCGTAGAAGATCCATTGTCTTATAAACAGGCAATGAATGACGTAGACAAGAACCAATGGATCAAAGCCACGGACCTTGAAATGGAGTCAATGGACTTCAATTCAGTATAGGAACTTGTAGACCAACCTGAAGGGGTTAGACCCATAGGGTGTAAATGGATCTATAAGAGAAAGAGAGACGCAAATTTGAAAGGTACTGGACCTTTAAGGCTAGGCTTGTAGCAAAGGGTTTTACCCAAAGGGAAGGAGTTGACTATGAAGAAACTTTTCCCCTGTTGCTATGCTGAAGTCTATAAGGATACTCTTGTCCATAGCTGCATTTTATGATTATGAAATTTGGCAAATGGACGTCAAGACTGCCTTTTTGAATGGTAATCTTGACGAGAGCATCTATATGTCTCAGCCCGAAGGGTTCATAGCCCAAGGTCAGGAGCAAAAAGTTTGCAAGCTCAATCGATCCATTTATGGGTTAAAACAAGCCTCGAGATCTTGGAATATAAGATTTGATACTGCGATCAAGTCTTAGGGCTTTGACCAAAACGTTGATGAGCCTTGTGTTTACAAGAGGATCATCAACGACAAAGTAGCTTTATTAGTACTTTATGTGGATGATATCCTACTCATTGGGAATGGTGTAGGATACCTTACTGACATAAAGAATTGGTTGGCGACCCAATTCCAAATGAAAGATTTGGGAGAGGCGCAATATGTTCTTGGGATTCAGATCTTTAGGAATCGCAAGAACAGAACGCTAGCACTGTCTCAAGCATCTTATATCAACAAAATGTTGTCCAGATATTCGATGCAGAATTCCAAGAGAGGTTTATTACCCTTCAGGCATGGAGTTCATCTGCCTAGGGAACAGTGCCCCAAGACACCTCAAGAAGTTGAGGATATGAGACATATTCCCTATGCCTCTGCAGTAGGTAGCTTAATGTATGCTATGCTATGCACGAGGTCGGGCATTTGTTATGCAGTGTGAATAGTCAGTAGGTATCAGTCCAATCCAGGGTTAGACCACTGGACAACAGTTAAAAATATCCTCAAGTATCTAAGGAGAACGAGGGATTATACGCTTGTGTATGGGTCTAAGGATTTGATCCTTACTGGATACACTAATTCTAATTTTCAGACCGATAAGGATTCTCAGAAATCCACATCGGAATCAGTTTTCACCCTTAACGGAGGAGCTATAGTATGGCGAAGCATCAAGCAAGGATCATCGTTGACTTCACGATGGAGGGCGAGTATGTCGCTACTTGTGAAGCCAGCTAAAGAGGCTGTTTGGCTAAGGAAATTCCTTACTGATTTAGAAGTTGTTCCAAATATGGAATCTCCCATCACCTTATACTGTGACAACAGTGGTGCGGTAGCCAATTCGAAGGAACCTCGCAGCCATAAACGAGGTAAGCACATCGAGAGGAAGTATCACCTGATACGAGAAATAGTGCAACGAGGAGATGTGACAGTCACGAAGATCGCTTCAGAGCACAATATTGTTGATCCGTTTACAAAGACTCTCACGGCTAAAGTGTAACGACCCTAAAATTTAAAACTACACAACTAGGGGAGTTACTAAGCAACGCCGCTAATACTGGAAAAATTTCGGCAGCATAACGGCGCTACTAAGGCAACCAGAATTTTTTTTCATAACCTGTTAAAGGCACAAAACACTCCAATAAGCATTTCGACTCACCCAACCTCCACCAAACTTCATATACGATAGGTGGGTTCAAGCAACAGATCACAACAGCAACAAGATAAGATAACTCGATGAAACGAAGTTTTAAAACTTGCAAACGCTCACATGCCACATAAATAGTTCAATCCACAGATAAAGCTTAAATAGGAGTTCTTTCAAAACCAAAAGGAGAAAAGAAATACGCAGCGAATCTACATGACATACGACAATAGTAATATCCTAAGAGTCAGGGACACTACGGAAAAGTCTTATAGCCTCTTGAGTTGTCTCCATCGCCGCCCATCCCGGCTCAACTTTCACTGCGTACAAAACATAGAAAGAAAACGAATGAGTATAGAAATACCCAGAAAGTAGCCCACTTACGTCCAAACCTAACTCAGTAAGACAACTAGAACCACCTCCAAAACTCGCTCAACCCCTGAACCAGTCTCTCCCTTAACTCTCTTCACCCGGGTCTGTCAGAGTGACTACTCGAACTCTACCTTAGGTCCTAGAACTTTGGTTGACGATGCAATGAGAGAAAGCAACTCTCACGCCACAACACGCTAGCATAGGGCAGAGTAGGTACGTATCCCACACGCCCTATGGGGAATCGCCCCTAAGCCAGTACGGGATCATAGAAAGCAACCACTCCCAATCTCAACGGGGACGCACCCCAGGCTCTCATAACACACTAGCATGGTACCGTGCGGTGCGTAACCAACACGCCCATTGGGGAATCGCCCCTAAGCTAGCCCGGGATCATGGAAAGCAACCACTCCCGATCACAACGGGGATGCACCCCAATCTCATGAGCCTATCATATATCGTCAACCTAGAGGTTCTGACCTGCTCAAGTGCAAATCCAGGGTTCGGTGAGGGAAACGTTCATGGGCTCAATTCATAAGGCAACTAGGGTCTCATCTAAGTATCCCTAACATCCCCGACCCACTCCAAGGGTCCAGACTCTCATCTTGGTCCTCTGACCAATCAAACTCAACTTATACCATTCACACACTTGGAATGTTAGATGCTACTAGAAATACGACCCCTACTTCACATACTTCTCATACTTCACACACAGTACACAAGGTGATACAGACATGGTAAAATTCAGATTAAACATGCTTTGCAGATTTAAAGTAACTTTCGCACAATTGTCTCAGGCTTAAACTCACAAAAGCATGTTGCAACCTTCAAGTTTTTAGCTAGATAGTCTAAAGTTCGACAGTAAACTAAAAAAAAACACACAAGTAAGGCTCGTACGCTTTGCCCCTTCACTTAGGGACCCGGCGTTAGTCCAATTGACTACTTACATCAAACAGGAGTGTCGCGGGATGGCCCCTTGCCCCTGCTAGCAGCCTAGTGCACCCACCGATGCGAGTCGAAACCGCTCTCTACCCGGTCTTAGTCTCGAGGTCCTCCAAGGCTTAACTCCTAGCCAAAGAATTCGCTCTTGTCCACCAACAAACAAAGGAAATTAGAGAGAAACGAGCACAGACCGAGAGAGAGAGACAACCGAGGAAAAAGGGAAAGAGGGAGAGAGTTGTGGCTGGGCGGTCGGTTCACGGCGGTTGGGCGAGAGAGACGTTGGCGCGCGGCGATTGGACGGAAGGAGACGGCGGCGTGCGGTTAGATGAGAGGAGGCGGCGCGCGGTTGGACGACGGCGCGCGGTTGGACGAGAGGAGGTGACGGCGTGCGGCTGCTCTTCCATGGGTTTTTCCTCGAGCGGCCTGTGAAGAGGGGGGGCGCTTGCCCTGCGCGCGAGCCCTCTCCCGTTTTCTCGATTTTTCTTTTTCATGTGACGCCCGAGGAAGAGGGGTACATGAATGAACCGAGTCCACATCTGAATAAGAGGGATCCTAAGGATATGGAAGCATGATGCCCGAGGAAAAGGGGTACATGCGAGTGACCATGAGGATATGAAAGTACAGTTGAGAAACGCTTAAAAGAATTGATAGCTACTACCTATATCAACAAGGTGCACCTTCCTTTTCGGTGGCTCAATCATAAGAACTCCACAGTTAAACGTGCTTGGCTTGGACCAATCCTATGTTGGGTGACCTCCTAGGAATTTTCCTGGGGAGCATGTGAGTGAGGACAAAGCATGCTGAAAGGACCCCGTGTTGGTTTGTGGGGATAGTGTCTTCACTCTTACAAGCAGTCATGGATGATATAGTGATGCAGCCAGGTCGCAGAGGATCCTGGGCCTGGGGCGTTACAAATGGTATCAGAGCGAAACCTCTCCCAGTAAGATGTGGTTCGGGGACGAACTAAGGCGGAAGGTGGTGGGCATGTGAGGCCCGAAGAAGAGGGGTACATGAATGAACCGAGTCCACATCTGAATGAGAGGGATCCTGAAGATATGGAAGCATGATGCCCGAGGAAAAGGGGTACATGCGAGTGACCATGAGGATATGAAAGTACAGTTGAGAAACGCTTAAAAGAATTAATAGCTACTACCTATATCAACAAGGTGCACCTTCCTTTTCGGTGGCTCAATCATAAGAACTCCACAGTTAAGCGTGCTTGGCTTGGAGCAATCCTATGTTGGGTGACCTCCTAGGAATTTTTCTGGGGAGCATGTGAGTGAGGACAAAACATGCTGAAAGGACCCCGTGTTGGATTGTGGGGATAGTGTCTTCACTCTTACAAGCAGTCATGGATGATATAGTGATGCAGCCAGGTCGCAGAGGATCCTGGGACTGTGGCGTTACAAATAAAGTGTTCGAGGGTCATCTGGAAAGTCTAGGTCTACGAGATATGTACATATGCTAATCTAGGGCAAGTGGTAGATATGTAATGAGGTATATGGATGCCCTAGTTTATTGTATTTCTATCTTCTGTAACCACCGTTTTAGATTATGATGTACCCCACTAGAGTTTTAGCTCAAGTGGGAGTTTGTTGGGATTTGTGCCCTAAAACTCGTAGTTTGTAATTATGTTCTAATTAATGTAATAAAGTGTTATTATTTCAATAAAGTGTTATTGTTCGTTATCTACGAGTTTGCCTTTATTTAAACCCTAAATCCAATAAACTAAACATCCAAGGTTGTTAAATGAATCTTTAACTGAATGTAATGTACATAAAAAGGATCTCGGTTCGAGATACAGCCTAAAGGGTCTATAGTTAGGGGATAAGGTTTGGGTACCTTACTCTAGTTAAACTATGGATGTGGCCCACTTTGTATTTGATACAAACACTGTGATCCTAACATGTTCGTGTAGATGACATGTGAGTGGGGATATCCTATGTAATGAGATTACATAAGACCGGACCACGAAATAGTAATCTCTAGCTGTAACTCCGTTGACTAGTTAGGTTTCTATTTCACTAGGATGACCTAGGCAACTTGATCTCAATCCTGAGCAGGTTACGACCTCCTGTTCGCGAGGGATTGTCCTTTGACTAGTATGGGTGAGAGTGGCTAGATTCGCCGACTCAATAAGCCTACCTTCTTGGGGACAAGACCGAGTGAGCGGCTGGGAACTTAACTTAGCAAGATGGAATTCACTCCTTCCCACCTACTAGGGTAAGTAGTGGAATGTTCCCTTAAGTGGTGTCTCCGGGACTTGAACAAATGGCCCGACCTCTCATTGGTCCGAGAGGGACTCTGTTTGTTGGTAGGACCACAAACAAATTGTTCATTAGAGGAGCACTGGTACATAAGGTACAAGATGTAACCCAGGGGTAAAACGATAATTTGACCCAACTGGTGTTACGAACATTCGTGAATGATTGACTTGCTTTTATTGGTCAATATCCATGGACACAGAAATATATCTGCAGTGAGAAGAGTGCAGCTGTGGGACTTTAGTGGAGTGTTCCCACAGTTAACGAATGGTTATTGGGAGGTTAATGAGATTAACCGAGCAATCTCGTATCGTTGGAGCTTCTGATCTGTAGGTCCATTAGGTCCACCTTCTAGCTCGTAAAGGGTTCTTAGATCATTTTAATTTGAAATGTTCAAATTCATTAGGGAATATATTTTATGTATTTAGATACGATATCATTTATATAGTTTTGGAACTATATATTATAAATTTAATGTGAATATGATTCATATTAAATTATATGAGAGAATTGAATATTTGAAAGAGTTCAAATATTATATTAAATGTGAATGTAATTCACATTTGAAAACTCTAGGTTAAAATTTAATGTGCACTAGATGTACATTAAAACTATAGGTTAAAGGGGTGATATGATTAAATGAGATTTAATCCAAATTAAATATATGATATTTAATTTGTATTATTTAAATTAATAATTAAATTAGATTTAATTATTATTTAATTATTATTATTGTTATTATTTTAATAATAAAATAAGGGAACGTGTCATCCAGACACGTTCCCACTACCCCTCCATCTTCTCCCTATCGACAGTTTAACAGGGATAAGAGGATGGTTGAATGGATTTATGAATTGATTTTGGCAATTAGAGAATTGGTGCAATACTCTCTATCTCACACTCTCATTCCCTGATTCTTCCAATTGTTGGATCCTTCCCACCAAGGAAGATCTAAGAATTCAGAGATATAGAAGGTGCTCACTGTTGGTGGTGTTCTGTTGAAGAAAAACAGAGAACTTTGGAAGTTCCTGTGTCGCTGATTTCTTTTGGAGCAAGGAGTTGTTGTGTTGGAGAATTGGAAACTACAAAGGTAATAATTTCCTTTCCATTCCTAGTTTAATTGTTAAACTTTAATCATGTTTGCATGTACTACTCCATGTTTTAAATAGATTAAATGATGTATGCTTGTTCTGTATTTTGTCAATGTATGGTTTTTTATTTTTTAAGCAAAACAATCTTGCATATTACGATTCCAAATTCATTTCTGCTGCTCAAGGAGATCCGATCTCCATCAATTTTGTGACATTTATAGATGATCATTCGAGGAAAACATGGGTTTATACCTTGAAGACTAAAGATCAAGTGTTGCAAGTGTTTAAACAGTTTCATGCCCTTGTTGAAAGAGAAACTGGTGAAAAGTTGAAATGTATTAGGACAGATAATGGAGGTGAGTATTGTGGGTCTTTTGATGAATATTGTAGAGATCATGATATTCGACATCAAAAGATACCTCCTAAGACTCCTCAGTTAAATGGGTTAGCTGAGAGAATGAACAGAACACTGGTTGAAAGAGTGCGATGTTTACTTTCACAATCACTGATACCAAAATCATTTTGGGGTGAAGCATTAAGTATTGTTGTACATGTTTTGAATCTCACACCATGTGTTCCTTTGGGTTTTGAAGTTCCAAATAGAATATGGTCAAAGAAGGATATATCTTATAACCACCTGCGTGTCTTTAGTTGCAAAACTTTTGTTCATGTTCCTAAAGATGAGAGATCAAAGCTTGATGCAAAGACAAAACCATGTGTGTTCCTTGGTTATGGTCAAGATGAGTTTGGTTACAGGTTGTTGATGTAGTGCATAAGAAGCTCATTAGAAGTCGAGATGTTGTGTTTATAGAAGATCAAACCATACAAGACATCGAGAAGACAGATAAAACAGAGTCTGAACATATTGATTGATCTGATTGACTTAGACTTAGTTCCTTTGACACAACCTTCTATGCAAACCGAGAATGAGATTCAGAACAATCAGGTTGATGGTACAAATGAGGAAGAGGGTTCAGAACCAGTTGAAGTAGATGATAATGTTCATGAACACTTGTCAGAGACATAAGTTCCTGCTAATGTTTCACTTAGGTGATCTATCAGATATCGACGTTCGTCATCGAGATATTCTACTAATGAATATTGGTGGGGGAGAACCTGAGAGTTATGAAGAGTCTATAGAAGATGAGCACAAAAGATAGTGGATTAATGTAATGAAAGATGAGATGAAGTCTTTACATGAAAACCATACTTTTGAACTTGTCAAATTTCCTAAAGGAAAAACCGCACTGAAAAATAAGTGGGTTTATCGAGTGAAACAAGAAGACCACACCTCAAGGTCGTGTTATAAATCGAGACTAGTTGTCAAAGGGTTCAGTTAGAAGAAAAGTGTTGATTTTGATGAAATTTTTGCTCCTGTTGTTAAGATGCTTTCTATACGTGTCGTATTAGATTTGGCAACCAACCTTGACTTAGAAGTTGAGCAGATGAATGTTAAAATTGCATTCTTTCACGGGGACTTAGACAAAGAAATCTATATGGAACAGCTAGAGGGCTTTGAGGAGAAAGGTAAAGAGAATCTTGTGTGCATGCTAAAGAAAAGTCTTTATGGGTTGAAACAAACACCAAGGCAGTGGTACAAAAAGTTTGAATCAGTTATGGGGGAGCAAGGCTACAAGAAGACTACTTCTGATCACTGTGTTTTTGTGCAAAAGTTCTCTAATGATTATTTTATTACATTATTGCTCTATGTTGATGACATTTTGATTGTTGGCAGGAATATTTTGAGAATAGACATTTGAAGAAATAGCTGAGCAAATCTTTTGCCATGAAGGATTTAGGGCCAACAAAGAATATTCTTAGAATTCGAATCGAACGAGACAATACATCCAAGAAACTGTATTTGTCACAAGAGCAGTACTTGGAAAAGATGCTTGAGAGATTCAACATGAGTAAAGCTAAAGCAGTATGTTCTCCTTTATCTAGTAAGTTCAAATTAAGTAGCAAGCAGAGTCCTTCCACAGATAAAGAGAAAGATGAGATTGGAAGAGTCTCATATGCTTCAGCAGTTGGGAGCTTGATGTATGCCATGGTATGTACTAGACCAGATATTGCCTATGTTGGTGTTGTTAGTCGTTTTATGTCAAATGCAGGAAAACAACATTGGGAGATAGTCAAGCACATCATGAGATATTTGAGAGGTACTTCCAGTTTGAAGCTTACTTTTGGAGGTGGAAACTTAGTACTTGTCGGTTACACAGATTCAAATATGGTTGGAGATTTAATAATTGAAAGTCCACTTCCGGTTACTTGATGAAATTTGCAGGTGGTGCAGTGTCTTGGCAGTCAAGACTACAGAAGCGTGTGGCACTTTCTACAACTGAAGCAGAATATATTGTTGCAGCAAAAGCGTGCAAAGAAATTCTGTGGATGAAGCAGTTTATACAGGAGCTTGGCTTTAAGCAATAACGATATGTAATATTTTGAGATAACCAGAGCGCTATTTATCTTGGTAAGAATTCTTCGTTTCATTCCAGAACTAAACTGTTGGGATGTATGTCCTAATCTCGTTTTGTTTGTAATATTACCATTTGAAATAAATAAGAGTTATTTCTTTCATCGCTTTATGTCTCGCATTTTTACAAACTTTGTCCAATAAACTAAGCTCTAGGGTCATTGAATGTATGAGAGAACTAGGACTTGAACAGTGTGTAGTGGACACAAAGGGAGGATCACGTTCGAGTTAATGACCCGAACGGTCTACAGTATATGGATAGGGTTGGAGACCTAATCCTAGATACGTTGTGGATGCGCCCCGCTTTGTATTAGATACAAACGAGGTGATCTGACTCGTTCATGTGGTTGACATGCGAGTGAGGGCATCCTGTGCAATGAGATTGTACAAGACCGGACCGTGAATTATTAGACCTACTGATGTAACACCGTTAACAGTATGGGACTAATAACTTCGTAGATGACCATTAGTGACTCGACCTTAATCTTGAGCGTGTTACGGACTCTTGTCCGCGGGGGTCTATCCTTTGACTAGTACGGGTGAGGGTGGTCACAGTTACTCGCCCAATATTCCTATCTTCTCAGGAACAGGACCACAGGGGAGTTGGGAACTTAACTACGCGAGATGGAATTCACTCATCCCCGACTTTAGGGAAACTAGAGGGGTTGTTCCCTTAAGTGTTGTCTCCAGGGCTTGGACAACGGGTGCCCACCCTCTCACTGGCCCGAGAGGGGGGTTGTGTATGGTTGTACCATTACAACATTGTTGTTCATTAGAGGAGCAGTGGGGACTTAAGGAGCAAGAAGTAGACACAGTGGTAAAACGATAATTTGACCCAGCAGTGTCTACGAACAACCTGTGAAGGGTCGACTCACGGACATTGGTTATATCAGTGGACACAACTTGTCTTATAGTGACGGGAGTGCAGCTACGGGCTTTAGTGGAGTGTTACTGTAGCTAATGAATGTTGATTAACCGAGTCAAAGAGTTTGACATGTTAATCTCGGATCATTGGAGCTCGTCACGTGTAGGTCCATTAGGTCCCTCGGTTGGCTCAAACTGGATTAATAGAGTGTTTGCAGTTTTGGTGTGGATTTGAAGTGTTTAAATTCATTAAAGGGTAATTATGTCATTTATATGAGATATGAATGACATATTATATAGTTTAATGTGAATGAGATTCATAATAAACTATAGGTTAGCCTAATTGTCTAATTAAGGCTAATTTGGAGAAATTGGATTGAGAGAAATTAAATTGAATGTGATTCAATTTAAAAATCCACAATTATACAAATTTGATTTGTATAATGAGATATAAGATATCTTATTATATATGGTTATGCAAATATGATTTGCATAACCTATGATTGTGGTTAAATGGTAAATAGGTGGAGATTTCAACTCCACCTATCACCATTATACAAACCCTTTGCAAGAAGGATTTGATATGCATAAGTTTCATTTTTTGGATTTCTCACCAAAAGAAACTAGCAATTCTCTCTCAACACTTCTCTCATTCTCTCCTCCCTTACACCAAAGAAGAGTCCTACAACTCTCCTTCTACCTAAAGGAGAACAACCAAGAAACCTTTTGGAACGTGTACGGATCGTTGGTTCGTCGAGGAGATCGAGTTCGTTGAGATCGTGATCACTAAAAGTTCATGACCGGAGGAGGAATACGTGAAGAAAGGTTCTTCAACAAGTAAGTGTTCTTACTGTTTTTCTTCCTAAATTGCATGTTTAACCTAGTTACTATTAGATAGTTTCGATTTTAAGAAAACGTTTTTTACAACGATACCACGGTGATTCGATCGCCCTTCCGCTGCGTGGGATTCTCATTCCCTTCATAAACATATAGATGTGAAGGTATCATTGGATGAGAGATGCATTGAATGATGGTTTGTTTGAGCGTTGACTAAGAATGTACCAAGAGAGAAGCTTGAGTTTTCTCGTTCCTCTGCTGGAATGACAAGTTCCTCCACACAGTGAAAATGGGGAGATTTGTTGGGTTCTTTTCATTTATGTGGAAAAGCCCACATGCAAGGACCTTGTGGGCCTAGAGTTTTTAATTTAAAAAAAGTTGAAACACACAGGAAGTGTGACGGTAGAGAGAAAAAGAGAGAAAAGAAGCTTTTGTACATATTAGTTTTCCAGCCTTTGGTGGATCAATTTGTGGTTCGATCGAGCTGAAATTTTGACAGCATGTTTCTTACACGAGGGTCTTCAATCTGAACGGTGGAGATTTGTTTTGGAGCTGCATACAGTGAGTTTGCAATGGGTAGTTGTGTTTCACTTTGAGTGAGATATTTCTTGTTTATTCTCTTGGAATATTGTCGTTTGTTGCCAAGATTCATTATATTGAGTTATCTATTATTGTATGCCTCTAGTACTAGGGAGAGCTCGTTGTAACCCATTATTGATTATAGTGAAGATTTTGACTTCGGTCCATGGTTTTTAACTTCTCTCCTTGGGGAGGTTTTTCCACGTTAAAATTGTTGGTGTCTTGTGCTTGATTTTTATTATTGTTTTTCTACTTGACTAATTTCCTATTAAGTTCACACAAGAGTGGATAATTGATCTTTAAAGTATAGTGTTTGTCCCAACAGATATTGCCTTGCCATATTGCAATGGTTCAAAAAATCATAGAGATTGCATCAATAATCACTCATGTCATTTAAATTGCTAGAATCTTGGCCAATTAGCAAGAACGACGTGGCATGATTCACGAAAGAGACAATGGTGGTATAAGCAAGTTGACCACCTGGAGATTCTAGCAAATCCTTTTATAAATAAGAGATCAATAGTGTAACGCTCGCTATTTCAGGTACGATTAATTTTGAGCTTTCATTAAATTTCTTTATGGAAAATTACTTTATGAAATTTGAGATGAAGATTGAAATTTAAAGTTTTAATCAATATTTGGAATTTGAGGGGGATATGATTATGATTTATTGAAAAGAGAGGGGCAAAAGTGGAAATGAGGTGAATTAGGGTTGATGGACACTTTTGTTTTATGTGGGCACAAAACCCTAGAAACTTCTTCGTCATCTTCTTCCCATTCCCCCATCTTCACGATAGGAGGCCCCAACAAGCCTTGTCCCCGACTAGCTCCCAACGCCACCGTCTTCTTTGTGTTCTTCTTCTTCTTTTGGTGTGCAACCGTCGTCGAACGTACTCACCAGAATTTCTTCTTCTTCTTCTTTTTTGTTTTGGTTAAACCGCACGCCGAGCTCCCGTCAACATGCCACCACGAATTCATGTCACTTCAAGCCACCGTCCGAATGCCACGAGCCACCATCGTCTATAAGCTTCTTCTTCTTTTGGTTAAACCGCACGCCGAGCTCCCGTCAACTTCGCTCGTCAAAGTTGACGTCGTCTGAAGCTTGGAGTCGAGCGTTGTCCCGGAGCGTCGTCGTCATTCGTCGCATCGCCGCCTGCAGGTTCGCCGACCAGCCGCACATCCCTCACCGGTCAACTCGTGCAACCGTCCGTTGTCCGCTCGCCACATGCCATTCCAGCAACAAGCTTCCAAAACCCAACTGAGGATTGGTTCGACCGGTTCACTGCTTTGTCGGTCAATTTTGGGCGAATTGTGACCGGTTCCAAGTAGATCGGCAACAGAACATTTCAAAGATGAGCCGCACGCGCTCTCACGCGTCACTGCCGTTGCCATCGTTGGTCACCAAAGTTGATTTATCCCAACCAGTTTCAGTCCCCTGAGTTCAATTTTGAACTTCTGTTTGTGGTACTTCGGCCTAACTACTATTGGATTCGAAAATAAGTTTATATGTTTGGACTAATTAGAAATTTAATTCGATTTAAGAGATTTAAATATTGGAACGCGTTTGAGTGGAGCGTTGAAGTAAGAACGAAATTTTAAGAACTTTCGGAGCTAAAGCTAAGGTAAGGGATCTCACGCTGAATTATTTTAAAAAATCGGGAGAGAACAAATTTCAAGAATTTATTCCAAAAGATATGCTCAAGGATTTGATCGAAAAACTCAGTTTAACATGGGATTTAAGAGGATCCAGAAAATGATGTAATTGGGTTTAAGAGGTCCCACCTGATTTAAGAGTTTGAGAGGACTCGAACCGAAATGATTTTGAATGATTGAAAAGGATTTTCGACGCAGTTATTTATATTTACTTATCTCAAGATTGTTACTTATGTTCTTGTGATAAATATGTGTTTTAATTTTGAATGTATTTACGATTGTATGACTGTTATGATTTGTTGCATTATTATGAATATATATGTACATGTGAAGGAATGAATGGGACCTCATGCATATTGTTTGCTCATGAAAACGATTTCGAATGTTGTGGCAATTAATTGGAGTTTGAGAAACACCACAGGACTTAGGATTTGAGAGGATCCTAATTGATTTTATTGAGGTCTGAGAGGACTCCACATGAAGTTGGGTTTGAGAGGTCCCTAACTGATTGAGAGGAATTAATTGTCCACAATAAGTCGAAAAGAAAAGAGTCATGATTTATTAAAGAAGGTTTTAGGTCCCACTAAATAAAATTTTATGATTTTTTAAGAGTCATGTTGCATGTGTTTGCACTAAAGAAAGTTTTATAATTTTTTAAAAGTCATGTTGCATGTGTTTGCATCTCGCAACCCCCACTTACGGGGTATTATTTTATAATACTCACTCATTTCTTTTGTTTTCTTCCTTTCTTTTAAAAATGGTTTCAGGAAAGGGCAAGAGAATACTGGGCGAATGACGAGCAATCAAGCTATTATGGTCATGGGAATAGAAGTTATGTTTTTCGCATATTTAGAATTAGCATGTTTTATTTTATGATCTTTTCTTATGAAAACTGCTTGTTTAAATGTCACATTTGTTTTTTTTTTATTTACTCGAGACCAGATTTTTGAACTATAGTTATTTAAATGCTTTATTTATGAGATCCTAAATTAGAGTGATTTCATTTATCAAATTTTACTTATTTAATGTTATTTTATGGTTTCTAATGCATGCATGTTTAGTAATGATCCTAAAGAAAAAGAGTCACAAAGTTAGAGTTGTTACAAATAGGCTTCACATGCGAGTCACGTTGACCTTTAGTTTTTCTAAACTTAGCATACACACTCTTGTCTAACTTAGGCACGTTGGACTGTGTCGATAGCACCACACAAGGTATGTAATTTCGTTGGTTTACATACCTTGTTTGTACTAAAATGTGGGGATTCAACTATTCTCCGGCGATTTTTTTTGTTGCATATAGACTTGTGTGAATGCTTGCTCCATTGGTACTTACCATTTCAATAGTGGTTTATTCTAGACATATTACTGAGATTTTTGTTTTTACAAAATGAATATCTGTCAAGTGGGATGGTTAAAAGTAAGAAATTGTTATAAATTTAAGGCAAAATTACGACCCCAACAAATATCTTTAAATTTTCTCATTTGTTTTAAAAAGGGCAGTATTAACACTTAAGTATATGTTTCCCACCTATTCATTACATATTTTTTTCTTTTTTTTTTTAAAAAAAAATACACAAAAGAAATTTATTTGACCACCAAAAGGGTTGCACCATATTTGGGTGCTGCCAAGTATTTTTCTTTCAAAAATACCTCTATTCTTTCAAAAGTTGCATTATTACTATTGACCTTTTATAAATGTTTTAAAACTACAATTGGAGTATAAATCCATAATCAACAAGGCGGTGACGATTAAATCTAAAATAACGACATTCATATATTTTAATTTTCGTTTAAGTTCGGATGGTTTTTCTATTTTAAGGGGTTGTTTACTTTTTAGAATCTAGAAAACTAGAATCTTCGATGCCTAGAATCATAGATACCCGAAAATATAAATATCCGATATGTTAATAACTTTGTTTCCTTATTAGAAATAGAAGTGTGGATTTAAAAAAAAAATGAAAATCTATCTTGTTCAAGTTATTATGATGAGCAATATATGGAACTTATATAAAGAGATTACTTGGGTTATGTGGAATAGAAAAAAAAAAGTAATTAACTATCAATTAATGCAATTAATGTTATTTTTGTTGTGGAAAAATGATGGAAATCGGGTATAATTTTACCAATATTTAAATAGTATAATAATATATTTATAATAATAATAATAATAATAATTCAAGTGTTTTGAAAATGGAATATATATAATATAAACCAAAGATAGTGGGAATTTATGGAAAATTAAATAAAGACTAAATTAAAAAGAAAGTGGAAGAGAATGGAGAGAATTGGAGAAGGATTTCACCAATTGTGTGTATTTGATAAACCACCATATGTCACTATTTATAGGCTAAATGGCAAGAAGGATGTGGTACAATTGGACACTAAGCATTGGTGAGAAATGGACACATGGAGGACACTATGGCTAAGGATAATTTGCCACATGGCATGGGTGTTAAAGGGCATGTGGAAATGGGCATTTACATCATAATGTTTATAATACTCCCCCTTAAATGCTCATTTATATAAAATATGTCTCGTTAAAACCTTACTAGGGAAAAACCCTATGGGATAAAAACCCTAGTGAAGGAAAAAGAGTACATATTTTATATAATACTTTTACTCCCCCTCATGACGACATCACTTGAGATCTCTGAGTCTTCGCATCCCAATACTGTGAACCAATTTCTCAAATGTTGTAGTTGGTAATGCCTTTGTAAATATGTCTGTCAAGTTATCTCTCGAACAAATGTGTTGTACTGAGATGTCGTCATTTTCTTCAAGGTCATGAGTGTAGAAAAGCTTTGGAGAGATATGCTTCGTTCTATCTCCTTTGATATATCCTCCTTTGACTTGAGCTATACATGCTATGTTGTCTTCGTATAATATTGTTGGAAGGGGTTTGCTCGAAGGCAAGTCACATGTCTCACGAATGTGTTGTGTCATTGATCTTAGCCATACACATTCACGACTTGCCTCGTGAATTGCGAGGATTTCAGCATGATTCGAAGAAGTGACCGTGATGGTCTGTTTCACTGATCGCCATGATATAGCAACTCCTCCACATGTAAATAGATAACCTGTCTGAGATCTAGCTTTGTGTGGATCAGATAGATAACCAGAATCTACATAATCAACTAGATCAAAACTGGATTTGTTAGAATAAAATAAACTCATATCAATCGTCCCTCGAAGATATCGGAGTACATGCTTAACTCTGTTCCAATGTCTTTTTGTAGGACATGAACTATATCTACCTAATAAATTTACTGAAAATGCAATATCTGGTCTTGTGTTATTAGCTAGATACATAAGTGCACCAATTGCATTAAGATATGGTACTTAAGAACCAAGTAGTTCTTCATTACCATCTCGAGGTCGAAATATATCTTTCTTTACATACAGTGAACGAACCTCTATTGGAATGTTCAATGGATGTGCTTTATCCATATAGAATCTTTTTAAGATTTTCTCTGTATAAGTTGATTGATGAACAAATATCCCATCTGCTAAATGTTCAATTTGCAAATCAAGACAAGATTTTGTTTTTCCAAGATCTTTCATCTCGAATTCTTTCTTAAGATATTCTATTGCCTTTGATAACTCTTCAGGAGTTCCAATTATATTTAAGTCATCAACATATACAGTTATAATAGCAAATCCTGACTGAGATTTCTTTATAAAAACACACGAACATATTGGATTATTTTGATATCCTTCTTTCAACAGATATTCACTCAAGCGATTATACCACATTCGTCCTGATTGTTTTAATCCATATAATGATCTCTGTAACTTTATTGAATACAATTCTCGAGAACTTGATTCATATGTTTCTGGTATTTTAAATCCTTCCGGGATTTTCATATAAATGTCATTATCAAGAGATCCATATAAATACGACGTGACTACATCCATTAGATGCATATCAAGTTTTTCATATACAGTCATGCCAATCAAATATCTAAACGTTATTGCATCCACCACAGGAGAATATGTCTCGTCATAATCTATACCAGGCCGTTGCGAGAATCCTTGTGCAACAAGTCTCGCTTTATATCTTGTGACTTCATTCTTTTCATTTATTTTCCTTACAAATACTCATTTGTATCCCACAGGTTTGACACCTTCTGGTGTTAGGACTACTGGTCCAAAAATCTCATGTTTTGAAAGTGAGCTCAACTCTGCTTGGATTGCTTCTTTCCACTTCAACCAATCCTTTCTATGTTGACATTTTTCAATAGATTTTGGATCAAAATCGTCACTTTCATGAATAATATCGTGAGCAATATTATAAGCAAAAATGTTGTCAACAATGATATCATTTTGGTTCCATCTCTTTCCTGTTGTAACATAGTTTATAGAAATTTCATTATTATCCTTAAGCATTTGATTTTCATCAATACTCTTTTGAGTAGTTGTATCTTGGATTTCTTCTGGAACATCCATACTTTTTGTCGAATCATTTTGATTCTCAACTACTTTTATTTTTCGAGGATTTTTATCTTTGGAACCCATAGGTTTACCACGCTTCTGGCGTGCTCCAGACTCATTATTGACAACTTGTTCCTTTGGGATATCAATTTTTTATGGAGCATTTGTTGCTGGTATATATGATTTAGTCACTCTTTTAGCATCTGTGAATGCATCTGGTAATTGATTTGCTATATTTTGCAAATGAATTATCTTTTGAACTTCAAGTTCACATTGATCTCTACGAGAATCTAAATGAGATAATAATGATGCATTCCACGTAATTTCTTTTTCCAACTTCTTAATTTCTCCCCCTAATGTTGGAAAATTTGTTTCATTAAAATGACAATCAGCAAATCGTGTAGTAAATACATCACCCGTCAGGGGTTCAAGATATTTAATAATTGATGGGGAATCATATTTAACATATATTCCTAACCTCCTTTGAGGACCCATCTTAGTACGTTGTGGTGGAGCAATTGGAACATATACTGCACATCCAAAAGTTCTCAGATGGGATATATTTGGTTGCTGACCATAAGCTAATTGCATGGGGGAATATTTATTATAAGCTACTGGCCTAATACGTAATAATGATGTTGCGTGCAAAATAGCATGACCCCAGACCGATGTAGGGAGTTTAGCTCTCATAAGCAATGGTTTCGCAATTAATTGCAGACGTTTTATAAATGATTCTGCAAGACCATTTTGTGTATGAACTGAGCTACAGGATGTTCAACACTTATCCCAATTGACATACAATAATTATTAAAAGTTTGGGATATAAATTCACCAGTATTATCAAGTCGAATTGTCTTAATTGTATAATCAGGAAATTGTGCTCTTAACTTAATTATTTGAGCAAGTAATCTTGCAAATGCAAGATTTCGACTTGATAATAGGCATACATGTGACCATCTACTGGATGCGTCCATTAATACCATAAAATATCTAAATGGACCACTTGGTGGGTTAATAGGTCCATAAATATCACCTTGAATTCGCTCTAAAATGCAGGTGATTCAATGCCCACTTTAGCTGGTGATGATCTAATAATTAATTTCCCTAGAGAGCAAGCATCACATGACAACTCATTAGATTGAAGAATCTTCTGATTCTTTAAAGGATGTCCATGTGAATTCTCAATAATTTTCCTCATCATTATCGATCCTGGATGACCCAGTCGATCATGCCAAACACTGAATATTTCTGGATTCATGAACTTTTGGTTCATTGTTGCATAACTTTCAATTACTTGTATATGAGTATAATATAATCCAGAAGAAAAAGCTGGCAGTGTTTCCAATATACGTTTTTCATGTGAAACAATAGATGTGATATAGAGACACTCTATATTATTTTTACGATCAGTTTCAACATGATAACCATTATTACGTATATCTTTGAAACTCAATAGATTTTTTTTTATTTGCTAGAGAACAAAGCATTATTAATTAAAAATTTTGTTCCTCTAGGCAAGATAAAACTTGATTTTCCAAAACCTTCAATCAGTCTGCGAGGAACTCGATATAGTATTGATTTTTGCTTCCAAAGATTGTCAATTTAGAAAAATATTTTTACATTTATAAGTATCGTGTGCGTAGTTGCGCGATCGCTGGACATAAATCCTCATTGCTCATTTTCGGGTTACTCAACATATTGAAATTGTCCATATTTCTTCATTGATAAGAAAAGAAAAGCGATTACAAAAAGTCCTAAATATATATAAAAAACAAGAAAAACATATTATAATTACAAGTAGTACTTAATTATATATCTTCATACAAAACATCGTCTACTTGTTTGATTGCATCAATTTTCTCTCCAGGAGATTCAAAATAATCAGCCACATCAAGATGCACCATATTAGAGGGGTCAAGCACATCATCTTCTTGAATGGCAAGATTCACCTCCACATTCTTCCCTTTTCCTTTTTCCTTCAGGGAAGCTTGATAGAGATCAACAAGGTGTTTTGACGTACGACACGTACGTGACCAGTGCCCAGTCATTCCGCACCGGAAACATTTATGTTCATCATCTTTTGAACTCTTATCTTGCGGAGCCTTGCCTTTACGATCATCACTTCGTGTGGGTTTCTTAAAATTATAATACCCACCACGAAAATAGGTATTTCTTCCTCTACCGCGGTCCCGACCTCGACCACGACCACGACCTCGACCACGATTATTGAAATTCACAGCATTCACTTTAGGGAATGGTGTTGCTCCAGTTGGTCGAGATTCATGATTTTTCATTAATAACTCGTTATTTTGTTCAGCCACGAGAATACATGAAATTAGTTCTGAATATTTTTTAAAGCCTTTCTCTCGATATTGCTGCTGCAGGAGCATATTCGAGACTTGAAAAGTGAAAAATGTCTTCTCTAACATATCAACATCAATAATCATTTCTCCGCATAATTTTAATTTTGAACTAATTCTGAATAGTGCGGAATTATATTCACTTACTGATTTGAAGTCCTGCAACCTCAGGTGCATCCAATCATAACGAGCTTTTGGAAGAATAACTGTTTTTTTATGATCATACCTTTCTTTCAAGCCTTGCCATAGAATGAAGGGATCTTTTATTGTAAGATACTCCATTTTCAATCCCTCGTGAAGATGATGGCGAAGGAATATCATGGCTTTAGCTTTTTCTTGATTTGATGCATCATTTCCTTCTTCAATTGTTTCTCCAAGATTCATGGAATCTAAATGAATCTCAGCATCAAGGATCCATGACAAGTAGTTATTTCCATTAATATCCAAGACCGCAAATTCTAATTTTGCAAGATTTGTCATAGTAATACTATATAGAAATAAATTATATTTATATTAGAAAATTAATTATACATGCAAAATAACATTTTATTATTAAAAAAATGGCTTACCCGGAGGACCTACCTTCAGTGAAAAAATCGATAGAGTTTCGTGTTGATAACGTGTTGTGGAAAAAGGATGGAAACCGGGTATAATTTTATCAATATTTAAATAGTATAATAATAATAATAAAAAAATAATAATAATAATAATAATTCAAGTGTTTTGAAAATGGAATATATATAATATAAACAAAAGATAGTGAGAATTTATGGAAAATTAAATAAAGACTAAATTAAAGAGAAAGTGGAAGAGAATGGAGAGAATTGGAGAAGGATTTCACCAATTGTGTGTATTTGATAAACCACCATAAACCACTATTTATAGGCTAAATGGCAAGAAGGATGTGGTACAATTGGACACTAAGCATTGGTGAATTGACACATGGAGGACACTATGGCTAAGGATAATTTGCCACATGGCATTGGTGTTAAAGGGCATGTGGAAATGGGCATTTACATCATAATGTTTATGATAATTTCGTTTTTTCTTTTCTTTTCTTTTGAGTTCAACAACAATATTTAGGAGTGGAGATTCAAACCTCTAGCTTTTGGATTGATTATATAATGCCTTAATGAGTTGATAACATATTAATTCTCCTAATTATACTATTAATAGAGTTTAAATTTGAAAAGGAAAAGACGAATTGTGTCTTCTTTTTTTTTTTTTTAATTATTGAATCAAAATATCAAACTAGAAATATCAGTGTTTTATTTTCAATTCTTTTTACTTTGGATGAGTTCTTTCTTAGTGATAACACTGTTTAATTTGAGAAGATTCCAATGGAGATTCATAGAAATCCTCCCTAATTTGTTCTGGAAAAGTCGAATACCATGGTTAAAGATCAAGTTTACATTTTTATGAATGGTAAATGAGTATATGAATAGAAGAATGGCTATAAGGGTTTTTATTATTTTTATTTTTTTGACATTAACAATGGCTATAAGATTTGACAGTGCGATTAACAATGGCTATTAATTTGTAAAGAAAATAAGTCGAAAATTATTGTTGTGCCAGGGAGGACCAATGCCTTGAAAGCAATTTCAGCATGACCTTGGTACTAAATTGTCTACGTCGGTTGCTCTTAAGGTTAACATAACACCGTACACTCGTCAATAAAGGATATGGAATCAAGATAATATTGCTCAGAAAAACAAAAAATAAGAAAATTATGACGAATAGATGATTTCCAAATTAATGGTCTAATTTTTAACAAAAACACAAAAATTTCAGACCTCCATTCAATGAGAACATTTTTTTTAGATTAATGACAAAAACGTTTTTCCAATTAAGTTCAAAACATTTTCAATTAAGGTAAATGATTTTAGAATTTAAGACAAAACTAAATAAACAATAAATAAAAATGATTTTCTTTTTTGCAATTAACTAAACCTCCCTATCCAATGCACATGTGATGAAGTATTTTAATACCATTGCAATTACTGTACCTATAATTTTTATTAATTACCATTGCAATTACTGTACCTATAATTTTTATTATATAAATTACTTTCACATCTTTAAATTTTTCAATGTAGAATAAAAGTATATGTTTTTTATGTGAGTTTTTGGGCCTAAAGTCCAAGTCATTGTCAACGAATTTCAATGTGGATTTATTAAGGGGAGAAAAACTACCTTAGGTGCGAGTGATTTTTTATATTTCGAAACCCTTCAACATGAGAAATTATTGGGAGAGCGTTGGGTGCGATCGATTTTTATATATTGATACATGGTTTTAACCGACCGTGATTATCGAATCTAGTTAACTATTTTAAAAAATAAATAAGATGGTTATTTCTCTCTTCCTTTTCATTTTTTTTTCTTGACTAAGCCATTTTTTACTTTTTTTTTTCCCTCCAAAACTTTGCCTACCTTCTCTCATCCTTTCTTTTTTTACTTTCTTTTTTCTTTTCATTTAAGATTTTCAAGTTGATTTTCTATTATTTTCCAATTCAAGATTTGTTGAGAAAATTTAGTTGTGTTGTGAAAATAGGATGGAAACAGGTATAATCTAACCAATATTTAAATACTCATATAATAATAATAATATTAATAATAATAATAAAAGTGTTTGGAAATAAAATATATATATATAATATAAATATGAGATAGTGAAATTATATGGCAAATTAAATCAGAACTAAAATTGAGAAAGTAGAAGATGTAAAAGAGAATTGGTCTAAAATTTCACCAATGGTATTGTCTATTTATGATCCACCAAATGTCACTATTTATAGGCAATTTGACAAGAGTGAGTTGGTACATTTGAACACTAAGCATTGGTAAAAAAATGGACACATGGAGGACACTTTGGGTATGGAGGCATTGGTAAAAAAATGGACACATGACACTTTGGCTATGGAGGGTTTGCCACTTGGCTTGAGTATTAAAATGGCATGTGGAATGGGCATTTACATGATAATGCTTACAATAAGTTGTCTTTTATCCCTTCAAATATTGAGAAAAATTACCATATTGTTAAACTAATTTCAACCTTGTATATGCTGAGTTTTTCAAATTTTGTAAGCCAGTTCAATAAATATTTTTTTAAAATAAAAAATTATACTTGTTTTTCACAATTTTGATAGGTTCTTCACCTTGGTAACCACCTATTTTTGTCCAACTCGTTTTTAATTAAAATGTTAGATTAAATAATATAATAAAAGAATTTACAAATTGCATTAATTGTGGTTTTTGGTTTTATGCACAAAAAGGGAGTGATTTTGGTCTTTATATATATCTTGTAGACCCCTAAATTTGTCCAATATTTTTACTTTATTTTTGTATTTTTGTATTTTTTGTTTTGTTAAAAAAAAAGAAATTAAAGAAAATAAATATATTTGGTATAATTAATTAATCAAATCAAATATGTGAGATTTTGGTAAAAATCAATTGGACCAATTTTTGATGACCCAAATTTTTTTTACCAAAAGTAGATATTTATCAATTTGGTATTTTTAATTAAATCAATATATTCCTTCATTTGGAAAGTTTTGTAATTAGACAAATAAAATTTTGAAATCTAGGAAGGAATAATTCAATCAAATATTTTTTTTCCATTTTGGTGTTTTTTGATACTATATTATATTATTCTTTCCTAATTTGATCTATGGTTTTACTATATAAGGTGAGTTTTCTCCTCATTGGACAAAAATATGTTTTTTTTAGAAAAGAAAAACCACAATCTTTTTCAAATCCTAACCAAATACCTTTTTTGTTCTTTGTCAAAAAAGAAGAGGTGGTTTGGCTTTATAAGTTCTCTTTTCCTAACAATAAAGGAAGATTCCAACAACAAAAAAAAAAATCAAAACAATATCAATTCCTTCTCTACAACCACAATCATACTCTAGGAAGAAAAGGTAAAGTTTTTTTAGATAGAAGTTATTTTCTTATTCATTTACAAAAATAGTTGGGGATTACAACAAGAACAATTTTGCTTCGTGAAAGGTTGCAAGGTAGCGTCTTTGTCCCAAGAATTCACACCTTAGGATTAAGCTGGTTGTTCTTCACCCACTCCTAGACCTGCATCTTTCATTTGAAATGTCACCCTGAAAAATAGTAATTGAGTAAGGGGTTGTGAGTTTTTTTTTTCACTTGTGTATTCATTTTTTTCCTAGATGCATTTATTTTTTGTGTTGTTTTCTCGTTAGCACATTTTTCTGCATGTTATTTTGTGTATATTTTTATTATTATTGTAAATATGTTTTTTTTTCCTTTTTTTTGTAAATTGATACATGCATGCTAATTAATACATGGTTTATAATCTTTTAATATATACAGTTTATAAAAAAAATGTCAACGACGGAGTCTAGAAATATTTGGGAGTCCAATTTTCTTGTTTTCCTGAGGTGAGAAATGAAAGAGTCTAGATTAAGAAAGCGGAAACAATTTTGGATCTTGAACACTCTAAGTTGATCAATTTTGTAAAATAAAATGCATGCTCAAAGCTGGAAAAACTGGGAGTTAAGAAACTCACCTTTGAAGATCAAATTCTCTTCACCCGTTGGATGATTATCAACACGAACACTTCGTGGATCACCTCTAGAGTCTTCCCTACTATCCTCAGGCCTTGGAACGGATTGTGGGATCCTAGGTTGAAAGAATTTGGAAGAAAATACCTCAAAGGTCACAAAACGGGAATTCTTTGAATTTTTGCAAAATTCTATCAAAATACCTCAAATCACCATTATATAAAGCTTCAACAAGGTTCATTAGAATGACATCTCAACAGTGATGAGGATGAAATGAGGTGGAGGTGGCCAATTTTGGCCAATTTTGAAGATGATGAGAATTGAGCAACTTGCCAAGTTGATTTTCATGAAAATCATGAAAATCCATTCATTTTTCATTTAATTTTAATTCAAAAATAAATATTAAATTGATTTTTAATTAAAATTAATTTAATTAATTTAATTATTAAATAATTAATTTAATTAATTAATTTTTAATTTAATTTAATATCAAATATTAAATTAAATAAATTGTCCGATCCCGATCGATTTTTCGAACATGAATCTTTATTCATGCTATATATCGATCCAATATTTAAATCATATTTAAATATATACATCTTTTTTTAATCATAGTTTAATTCATAATTAAGCTATGATTCATTAAATATATCACATATAATTAACGCTTTCTCCCAAACTCGAATTTGAACAATTCAAATTTTTTTCTCTCAAAATGTTACAAGGCTTAGTCCAAGCTAGTAAGGAGGACCTAATGGACCTACAGATCATGAGCTTCAACGATTCGAGATTAATCGACCAAACACTTTAGCCTAACTAATCAATATTTGTTAACCACCGGGGCATTCCACTAAAGCCCAGTGGTTGCACTCTCCTCACTGTAGATATATTTCTGTCCACTCGATATAACTATGATCAGTAAGTCAATCCTTCACAGGTTGTTCGTAATTATAGCTGGGTCAAAATTACCGTTTTACCCCTGTAATTACCTTTTGTTCCTTAAGTCCCACCGATCCTCTAATGAACAATTGGTTTGTGGTCCAACCAGCAAATCGAATCCCTCTCGGGCCAATGAGAGGGGTGGGCCCTTTGTTCAAGACTCGGAGTCAGCACTTAAAGGAACAACCTCTCTACTAATCCCTAAAGCGGGTAGAAGTGAATTCCATCTTGCAGAACTATGTTCCCAGCTATCTACCCAGACTTATCCCTGAAATGGGAGGCTTATTGAGTCGGCAGTCTCAGGCCACTCTCACCCATGCAAATCTAAGGATAATCCGAATAAACAGGAGTTCATAGAACGCTTAGGATTAAGATCGAGTTACCTAGGTCATCGTATGAATATGGTCAGTTAAGACGGTAAACGGAGTTATAAAGTCTAAGTGACTATTTTGTGGTCCAGTCTTATGCAAACTCATTGCATAGGACGCCCCCACTCGCATGTCTCCACATGAACGATTTAGGATCACAGCGTTTGTACTTTACAAAGTGGGTCGCGTCCACAGTGTCCCTAGGATAAGGTATCCAGCCCTATCCTTATACTATAGACCGTTCTGGCTATAACTTAAACTTGATCCACTTTTATGTCACACATAAAGTTCAAGTATTCATCTTATAGCCAATGGTTCTTTATTGGATTAAGGTTACACAATACACAATTCACTTTATTCAATAACACATTTACTGAATAAATCTCAATAATATCTTTACTGCAAAATAAAATATACATTCAGTTTACAAAACCACGAGTTTTAGGACATAAAACCCAACAAGAAATCAATTCTTTGGAAGCCCGAGATCGATTTCAATATTTTTTTTCTCTTTAGTATTTGTCAACATATTCGAGCATAATATTTATTTGTTATGACCGATTTGTTATATTAAACATGATCTACCTTTAATTTGCATTTTTTACATTCCATTATTCGAACTTAATTTATTTTGATTATCGTTCATGGTTTCAAATCTTATTTTGTAAATTTATTTTCAAATCTTTAATATTATTTTTTTGAAGTTTATAAAAGTTTTATAACTTAAATGTTATTTCCAATTTTAATTTTATTTTTTAGAAGTATTTTTCAAAGTTTTCTTTAAACCAATTCCCACGACGGAATCTAGAAATATTTAAGAGTCCGATTTTCTAGAATTCTTGAGGTGAGGGATCATTATCTTTGGAATTCCGAGATTTTGATCCCAAGAAAAATGAATTTGATAAAAAAAAATTTCTTTTTTTTAAAAAAAAAATAAACTTCTTTCATAAAAGGTTATCATATGATGAACTTGAGAAATTGTAATTTTTTTTCTTATTTTCTTGAGGTGATATTATTTCCTAAATCTTGGAAATAATTTCAATATAGCTAAATTAATGAATTTTTATCTACTTATTTTATGGGATCATGACTCCAAATATTGGAATAATGAGGGGTAAAATAAGACATCGTTTAAAAAAAAATCTAATTTTTCTAAACAAGTTTTTTTTTCTTCTAAATATTTTTGCAATTCAAGATTAAATTTGGCCACCGTTTTAAACGAGTGTTGTGGGTTGCTAACACCTTCCCCATACACAAACAACTCCCAAATCCAAATCTGATTTTTGCATACCATTTTTTTTCTTTTTTTTTTTTAAAAAAAGTTGTTTTATTATATTTTGGTGCCCAATCACACCATAAAAAATATTGGTGGTGACTCCTTTTAAATCTTTCCTTTTTTTAGGACGTCGGTCGCTCCGCGTCGCAGATACGTGGCGACAGCTTGGCGACTCTGCTGGGGACTATGAGGTTTCACCTCGAGAGTTTGGCCATTTGTTATCCTTGATTTGTTTTTTAAAATTTTATGCTGCTCATTTATTTGTGCATTGGTTTTTTTTTTGTTGCTCTGTTTCACACACCATCACAAGCCTCCTACCCGGGCTTTTTCCTAATAAGGCTAGAATTGAGGACGGAGTAGTGTCGACCTTCAAGAAGCTTATGCTTCCGTGTAGGCACACAAAAACGTCCTCACTCAATTTGGTCGCAAGATCATGTATGATTTTGGGACCGTTTTGGGGACCTGTTTTGTCTAGGATCTTAGACCTAACTTCACTTGTTTGAAGACCTTGTTGTTTATCTCGTTGCTTTAATTTCTTATTTACTTTATCTCACCCACTATCACGAGCCCTCTACCCGGGCTATTTCCAATAGGACTAGAATCGAGGATGTAGTAGTGTCGACCTTCGAGAACTTTATACTCCCCTGTAGGCACACGAAAAATTCTCACTCAAAATGATCATAAAGCAATTAAGGCAGTGACCACTTTGGGGACCTTTGTCATTTTGGATTCTAAAGTCGACCTCACTTGTTTGGAGTGCTTTTATGTTTGATTGTCTTGCTTTCATACTATCACAAGCCTCCTACCCAGGCTTTTCCTAATAGGATTAGAACTGAGGATTGAGTAATGTCGACCTTCGAGGAGCATATGCTTCCATGCAGGCACACGAAAAATTCTCGCTCAAAACTTGGTTATTTTTCCATATGTATAACTTTATGGCTAATTTAAGGGCATTTTCCATTTAGGATTTTAGAGTTAACTTCACTTGTTTAGAGCTTTTATTGCCTTGTGTGTATAGTTTGCTCTATTTTTGTCATCTCCTTATGTTTGTTCTCTTTGGTTTTTATATCATTTGTTTCTTTTTTTTTTCATGCATATACCCTTTCATTGACATTTGCATGCCCTAATTAAGTTGAGTCATTTCATTAATATCATGTCTAATCCTAAATTAGTAAGCACTCATTTGCTTGTTGTGACACTCTTAGGCTATATAGTTATTAGTCATTGTAGTATTTTTCTTTTAAAATCATCATTGAGTATCCATCCATCTTAGACTTTTTATAAAATTTGCATGGTCATTAAAATAAACTTTAGGTTGTGAAACCTTGCATGCATACACTTCATGCTAGTAATAAGAAATTCACTCCATCATCATTATTGGATTAAAAGGTGTAAGATCATATTCATGACCAAGTATAAGCATCCCAACCGAACGTGGAAATATTAAGGGAGTGAATGACAAGTATTTTGAAAACTCTCACTGCAAAAAAAAAAAAAAGAAAAATTAGTGACGGAGGCATTGCTACAAGTAGAAATGAGATGGAACCAAGTATCAGACGATACCTCTCTTTATTCTTTAGGGTCTACACCTCAGAACTATCAAGTCCACAATTAGCAATAATGGCGTCATACCCTACGTTTCTAAGCAAGATCTTTATCAAGTCCTTCAACAAAAGAGGCAGGAGAGTGTTTTAATGTCCACTTCACACATTGAGAACTTCTAGGCAGTATAAGAAGGTTGAGTTTTTCTAGAAGAAGCACTACAGGTAGAAGAAGACATCAATGTCTATGAGATGTTGACACAAAACAACTGTGTTTGATCCTAGACATGGCTATTCCTCCCAAGTTCAAGTTGCCAGACTTTGAGCTATGTAATTGGGATTTGAAATAAATTGCCAATTGTCAAAGAAATGCAAGAATAATATCCATCGATTTTGTCTAAGGTGGTGTTGATGTCTTTGTAACAGGGGCACTGTAATCTTTCGCTTAAAAGAGAGTAATAACTTTTGTTTAAAAAAATGATAGTCTCTTAAATACTGCATGATTGGCCCTCTGTACTTAAAAAGATTTTTGGCTTCTTTTATGTTGTGCTCGTTTATTCAATATTTTCTAAAGAGCTCAATCTAGCTTATGCCGCCAAACTTGGTTTTTTGTGCCTAATCTAAAAAAGAATCTAGCAAGTCTCTATGTTTCACACTTGACAGCTGCTAATCTCAAGAGAACTTGCTCCTTTAGCTTTAGACTAAGAACTTTTAAACTTCTTATTTCTTAAAATAAAAAAAAAAGAAGAAGAAAAAAAGAAAAAAGTTTGGGGGCCTTACTATTGATTTCAACTCATTAAGGGTCAGTGATAAGTTATTTGGGATAAGGTGACCCTACAAAAAATCTATTGTAAAAAAGTATACTTTGAAGAACACTCATCTTCTCTTGAGGACTCACTCATCTCCCTTTAAAGAAAAAGAAAAAAAACGTTGAATAAAAAAATGGATGAGTGATTACCTGACCGTTGCAAACCTCCCAAATCTTAAGTGAGCTTCTTACAAAGATGTCACCACTCTGAGAACTAAGGGGAATACAATAAGAGGGGTTGGGCCTAAAGTTAAAAAAAAAAATAGGAGAATGAGTGTTTTGCCTAATAGGTCATAAGCCTAGAACCTAGAGTGAACTTCATCTCCAATGTTGTCATTCCAAGAAGAAGGGTTATGACCTGAAGGATTCTTTGAGTGCGTAAAAAAAGTATAAAAAAACAAAAGTACTTACTTGAAGAGTTGAGGAGTAAGGGGATTAAAAGCTCTAATGAAGAAGTTTAAAGCCTGCACAGTGAGTTCAATGACTGAGTAAATAGTTAGACAAGCTGTGAAGTTTGAGTACAAGCCAAACATTTTTATATTACGTGCAAAAGAATGAGAACATGGGTAATAAGGAATGGTTGAGCTCCAACAAAAAATTGAGTGTCTGATTAACTAATATATTAGTAGTCACTATTCTATAAAGAGTATATTGTGGTTATAGTTGCGTATTTCTTTTGGCAGAATTTTGTAACCACAGAGCGAATCTGGGGCATTGAATAAGAAGGACATTAGGATTGAAAATGACATTGATTTGTGGATTAATTTCAAAGTTCATCTTTGATCTTAAGTGAAGCATGTGATATGTTGCCCAAGTAACTGAAATTAATAAAACTAGAGAAAAGAAACCACGTCATGCTAGGAATTTCTGGAAGTAGTTAAATTGACATTTTGTCTACAAAGCCTGTTTATTTGAGCCTCAAAATTGAAGGGATTTGGAATTCCCGCAGCGGAAGACGTTGTGAAACGTCGTTGATCCGTTGTGTAATTCTATCTTAAAATCGAACCTATCTCATAGATCCTAGGCTAAACATGCAAAATGGAGAAGAAAACAGTAAGGAAAACAATACTTACTTGTTGAAGAACACTTCTTCAATCCTCTTATCCTCTGGTCACGATCTCTCTCGAAACTACGAACTCCTCGAACACGAACCTCGATCCGAACAGGGAGACACCTCCAAAGGGTCTTCTCGGTTATTCTCGGGAGGTTGAGGGAGAGTGAGTGGGACTCCCTTTGGTTCTGGGTGAGGAGAAATCTTAGAGAGATGAGAGAATTCTAGAGAGAATTGTCTTGCTCTCTTTTGATGGAAATCCAAAAAATGGCAAATGACACACAAAAGGCTTCTTGCAAAGCCTTTAAATACTATTGTGTGATGGAGTTAAAACCTCCACCAAATCACAATTTTACCACAACCATATAATATACAAATCACATTTGCATATTATATAATATAAGGTATCTCATACCTTATTATACAAATCTCATTTGCATAAATGTGGAATTATAAATTGAATCACATTCAATTTAATTTCTCTCAATTCAATTTCTCTAAATAGCACTAATTAATCAATTAGGCTATACTATAGTTTATTATGAATCTCATTCACATCAAACTATATATTATGTCATCTATATCTCATATAAACGACATAAATACCCAAATAATGAATTTGAACACTTCAAATTCACACCAAACTGTAAACCCTCAATTTGTCCAATTTGAGCCAACCGAAGAACCTAATGGACCTACACGTGACAGCTCCAATGATCCGAGACTAACCTATCAAAGTCTTTGACCCGGTTACTCAACATTCATTAGCTACGGTAACACTCCACTAAAGCCCGTAGCTGCACTCTCATCACTGTAGGACAAGTTGTGTCCATCGATATAACCAATACCCGTGAGTTGACCCTTCACAGGTTGTTCGTAGACACTGCTGGGTCAAATTACCGTTTTACCCCTGTGTCTACCTCTTGCTCCTTAAGTCCCACTGCTCCTCTAATGAATAACTATGTTGCATGGTCCAACCATAAACAACAACCCTCTCAGGCCAATAAGAGAGTGGGGCCCCGTTGTTCAAGCCCTGTAGACAGCACTTAAGGGAACAACCTCTCTAGTTTCCCTAAGTCGGGAACGAGTGAATTCCTTCTTGCGTAGTCAAGTTCCCAGCTCCCCACGTGGTCCTGCCCCTGAGAAGATAGGCATATTGGGCGAGCAACAGTGGTCACCCTCACCCGTACTAGTCAAAGGACAGACCCCCGCATACAGGAGTCCGTGACATGCTCAGGATTAAGGTCGAGTCACTAATGGTCATCTACGAATTTATTAGCTCTATCTCATTAACGTGTTGTTACATCAAGAAGTCTAATAATTCACGGTCCAGTCTTGTACAATCTCATTGCACAGGATGCCCCCACTCGCATGTTAACCACATGAACGAGTCAGATCACCTCGTTTGTATCTAATACAAAGTGGGTCGCATCCATAGTGTATCCAGGATTAGGTCTCCAACCCTATCCATATACTGTAGACCGTTCGGGTCATTAACTCGAACGTGATCCTCCCTGTGTGTCTACTACACACCATTCAAGTTCTAGTTCTCTCATTAAGACAATGACCCTGGAGCTTAGTTTATTGGATTAAGTTTATGAAATATGCGAGACACAAAGTTTAAATAAATAACTCTTATTTATTACACAATGTTGAAATAAATAACTCTTATTCATTTACAACTTGGAATATTACAAACTACACGAGATGAGGACATACATCCCAACAAACTTCCACTTGGACTAAGCTAGTGGAGTACATGATACATTTCTCAAATATACAGTAAAGTAATACAATAAAGTAATCAATAAACTAGGGCATTGAATACCCTTTTACAATACTCCCACTTGCCCTAGTCAGGAAGCACTCGAAGACCTAGACTCTCTAGGTGACCCTCAAACACCTTAGCCGTGAGGGCCTTTGTAAATGGATCAGCAACGTTGTGCTCTGAAGCTATCTGTGTGACTTTCACGTCTCCACGGTGCACAATCTCCCGTATCAAGTGATACTTACGCTCAATATGCTTGCCTCTTTTATGACTCCGAGGTTCTCTCGAGTTGGCTACTGCACCACTGTTGTCACAAAACAGTGTGATTGGCAAGTTCATATTTGGAACAACTTCCAAATCCGTTATGAACTTCCTGAGCCAAACAACTTCCTTTGCAGTTTCACAAGCCGCAACATACTCGGCTTCCATCGTGGAATCAGCGATGCATCCCTGCTTGATGTTTGGCCACACTACAGCTCCTCCATTCAGAATGAAGGTTGACCCCGAAGTGGATTTCCTAGAATCCTTATCGGTCTGAAAGTCCGAATCTGTGTATCCCGTAAGGATCAAATCCCCACTCCCATACACAAGGCTGTAGTTCCTCGTTCTCCTAAGATACTTGAGGATTGCCTTTACGGCTGTCCGGTGATCTAATCTGGATTGGATTGATACCATCGACAATCCCAACTGCATAACAGATGTCGGGCCTAGTACACAACATGGCATATATCAGGCTCCCTACAGCTGAAGCATAGGGGATTCGTCTCATATCCTCAACCTCTTGAGGCGTCTTAGGACATTGATCCTTAGACAGGTGAAGCCCATGCCTGAAAGGAAGCAAGCCCTTCTTGGAGTTCTGCATCTTATATCGAGACAACATCTTGTCAATATAAGACGCTTGAGATATGGCTAGCATTATGTTCTTCCGATTAGGACAATGCGGATACTAGAAGAACATCTGTGCCTCTCCCAAATCTTTCATTTGGAATTGCGAAGCCAACCATTCCTTAATGTCAGTAAGAAATCCTACCTCATTCCCAATGAGAAGGATATCATCCACATACAATATAAGAAACGTGACAGTACCGTTAACGATTTCTTTGTAGACACAAGGCTCGTCAACATTTTGATCAAAGCCATAAGATTTGATCGCCTCATCAAACCTTATATTCCAAGACCTAGAGGCTTGTTTCAGTCCATAAATAGACCTTTTAAGCCGAAAAATTCTTTGCTCTTGGCCTTGGGCAATGAACCCCTCGGGCTGGTCCATGTAGATGGTCTCGTCAAGGTTGTCATTCAGAAAGGCGGTCTTGACATCCATCTGCCATACCTCATAGTCATAATATGCGGCAATGGCCAGAAGAATTCTAATCGACTTTACCATGGCAACAGGTGAAAAGGTTTCCTCATAGTCAACCCCTTCCACTTGGGTAAAACCCTTTGCCACTAGTCGAGCTTTGAAGGTCTGCACCTTCCCATCTACACCACGTTTACGCTTGTAGATCCACTTGCAACCAATAGGTTTTACCCCATCCGGTTGGTCCACAAGCTCCCAGACGGAATTGAAGTACATCGACTCCATTTCCTGGTCCATAGCTTTAAACCATTCGTCTTTGTCAACGTTAGTCATTGCCTGATCATAGGTCAATGGATCCTCGCAGTCATCATCAGGGGTGACGACTTGGGTTTCAGCTAAACCCATGTAACGTTCAGGCTGTCTCACAACCCTCTCACTACGTCGAGGCATTCCCAACTCTTGGGAACGGACTTGACTAGACGAGCTAGGATCAACAACACTTGTTGACGTACTAGCACCATCAGCAACTCTTGCTGATGTACTGTTCATTTCATTTAACACAATCTTACTCCTTGGTAAGTGATCCCTGATGTGTTCTTCCTCAACGAATGTGGCGTTTGTCGACACAAGCACCCTATTATCCTTAGGATCATAAAAGTAACCACCTCTAGTCTCTTTTGGGTAACCTACAAAGAGGCACAACTTTGAACGGGGTTCCAGCTTCTTTGAGTTTGACACCAACACATGGGTCGGGAATCCCCAAATTCTGAAATGACGTAAACTGGTTTTACGACCATGCCAGAGTTCGAAAGGTGTTTCACAAACACTTTCGACGGAACGGTGTTCAAAATGTAAACCGCAATCTGCACTGCGTAACCCCAAAAGGAATCAGGGAAACGAGCATAGCTCATTATCGACCGAACCATGTCCAACAAGGTTCTGTTTCTCCTCTCCGATACACCATTCTGTTGTGGCATACCAGGTGCTGAGAGTTGGGACGTAATTCCATGTTCTATCATATAGTCCTGAAATTCAGTGTCCATATACTCTCCACCTCGATCCAAAGAAGTGTTTTTATCGTTTTACCTAACAGGTTCTCAACCTCAGTCTTGAACTCCTTGAACTTTTCAAGTGTTTCAGACTTCCTATGTATTAGGTAAATGTACCCATACCTCGAATAGTCATCTATAAAAGATACAAAGTATTCGTAACCACCTCGTGCTTTAACATTCATCGGACCACAGAGATCAGAATGTATAAGCATGATGAGTAGAAATTAATTATACTTATTATATCTAATTTCCTTACATTCTAAGTGAATAAAATGTTTAATTGTCGAAATTGTGTCCAATTTAGTTTCGGTGATAATTTATCATTATTTAGTGAAACTAGTTTAAAAAGTACTTTTTAGTTCAAATTCGTAAATTGAAATAAAAATTGAAAAATTAGAAAACAAAATAATGAGAGAATTGAAAATAAAAAAAGAATTAAAGAAATTGGAAAAAAAATAACATAAAAAATAAAAAGGAAAAAGATGAAAGTTTATTATCTAATTTTTACTTTTATTTGTTTTTTCTTTGTGTAGGTGGCATGCATGCATGGAGTCTTCCATGAGAAATGCAAGGGAGAAATTATCTTGTGGCTTGGCACACATTGTGGAGCAAGAAATGACACATTTAAGGGACCTATTTTTGGTCATTTTCAAGTATAAAAGGAGGGCAATGCATTGAGCAAAGGGAGACAGAGTTTTCGTGTTCTCTACAAAAACAAAAGTTTAGAGAGTGTTCTAGTTTTTTTATTTTTATCTTTTTTTTATTTTATGTTTTCTCCCCTTTACAGTTATTCTTGCTTTTCCACCATGTGTGGCTAAGTTTTAATTTCTGATTCAAGGGTCATTTCATTTCCAATTGTAATTTTGTGAGGCTTTAGACCTAATTGAAATTTTGTTTCTAATTTAAGAATTCTTTGTTTCTTGTTTTATTTTTATGATTGTTAGTTACTAATTAAATTGACGCTTTAATTTAGTTTCAATCAATTTATTGCTATCCATGATTTTGTGATCCGTAATTGTCACAAATGATTGAAAAAATGTAGCAAGGGGTTGGCTTATGTGTGTGTAATTAATGGCTTTTCCATTTTACATAACTTGCATAATAGACTCTAGGGAAACAAAGAAACAAAATTAATTAGTTTGTAGTTGTCTCTAGTAGTTAATTTTGGTTTAGTCCTCTCATTGCTTTTAATGCTATTATTTAATCAATATGGAACGCTATCGTACCCAGTGGATTAAATTATAAGTTTTGATTTTGATGCTTGGTTAAGATCAATTAAATTAGGGGAGTTTATATTTATTGCGGCTTTTCCAAGTAAATTGACTGAGTTCTTGAATTAGCAAAATTAAAATTGATATTTTTTTTTTCTTTTGAAGCCTATGATCAAGATTACAATTGGATGAAATTTACATCCTTGAATTGGAAGTTGCATAAAATTATCTTTTTATTTAATTTTTTTAAATTTAATTTTTTTTCAACAATTCAAATCCCCCTTTATTTTTGTTATCATTATTATTTTTAACTTTGAGAAATTAATTTGATTGGTTCCCTTGGGTTTCGACCTGGTCCACTATTTCTACAAGTTAGATCTAGAAAACCAGTAAATATTTTGGAGGGCTTCGACAACCCGATCAAAATTTGGCGCCATTGCATAAGGGGCTTCTTGGCTCTATATCCTTTTCCACTAAAAGGACGTTTGGTCATTTTACCTTCAAGGCATGACTCACATACCGGTAAAGAGTTTTCTTCCAACTCGCTTAGAAGTCCACTCTTCACTAGTCTCTCAATCCTATTGAGATTAATGTGGCCTAACCGAAGATGCCAAAGATGGGCACTTTCTTTTGGAGAAACCTTTAATCTCATAGTTCGCGTTTCAGCTGTTTTAAACAATTCGGTGTTCAAAACACTTTTGACCAAATTAGGGTTCAAAACATATAAATTACTCTCAAGCGAAGCATAACAAATCAAATTTCCATTTCGAGAAATAAACGCTTTATTGCTCTTGAAAGAAACGGAAATATTTTGTTCTAATAGGCAGGAAATAGAAACTAGGTTTCTCAAAAACCCAGGAACTATGTACATATTATCCAATAATAAGTACTTCCCACCAAAAAAGCAGCAACACAGTCCCTATTCTTGCGCAGTAGAGACAACTTCTCCGGATCCAATCACGAGTGTTATCTCACCCTCTCTTGCAACTGCACGCCAGAACTTAATCCTTGAAAAGAAGAGTAAACATGGTTAGTGGCGCCTGAATCCAATATCCAAGCTGAGTCATTACTCTCCACTAAACAAGTTTCTGTGACAAGTAAATCACATTTACCTATCATCTTCTTTTCATCAAGGAACTTGGGACAACTCCTTTTCAGGTGTCCGTCCCCGTTGCAGTAGAAAGACTTTCTGGCAACATCCTTAATTTCTTTGCCTTTTAGGGCGGCAACACGGTCAACCATAACTTCTTTCAACTTCTCCTTCTTCCACTTAGGGCCTGAAGAGTCTACAAACTTTATCCCAGAGGTCGAATCCTGTGAAAAGGTCTTAAGGCAACACTTGCCTCAGCTTCCTGTCCCCTAGTTTGCACCAAGGACTGAAAGGTTTGTAGATCGTTGAATAAGACTGTTGAACCGAGCACCTGAGGACCCTCCTCAGTGAGTGCAAACTCTTGGTCGTCATTTACCAAAATCGTGTCTATATTGTTTTTCCACGAAATACTATCGCTGACTAACTTAACAGAAGCTAAAGGAGCGTTAAAAGCGTTTGACATTTTGTTGCTGAAATAAAATGAAAAACTTTGTATTAGTCTCGCAAAAACTTTTGAAAATCCAATCGGGTTTTAGCAAATTTTTATCCTATGATCCCTAGGTCATTCAAAATTTACAATGATACCCTAAAGGTTTAGAACGACTGCTACCGTAGGGTAGACAAACTCACTCCTCCTCTAGGACGAGACTTTCTCGACCAGACCCTAATACCAGAATAACTCTTATTCCATTAGGCATCCAGTTACCATTTTTCGGTCAGAATCCATTAACTTTTAATGAATCCTGTGAGTGTCACCCTCAATCTTTAAATTTCCACGTATCGTCCAAACAATAGCCGTTGTAGGGAGGACTAAAAAGGAAAACCAACAAGGAAATCGTATCCCTTTCGGAAATTCACGGTGTTCCGACTCCCATGATCAAGGCCCTCCGTAGGGATTGTCTGGTCCAGGCCAAACTAGCAGGCGGATCATAGGCGTCTCACGGTGTGAATCGAAAGAAGAGACCGTGAGTCCCGTTTTCACAGAACCCGCTCCCACTCACTATAAGTACTCTCTCCATTCACGTTGATATTGACCCATACAAATGATGGAGATCTAATCTCCTTGAGCAGCGGAAACGTGTTTGGGATCGTTATGTGCTTGATTGTTTTAATTGAAACAAAAACTAGTACATTGACCCAAAAATACAGAACAAGCATGAATTCTAATCCTATTAGACATGGATTAATTGTTCACATGCAAACATATATTAAGTTTAACAATTAAACTAAAGGGAAGAAGAATACCTTTGTAGTTTTCCTCAGTACAGCAACTCCTTGCTCGCAATGAAATCAGCAAAGTAGCAACACAGGTACTCCTCTGTATTTCCAAGCAGGACACCACCAAAAGAATAAACCTTCTATCCTCTGAGTGCTTAGATCTTTCCTTTGTGGGAAGGATTCCAACAGTTGGAAGAACTTTTGGGAATGAAAATGTGAGAGTCAGAGGGAGAGAGCAATTCTACAATTTCTTGTCCAAAACGATCAATCAACCTCCTCACCTCCATTGGAGAGGAATAAAACGAGGGATCACCTCCCCACTCCCTATCGATGGGGAGAGGTGGGGAACGTGTCCTTCTGACACGTTCCCATTAATTTAATATTAAATTAAATTAAATATTAATTAAATCATATTTAATTAATCAAATTAAATATCTTATATTTAATTAAGATTAAATCAAATTTAATCATATCCTTCCCTCTAACCTATAGTTTTAATGTACATCTAATGCACATTAAATTTTAACCTATAGTTTTTAAATATGAATCACATTCACATTTAAATTTAATATTCGAACTCTTTCAAATATTTAATTCTCTCACATAATTTAATATGAATCATATTCACATTAAATTTATATATAGTTCCAAAACTATATATTATATTGTAACCATATACATAAAATATATTCCCTTGTGAATTTGAACATTTCAAATTCAAATGATCCAAGAACCCTTCACGAGCTAGAAGGTGGACCTAATGGACCTACAGATCCGAAGCTCCAACGATACGAGATTGCTCGGTTAATCTCATTAACCTCCCAATCAACATTCGTTAACTGCGAGAACACTCCATTAAAATCCCACAGCTGCACTCTTCTCACTGCAGATATATTTCCCAATCCTTCACGAATGTTCGTAACACCAGTTGGGTCAAATTACCGTTTTACCCCTGGGTTACATCTTGTGCCTTAAGTACCAATGCTCCTCTAATGAACAATTTGTTTGTGGTCCTACCAACAAACAGAGTCCCTCTCGGGCCAATGAGAGGGTCGGGCCCTTTGTTCAAGTCCTGGAGACACCACTTAAGGGAACAGTCCTCTACTTACCCTAGTAGGCGGGAAGGAGTGAATTCCATCTTGCTAAGTTAAGTTCCCAGCCGCTCACTCGGTCTTGTCCCCAAGAAGGTAGACATATTGAGTCGGCGAATCCGCCACTCTCACCCATACTAGTCAAAGGATAATCCCTTGCGAGCAGGAGTTCAGTAAACCTTTCTCAGATTGAGATCAAGTTGCCTAGGTCATCCTAGTGAAATAGAAACCTAACTAGTCAACAGAGTTACAGCTAGAGGTTACTATTTCGTGGTTCGGTCATATGTAATCTCATTACATAGGATATCCCCACTCACATGTCATCTACACGAACACGTTAGGATTACAGTGTTTGTATCAAATACAAAGTGGGCCACATCCATAGTTTAACCAGGGTAAGGTACCCAAACCTTATCCCCTAACTATAGACCATTTAGGCTGTATCTTGAACCGAGATCCTTTTTATGTACATTACATTCAGTTAAAGATTCATTTAACAGCCTTGGATGTTTAGTTTATTGGATTTAGGGTTTAAATAAAGGCAAACTCGTAGATAACAAACAATAACACTTTATTGAAATAATCACTTTATTACATTAATTAGAACATATTACAAACTACGAGTTTTAGGGCACAAACCCCAACAAACTCCCACTTGAACTAAAACTCTAGTGGGGTACATCATAATCTAAAATAGTGGTTACAAGAGATAGGAATACCATAAACTAGGGCATCCATATACCCCATTACATATCTCCCACTTGCCCTAGATTAGCTTATGTACATATCTCGTAGACCCAGACTTTCCAGATGACCCTCGAACACTTTAGCCGTGAGAGTCTTTGTAAACGGATCAGCAATATTGTGCTCCGAAGCGATCTTCGTGACTGTCACATCTCCTCCTTGCACTATTTCTCGTATCAGGTGATACTTCCTCTCGATGTGTTTTCCTCGTTTATGGCTGCGAGGTTCCTTCGAATTGGCTACCGCACCACTGTTGTCACAGTATAAGGTGATGGGAGATTCCATATTTGGAACAACTTCCAAATTAGTAAGGAATTTCCTTAGCCAAACTGCTTCCTTAGCTACTTCACAAGCAGCGACATACTCAGCCTCCATTGTGGAGTCAGCGATGCATCATTGCTTGATGCTTCGCCATACTATAGCTCCCCCGTTCAGAGTGAAAACTGATCCCGATGTGGATTTTCGAGAATCCTTATCGGTCCGAAAATCAAAATCAGTGCATCTAGTAAGGATCAGATCCTTAGACCCATACACAAGCATATAGTCCCTCGTTCTCCTTAGATATTTGAGGATATTTTTAACTGTTGTCTAGTGGTCTACCCCTGGATTGGACTGGTACCTACTGACTATTCCCACTGCATAGCAAATGTCTGGCCTCGTGCATAACATAGCATACATTAAGCTACCTACTGCAGAGGCATAGGGAATATGTCTCATATCCTCAACTTCTTGAGGTGTCTTGGGACACTGTTCCCTAGACAAATGAACTCCGTGCCTGAAGGGTAATATGCCCCTCTTGGAATTCTGCATCGAATAATATCTGGACAACATCTTGTCGATATAAGACGCTTGAGACAAAACTAGCGTTCTGTTCTTGCGATTCCTAAAGATCTGAATCCCAAGAACATATTGCGCCTCTCCCAAATCTTTCATTTGGAATTGGGTCGCCAGCCAATTCTTTATGTCAGTTAGGTATCCTACATCATTCCCAATGAGTAGGATATCATCCACATAAAGTACTAACAAAGCTACTTTGTCGTTGACGATCCTCTTGTAAACACAAGGCTCGTCAACGTTTTGGTCAAAGCCGTAAGACTTGATCGCAGTATCAAATCTTATATTCCAAGATCTTGATGCTTGTTTCAATCCATAAATGGATCGATTAAGTTTTTAAACTTTTTGCTCCTGACCTCGTGCTATGAACCCTTCGGGCTGAGACATATAAATGCTCTCGTCAAGATTATCATTCAAAAAGGCAGTCTTGACGTCCATTTGCCAAATTTCATAATCATAAAACGCGGCTATGGACAAGAGTATCCTTATAGACTTCAGCATAGCAACAGGGGAAAAAATTTCTTCATAGTCAACTCCTTCCCTTTGGGTAAAACCTTTTGCTACAAGTCTAGCCTTAAAGGTCTGTACCTTTCCGGTTGCATCTCTCTTTCTCTTATAGATCCATTTACACCCTATGGGTCTAACCCCTTCAGGTTGCTCTACAAGTTCCCATACTGAATTGAAGTCCATTGACTCCATTTCAAGGTCCATGGCTTTGATCCATTTCTCCTTGTCTACGTCATTCATTGCCTGTTTATAAGACAATGGATCTTCTACGCCATCATCAGGTATGACAACGTGAGTTTCAGCTAAACCCAAGTAGCGGTCAGGTTGGGAAACAACTCTCCCACTGCGTCGAGGCATTCCCAACGATTGAGAAGGACAAGACTGACTTGAGGTGCTGGCTCTTCCATCAACTCTTGATAAGGGTCTAGCTTGATCAACAACTCTTGTTGGTTCATGTGTAGCTTCATTTAGTACTAATTTACTACGCGGTTTATGGTTTCTCATGTGATCTTCCTCCAAGAACGTGGCGTTTGTCGATACAATCACCTTATTTTCTTGTGGGTCGTAGAAAAGACCACCTCTCGTTTCTTTAGGATAGCCAACAAATTGGCATAATCTTGAACGAGGTTCCAGTTTCTTTGGGTTTGTCACGAGTACGTGAGCCAGACATCCCCAAATCCTGAAGTGTTGTAAACTAGGTTTACGCCCCTTCCAAAGTTCAAAAGGTGTTTCTGAAACACTTTTTGACGGAACACTGTTCAAGATTTGAAATGCAGTCTCTACTGCGTATCCTCAAAACGAGGCAGGCAATTGAGCATAGCTCATCATAGAACGAACCATTTCTAACAAGGTTCTATTTCTCTTTTTCGACACACCGCTTTCTTTGTGGTGTATTAGGTGTTGAGAGTTGAGATTTAATTCCATGTTCTATCATATAGTCCTGGAATCTCAAATCCATATACTCTCCACCTCGATCGGATCGAAGTGTTTTAATGCTTTTCCCTAATGCATTCTCTACTTCAGCCTTATACTCTTTGAACTTTCAAGACCTTCAAACTTGTGATGCATTAGGTATAGATAACCATACCTCGAATAATCATCTATGAAAGAGATGAAATATTCGTACCCTCCTCGAGCTTTAACATTCACCAGACCACAAAGATCCGAATGTATAAGTTCTAAGGGATCTACTTACTCTATAACCTTTTCCAAGAAAAGGTCGTTTGGTCATTTTACCTTCCAAGCAAGACTACATAGCGGTAAAGAATCATCTTCTAACTTGTTTAGAAGTCCATTCTTACAAAGTCTGTCAATCCGGTTGAGATTAATATGACCAAGTCTAAGATGCCACAGATAGGTATTATTGTTTGGAGAAATTCTTTGCCTTTTATTTTGAGTGTTAGCATTCTTAAACATCTCATGATTTAAAATTGTTTTAGTTTTATTCGGTTTCAGTACGTACAAGCCATTTTTCAATTTAGCAAAACATATTTTGACACCCTCTTTCAAAATGAATGCTTCATTGATTGAAAAAGAAATACAATAACCAAGTTCTATTAAACAAGAGATAGAAATTAAGTTCCTTTTAAGCTTAGGAACTATATACAGATTTTTCATTAAAATAAATCTATCTCCGAAAAATAACTTGGCATCTCCCACTGCACGAGCTGAGACGACGTCTCCCGTTCCGACCCTGAGCGTCATCTCACCATCTTCGAGCTCCTTGAAGGAACTAGTTTCCTGAAATGAAGAGCAAACGTGATTAGTGGCTCCTGAATCAAGTATCCAGGTTAAATCATCATTTTCCACTAAACAAGTTTCAAGAACAAGTAAATCTAATTTACCTTTCTTCTCTTTGAGCTGAGCAAGGTATTTTGGGCAGTTTCTCTTCCAGTGCCCATCCATGTTGCAGTGGAAACACTTTCCTTTATCTGCAAGCTTGACTTTTTCCTTGCCTTTGTCAGCAGCAGGTGCCTTCCATTTCCCTCCTATTTCCTTCTTTTGGGTCTTCTTAAGCCTAGAAGATGAGCTACAGGACTTAGTCCCAGAGGAAATCCTTCTGGAACCTTCTGGAATGGGCAAACAGATTTGCCTCTCCATCACCGCCCCTTATTCTTCATAAGAGATTTGGAAAGTGCGTAGTTCATTAAGGAGAGTAGTCAGGTTATACTCTATCTTGTTCATCACCGCATTGCTGCGGAATTGCAAGAAACTCTTCGGAAGAGATTCCAGGATGAACGATACCTGACTCTGCTCGTCAATGACCGCTCCGTTCATCTCAGCCACGTTGAAGTGGACCATCAGATCAATAACGTGTTCTCTCACCGATGACCCTTCCTTCATACGAGAGTTATAAACGTATTTGAGGGATTCGCGTGCGAATCTGGCCCGCATTTACCGCCCAAACATTTCTGCGGTGAACTCATGATCTCACGAGCTGAGACCATGCCCTCGTGCTTTTTGGCCAGAACTTCAGAAACACTAGCCAAAATGTAGACCTTGGCCTTATCATTGGCCTTGATCAAGCGGCCGTACGCCTCCTTAACAGATTGAGGAGCGTTACGAGCAGGAATCTGAGGACATTCCTCAGTTAGTACGAACCGAAGGTCGTCAACAACGAGAATCGTATTCAAGTTGGACTTCCACGTAGTAAAATTCTCACCAGTTAAACGGTCGCTTTTAAGTAAGGTTATTATTGAGGACGACATGCTGAAAATCCAAAATAGTTCTAATTAGTTATGCCTTTAAACCCATCATAAAAACCAATCTAATTTAGCAAAATTATTAAAGAACCCTAGTGTTTAAACTAAAATCCATTGTTTAAGTTAAACCTTTAATCTTGCAACGATACTTCAAGGGTTTAGAACAAAAGCCTCCGTCGGGCGGTCAGTCATTCCTCCCTTGAATTGAGACTTTCTCAGCCAATTCCCACTACCAGAACATCTCATGTCCCAATGGTCCTTAGCTACCGTTTGTTTGGTCAATGACTTGTTAACTAACTTAACTCATCCCGTAAATGTGACCCTACCATTTTCAGATCCAATAGGCCCGAGCCAACAGGCTACTATTAAGAAAGACAACTGCTGGCAAACAACCTAAGAGACCCTATCCATTTCTGGAGTTCGCGGTGTTCCGATCCCTATAGTCAGGCCCTCCGTAGGGTTTGCATTGTTCGGGGACAACCTAGCGGCGGACTATAGAAATCTCACGGTCTGCGACCTAATGGAGAGAGACCGTAGGATACGTTGACACGCGCCCCGCTCCCATTTACTATGGATACTTCCTCATTCACCTTGGTATTGAACCATGCAAACACATACCGTAGGGGACGCCCTATTGACGCCGTGCAGCCGAGCATGGAACTCACGGTGTGAACTCTTAGGACGTGAGAGTAAACTCGATGCGAACATATCGTTTTCTCCCACCAAGTTCCTAAAATTAGGGTATGGATTTAATTTAGTCGGGTTCTGGCTAAAAGAATCTATCTAAGTCTATGCCTATTATAACTATTATAACTAGGTCTTAAAACCTTATGTCTAGGTGAATAAACATTTTAATTACCTAGAGATAATACAAAAGCGAGGTTAATTCAACTCAGTTCCGGTCGATTCGGTAGGAGGTGTTAAGATTGCTTAACCGTCACTTAAGTACTCAACCTTATGAGAACTTCACGAAGAAGTTCCCTTATAACCAAAGTCCTAAAGTCCTACTATATTTTAAACTATTTAAAATATTATGTAAGACTTTTTTCTAATCCTATTAGAAATTTGAAACTTAGGTCTAAATTAATTTTAAACAATTTAAAACTAATTATGTTTAACCCAAGTTCCTATGTCTGCATGCATTTCTTTATTATAGGTTATGGTTTCTAAAACCCCTTTAATTTATAACTTTTATAAATTTTAATAATTAACCTATGATAAAGAAACTATATTATAAATCCAACAATCTATATTCAAATTGGAATTATAAAAGAAATTCAACTATTTGAATTATAAAATTACTTAAATAAAATAACATTTATTTTAAACTAAGTAATTTCATGCTCCATGCAATTTATTTTCCATATAATCTAATTATAACATTTATAATTAATTACTCATGAAAAAAAATAAATTAGTCATGCATTCAACCATATTCATATAACATTTTTATAAATAAAATGCATGAACATGCTTATCCTAAGGTGGGAATAATCTAAATGACATTCATATAGATAAAAAGCTGTAAAACCGGAATTATTTGGCCCCTGAAGTGCAAAAAAAATAAATAAATTACATTAATTTATTTCATGAAACTGGTCCAATAACAACCTGAACTGGCCTTGAATCGCTCGAACCGGACAAAAAAAATTGAACCAACCGAACCGGTGCGCAATTCTTTGGAATGCCTTACGGCGTTGTAACATCGAGGGCAGCGTTGCAACGCCGCTTTCATCCTCGGGCGCGCGCTCTTATCGGGATGGCGTTGTAACGCCGAGAGGCGTTACTGGTAACGCCGTTGACCCCTTGATCGCGCGCGTCGATAGAGAAAACAGCTGGCGTTGCGCGTTGTTGTTCGCCAGCGTTACGCGATGATGAGCAGCGTTAACGCCGCTACGCTGCGACCTTCTTCCATGAACACAAGAGCTTCAACCTTCGATTTCTCCTTCGATTCTCAACCGAAATGCATGAAACTTGTCCCGAACGACTCGTAACTCAATTACAGACTCAATTTTACACTTTTTGCCCAAAAACGCAGGGGCCTTTAAATACTAATTGATCAAAATCAAAGTAAACTAAGGCCAAAACATTCCTAAACAAGTTTTACAGCAACCAAAATGCAATTCCTACCAAAATCAATGCAATTTTGTTTCAAAACAAAACAATACAAGCATTGCTCTGATACCAATTAATGGAGATCTAATCTCCTCGAGCAGCAGAAACGTGTTTGGGATCGTTATGTGCTTGATTGTTTTAATTGAAACAAAAACAAGTACATTGACCCAAAAATACAGAACAAGCATGAATTCTAATCCTATTAGACATGGATTAATTGTTCACATGCAAACATATATTAAGTTTAACAATTAAACTAAAGGGAAGAAGAATACCTTTGTAGTTTTCCTCAGCACATCAACTCCTTGCTCCCAGTGAAATCAGCAAAGTAGCAACACAGGTACTCCTCTGTATTTCCAAGCAGGACACCACCAAAGGAATAAACCTTCTATCCTCTGAGTGCTTAGATCTTTCCTTTGTGGGAAGGATTCCAACAGTTGGAAGAACTTTTGGGAATGAAAATGTGAGAGTCAGAGGGAGAGAGCAATTCTACAATTTCTTGTCCAAAACGATCAATCAACCTCCTCACCTCCATTGGAGAGGAATAAAACGAGGGATCACCTCCCCACTCCCTATCGATGGGGAGAGGTGGGGAACGTGTCCTTCTGACACGTTCCCATTAATTTAATTAATATTAAATTAAATTAAATATTAATTAACCTATAGTTTTAATGTACATCTAATGCACATTAAATTTTAACCTATAGTTTTTAAATATGAATCACATTCACATTTAAATTTAATATTCGAACTCTTTCAAATATTTAATTCTCTCACATAATTTAATATGAATCATATTCACATTAAATTTATAATATATAGTTCCAAAACTATATATTATATCGTAACCATATACATAAAATAAATTCCCTTGTGAATTTGAACATTTCAAATTCAAATGATCTAAGAACCCTTTAAGACCTAGAAGGTGGACCTAATGGACCTACAGATCCGAAGCTCCAACGATACGAGATTGCTCTGTTAATCTCATTAACCTCCCAATCAACATTCGTTAACTGCGGGAACACTCCACTAAAGTTCCACAATCGCACTCTCTCTCACCTTTGCAGATATATTTGTGTGTCCACGGATATACGACCACAATGACAAGTCAATCCTTCACGAATGTTCGTAACACCGGTTGGGTCAAATTACCGTTTTACCCCCAGGTTACATCTTGTGCCTTAAGTACGCAGTGCTCTCTAATGAACAATTTGTTTGTGGTCCTACCAACAAACAGAGTCCCTCTCGGGCCAATGAGAGGGTCGGGCCCTTTGTTCATGTCCCGGAGACACCACTTAAGGGAACATTCCTCTACTTACCCTAGTAGGCGGGAAGGAGTGAATTCCATCTTGTTAATTTAAGTTCCCAGCCGCTCACTCGGTCTTGTCTCCAAGAAGGTATAGGCATATTAAGTCGGCGAATCTGGCCACTCTCACCCCATACTAGTCAAAGGACAATCCCTTGCGAGCAGGAGTTAAGTAACTCTCGCTCAGATTGAGATCAAGTTATCTAGGTCATCCTAGTGAAATAGAAACCTAACTAGTCAACGAGTTATTCTGACTAGAGGTTACTATTTCAGTAGTCCGATCTTATGTAATCTCATTACATAGGATATCCCCACTCACATGTCATCTACACGAACACGTTAGGATCACAGTGTTTGAATCAAATACAAAGTGGGCCACATCCATAGTTTAACCAGGGTAAGGTACTCAAACCTTATCCCCTAACTATAGACCATTTAGGTTGTATCTCGAACTGAGATCCTTGTTATGTACATTACATTCAGTTAAAGATTCATTTAACAGCCTTGGATGTTTAGTTTATTGGATTTAGGGTTTAAATAAAGGCAAACTCGTAGATAACAAACAATAACACTTTATTGAAATAATAACACTTTATTACATTAATTAGAACATAATTACAAACTACGAGTTAGGGCACAAATCCCAACAACAAATGCCACCCGTAGGGGGACGCTCCCATTTGCGCCACGTGGCCGAGCATGGATCTCACGGTGTGAACTTAAAGGAGATTTGTGGATGGAAAATTAAATGTATCTCATACACTTTATTTCCTCCTACTCAGCACTTTAAAATAATCGGGATTGACCACTACTACAAATTTGCCTTTTATTAACAGCTAAAAACTGTCAACATTCACTTTAGTTGACATTTTTTGACCGTCATTGAAAGCGGTGTCAATAAAGCCAAGCGTCAATAAAAAGTTGATAGTTGACGGTCGTTAAATGTCAACGATTATGTTTTTATTGACAGATTTTAACTGTCAATAATATTAATGTTGACACTTATTAGCCATCAACTATGACGTAAATCTGTCAACAAAGACCTATTTATTGACACTTATTTAATGTCAACATAGGGTATAGTTGATGGTTTTTAGCCGTCAATATTTAGGTGCAAGCGTCAACAAAAACTTTTTTATTGACACGTATGTGCCGTCAACATAGAGTATAGTTGATGGTTTTTAGCCGTCAATATTTAGGTCTAAGCGTCAATAATAACCACTTTATTGACATTTGTGAGCCGTCAACATCAGGTATAGTTGATATTTTTTAACCGTCAACATTTTTAGCCAACCGTCAATAATACCCCTTTTATTGACACTTGTTGTCTGTCAATATAAATATATCTTGACGTATTTTAGTTGTCATCTATGACATATATGTTGACAGTTTTGAACCGTCAATATTGTCGATTTTAATGTCGTTTTTTAGCCGTTAACTTTAACTATTTATAAAAAATAAAAATAAAAAATTGGATATTATTCACCCATCCTCTACTAACCTGCATCTGTATGAACATCACTATATAAGACAAATTTTATCAAAATAAACCATAATTGCAAATGAACTAAATCAAAGTTCCATTTACTAACTAAATAAGTTAAAATTACTACATATAGTTCTAAGCAAACTGTTAAAGAACATAATACTAGCTAACTCCTGAAAATCAAATAAATGAAGTATGATAACAAAAATTCTCATAAGTACTGATTTACAAATTCACATAACTCAACTCGTATCTCGTCCAACTCATCTTGGGTGTACTTATCTTTTCTCAATCCAATCAAAGCAGAAATAAGTGTACATGCATTAAAAATTGAATAAATAAAGAAAGCGTAAAACATATAGATTAAGATCAAAGTAGTATTACCACGTCTCATTATCACTAGACTTCTCTTTGTTACTATATCTCGAATAAACTTCATAATATAGTAACCACACTCTGTACTCCCCGGTTGTTTAGCACACTATATAAATAGATTAAAACAAATAGTAAGCAAGACTCGAATAAATAAATAAAATGGTGAAAAAATGGTAGATTTGAAACGATTACCTGAACAGCTATCCAATTAAAAATTGGACTTCTAGCGTTTGCTTGAGCATAGAACATCCTAATAGCCCTATACAAGTACAAATACATAAAAATAAGTGAATAACGATTTTTAATAAAAAAAATATATATATATATCAATGGTAGAAGTTTCATAATACTTACGTATTAACTATATTTTTCACGTAATCGCGAATGTCATGTCCTATGGAGTCAATCGACCAAATTGTAGATGTTTTCAATGATATAACCACCAACAACCAATGGTGTCTAAATATAGAATTACCAACAAATAAGAGTTAGGAATATATACAAAATAAAAGTAAATTAATAAGCATATGGTTTACGTACCCTGAATTACAAGGACAGATCAATAGTTTATTCGTGGTCTCTCGTAACCTATTACATAGGAATCGACAACGTTGCTCTTCAGGTCAAGAGGCATATGAAATCAAGGATGATTGAAGGAATGCATATTGTTCTAATATGATAGGTTGAGATTTGCACAAGTACCTAACAATAAATAAAAAACTAGTTAACAAAACATACACTCATCAACATCAAAGCAAGTATAACTCACATGTCACAATTGCTAAGCAGAACTCAAAACTAACAAACTAGTTAATGTCTATCCTAAGGTGGAGTTTACTCTTAATTAAGTCTCGAAAATTTCGGCAACATAACAACATAATTACAACAATACCAAAATGTTACATGTACCTGTCTGGAAAAAAAACACACTTCTAACCTCAACATCTAGATAACTCAATCAAACTTCAATTTACTAATCATTTTAATGATTCAAGAATACTCCTAAATTTCAGCAGCATAACAACATAATTACAACAATTCCAAAATTTTACATGTACCTATGTTTAACAAAAACACACTTCTATCCTCAACATCCAGATAACTCAATCAAACTTCTAACCTCAACATCCAGATAACTCAATCAAACTTCAATTTACTAATCATTTTAACGATTCAAGAATACTCCTAAATTTCAGCAGCATAACAACATAATTACAACAATACCAAAATTTTACATGTACCTATGTTTAACAAAAATGCACTTCTATACTCAACATCCAGATAACTCAATCAAACTTCTAACCTCAACATCCAGATAAGTCAATCAAACTTCAATTCACTTCTCATTTTAATGATTCAAGAATACTCAACCATCATAAACAAAACAAAACATACACTCAACAACTTCAAAACAAGAAATAACTCACATGTCACAATATTTAAGCATAACTCAAAACTAAAAAACCAGCTACTATGTATATCCTAAAGTGGTAAATACCGAGAATATCAAAGTCTATATAATTAAATAATACTTACACGATATAAGCTGATATAACCGAGATTGCAAGTTCCTCCATCATGCAGAGATGCTGCATGTTGTCTTTCATCAAATGAAAGTTGAATCGATATCCAAACACATGATCAGATATTGGGATGTCTATATACTCAGTCCTCAAGCCTTCAAGAATTTTGATCATGTATTTCACTGCAAGTGGCGTATGCACTCGTGGCACATCATTTCCACCTCTCTTCTCCCTTAATGCCGCTAGCTCACGGTGAGGTTTCTTACGTTCCTACAAACATGATGTTATATATTAAAAATCATAGACATTAAGTTAAACAACAACGAGCGTTTTCAAATAAATTTACCTTTTCTATTTTATCTACTATTACAAGATTTTTTGGCCATGGAACGTGAGATCCAATCGCATTTGATACCGTCCCAATACTCCCAGCTATCGGTATGGACAATGCAGCATTGAAGTCAGATACAAGAGTGATAAGTACTCTCACATCGTTCGGTGTGAGAGGCACACCGTAAACAACTTCATTCGGACTTAACCTCTCATAAACCATTCCTGATGCCACAATATTGCTTATATTCTCAATAGCTAAGTCACAAGATTTTCCCTACATAGTATATTAAAAATTATGACTTAGTATTTATATACATTTTCTTAAAATCCAATTAAGGAATATTTAGATTAAGAGTTACCTGATCAAGATTTTCAGTAGATGTCGAAGCAATTGGTGGTTGTACTTGGCAACTACCCCTATCTGGCAAGAGAGTGACATCACCACACCGTTTTTCCCCATCTTTTTCACGTGTGTATTTTGTCGTCATTTGACTGTATCGAGTCATCAGTTCTTTCTTTTCTTTCTTCCAACTCGTTTCTTCGTCAGTCATGACGTTACTTTTCTAAGTCGAAGGTGTGGGTTTATGAAAGAATAACGATGGTGTGATTAAACCTCCCACACCTCTTGCACGTCCTGAGTGTTCAGGAGTGCCTAATGCCTCTGTCAGAATATCATCATGCACATTCTCTGGATCTTTTGCTAGTTGGTCCTACAATTTAATAAAAATATAAATATATATTTACTACTCTAGTGTATTGTAAATAAAGTATAAAAATATATAAACATTATTGCTTACAATTCTGACTGCAACATCTGCAATCTCTTCATTCAAGTATTTGCCATCCTTGCCTTGTCGAGCTTGTATCCATAGCTTAGCTCGATCTGCATCCAAATCTATTTGTCCTTTCTTATTCTACAAAAGTATGTAGTCATCTATTTAATAAAAGAGCAGACATAACATACTAATTATAAATTAACAAATCAAAATATACCAACTCTTCCACAAGATTTGCATATCCCTTACGAGCAAGCCTATGATTGTATTTATTTTTAGAACGTTTGTCCTTTTGCAAACTGCTTAATTTCTACATCAAAATTTTATAGCACAACACAATGTTAATTAGTATCTTTGTGTAAACATGTATAAACAAGAAATAATTCATTTTTCAATACTTACTTGAAACTCTTCAGATAGAACTTTACCAACGAATTCATCCCAATGAACTTGTTCGATGTGGTTAAATGTCGGTGGTGGAGACTTCAAACATTCAGGCATGTCTTGAAATGGAATAATATATTTAGTCCTCAAAATGCTCTTAAATTGCCGGAACGAAATTCCAGCTTTCATCAATATATCCTTCTTTGATATACGATCTACTACGAAGGAATGCTGACAAAAAGAATATAATATATATAAGTAATTTCCAATTAAACTAGTAGCACATGATATTTAATGAGTTAGTGAAATAGTAGATTACCTCAATGCAAGAATAAATCTTTTCTTTCAATTCTCTTAGTACTTCAGGCCACGAGTCATATGTAATTGGAATGTGGTGTCGCACACATGTTCCAATATAACTTATCATTTTCGTTGCATTCCTACCAATCCACTGTCCATGAGCATTATATTCGATCACTCTTCGATCAGCTTCATTTTTTATTCCTGCAAGCTCGAGCATCGCAGTAGCGCCTCGAGTAGGGCACACATTAGAAGGTTGCACCATATCTTCATTTCCAACCTCATCTTCACTACCAAGTGGAATGCGATCATCATCACTAGAGTATTGATCCATTAGAGTATCTTGCTAAAGACCTGCGAAGTACCTGTAGTACAGTAGTTGAGTTAAATATAAATAAAAAAAATATCAAATTGTATCAACGTCTAAATTCAACAGTGAAAATTTATACCATATAATTTATGCTTCGTTCTCATTTTCGATCCAAATGCCATCACAATCAGTGCGAACATATGTTGAACTATCATCATCTATTTCATCAGATTCATTAGTAGTGAGAACATAGTTAGAGTTATTGTAGTTTAAAATTAAGTCCCCGAGCTCGTCTTCGTTAATATGATCTTCGTACTCTCTATTTGGAGGATGCAACACAATAGACCATCGAGAGTCACTTGGATCTTCTATATAGAACACTTGTTTAGCTTATGAAGCTAAAATGAAAGAATCATATTTGTATCCAATACGTCTAAGATCAACTAGTTTAAATCCAAGTTCATCTATTTTAACACTCTCATTACTTTCAACCCAGTTACATTTGAACATTACAATCTTAAAATTATGGTAATTTAATTCCCATATCTCTTGAATCACGCCATAAAAAGACATGCTTGTGGTTATTGGATTTTTATCTTTTGCACTAGATACTTGCATCGTACTAGCTACTAAACATACTCTACTATTTTGAACATTTCGAGTACCATCACGAAGCTCTGTATTGTAGCGAACACCATTCACTACGTAACTTAAATAGGTTAACACAGTGGGTGAAGGTCCATGTGATACTCATCTCAATGTGTTAGATATAGTATGGTTTGGTACTTCAAGATCAGTAGCAACCTATACACATAAACCACGTTAATATTTGAGTATTAGTCGTTAAAAACTAAAATGAAAAAAAGAAAAAATGAGCATAATTATTAAAACCATACTTGATCACATATCCAAGAAATGAAGGTTCTATTGTGTTGATCTTGTAACCACTTCTGATTTCTTGACCTTGATGGATAGATACGTTTCAAATAGTTCATATGTTTTCTATAATATAAATAGAATCATTGGTGTTAGTATATTAAGTTTAAGGATTAACTCTAAATTAGTATAAGAAGTGAACGTACTCTATGAAAGATTGAACGTCATCTGTATTTTCTAAGACATATAGATGAGCCTGCTTGAGTTGTTCCATATCAGGCTTCATATGAGAAGCTGTCGATGCAGGTCTCCCAAATTCATCATCCTGAGCTCGTTCACTTGTCTTTCCGAGCCCAATAGGTTTCATATCATGCAAAAATTCGGTGCAAAACTCTATAGCTTCCTCGACGATATAACCTTCAGCAATACAACCTTCGGGTCGATTCCTATTTCTCACATATCCTTTAAGAACTTTCATGTATCTTTCAAAAGGATACATCCATCGAAGATACACAGGACCACAAAGTCGCACTTCTCTCACCAGATGTACTGTTAAGTGCATCATTATCGTGAAGAACGATGAAGGGAAGTATTTTTCAAACAGACACAGTACTACTACGATCTCGTGCTCCAAGTCACTTAATTGTGAAACATCGACCACTTTATTGCATATTGCATTGAAAAACAAGCAGAATCGTGTGATAGCAATTCTCACATGCTTAGGTAGTGCAGATCGAATTGCAACTGATAATAATTGTTGCATGAGCACGTGACAATCATGTGACTTCAATCCATTAACTTTTAGATTATCGAGTGATACAAGATTCTTTATATTGGAAGAATAACCTTCAGGAACTTTCATTTTTGACAATGATTGACAAACTACACGTTTCTCATGTTTGGATAATGTGTAACAGGCTGGCGGTATGAATGTCCTTCTTCCTATAACTTTTGGGGCCAACTCGGGGCGAATACCTAATCGATACCATACGCAATTAAGTGGTTTCTGACTACATTAGTATTAAGAATCTTCAAATTTACACAATTAACACACGGGCATTGTATAAAAAGTTTACCACTCGCATGTTCATGTGCAAACTGAATAAAAGTGTCTACACCTTCTTCATACTCTTTAGAGAATCTATCTTTCGACATCCATAATTTGTCCATTATGTTATAACCTAAATAAATGAAGTCAATAGATATTTTTCAATTAATGAAATTAATCTAAGTCCTAAAAAAGTAGAATAAAATGTGTTTTACTCATTAAGTTAATAGATATTTCTCTCAAGAATACTCAAAGTACGTATGAGTTTACACTAGATGCCTAGAAACATGCATCTCTTATTTGAAAATGAAAAATTAAATGTTAATCATTATCAGATACAATAACAACATTGACATCAAGAACATTTGGGAAATGTTCTAATGCAAAGCATGTTAAACTACCAAAGACAACAATCACATAAAAAAACTAATTCAGATCAAAAGCTATGAGCAAATAAATAATTGAGTTAAATGGAATCAAATTAAAACCCCCAGAAGTCAACAAGTACAAACTATTAGACCATTAAAAAAACTAGCTTAATATAGGCACCATCAATAATAAACAATTTAACTTTTTCATAACTTTTATTCAAATGCAAATTAACAATCAATCAATTCGAAACCAAACTCAGTTCATAAACTAATTATCAATTCCACTATTGTTATATCCTAATTAAATTAACAATCAAATTTCAAATAGAAGAATCAACAACCATAGTTTATTTTTCATGTTAACCATAACCAAACAAGAAAAAGCACAAGAATTTCATCCATAACTCTATATTTTCGATTTTGGAGCAATGCAACTTGAAATCAGAGACACCATTATTAAATAAATATTAAATTGACAGTAAGATGGAACTATTATGATACCTATATAGAAGAACGCTGAAAATTAACACAAAAAAGAGTAGACCTGGACGTTAGAAACACGGTTAGAACAAGTAGTAATCGACTAGCTTTTGCTTGCGGCGATCCGGCTGAAGAGTGAAGGGAATGAGAATCCCCGCGCAGCGGAAGACGATCGAATCGTCGTGGTATCATCATGCAACATGCTTATTAAAATTGATCTAAATATTAGATTTAGGCTAAACATGCTGAAATTTTACAGCAAGAAGAAAAATACTTACTTGTTGTAGACCAATTCAGCAAACTCTCCTTGTTAATCACGAACTCTTCGTGCTTCTCGATCTCTACGAACTCTTCCACGATCAGATCCCAAACACTACCAAATGATCTTCTTGGTTGTTCTCTTTTGGAGAAGGGAAGTTGGTGGGAACTTTTGTTTTTGGAAAGAGAGGAGAAATGAGAGAATTCAGAGAGTTCACTTTTGGATTCTTAGGTCAAAATCCAAAAATGAGAACTTAGCTTTTCTTAGCTCTCCTTGGCACACTAAACCCATCTTACAAAGGGTTTATATAGTGGAATGATGAAGTTCACAACTTCACATTATTACCACTTTACCACAACCATATGTTATGTAAATCTTATTTACATAATTATATAATATAAGATATCTCATATCTTATGTTGCAAATCTCATTTGCAATAATTGTGGATTTAATTAAATTGAATCACATTCAATTTATTTTCTCTCTATCAATTTCTCCAATTAGCCTTTAATTCAACAATTAGGCTAATATATAGTTTATTATGAATCTCATTCATATTAAACTATATATTATATCATCTATATGATATAAATACTCTTAAAGTGAAATTGAACACTTCAATTTCATGCCAAAACATTAACCCTTCTTTTATCCAGCATTGAGCCAACCAAGGGACCTAATGGATCTACATTGACGGGCTCCAATGATTTGAGGTTAACCGGTCAAACTCTTTTGCCTTGGCCAACCAATGTTCATTAGCTACAGTAACACTCCACTAAAGCCTGTATTTGTACTCCCATCGATGTAGAATATTACGTGTCCACCGATATAATCAATGCCCATGAGTCGACCCCTTCACAGTTGTTCAGAGACACTACCGGGTCAAATTACCGCTTTACCCTATGTCTACATCTTGTTCCTTAAGTCCCCACAACTCCTCTAATGAACAACATATTGTGATGGTCCAACCATACACAACACCCTTCTCGGGCCGGTGAGAAGGTGGGCGCCGTTGTCCAAGCCCCAGAGACAAGACTTAAGGGAACAACCCTCTAGATTCCCTATACGCGGAACGAGTGAATTCCATCTCGCGTAAGTAGGTTCCCGACTCTCTACTTGGTGTCCCCGAGAAGATAGGCATATTGGGCAAGTGGCGATACTACCCTCACCCGTACTAGTCAAAGGACGGACCCGCATGACGGGAGTTCGTAATACGCTCGAGATTGTGTCGAGTCACCAATGGTCATCTACGAATTTATTAGTCTTTCATCACAGCGGTGTTATATCGGTGAAGTCTAATAATTCACGGTCCGGTCTTGTACAATCTCATTATACGGGGATGCCTCCACTCGCATGTCAACCACATGAACGAAGTCGGATCACCTCGTTTGTATCTAATACAAAGCGGGTCGCATCCACAATGTATCCAGGATTAGGTCTCCAACCCCATCCTTATACTGTAGACCGTTCATGTCATTAACTCGAACATGATCCTCCTTGTTTGTCAACTACACACCGTTCAAGTTCTAGTTCTCTCAAATATTCAATGACCCTGGAGCTTAGTTTATTGGAAAGGTTTAAAATATTTCCGAGACACAAAGTGAAGAAATGAATAACTCTTATTAATTTCAAAACAATATTTTACAACCACGAGATTAGGACAGAAATCCCAACAAACTCCCACTTGGACTAAGCTAGTGGAGAAGGTACATTTCCAAAATGTATTTGAGTTACAATAAAAATTACAATAAACTAGGGCATTGAATACCCGTTTACACATCTCCCACTTGCCCTAGTCAGGAAGCTCTCGAATACCTAGACTCTCTAGGTGACCCTCAAACACTTTAGCCGTGAGGGGTTTTGTAAATGGATCAGCTACATTGTGCTCTGATGCTATCTGCGTGACTGTCACGTCTCTGCGATGCACAATTTCCCGTATCAGATGATACTTGCGCTCAATGTGTTTACCTCTTTTATGGCTTCAAGGCTCACGTGAGTTGGCTATCGCACCCTTTGTTATCACGAGCAGCGTGATTGGCAAGTTCATATTTGGAATAACTTCTAAATCCGTCATGAACTTCCTAAGCCAAACAGACTTCCTTCTGCGACTTCACAAGCCGCAACATATACTGCTTCCATAGTGGAATCGGCAATGCATCCTTGTTTGATGCTTTGCCATACTACTGACTCCTCCATTCAAGGCGGTCGACCCCAAGTAGATTTCCTAGAATCCTTATCGGTCCGAAAATCGAATCCTGTGTATCCTGTAAGGATCAAATCCCCACGCCATACACTAAGTCGTAGTTCCTCGTTCTCCTAAGATACTTGAGGATTGTCTTTACGGTACCGCCCGTGTGATCTAATCTGGATCGGATCGATATCTCATCGACAATTCCTATTGCATAATGATGTCGGGCCTAGTACACAACATTGCATACATCGGGCTCCCTACACCTGAAGCATATGGAATGCGTCTCATATCCTCAACATCTTGAGGAGTCTTAGGACACTGATCCTTAGACAAGTGAACCCCATGCCTAAAAGGCAGCAAGCCCTTCTTGGAGTTTTACATCTTATATCTGGACAACATCTTGTCAATATAAGATGCCTGAGACAAGGCTAGCATTCTGTTCTTCCGATTCAGGACTATCTGGATACCGAGAACATCATCGAGCTTCTCCCAAATCTTTCATTTGGAATTGTGAAGCTAGCTACTTAACGTCGAGAAGAAATTCTACCTCATTCCCAATGAGAAGAATATCGCCCACATACAACACCAAAAATGCGATGATTTTGTCAACGATTTTCTTGTAGACACAAGGCTCGTCGGCATTTTGATCAAAGCCATAAGACTTGATTGCCTCATCAAATCTTATGCTCCAAGACCTCGAAGCTTGTTTGGTCCATAAATGGACCTATGAAGCGAAGCAAACCTTTTGCTCTTGGCCTTGGGCAATGAACCCTTTGGGTTGGTCCATGTAGATGGTCTCATCAAGTTTTCCATTCGTAAAAGTCGTCTTGACATCCATCCGCCATACCGTAGTCATAATACGGCGATGGCCGTAAGGACCACGATTGACTTTACCATGGCAACGGTGAAAAGGTCTCTCATAGTCAACCCTTCAACTCGGGTAAAACCCTTTGCCACTAGTCGGGCTTTGAAGGTTTGCACCTTCCCATCTACGCCACGTTTACGCTTGTAGATCCATTTACAACCAATAGGTTTTACCCCATCCGGTTGATCCACAAGCTCCCGCATGCAATTGAAGTACATAGACTCCATTTCTTGGTCCATAGCTTTAATCCACTCGTCTTTATCAACATCACCATTGCCCGATCATAGGTCAATGGATCCTCACGATCATCGTCGGGAGCGACAACCGAGGTTTGGCTAAACCCATATAGCGATCGGGTTGTCTCACGATCCCTCCCACTACGTCGAGGCATTCCCAACTCTTGGGAAGAGATTTTACTAGACGTGCTTAGGGTCAACAACGCTTTGTCGACGACAAGCCTTATCAAGAACTCTTGCGATGTAATCGCCCATTTCATTCAATACAATTTTACTTCGTGGTAAATGATCCCTGATGTGGTCTTCCTCTAAGAAAATGACGTTTGTCGACACAATCACCCTATTTTCATTGGGATCAGAAACAAACCACCCCTAGTCTCTTTAGGGTAACCTACGAATAGGCATAATTTGAACGGGGTTCCAACTTTTTCGGGTTTGACACCAACACATGGGCCGGACATCCCCAAATTCTGAAGTGATGTAAACTGCCTTTACGACCACTCCAGAACTCAAACGGTGTTTCACAAACACTCTTTGATGGAACATTGTTCAAAATGTAAACCGCATCTCTCTCACCGCTGCACTTCGAAAAGAATCGGGGGAGACGAGCATAGCTCATCATCGACCAACCATGTCCAACAAGGTTCTCGTTTCTCCTCTCCGATACACCATTCTGCTTTGTGGCATACCAGCCGAGAGTTGGGATGTAATTCCGTGTTCTATCATATAGTCCTGGAATTCAGTGTCATGTACTCTCCACCTCGATCCGATCGAAGTGTTTTAAGCGATTTACCTAAGAGGTTCTCAACCTCGATTTTATACTCCTTGAACTTTTCAAGAGTTTGGACTTCTTATGCATTAGGTAAATGTACCCATATCCGGAGTAATCGTCTCATGAAAGACATGAAGTACTCATAACCGCCCCGAGCTTTAACATTCATCCGGACCACGAGGTCGAATGTACTAACTCAAGAGGCTCTTTGGCTCTATATCCTTTTCCACTAAAAGGACGTTTGGTCATTTTGCCTTCAAGGCATGACTCACATACTGGCAAAGAGTTTTCTTCCAACTCGTTTAGAAGTCCACTCTTCACTAGTTTCTCAATCCTATTGAGATTAATGTGGCCTAACCGTAGATGCCAAAGATGGGCATTTTCTTTTGGAGAAATTTTTGCTTTCTTAGTTCGTGTTTCCACAGTTTTAAACAATTCAGTATTCAAAATACTTTTAACCGAATTGGGTTTTAAAACATACAGATTATTTTCAAGTGAAGTTGAACAAATAACATTCCCTTTGAAAGAAATAAACGCTTTATTTAATTCAAAAGAAACTGAAATACAGTGTTCAATTAAGCAGTAATTAGAAACAAGGTTTCTAGTAAACCCTGGAACTATGTACAAATTGTCTAACAATAAGTATGTCCTGCCAAAATGCAGCTTCACCGTGCCGATTGCTGCAGCAGAGACAAGCTCTCCGGATCCAACCCGTAGAGTCATCTCACCCTCTCGCAGCGGCTGCCAGGAATCAATCCCCTGAAAAGAAGAACAAACGTGGTTAATGGCGCCCGAATCTAATATCCAGCAAGAAGAAAAACACTTACTTGTTGTAGACGATCGAATCGTCGTGGTATTATCATGCAACATACTTATTAAAATTGATCTAAATATTAGATCTAGGCTAAACATGCTGAAATTTTACAGCAAGAAGAAAAACACTTACTTGTTGTAGACCAATTCAGCAAACTCTCCTTGTTAATCACGAACTCTTTGTGCTTCTCGATCTCTACGAACTCTTCCACGATCAGATCCCAAACACTACCAAATGATCTTCTTGGTTGTTCTCTTTTGGAGAAGGGAAGTTGGTGAGAACTTTTGTTTTTGGAAAGAGAGGAGAAATGAGAGAATGGAGAGAGTTCACTTTTGGATTCTTAGGTCAAAATCCAAAAAATGAGAACTTAGCTTTTCTTAGCTCTCCTTAGCCCCTAAACCCATCTTACAAAGGGTTTATATAGTGGAATGATGAAGTTCACAACTTCACATTATTACCACTTTACCACAACCATATGTTATGTAAATCTTATTTACATAATTATATAATATAAGATATCTCATATCTTATGTTGCAAATCTCATTTGCAATAATTGTGGATTTAATTAAATTGAATCACATTCAATTTATTTTCTCTCTATCAATTTCTCCAATTAGCCTTTAATTCAACAATTAGGCTAATATATAGTTTATTATGAATCTCATTCATATTAAACTATATATTATATCATCTATATGATATAAATACTCTTAAAGTGAAATTGAACACTTCAATTTCATGCCAAAACATTAACCCTTCTTTTATCCCATTGAGCCAACCAAAGGACCTAATGGACCTACATTGACGGGCTCCAATGATTTGAGGTTAACCAGTCAAACTCTTTTACCGGTCAACCAATGTTCATTAGCTCTGAGAACACTCCACTAAAGCCTCAGAGTTGTACTCCCATCGAGTGTAGAATATTACGTGTCCACTGATATAACTAATGCCCATGAGTCGACCCTTCACAGGTTGTTCGTAGACACGACTGGGTCAAATTACCGTTTTACCTCTGTGTCTACATCTTGTTCCTTAAGTCCCCACAGCTCCTCTAATGAACAACATATTGTGATGGTCCAACCATACACAACACCCTTCCCGGCCGGTGAGAAGGTGGGCGCCGTTGTCCAAGCCCCGGAGACGACACTTAAGGGAACAAACCCTCTAGATTCCCTATACTGCTGAACGAGTGAATTCCATCTCGCGTAAGTAGGTTCCCGACTCTACTCCTACTTAGTTCGTCACGAGAAGATAGGCATATTGGGCAAGTAACTGATACTACCCTCACCCGTACTAGTCAAAGGACAGACCCCCGCAGACAGGAGTCCGTAATACGCTCAGGATTCAGGTCGAGTCACTAATGGTCATCTACGAATTTATTAGTCTTTACTGTCAACGGTGTTATATCAATAAGTCTAATAATTCACGGTCCGGTCTTGTACAATCTCATTGTACAGGATGCCCCCACTCGCATGTCAACCACATGAACGAGTCAGATCACCTCGTTTGTATCTAATACAAAGCGGGCCGCATCCACAATGTATCCAGGATTAGGTCTCCAACCCCATCCTTATACTGTAAACCGTTCGGGTCAATAACTCGAACGTGATCCTCCTTGTGTATCAACTACACACCGTTCAAGTTCTAGTTCTCTCAAATATTCAATGACCCTGGAGCTTAGTTTATTGGAAAGGTTTAAAATATTTCCGAGACACAGAGTGAAGAAATGAATAACTCTTATTAATTTCAAAACAATATTTTACAACCACGAGATTAGGACAGAAATCCCAACAAAGAGGAGATGAAATACCTAATAAAATTGATGAAGACTTAGGTTTAGAAATCGACAGGAACAGTTATTGAACTTTATCTTATGAGTTATGAGATTCTATGAGTTCTTAACTAACAAGAGTAACATTAATATTGAACATTGAAATACAAACAAAAAACAAATATATTATAAACAAAGCTGAAAAATATACACATTAAAGGAGTAAAAGATGTATTAGTTTGTCTTTATTTACAACCAAAAAGCTTAAAAAAGTTTCTGAATCTTGCTAAAAATATACACAAATGCAATCTTTTAAAATTTCTGAAAATAAACACAAGAATCCTAAAATTGACACAATAATCATAAAATATACACAAAAATCATAGAAAATAGAGGCTACCGTTGAGATTGTGACTCACGGTGATGTCTCCCAGAAACCGATGACTTTCCGGCGATGTCCAATAAATCGATGAAGCGCCGGTGATGTCCAAGAAACCGATGAAGCGCCGACGATGTCCAAGAAACCGATGCGACGACGAGTATCCAAAAGACCGTTGACGGTGGAGATCGTTGCTCAGAAGGTCGAACGGCGACGCAAAAGTTGCTCAGATGGTCGGACGGTGGCAAAAAGATGGACGGCGGCAAAATATAAACGGACGGCGGCAAAGAGGAGTTGACGACGGGAAAAAAAGAGAAATAATGGCGTTTCAGAAGGTTGACGGACGACGACAAAATAGGGGTTGACGGCGGCAGCAAAACAGTGGCTAACGGCGTGGAGATCCTTGGTTGACGGAGTGGAGCGTATACGGCGGTGGAGATCCCTGGTTTCTTGACGGCTGTGGGCAGGTGTATAAAGAAGAGGGAGATCGAGGAAACCCTTTTGCTGTAGGATTTCGAGCTGAGGGTTTTTAACAAAACGGCGTCGTTTTGGTTAATAGGATTAAAAAATATATATATACCTTGACGGATTTTACCCGTCAACGAAAAGAGTATTTTATATTAAAATATATATACCTTGACGTTTTGTACCCGTCAATGAAAAGTGCCGAAATTTAAATATGTTGACGGTTTCCACCCGTCAACAAAGATGAAAGGCTGAGAGCATGCGTTCGATTCCCAAGAGCGCTGAATGTTTTTTATATATAGATAAAACGACGTCGTTTAGATAAATGTTGACGGTTTGTACCTGTCAACGAAACTAAAACATGGAAATTGATGCACTTTCTTCGTAATTACCGTCAATAATTCTAAAATTAATGTGTCAACTTAAGTTCTAACATTTTGTGACATTAAATAGCCGTCAACATATGTATTTTTTAATTAATAATTAATTTTAAAGTGAAATTGGTTCTTTTATTGACATTTTTTTGTCCCAAGCGTTGAAAAATGAACGCGTCAATAAAGACCAAAATTGTAGTAGTGGACCTAAATAAACCGGCTAAAATTTACCTAAGACTACCAATATAACTCTTATATTGGATTAGCCTAAGTATATAATCACATTATTAACTTAGGTTTATGTGAGTAAATTAATTAACTCTTAATTAACGGCACTCAGGAGAATATGACCTAAGAATCTCCAGACCAAATTCACTTCCAGGTCGGTTTCCAGGTAGGGGTGTTCCGCAAGCGTCAACTTAAATACCCCAGTCTTAGACAAAACTTTCCTTAGACAGAGTTACTTATCAGTCTCCATTCAAAGGTCATATTTGATTTCCTAATTCTAATCTTATTAGAACTAGAAAACCTAAGTCTAATTATTCAAGTTCTAAACCATTTAAAACTAATAATTAACTTAGGTTACATGCATTTCTATATTATAGTGCTTGATCATTCATCACATGAATAATATTATACTATAACATACATTCATCACATGAATTAAATGCATGAGCATGCTTTTAATCTAAGAAATATAACACTTATATTAAATATATTAAAACATGCAAACATTATATTATAACTCTTATAATATAATCCTATCATGCATACTATATATTATAACTCTTATAATATAAATATGATGCATGAAATGTTTAACCTAAGATGGGATTTTAAATCCATATGGTATACTCTATGCAGATAGAAATAATTAAATTATACATCTCATGCATAAAATAATTAAATAGCAATATTGGACCATTTTTGGCACCCTAGGGACATAAAATTAAATTAATTAACATTAATATAATATTAATATTAATATTAATTAAAATAATTAAATAAAATACATTTAAAAAATCAATTTTACAAAAAAATAAATAAATAAAACGGCAGTTGCACAACCCCAGGATCGAACAGCCGAGCACGAAGCACGTCCCCGAAAAATTCACGCTCCACGCACCGCTATGCCGCAACGCTATAATGTATAGCATCTTGCTTGGCGTTCGACATCGTATGGCGTTGGTAACGCGCTGCATCGTGTCGCTGTGCGTACCTCCGGACCGTGCGGCGCCATGATTCATCCTCGAACATGGCCACCTTAAGCGGGAACTCCCGCCCCATCGTTATGATCGCAACGCTTTGTGGCCTCGTCGGGTCTTTAGGCGAGGTTCTACGATCCTCAACCCAAAGATCAAGTAAATAAGCGGTGGAATATAACTTGGTCGATATCGTCGCCCGTCGGTACTTGCACTTGTCTTTCCCATGAGTTGGCTTTGACGGGACATTCTCGGATCGCTGGCCGCTAACGGCCCTATATCGGAACCTCCGGCCCATGGGAAGAGGCGCAATGTCGGCACACCTGCGCCGCCCGAAACCGCCCCTTGAAAACCCGTTACAAAGGAAACGCCCAAGACACTTCTCTTGAGACTTTCGCCCAAACCATGACACGCGAACGTGCTACGCGGGGTGACTCACTTAGGCCCCACAAGCCGTGGGGTGGTGGAGAGTCGACACCATGGTACCCCCTGTAGTATATTATGTGAAATATTGGGTCTTCCTCCCTTGCACGTCATTTTGGCGAGGAGTCATACGCCCATACATCGACCCCTCCGACGACACGGTTGGCCCCAGTCTCACATGCCTTCGAGCCCACCTATCTTGGTGTGTTAGATGATGCATCGTCCTCCTCGATCGCATCATGGCACGACTTGTCACTGTGAGGTTCACAAACATACGCTCTTCTAGTATGATTGTGACACACTGCAGCAGCCTCCAACAGCAAGGATAACGTCGCAACGCTGATGAACTTCCAGCAAACAACTTTTGCTGTTTTTCATCGAAAATGCTCGTTTTTGCTCCGTTTTCTTCATGACAACTCTTGCCACGAACGACACGGACTTACAGACTCGATTTACATTAAAAAAAGCCCAAAACAACGGGCCCTTACATTGATCTCATCAACTTTAATGTAAATCTAAACTAGTGCCAAAAACCGAAAACATCCAAAATTGCAAACCATTAACATTCATCTCATAAAAATTAATGCTACCCACCTAATTTTAAGAATCCACAGAATACACAACGAAGAGCAACGATTGGCTCTGATACCAATTGAAGGGATTTGGAATTCCCGCAGCGGAAGACGTTGTGAAACGTCGTTGATCCGTTGTGTAATTCTATCTTAAAATCGAACCTATCTCATAGATCCTAGGCTAAACATGCAAAATGGAGAAGAAAACAGTAAGGGAAACAGTACTTACTTGTTGAAGAACACTTCTTCAATCCTCTTCTCCTCCGGTCACTATCTCTCTCGAAACTACAAACTCCTCGAACACGAACCTCGATCCGAACAGGGAGACACCTCCAAAGGGTCTTCTCGGTTGTTCTCGGGAGGTTGAGGGAGAGTGAGTGAGACTCTCTTTGGTTTTGGGTGAGGAGAAATCTTAGAGAGATGAGAGAATTCTAGAGAGAATTGTCTTGCTCTCTTTGAATGAAAATCCAAAAAATAGCAAATGGCACACCAAAGGCTTCTTGCAAAGCCTTTAAATACTATTGTGTGATGGAGTTAAAACCTCCACCAAATCACAATTTTACCACAACCATATAATATACAAATCACATTTGCATATTATATAATATAAGGTACCTCATACCTTATTATACAAATCTCATTTGCATAAATGTGGAATTATAAATTGAATCACATTCAATTTAATTTCTCTCAATTCAATTTCTCTAAATAGCACTAATTAATCAATTAGGCTATACTATAGTTTATTATGAATCACATTCACATCAAACTATATATTATGTCATCTATATCTCATATAAACGACATAAATACCCAAATAATGAATTTAAACACTTCAAATTCACACCAAACTGTAAACCCTCAATTTGTCCAATTTGAGCCAACCGAGGGACCTAATGGACCTACACGTGACAGCTCCAATGATCCGAGACTAACCTGTCAAACTCTTGACCCGGTTAGTCAACATTCATTAGCTACGGTAACACTCCACTAAAGCCCGTTGTTGCACTCTCATCACTGTAGGACAAGTTGTGTCCATCAATATAACCAATACCCGTGAGTCGACCCTTCACAGGTTGTTCGTAGATACTACTGGGTCAAATTACCGTTTTACCCATGTGTCTACCTCTTTCTCCTTAAGTCCCGCTTCTCCTCTAATGAACAACTACGTTGCATGGTCCAACCATAAACAACAACCCTCTCAGGCCAATGAGAGAGTGGGGCCCCGTTGTTCAAGCCCTAGAGACAACACTTAAGGGAACAACCTCTCTAGTTTCCCTAAGTCGGGAACGAGTGAATTCCTTCTTGCGTAGTCAAGTTCCAAGCTCCCCACATGGTCCTGGCCCTGAGAAGATAGGCATATTGGGCGAGCAACAGTGGTCACCCTCACTCGTACTAGTCAAAGGACACTTCCCGCAGATGTGAGTCCGTGACACGCCGGGATTAAGGTCGAGTTACTAATGGTCATCTACGAATTTATTAGCTCTATACTGTTAACGGTGTTACATCAGTAGGTCTAATAATTCACGGTCCGGTCTTGTATAATCTCATTGTACAGGATGCCCCCACTTGCATGTCAACCACATGAACAAGTCAGATTACCTCGTTTGTATCTTAATACAAAGCGGGTCGCATCCACAGTGTATCCAGGATTAGGTCTCCAACCCCATCCATATACTGTAGACCGTTCGGGTCATTAACTCAAACGTGATCCTCCCTGTGTGCCTACTACACACCGTTCAAGTTCTAGTTGTCTCATTAATACAATGACCCTGGATCTTAGTTTATTGGATTAAGTTTATGAAATATGCGAGACACAAAGTTTAAATAAATAACTCTTATTTATTACACGATGTTGAAATAAATAACTCTTATTCATTTACAACTTGGAATATTACAAACTACACGAGATGAGGACATACATCCCAACAAAAATTCCACTTCATGAGTTCAAATCTGGATACAAATGGCTCTGAAGCATTGTTTCTTGTGTACTTAAAATTGAGTTGGTGTAGTGGGAGCACCTAACCAAGTATCAGGAGATTTTCGTCGACAAAATGGCAGTCGTATAAAGACCAGTATATGGTTATTATATGCCAATTCACATGTCAACTGGGGTAGTTCCCTTTTCCTTAAATGGCATGAAAGTAGTTTCTCCATTTGAAGCTGAAGTATATCATCCTTCTGAACATGAATCGTCCTTCTGAATACGATTGTGTGGAGTAGAAGACAATCATATTAAAGGAAATTGACCCAAGCTTAGGCAAGAAAGTTCAAGAACATAAGTGTTTAGTGTTTGAAGAGGGTCCCTCCCCATTTCCAAATGATCATCATAAAAAATTATGAAGGCGTTATCGGGTGAAGTATTCAAGAGGACGAATCATCCAACTTGGAAAATGCAAATCTTGTTGATAAAGCATTATGTAACTGACTTGTTTCATCCACCATTTTACCATCAGTTCTACAATTTCTAGATGGTGTCAAATAACCACTCTCAATCATGTCTTAAAGTTTTCAGGCGAGAATACAAGTTAAATCACAGTTCAAGCCCATGATACATTTAGGGAGAAGTATGAACGAGCTATTGTGTGGGGTATTTGTACGGATAACCCATTTTCCAATGCATTAATGGCATTTGACCTGACATTTCAAAATAATGAAATATGACCTATTCTGACATGGCAATGCGCGCAAAATGACTCATAAGGGTAATATGGAGCGGTCTTTCTTGTTCACGCTGTCGCACGCTGTTCATGCTCTCGCTCCCGTTGTCTTGCTCTCGTTGTCTCGCTCTCGCTCTCGCTCAAATGAATGGAAAAAAAATATAAAGAAAAATGACAAAAAAAGACAGAGAAGAGCTGGAGTAGCAGAGAGAGAGCGAGTCAGCGAGAGCGAGCCAGCGAGAGCGTGAGCGAGTCAACTATAGTGCGATTTTTATTTTTTTTCTTTTCTCCAGAATTTTGACAACTTAATTACTATCATAAGCGAGAACGAGACTTGAACGAGAGCGAGAACGTGACTTGAGCGAGAGCGAGAGAGCTAGAGTCAGTATGATGCCCTTACGGTAATTTAGACGGAATGCACAGTACAAAAAGGGTCAAATGTCATTAATTTCAGAACATGGGTCAAATCACATTAATGCATGTGAAAAGGAGTTTTCCATGCAAATTTCTCCTATTGTGTACGCTTTAACTTTTTCCCTTTTTCTAAAGAAATATGAAAATGATAAAGTTAGCAGTAAATGAACATATCAATAAATCATATACATGCATGCATTCCTCCATGTGTGGTGTTCATCTGTATGCTTTATTTTCTATGATGGTGTTTGCATTCATCGCGTGTTTTACTTTGTCATGTGGTGCTTGTTTATCATTGGCCCTTGACACTTTTTTGCTGTAGTGGTGCTTGTTTATCCTTGACCCTCAGCGTGTTTTACTTTGTCATGTGGCGCTTGTTTATCTTTGGCCCTTGACACTTTTTTTTGTTATACTGGCGCTTGTTTATCCCTAGAACCCTAGTGTGTTTTATTTTGTCATGTGGCGCTTGTTTATCCCAGACCTTTGACACTTTTTTTGTTATAGTGGTGCTTGTTTATCCCTGACCTTCAGCGTATTTTACTTTGTCATGTGGCGCTAGTTTATCCTTGGCCCTTGACACTTTTTTTTTTGTTGTAGTGGCGCTTGTTTATCCCTGGTACCCCAGTGTGTTTTACTTTGTCATGTGGCGCTTGTTTATCCCTGACCCTTGACACTTTTTTTGTTGTAATGGTGCTTGTTTATCCCTGACCCTCAGCGTGTTTTACTTTGTCATGTGGCGCTAGTTTATCATTGGCCCTTGACACTTTTTTGTTGCAGTGGTGCTTGTTTATCCCTGACCCTTAGCGTGTTTTACTTTGTCATGTGACACTTGTTTATCCTTGGCCCTTGACACTTTTTTGTTGCAGTATTGCTTGTTTATCCCTGACCCTTAGCGTGTTTTACTTTGTCATGTGGCGCTTGTTTATCTCTGGCCCTCAGCGTGTTTTATTTTTTCATGTGGCGTTTGTTTATCCTTAGCTCTTGACACTTTTTTGTTGCAGTGGTGCTTGTTTATCCCTGACCCTCAGCGTGTTTTACTTCGTCATGTGGCGCTTGTTTATCCTTGGCCCTTGACATTTTTTTGTTGCAGTGGTGTTTTTTTATCATTGACCCTCAGCGTGTTTTACTTTGTCATGTGGCGCTTGTTTATCCCTGGCTCTTGACACCCTTTGCCTGTAGTGGCGCTTGTTTATCCTTGGCCCTCAGCATGTTTTATTTTGTCATGTGGTGCTTGTTTATCCCTGATCCTTGACACATTTTTTGCTGCAGTGGTGTTTGTTTATCCCTAACCCTCAGCGTATTTTACTTTATCATGTGGCGCTTGTTTATCTCTGGCCCTTGACACTTTTTTGTTGTAGTGGTGCTTGTTTATCCCTAACCCTCCGCGTGGTTTACTTTGTCATGTAGTGCTTGTTTATCCTTGGCCCTTGACACTTTTTTGCTGTAGTGATGCTTGTTTATCCCTAACCCTCAGTGTGTTTTACTTTGTCGTGTGGCGCTTGTTTATCTCTGGCCCTCAGTGTGTTTTATTTTGTCATGTGGCGTTTGTTTATCCTTGACCCTTGACACTTTTTTGTTGTAGTGGTGCTTGTTTATCCTTGACCCTCAGCGTGTTTTACTTTGTCATGTGGCGCTTGTTTATCCTTAGCCCTAAGCATGTTTTATTTTGTCATGTGGTGTTTGTTTATCCCTGACCCTTGACACCTTTTTTGTTGCAGTGGTGCTTCTTTATCCTTAACGCTCAACGTGTTTTACTTTGTCATGTGGCGTTTGTTTATCCCTGGCCTTTGACACTTTTTTGTTGTAGTGGTGCTTGTTTATCCTTGACTCTCAGCGTGTTTTACTTTGTCCTGTGGTGCTTGTTTATCCTTGGCCCTTGACACTTTTTTGTTGCAGTGGTGTTTGTTTATCTCTGACCCTCAGTGTGTTTTACTTTGTCGTGTGGCGCTTGTTTATCCCTGACCCTCAGTGTGTTTTATTTTGTCATGTGGCGCTTGTTTATCCCTGACACTTGACACTTTTTTGTTATAGTGGTGCTTGTTTATCCCTGACTCTCAACGTGTTTTACTTTGTCATGTGGTGCTTGTTTATCCTTGGCCCTTGACACTTTTTTGTTGTAGTGATGCTTGCTTATCTCTGACCCTCAGCGTATTTTACTTTGTCATGTGGCGCTTGTTTATCATTGGCCCTTGACATTTTTTTGCTGGAGTGGTGCTTGTTTATCCCTGAGCCTTAGCGTATTTTACTTTGTTGTGCAGCGCTTGTTTATCCCTGATCCTTGACACCTTTTTGCTGCAATGATTCTTATTTATCCCTGACCCTCAGTGTGTTTACTTTGTCATGTGGCGCTCCCTGACCCTTAACACCTTTTTGCTGCAATGGTGCTTGTTTATCCCTGACCCTCAGCGTGTTTTACTTTTCCATGTGGCGCTTGTTTATCTTTGGCCCTTGACACCATTTTGTTGTAGTGGCGCTTGTTTATCTCTGGCCCTTGCCATCTTTTAGTTTTAGTGGTGCTTGTTTATCCTTGACTCTCAGCGTGTTTTACTTTGTCGTGTGGCGTTTGTTTATCCCTGGCCCTTGACACCTTTTTGTTGCAGTGGCGCTTGTTTATCTTTGGCTCTCAACGTGTTTAATTTGTCATGTGGCGCTTGTTTATCCATGGCCCTTGACACACCTTTTTGCTACAGTGGCGCTTGGCCCTCAGTGTGTTTTACTTTGTCATGCATCGTTTGTTTTTCTCTGACCTTTGAAATGTTCGTTGCGGTGGCGCTTGTTTATCTCTGGCTCCCAACGTTTACCTTATATATTATACATAGTGTTGGTTGCATTCTTGACTTCCAAGAAGCTTTCCTTTTTACACTTTCATAATACGGTCATGTGTGCACCTAAACTTTTTCCAGACAAAATAGTGTCTATACCTTTGTCCACCTTCTACTTCTACAAGGATGTACGAAGGAGGCTTGTTGTAGCCACCTATTTTTGTCTGACTCGTTTTTAATTAAAATGTTAGATTAAATAATATAATAAAAGAATTTTCAAATTGCAATAATTGTGGTTTTTGGTTTTATGCACAAAAGGGGAGTGATTTTGGTCTTTATATACATTTTGTATACCCCTAAATTTGTCCAATATTTTTAATTTATTTTTTTATTTTTGTATTTTTTGTTTTGTTAAAGAAAAGAAATTAAAGAAAAGGAATATATTTGGCATAATTAATTAATCAAATCAAATAAGTAAGATTTTGGTAAAATCAATTAGGACCAATTTTTGTTAACCCAAATTTTTTTTACCAAAATTAGATATTTATCAATTTGGTATTTTTAATTAAATCAATATATTCCTCAATTTGGAAAGTTTTATAATTAGACAAATAAAATTTTGAAATCTAGGAAGGAATAATTCAATATAATTTTTTTTTTCATTTTGGTATTTTTTGATATTATATTATATTATTCTTTATCTATGGTTTTACTATATAAGGGGAGCTTTCTCCTCAATGGACAAAAACACGTTTTTTTTGAAAAAAAACCACAATCTCTTTCAAATCCTAACCAAATACCCTTTTTGTTCTTTTTCCAAAAGAAGAGGTGGTTTTGATTTATAAGCCCTCTTTTCCTAACCATAAAGGGAGATTCCAACAACAACAAAAAAAAAATCAAAATAATATCAATTCCTTCTCTACAACCACAATCATACTACAGGTAGAAAAAGTAAAGTTTTTTTTAGATAGAAGCTATTTTATTATTCATTTACAAAAATAGTTGGGGATTACAACAAGAACAATTTTGCTTAGTGAAAGGTTGCAAGGTAGGGCCTTTGTCCAAAGGATCCACACCTTAGGAATAAGCTGGTTATGCATGTGAAACGTCACCCTGAAAAACAGTTGTTGAGTAAGGGATTGTGTGTTTTTTTTTTCACTTGTGTATTCATTTTTTTTCCTAGATGCATTTATTTTTGGTGTTGTTTTCTCATTAGCACATTTTTCTGCATGTTATTTTGTGTATATTTTTATCATTATTGTAAATATGTTTTTTTCATTTTTTTGTAAATTGATACATGCATGCTAATTAATACATGGTTTATAATCTTTTAATATATACAGTTTATAAAAAATGTCGACGACGGAATCTAGAAATTTTTGAGATGTTGGGATTTTTATCCTAATCTCGTGTTTGTAAATTACTATTTGAAATTAATAAAGTGTTATTCATTTCATCATTTTGTGTCTCACATTTTATACAAACTTTGACCAATAAACTAAGCTCCAGGGTCATTGAATATATGAGAGAACTAGAACTTGAACGGTGTGTAGTGGACACACAGAGAGGATCACGTTCGAGTAAATGACCCGAACGGTCTACAGTATATGGATGGGGTTGGAGACCTAATCCTGGATACACTGTGGATGCGACCCGCTTTGTATTAAGATACAAACGAGGTGATCTGACTCGTTCATGTGGTTGACATGCAAGTGGGGGCATCCTGTACAATGAGATTGTACAAGACCGGACCGTGAATTATTAGACCTCATCGATGTAACACCGCTGCAGAAGGACTAATAACTTTGTAGATGACCATTAGTGACTCGACCTGAATCCTGAGCGTGTTACGGACTCCTGTCTGCGGGGGTCTGTCCTTTGACTAGTACGGGTGAGGGTGGTCACAATTACTCGCCAAATATGCCTAACTTCTCAGGGGCAGAACCAAGTAGGGAGTTGGGAACTTAACAACGCGAGATGGAATTCACTCGTTTCCGCCTTTAGGAAAACTAGAGGGGTTGTTCCCTTAACTGCTGTCTTCAGGGCTTGGACAACGGGCGCCCACTCTCTCACTGGCACGAGAGAGTTGTTGTATATGGTAGGACCATTACAACATTATTGTTCATTAGAGGAGCAGTGGGGACTTAAGGAGAAAGAAGTAGACACAGGGGTAAAACGATAATTTGACCCAGCAGTGTCTACGAACAACCTGTGAAGGGTCGACTCATGGGCATTGGTTATATCAGTGGACACGTAATATTCTCGTGAGCGACGGAGTGCACTCACGGGCTTTAGTGGAGTGTTATCGTAGCTAATGAATGTTGATCAACCGGGTCAAAGAGTTTGATAGGTTAATCTCGGATCATTGGAGCTTGTCACTGTAGGTCCATTAGGTTCCTCGGTTGGTTCAATCTGGGTTAAAAGAAGGGTTAATGTTTTGGTGTGAATTGAAGTGTTCAATTTCACTTAAAGGCATTTATGTCATTTATATGAGATATGAATGATATAATATATAGTTTAATGTGAATGAGATTCATAATAAACTATAGGTTAGCCTAATTGTTGAATTAGGGCTAATTGGAGAAATTAGGTTGAGAGATATTAAATTGGATGTGATTCAATTTAATAAATCCACAATATTGCAAATGTGATTTGTGATATGAGATATGAGATATCTTATAATATATGGTTAGGCAAATATGATTTGCATAACCTATAGTTGTGGTAAAATGGTAAATAGGTGGAGATTTCAACTCCACCTATGTCCATTATTTAAACTCTTCTTGCAATAAGGGTTGTAAGGAATTCTCCCATTTTTGGATTTTCACCAAAAGAAGAGAACACTCTCTCTCGAAAATTCTTTCTAGCTTTCTCCTCTAAAAAAAAACCAAAACACAAATGTTCCCACAAACTTCCTTCTTCCAAAAGAAGAACAACCGATAAGCGAAGGGTGGTGTTCGTTCTTGTTCGTGAGAAGAGTTCGGGATCGAAGAGATCGAGAAAGCACGAAGAGTTCGTGGATCATTTGAAGGAACCTTGAAAAGAGTTTTCAACAAGTAAGTATTCTCTTTAACTTACTGTTTCTCTTCCATCTTATGCATGTTTAACTTAGGTCTAATTGTTAGATCGATTTTAACGAAACAGTAGTTGCACAACTTCACCACGACGATTCAATCGTCTTCCGCTGCGTGGGATTTTCATTCCCTTCAATTGGTATCAGAGTCATACGTTGGTTCGGTGTTGTGCACTATTTTTCGTTGAAATTAGGTGGGTATTGCCTTAATTTATGAGATAAATTGTGGTTTGCATGATGGATGTTTCGGTTTTGGCACCTTAAGTTTAGATTTACAATTTTTATGTTGATGTGATCAATGTAAGGGCCCGTTGTTTTTGGGCATTTTGTTGTAAATCGAGTCTGTAAGTCCGAGTCGTTTGTGGCAAGAGTTGCTGTGAAGAAATCGGAGCAGAAACGGGCGAGAATCGACGAAGAACATCAAGAGGAGCTTGTTGTTCTGTCGACAGCGTTGAGACGCTGTTCATCGGTGTCTCAACGCTGCGCATGCGGTCGGAGGCCTAGCTGCAAGACAACGTTGCAACGCTAGGCGTAGCGTTGCAACGCTGAGGCGTGGAGCACGCGGGGTGTGACGCTGGAGGCTGCAACGTTGGCAGTTGGCTGAGGCGCGCGCGCGAAAAAGTGGGAAGTGGCTTTCGTGAGGGGCAGTTTTCAAACGTGTTTTAATTATTTTATTATATAAAATGTAATTTTTTTATTTAATTTGTTTATTAAATAATATTAATATAAAAGTTATATTAATGTTATTTAATTAAATAAATGCCTCTAAGTGCCAAAATCGGTCCATTTTTGCTATTTAATTATTTTATGCATGAGATTTATGATTTAATTAATTTCTATGTGCATAATGTGTGTCATATATATTTAAAATCTCACCTTAGGTTAAACATTTCATGCATCATTTATATTATAAGAGTTATAATATATAGTTTGCATGATAGGATATATTATAAGTGTTATAATATAAATAAATGCATGTTTTAATTTAATTAATATAAGTGTTATATTTTTAGATTAAAGTATGCTCATGAATTTTATTTCATGTGATGATTTATTATGTTATAGTATAGTTATTCATGTGATGAATGATCAAGCATTATAACATAGAAATGCATGCAACCTAAGTTAATTATTAGTTTTAAAGTGTTTAGAACTTGAATAATTAGACTTAGGTTTTCTAGTTCTAATAAGATTAGAATTAGGAAATCAAAGTATAGTATTTGAATGGAGACTGATTAGTAACTCTGTCTAAGGAAGGTTTTGTCTAACGCTGGGGTATTTAAGTTGACGCATGAGAACCCCTACCAAAACCGACACGGGAGTGAATTCGATCCGGAGATTCTTAGATTATACATATCGTGAGTGTCGTTAATTAAAAGTTGGTTAATATACTCACATAGACCTAAGTAATAATGTGATTATAAACTTAGGCTAAATATCATATAAGAGTTATATTGGTAGACTTAGGTAAATTTTAGCCGGTTTATCTAGGTCAATCCCAAAAATTAATAAAGTGCTGAGTGGGAGGAAATATAGTGTATGAGATACATTTAGGGCCTGTTTGGTTGGCAATCCAAAAACATAAATTTGAAAACAAGGGATTCAATGAAAACAGAGTTGTATTTCATGTTTTCAGATATGTGTTTGGTAGCAGATTTAGAAATTTGATTCCATTTTAAACAGTAGTTTAAAATGTGTTCTATAATATATTTATATATCATAAAATTAGTTGTAATTCCAAAACTAAATATTAGGTTGAATATGAGACATTATTAATTAATTTATGAACATGTTATTTTTTTATAAATTTTATATTATTATTATTTTATAATATAATATAATATTTTATATTTTATAATATATTATATATTATATTATAGCTATTTTAATTTAACAAAATTAAATTAAGTTTATAAACATGAAATACTATATTTACTAAGATATTTATCTTTGTTTAATATAATCTCGCATTTTAAAATTTCAAATTCGAGAATCTGGATACAATGAAAACATAAAAATGTTGTTTTCGTAATTTCTACTATTTGGATCACGAGAATCAAAAATTTTAAAACACGTCGCAAACGCGCGTATTCACTGAATTCAGTGAATCTGAAAACATAAAACAGAATTCGGATTGCTAACCAAACAGGCCCTTAATTTCCGACCATAAATCTCCGTTAAGTCCGCACCGTGAGATCCATACTCGGCCTCGTGGCGCAAATGGGAGCGTCCCCCTTCGAATGGTATTTGTACGGATCAATATCAACGTGGATGGAGAGAGTACTTATAGTGAGCGGGACCTGTGAAAACGGGACCCACGGTCTCTTCTTTCGATTCACACCGTGAGACCCCTATGATCCACCTGCTAGTTTGGCCTGGATCAGACAATCCCTTCGGAGGGCCTTGATCATGGGAGTCGGAACACCATGAATTCTCGAAAGGGATACAGTTTCCTTGTTGGTTTTCCTTCGTGGTTCACCCTTCGGTGGCTATTGTTTAGACGGATACTTAGAAACTTAAAGATTGAGGTTGACACTCACAGAATTCGTTAAGTGTTAATGAATTCGATCAAATAATGGTAACTGGACGCCTAATGGAATAAGAGTTATTCTGGGATTAGGATCTGGTCGAGAAAGTCTCATCCTAGAGGAAGAGTGTTTCTGTTCACCCTTCGGTGGCGGTCATTCTAAACCTTTAGGGTATCATTGCAATTTTTAAATGGCCTAGGGATCATAGGATTAAATTTTGCTAAAACTTGATTGGGTTTCAAAAGTTTATGCGAGACTGACACAAAATATATTTGATTTTTTCAGCTAAAAATATGTCTAGCTCAATAATAGCTTTACTTGCTTCCGACAAACTAATGGGAGATAACTTCCAAACTTGGAAGAATAATATTAACACGATTCTAGTAACTGACGACCTGAAGTTTGTGCTTACTGGGGAGTGTCCTCAGTTACCGAGCTCGACTGCATCACGAAGTGTTCGTGATGCTTACGATCGATGGATCAGGGCCAATGAAAACGCTAAGGTCTATATAATTTCCAGCTTATCTGAAGTCTTGGCAAAAAAGCATGAGGTGATGGTCAACTCAAAGGAGATCATGGGTTCGTTACAAGACATGTTTGGACAACAGTCCTTTCAGGTCAGGCACGATTCGCTCAAACACGTCTTCAACGCCCGAATGAAAGAAGGATCGTCTGTCCGAGAACATGTTCTAGACATGATGACCCACTTTAATTTGGCTGAGATGAATGGGGCTTCGATCGACGAGTCGAGCCAGGTCAGCTTTATTTTGGAGACTCTTCCAAAGAGTTTCCTTCAGTTTCGTAGCAATGCTGTTATGAACAAAATTAGCTACACTCTGACTATTCTCCTCAATGAGCTACAGAATTTTCAGTCCATGATGAGGATCAGGGCAACGGAATCTGAGGCAAATGTTGCCTACAGGTCTTATCACAGGGGTTCAACCTCTGGGACTAAACCTGTTGCTCCTTCTCACCCGAAAGGGAAGAAGAAGGTGATGAAAATGGGTAAAGTTGACCGAGCTTTCGCCCAAAAGGGCAAGAAGGTCAAAGAAGTTGCAGAGAAAGGAAAGTGTTTCCACTGCAATGGGGACGACCACTGGAAGAGAAACTGTCCCAAGTTCCTTGCCGAGAGGAAGAATCAAGGTAAATGTGATTTACTGGTAACTGAAACATGTTTAGTGGAGAGTAGTGACTCTGCCTGGATTTTAGATTCGGGCGCCACTAACCACGTTTGTTCTTCTTTTCAGGGAATTGATTCCTGGCAGCCGCTGCGGGAGGGTGAGGTGACTCTACGGGTTGAATCCGGGGAGATAGTCTCTGTTGCAACGATCGACAAAGTGAAGCTCCATTTTGGCAGGAGTTACATTTTGTTAGACAATATGTATATAGTTCCAGGGTTTACTAGAAAGCTTGTTTCTATTTTCTTCTTATTAGAACAATGTACATCCGTTTCATTTAAAGGTAAGAAAGCGTTTATTTCCAGAAATGGTAATCTTATTTGTTCTGCTTCACTTAAGTCTAACTTGTATGTTTTGAAACGAAATTCAATTAAAAGCGTTTTGAATACTGAATTATTTAAAACTGCAGAAACACACGAACTATGAGAGTTAAGGTTTCTCCGAAAGAAAATGTCCATCTTTGGCATCTAAGGTTAGGCCACATTAATCTCAATAGGATTGAGAGACTAGTGAAGAGTGGACTTCTAAGTCATTTGGAAGAAAACTCTTTGTCGGTACGTGAGTCATGCCTTGAAAGCAAAATGACCAAACGTCCTTTTAGTGGAAAATGATATAGAGCCAACGAGCCCCTTGAGCTTATACATTCTGACCTTTGTGGTCCGATGAGTGTTAAAACACGAGGTGGTTACGAATACTTTGTTTCTTTCATTGATGATTATTCGAGGTATGGGTATGTTTACCTAATGCATAAGAAGTCTGAAACTCTTGAAAAGTTCAAGGAGTACAAGACTGAGGTTGAGAACCTTTTAGGTAAAACCATAAAAACACTTCGATCGGATCGAGGTGGAGAGTATATGGACACTGAATTCCAGGACTATATGATAGAACACGGAATTACGTCCCAACTCTCAGCACCTGGTATGCCACATCAGAAAGGTGTATCGGAGAGGAGAAATAAAACCCTGTTGGACATGGTTCGGTCGATGATGAGCTATGCCCGTTTCCCTGATTCCTTTTGGGGTTACGCAGTGGAGATTGCGGTTTACATTTTGAACAACGTTCCGTCGAAAAGTGTTTGTGAAACACCTTTCGAACTCTGAACTGGCCGTAAAGGTAGTTTATACCATTTCAGAATTTAGGGATGTCCGGCCCACGTGTTGGTGTCAAACCCGAAGAAGTTGGAACCCCGTTCAAAATTGTGCCTATTCGTAGGTTACCCAAAAGAGACCAGAGGTGGTCTATTTTACGATCCTAAGGATAATAGGGTGTTTATGTCGACAAACGCCACTTTCCTTGAGTAAGACCATATCAGAGATCATGTGCCTAGAAGCAAAATTGTGTTAAACGAAATGGATAGTACATCAGCAAGAGTTGCTGATGGGGATCAGGATCCAAGACCGCCTGTTGGATCAGAATCCTTCTGGTCATTGCTGCGTATTATGACTACGAGGTATTGCCAGATGGATGTCAAGACCGCCTTTCTGAATGGAAACCTTGACGAAACCATCTACATGGACCAGCCCAAAGGGTTCATTGCCCAAGGCCAAGAGCAAAAGGTTTGTCGACTTCATAGGTCCATTTATGGACTGAAACAAGCCTCAAGGTCTTGGAATATAAGGTTTGATGAGGCAATCAAATCTTATGGCTTTGATCAGAATGTTGACGAGCCTTGTGTTTACAAGAAAATCGTTGACAAAACTGTCGCATTTCTGATATTATACGTGGATGATATTCTTCTCATTGGGAATGGGGTAGAATTTCATACTGACGTAAAGAAATGGCTAGCTTCGCAATTCCAAATGAAAGATTTGGGAGAAGTTCAGTATGTTCTAGGTATCCAGATAGTCTGGAACCGGTAGAACAGAACGCTAGCCATGTCTCAAGCGTCTAATATTGACAAGATGTTATCTAGATATAAGATGTAGAACTCCAAGAAGAGCATGTTGCCTTTCAGGCACGGGGTTCATCTGTCAAAGGATCAGTGTCCTAAGACTCCTCAAGAGGTTGAGGATATGAGACGGATCCCCTATGTTACAGCTGTAGGGAGCCTGATGTATGTCATGTTGTGTACTAGGTCAGACATACATTTATGCGAAGAGGGATTGTCGGAGGTATCAATCCAATCCATGATTAGATCACTGGACAGCCGTAAAGGCAATCCTCAAGTATCTTAGGAGAACGAGTAACTATAACTTAGTGTATGACGGTGGGGATTTTATCCTTACGGGATACACAGATTCTGACTTTCAGACCGATAAGGATTCTAGGAAATCCACTTCAGGGTCAACCTTCATTCTAAATGGAGGAGCTGTAGTATGGCGAAGCATCAAGCAGGGATGCATCGCTGATTCCACTATGGAAGCGGAGTACGTTGCGGCTTGTGAAGCTGCAAAGGAATCTGTTTGGCTAAGGAATGACAGATTTGGAAGTTATTCCAAATATGAACTTATCGATCACACTGTTTTGTGACAACAGTGGTGCAGTAGCCAACTCTAGGGAGCCTCGAAGCCATAAGAAAGGCAAACACATTGAGCGGAAGTATCACCTGATACGGGAGATTGTGCACCATGGAGACATGACAATCACGCAATTAGCGTCGGAGCACAACGTAGCTGATCCATTTACAAAGCCCCTCACGGCTAAGGTGTTTGAGGGTCACCTAGAGAATGTAGGTCTTCGAGTACTTCCTGACTAGAGCAAGTGGGAGATGTGTAAACGGGTATTCAATGCCCTAGTTTATTGTATTACTTCATTGTAATTTATGTACATTTCATAAATGTATTTCTTCCACTAGCTTAGTCCAGGTGGGAGTTTGTTGGTTTGTCCTAATCTCGTGTTTGTAAATTACTATTTGAAATTAATAAAGTGTTATTCATTTCATCATTTTGTGTCTCGCATTTTATACAAACTTTGACCAATAAACTAAGCTCCAGGGTCATTGAATATATGAGAGAACTAGAACTTGAATGGTGTGTAGTGGACACACAGGGAGAATCACGTTCGAGTAAATGACCCGAACGGTCTACAGTATATAGATGAGGTTGGAGACCTAATCCTGGATACACTGTGGATGCAGCCCGCTTTGTATTAAGATACAAACAAAGTGGTCTGACTCGTTCATGTGGTTGACATGCGAGTGGGGGCATCCTGTACAATGAGATTGTATAAGACCGGACCGTGAATTATTAGACCAACTGATGTAACACCGTTGACAGTAAGGACTAATAACTTCGTAGATGACCATTAGTGACTTAACCTGAATCCTGAGTGTGTTACGAACTCCTGTTTGCGGGGGTCTGTCCTTTGACTAGTACGGGTGAGGGTGGTCACAGTTACTCGCCCAATATGCCTACCTTCTCAGGGACAGAACCAAGTAGAGAGTTGGGAACTTAACTACGCGAGATGGAATTCACTCGTTCCCGCCTTTAGGAAAACTAGAGGGGTTGTTCCCTTAAGTGTTGTCTCCAGAGCTTGGACAACGGACGCCCACTCTCTCACTGGCACAAGAGAGTTGTTGTACATGGTAGGACCATTACAATGTTGTTGTTCATTAGAGGAGCAGTGGGGACTTAAGGAGCAAGAAGTAGACACAGGGGTCAAACGGTAATTTGACCCAACAGTGTCTACGAACAACCTGTGAAGGGTCGACTCATGGGCATTGGTTATATCAGCGGACACGTAATATTCTGCACTGACGGGAGTGCAGCTACGGGCTTTAGTGGAGTGTTATCGTAGCTAATGAATGTTGATTAACCGGGTCAAAGAGTTTGATAGGTTAATCTCGGATCATTGGAGCTTGTCACTGTAGGTCCATTAGGTCCCTCGGTTTGTTCAATCTGGGTTAAAAGAAGGGTTAATGTTTTGGTGTGAATTGAAGTGTTCAATTTCACTTAAGGGCATTTATGTCATTTATATGAGATATGAATGATATAATATATAGTTTAATGTGAATGAGATTCATAATAAACTATAGGTTAGCCTAATTGTTGAATTAGGGCTAATTGGAGAAATTAGGTTGAGAGATATTAAATTGGATGTGATTCAATTTAATAAATCCACAATATTGCAAATGTGATTTGTGATATGAGATATGAGATAGCTTATAATATATGGTTAGACAAATATGATTTACATAACCTATAGTTGTGGTAAAATGGTAAATAGGTGGAGATTTCAACTCCACCTATGTCCATTATTTAAACCCTTCTTGCAAGAAGGGTTGTAAGGAATTCTCTCATTTTTTGATTTTCACCAAAAGAAGAGAACACTCTCTCTCGCAAATTCTTTCTAGCTTTCTCTAAAAAAAAAACAAAACACAAAAGTTCCCACAAACTTCCTTCTTCCAAAAGAAGAACAACCGAGAAGTCAAAGGGTGGTGTTCGTTCTTGTTCGTGAGAAGCGTTCGGGATCGAAGAGATCGAGAAAGCACGAAGAGTTCGTGGATCGTTGGAAGGAACCTTGAAGAGAGTTTTCAACAAGTAAGTATTCTCTTTAACTTACTGTTCTCTTCCATCTTATGCATGTTTAACTTAGGTCTAATTGTTAGATCGATTTTGACTAAGAAAAGTATGCTTTGAATAAGAAAGAAACACATCAGAACATGTTTTGATTCAAACGAATAAAGAACGAGATAAACTAAAGTTTAAAACATGAACGAAAGAAGCAGAACGCAACAGAAGAAAAGGAATGAAAGCAACAACTCCTAAACTAAAACTCCTAAGTCCTACAAGTCTTCCATAGCCTCGCAGGGGTCTCGCCGTCGATGGTCATCTCACTGGTTTGCCTTACCTGCAACAAAAGAAGAAACAAACGAAGGATGAGTATAAAAATACTCAGTAAGCAGCCCACTTCGTCCAAGAAAATAAAGAACATAAAGAACAACCTTAGACCTAGCTAAGCACGACACCTAGCCCGTCTCACAACCTCATCAAGCATCCTGGCCCTATTTCTCACTCGGAATACTTAGTCTTGTCCTACTCTTAGCTTCTGAACTAGGTTGGCAACAACTGACCACGAGACTCATTCCCGGGCCTGCACTAGGACGAAGGACTCTATCCAACCCCTCTGACTCTAAGGAGCACACCTCGAGTCGCACAATTGGATGGAGGACGGACCATCATATCCCATAAAGCATCGAAGGCGGTACTACCACGCACAATCGACCACGGGCTTGTTCCCGGGCCTGTACTAGGGCGAAGGACTCTATCCAACCCCTCTAACTCTAAGGAGCACACCTCGAGTCGCACAACTGGATGGAGGACGGACCACATATCCCACAACATCATCATCATCTCGCAAACCTCGAGTCTCAGTCTGTTAAGGGTTACACAAAGACTAGGGCCTACTCTAGGGCTAGTTGTGCTAATTACAATCCTAAGGCTCAACAGCACTTCCCGAGTTACTTCAAAACTAAGCACGAGACTATCAGCCTCGGGACAGACAATCACAGCACAATACACATTTAGGAGCTCAATACAAGCTTACATCGACCCTACTAGTTATAGTCACATAGCACTAACATACAACCAGAAAGAACTAACGAGTTCGAGTCTCGGCACAGACAAGCATCAACAACAACAATGAAAATGATTCAGGCACAACTGCGAACATCACATCTAACATGCTACTACCAGGACATTATATTTACTTCCAAACAAATATTGCATGCAATGCGCCCCTAAGCCCTACAGTTAGGGGTAGTTTAGTCCAAACGACTACTTACATATACTCCAGAACCAACAAGCGACTTGAGTAACGCGGCGTTCCAAACGTGCTTCTACAAGTCGTCCCCAATGGAGATCCGAAACGAGCTGAGGAACAGGCTGAGGCGACCGCACGGAAGGAGGCAGTCGGCGGCCCTGCAGGCGGCGACGCGTGTCACCGGCGGGCGGTGGCGCGTGGATCGGCAGCGGGCGGCCGCGCGTGGGTAGCAGATCTGGAATCCTCGCGACCCAATCTACCCAGAACCAGTCTTTGTTCCTCGAAAATCGACCGGAACGAGCTCGAACCGGCTGAACCAATGGATGGGTTTCACGGATTTGAGGCTTCGGGCCTCACAACGGCGGCACGGCTCGAGCGACGGAGTTGAACGGTAGGGCGGTCACCGGTTACACACGCCGCTCGTGGGCGGCGGCGGGCCACCGACTTCGCCATCGTTCCGATTCGGTCGGAGACTGAGAGAGAGAAAAACAAAAACGTCTAAGAGAGAGAGGGAGAGAAAGCGAGCGTCTGAGAGAGTGAGACCGAGAGAGAGAGGATCGGGGAAGAAGAGAGACAAGAACTGAGTAAGAGCGAGAGGGAGGGAAGAAACGAGCGTGGTCGCCGACCGTTTCGCGCCTGCAGACGCGTGAGGATGGGGGGCTAAACGTTCGCCCGATTTTTCTTTCCCCCCTTTTTTTTGTTTTTTAAATTAACCGTCTGTTACAGTCTACCCACCTTAGGAACTTTCGTCCTCGAAAGTAGCTAGCTCTCGAACAGCTCTGGATAGCTTGCTCGCATCTCCTCCTCGCGTTCCCATGTGGCTTCCTTGAGACGATGATTCTGCCAGAGGACCTTCACAAGCTAGATTTCCCTGTTCCTTAAGACTTTGCTATCACGAGCGAGAATTTGCACAGGCTTTTCCTCATAGCTCAAATCCTTGTCTAACTCCAGTGGCTCAAAGTCGACAACGTGCGAGGCATCTGGCACATACCCTCGCAGCATAGACACATGGAACACGTTATGGACCGACGCAAGGGATGGCGGTAGAGTCAACCGATAAGCCACTGGCCCAATGCGCTCCAGGATCTCGAAAGAACCGACAAACCTTGGGCTTAACTTCCCTTTCTTATCGAACCTCAGAACACCCCTCATAGGTGCAACTTTCAAGAATACAAGGTCCCCAACGGTAAACTCCAACTCTCGATGCCTAACATCTGCATAACTCTTCTGCCTACTCTGTGTCGTTAACATCCTTGCCCTAATCTTCTGTACGACCTCATTTGTCACTTGGACCAACTCGGGTCCCAATAATTTTCGTTCGCCAACCTCTCCCCAACACACTGGGGTCCTGCACCTTCTCCCATAGAGGGCTTCAAAAGGGGTCATACCAATAGTCGTTTGATAACTATTGTTATAAGCAAACTCCATCAGGTGAAGGTGTGAGTCCCAACTACCTGTGAAGTCTAATGCACATGCCCGAAGCATATCCTCCAGAATCTGATTCACTCGCTCCGTCTGGCCATCGGTCTGCGGGTGAAACGATGTACTAAAGTTACTTTGAGCCCCTAAGGCTCTCTGAAAACTCACCCAAACGTTTGAGGTGAACCGTGGGTCTCTATCAGACACGATCTTTACTGGGACTCCATGCAGCCTTACTATCTCTTCCATAAACAAATGTGCTCACTTCTCAACTGTATAGGTTGGCTTACCAGGCAGAAAGTGAGCGGACTTGGTTAGTCTACCACAATCACCTAGATCACTGTGAATCCTTTCGCTGTTCGGGGCAACCCCGAAATAAAGTCCATGGAGATTTCCTCCCACTTCCACTGAGGTACTTCCAACGGTTGCAACAACCCTGTTGGTTTCTGCCTCGGTGCTTTAACTTCCTGGCACACTAAACACCTGTTGATAAACTCTGCCACATCTGTTTTCATTCCACACCACCAGTAGAATGATTTCAAGTCCTGATACATCTTAGTGCTTCCTGGATGCACTGAAAAAGGAGAGTTATGAGCATCAACCAAAATCTCCTCCTTAAGACCACTCTCAGCAGGAACACACAAACGTCTCCTGAACAGTAGTCCACCGTCTGTTGTCACAGAGAACTCACTTTCCTCGCCACTTCTTGCCTGACGCCAACTGTCCTGCAGACTTGAGTCTTCCTGCTGAGCCTCAATAACTCGTTGCCTCAAGGTCGGTCGTACCGACAACTGGTTCAGTTGTGTTGTGACTTGACTCACCACAACTGCTATCTCTACACGTTCCAACTCTGAACGCAAAGGAACTTATCTCGTGACCAAGGCTGAGGTGTGAGCCACCTTCCTGCTAAGGGCATCAGCAACAGCGTTTGCTTTGTCTGGATGGTACAGTATCTCAACCTCATAGTCTTTTACTAACTCCAGCCATCTGCGTTGCCTCATATTCAACTCCTTCTAGGTAAAAAGATACTTGAGGCTCTTGTGGTCCGTGTACATCTGAATCTTTTCCCCACATAAGTAATGTCGCCATATCTTCAGAGCGAAGACCACGACAACCAACTCCAAATCATGGGTTGGGTAATTCCGCTCATAATCCTTCAACTGACGAGAGGCATAGGCGATCACCTTTCCATTTTGCATCAACACACAACGCAAACCTTTCTTGGAGGCATCACTGTAGACCACGAAACTTCCTGAGCCATCAGGTACCGCAAGCACAGGTGCAGAGACTAGCCTATGCTTGAGGTCCTGAAAACTCGTTTCACAAGTTTCACACCACACGAAGGAATTTCCCTTCCGGGTTAACTAAGTCAAGGGTGTGGCTATCTTCGAGAAATCCTTGACAAACCTCTTGTAGTAGCCTGCCAAACCCAAAAAGCTTCGCACTTCGGAGACTGTCTTAGGGCGAGGCTAATCTGACACTGTCTCAATCTTGGCGGGATCCACTGTTACACCTTCTTTAGACACCACGTGTCCTAGGAAGGCTACTCGCTGCAATCAGAACTCACACTTGGAGACTTTGTATACAACTGGTTGGTTCTCAAAGTTGTCAACACTTCCGTCAAATGAACTTCATGCTCCTCCTCTGTCTTGGAGTACACCAAAATATCGTCGATGAAGACGATCACAAAGGTGTCTAAGAACTCTTTGAATACCCTATTCAGAAGCTCCATAAATGATGTTGAGGCATTCGTCAAGCCAAAGGACATCACCGTGAACTCATAGTGTCCGTACCTGGACCTAAAGGCAGTCTTTGGAATGTCCTCATCCTTGATTCTAAGCTGATGGTACCCTGACCGCAGGTCGATCTTAGAAAACACTGTCGCTCCTTGCAGTTGGTCAAACAAATCATCGATCCTGGGTAAAGGGTATTTGTTCTTCATCACATTACATTATTCGACTCTCTGTTAGTCAATGCATAACCGCATCGACCCATCTTTCTTCTTCACAAACAACACAGGCGCACCCCAAGGCGAAACACTGGGACGGATGAACCCCTTATCCAGGAGTTCCTGCAACTGAGTCTTAAGCTCCTTCAATTCTGCTGGCGCCATTCGATAGGGAGCTTTAGACAACGGAGTCGTTCCGGGCTCAAGCTCAATACTGAAGTCTACCTCACGGACTAGGGGTAGTCCAGGCAACTCTTCAGGGAATACTTCTGCAAACTCTCGAACAACAGGAACCTAACTCAACTCTGGTCCCTTGTTTCTTGTATCAGCAACACTAGCCAAGAGGGCCCAAGCCCCTTCACTTAACAACTTCTTTGCCTTTGAGAGCTGAAATCATCTTCGGAATCTCTCCAGTCTCAATTCCCCTGAACTTGAAACTGGACTCTGCCGAAGGCCGAAACACCACCTCTCGGCAATGACAGTCGATGTTGGCATAGTTTGCAGACAACCAATCTATGCCCAGGATTACATCGAAGTCGCTCATGTCTAGCACAACCAACGTCACGTCTAGGACATGACTCGTTACCACTACCTGACCAGATTTAACTCTTTCCCGAGCCACTAACTCTCTACCCACCGGGGTAGCTACTGCCAAGTCAACATCTAAAGCTCTACTTCTAACTGGGCTTGCCTCACAAAAACAGCAGAAATAAAAGAGTCGAGGAACCAGAATCAAACAGAACAAAAGCCAAGTGGCCAAGAACGGGTAGTGTACCTGTCACCACAACACCGGAACCTCCTACGTTCCTGTTCGCAATCGCATAGACTCCACCTCCTGGTGGTTTCCAGACTCGTCTTTCTTTGCTGTACAGGCTTTGGCCAGGTGCCCAGGCTTCCCACAATTATAACAAACCCTCTGGTCTCTGGCTCCCTGTTTGCACACAGACGACAGGTGACCCAACTTTCCACAATTATTGCAGATCTTACTAGCTGCATGACAGGCCCCGTTGTGCTGAACTCCACATCTGTAACATGAACCCCTGCTTGGAGCCTGTTCGGGTTGATATCCCTGAGTTCCAGATCTGTTTGGCCTAGCAAAGTTCTGCTCAAACTTTCTCTTCTGGTTGGTCTCAGAACTCTGACCTACCCTAAAACTCTGGCTGACAACGAACCCATGCAGCCTCAGGTCTGTATTAATCAGGGATGCTACTCGAACTGTTGCGGCATAAGTCTTGGGATCGTGAGCAACTGTCGACCCACGTACACCTCCTCGCAAACCTGTGAGGAAGCACTCCACCTTCTTCTTTTCTGTATCCACCATGTCAGGGGCGAACCGATAGAACAGTAAACTCATGCTCGTACTCCTCAACCGTCTGGTTTGGCCCTTGCTTTAGCTGTACGAACTCAGCTTTCTTCTCGATTCTTAGCACAGTCGGATAATATTTCTCGTAGAACACCTCTTGGAAGCTGCGCCCGGTGTTATCACCCTGATCGACATCTATGGACTGCATAAAGAAATTTCGCCACTATAGGAGAGCACTTCCCCTTAACGCATAAACTGCGCACTAAACCTTCTGGTGCTCGGGACAATCCATTCGACCCAGAATATCATCCACGGTCGCAAACCATGCTTCAGCAGCTACATGGTCCACCGACCCATCAAAGAAAGGCGGGTCATACTTCTTGAAATCCTTCGATATATCCGCTTCTTCTGGTCGCCGCCCCAAATGTATAAGCTTTGCAACCCCTTTGGTTCCGCGCACAGCGCCGTTCCCGATTCCGAAGCCGCCAGGCCTCCATGGCTCGAGTAAACATATTTGTTTTGTCGGCTCGACTCATTATATTTGCCTGAATTAGTTGTTGAATGCCTGCCATGAGTTCAGCAACTGGCGACGGTACTTGAACATTTGCCCTCTCCTGGGCTCCTACATTTTGCCCAGTTGATTCCTCGACCACTGGGACATTCTGGTTGAGCACTCCGAGCACCTCTGGTGCATTGACGGTCGGTTCCTGGTCTCGGGCCCTTCGACCTCGACCCCTACGACCACCCCGACCTCGACCACCAATAGCTGCTCATGCACGGCCTCTACCACGTGCCATAATCTAAAATGAAAGGAAAACATAACACATCAACAACAATTCAGGAAGTACAGCACAGAAGAAAACACATCAACCTCAACAACGAACCTCCTACCACTTACTAAGTAAAAGCAAACCTGTTGATGACCCGACGAGCTCCTTGCGAGAGGCTATGAAGAACTAAACACCTACGATGTAGGCAGTATACAAGATCTAAAACCTACGCTCTGATACCAACTGTAACGCCCCGTAACTTGTAACACTTCCTACTCGGGGCATTACTTCCAAGGTGAACCGCTCGCGTCGAAAATCCGGTAGCATAACGGCACAACCTGGACAAACAAAAAAATTTACAAGAAACTGAACCTGGACAGAACACTTCAAAAAGGCTCACAAGGGTACCCAGCCTTCTCCAAACTACAAAGAAAATAATAGGCTGGGCTCCAGCCCCTCGGAGTTAACAGAATTCCACAAGACAACAAAAACATGCTTTGAATAAGAAAGAAACACATCAGAACATGTTTTGATTCAAACGAATAAAGAACGAGATAAACTAAAGTTTAAAACATGAACGAAAGAAGCAGAACGCAACAGAAGAAAAGAAATGAAAGCAACAACTCTTAAACTAAAACTCCTAAGTCCTACAAGCCTTTCATAGCCTTGCAGGGGTCTCGCCGTCGGTGGTCATCTCACTGGTTTGCCTTACCTGCAACAAAAGAAGAAACAAACGAAGGATGAGTATAAAAATACTCAGTAAGCAGCCCACTTCGTCCAAGAAAATAAAGAACATAAAGAACAGCCTTAGACCTAGCTAAGCACGACACCTAGCTCGTCTCACAACCTCATCAAACATCTTGGCCTATTTCTCACTCGGAATACTCAGTTTTGTACTACCCTTAGCTTATGAACTAGGTTGGCAACAACTGACCACGAGACTCATTCTCGGGCCTGCACTAGGGCGAAGGACTCTATCCAACCCCTCTGACTCTAAGGAGCACACCTCGAGTCGCACAACTGGATGAAGGACGAACCACCACATCCCATAAAGCATCGAAGGCGGTACTACTGCGCACAATCGGCCATGGGCTTGTTCCCGGGCCTGTACTAGGGCGAAGGACTCTATCCAACCCCTCTGACTCTAAGGAGCACACCTCGAGTCGCACAACTGGATGGAGGACAGACCACACATCCCACAACATCATCATCATCTCGCCAACCTCGAGTCTCAGTCTGTTAAGGGTTACACAAAGACTATGGCCTACTCTAGGGCTAGTTGTGCTAACTACAATCCTAAGGCTCAACAACACTTCTCGAGTTACTTCAAAACTAAGCACGAGAATATCAGACTCGAGACAGACAATCACAGCACAATACACATTTAGGAGCTCAATACAAGCTTACATCGACCCTACTAGTTATAGTCACATAGCACTAACATACAACCAGAAAGAACTAACGAGTTCGAGTCTCGACATAGACAAGCATCAACAACAACAATGAACATGATTCAGGCACAACTGCGAACATCACATCTAACATGCTACTACCAGGACATTATATTTACTTCCAAACAAATATTGCATGCAATGCGCCCCTAAGCCCTACAGTTAGGGGTAGTTTAGTCCAAACGACTACTTACATATACTCCAGCAACAACAATCGACTTGAGTAACGCAGCGTTCCAAACGTGCTTCTACAAGTCGTCCCCAATGGAGATCCGAAACGAGCTGAGGAACGGACCGAGGCGACCGCACGGAAGGAGGCAGTCGACGGCCCTACAGGCAGCGGCGGTGCGTGAAGATGACGACGGCGGCGCGTAGGTAGCAGATCTGGAATCCTCGCGACTCGATCTACCCAGAACCAGTCTCTGTTCCTCGAAAACCGACTGGAACGAGCTCGAACTGGTTGAACCAATCGATGGGTTTCACGGATTTGAGGCTTCGCGCCTCACAACGGCGGCACGACTTTGAAAGCGCGAGAGCTGAGCGCAGGCGATCATCAGGTTGCACGCCGTCGTGGCGTGGCGGCGGCCACCGGCCACATCACTTGGTTTCGATCGGAGGAGACTGTGAGAGAGAAAAACAAAAACGTCTAAGAGAGAGAGGGAGAGAAAGCGAGCGTCAGAGATAGGGAGACCGAGAGAGAGGATCGGGGAAGAAGAAGGAGAAGAACTGAGTAAGAGCGAGAGGGAGGGAAGAAGCAGCGTGAGTCGCGGGCGAAACGATCGTGACCGTTCGCCGCAGACAGCGAGGATGGGGGGCAAAACGTTCACCCCCGACTTTTCTTCCCCCCCCCCCCCCCTTTTTTTGTTTTTAAAATTAAATGCATTATAATAATAACTCACATACTATTATAGCCTCTATCATTATAACATACTTAATGCTCCAAACAACCCCTTAGGGGTCGTTTGGTTTAAAGTTTTATTGGATGAGAATGAGTAATAGATGCCTGGAAATAAGATGTCTGGGAATAAGATGACTGTGTTTGGTTCTACATGGGAATGTTATCAGATTTTTATGTAAAAAAATGATATTTTATATTTATTTGACAAAATTAATATATAAATCTTATGTAATATATACTTACGATCTAATAAATAATGTGCAAATTTATTTTATGATATTTATCTTATAACTTTTATATATTATTATCTATTATTAATAAAATAATAAAAATGCATTTAAAAATAATAATTAATTAATATTTTTAATAAAAAAATTAATTATTAATTGATCACAAATAACTCGTGAATAATTAATTATAATGATTATCCTTACCATAAATTAATAATATTTATAATTAATTGATTAATATAATATTAATTAGTGACTTAATATTTTTATAATGAATTTTATAATGAATGTTTTTTGTTGTTTGATGAAATTAATCTTTAAAACATTATTTTATTAACTAATCAAAATTAATGTCAACTAATAAAAATAAATAAATAAATTATTAATATTTTAATTAAATAATTAATTATGATTATTGAAAATAAATAAATAAATAAAATATATAAATATTAATAAAAAAGAGAGAGATATTAATAAAGAAGGGAGAGAAAAAAATAGATTGATGAGTATAAAGAAAACTCATCATTCTTGAAAGGTATAGAAAACTAATCCACCATGGAAAAAGTGATGCATGAGAATAAGTGATACTCATGTTCAGGCTTATAAACCTTGTTCCAAACAAAGAGATTTAAAACTTTTACCCATTTTCATCCACAAAATCTTATACCAAACGGCCTTAGAGATCAAAATTGGTATGGGTCAAAACCCAAAATGAATTCGATTTTAAAATTATAAAAAAAAGAAAAAGAAAACAAAATAAAAAATAATTCAAAGTAAAAGAAAGAAAGAAATAATATATAAAAAACAAACATCACTTTCAAAATCATCTTTTCCCCTCGAAAACGAAATAAAGAGACAAAGGGAGAATCTCTGTCTCCAAATCGTGGGCCCTACGCCCTACTACGAACCCCACCACTCCACATTCCAACCAACTTTAAAATTAAACCCCATTATTGAACCAAACCAAGGGCAATCTGGTCATTTCATAACCATGTCTGAAAATTCCAAAAAACAAAAATCCATTGTCCAAATATCTTTATATATATATATATATATATAAAGGAAATTTAGGCAAGGCATGTCCCGTTCCCGCAATATCTGAAAAGATGAGACATGGTCAACGTCAAATCATCGTAACTTTGTAATAATCTGAACTCTTCTTTTTTTTTTTTTTTAATCTAATAATCTGAACTCTTATGTAATGTCTTTGTTACTCAATTATGAATGTGCATTATTCTTTCTAGGCAAAAACATTATCTCCAAGTCTATTTTCATCATTTATAATTATTATTCTGACGTCATTTTTGGATTGTTATTGTTGACTAATATTTTAGGAAACATAAAAATTATTTTTCAACTATTCATGGGCAACTTTTAATGTGATCAATCACAAAATTGTTGTAATTAATTTTTTTTTATTTTAATTACAACTCAACTAACATATAATACATACATTTCACATTTCGAATTAAAAAGTTAGAGGTTTGACTCTCTCACACACATATCTTCAAAAAATGATATAATAAAATATACAAATCACTCTTGAATCTTAAGGATTTTTTTAAAAATAATAATAATAATAATCAACCCATTGAACTATTAGATTATTGTAACAATTTAACTCAATTTTTTAATTCTATAAAATTTGAACTATAATATTAATGTTCAAAAAATAATTCTAAATTCAATATTAACTTTTGTTTTTTATTCAACAAATTCAATATTAATTTGGATATTCACGAATAGGTCCAATCATAAATATTTCTTAGGTGTAGATATATATGTCCGTTTCAATTTTAGCCAAATATTGTTAGGATGTAAACAAAAGTTCCACATTGGCTAGGGAAGAGATTGATCATGAGTATATAAGTGAGAACAATTAACTCCATTGGAATGATGCCTGTTGGAGAACAAAAATCAAAGCCACGAGGGTTAATGCCCAAAATGGTAAATATCATATCATTGTAGAGATATGTGGAAGTCCATTTTCCTCAACAATATCCGTCTAATTTGACTCAAGACCATGACTAAAAAACACGCTTCTCTTCATTTATGTAATAGTTTTAAATTTAAATTATGGCTGAAGTTGTTGTTGTAACCATGAGAGTTTAGTTGTAACAATTTCTCTGAGGCTTATGGATTAGTTTGAACATGTTGCAGTTATAACAGTAGGGTTTAATTGTTGTTTGTGAGTTCACAATGAATCATCACAAGTAATATAATAATAAATAAAAGATTATCACCTCAAGAATGGTTAATTAATCGGTAATATTACTAAACAAATTTGATTATAATCTTGATCTATAGAGAAGATAATAATAAACTAACAAAATAATTTAAAGCAGATGATGAAAAAATTTAAGACACCAACCTCACCGAACTAATCACTCTATAACTTTACTCTAGCTAATATGATCATAGTTCTACTAACATAATTAGCTTATATCCGCAATAAAGAGTCTAGAATTTGGAATCTCACACACATATATATTAATTAATTTAGATTATTTCTTATGTGTTAACAACATGGTATTAAATTTTCATCGACATGTCCAGATTTCTACATATTCATGAGTTTGGCATCGACATTTCCACTTTACGGGTCAAAATTGATCTGATATTAAAAAAATAGCAATAAAATGTAACTTAATGTGAACATAATATTATAACAAGTATTTTAACTCATTTAAAAAGGGTAAAATGTTTATTTATTAATTTAAATATATTTTTAAATTTTTTGTTTAAATTTTTTTTTCAAAGATATAATCCATCGACATCGATATATTTATCGATATTTTCATTAACATTTTCATAAATTTGAGACTTTGACATTTCCGTTGACATGACATTTTTAAATCTTGGTTAAGGGTGAATCTCCTCAAATTAATTGCTAATCTTTCTCAAGTTTTAGTAAACATTTCCATGGACATTTTATTCATTTTCTATGTGGCATTTAGAACGTACACTAGAAGAAAAAAGAGTTTTAATGACGGGCATTGCCCGTCATTAAAGGGTTTTGATGACGGGCGTGCGTCCGTCATCTATACGAGTGTCATTGTATGTTTCAATGACGGACGTTTTTTAATGACGGGCATTGCCCGTCATTAAAAAGCGATCATTATTGTAACATACAATGACAGTATTTAATAATGACGGGCAATGCCCGTCATTAAAGGTCTTTGACCGTCATTAAAAGTGTCTGTCATTATAGGCTATAATGACAGACACTTTTAATGACGGTCATTGCCTGTCATTGTTTTGTTTGTAATTTAAGAAAAAAAAATTGTTGTTTGCCTTAATGGCTCTAACAAAAAATATTAATATTTCACAAATTTTGTACAAAAAAATCTCAATACTAATATATTTTTACACAAGTAATCTTACAAACTTAACTTTAATTAATAAAATATAATGTATGTATTAAAAGAAGTGTATGACATATCACAAAAATATATATACAAACTACATTTACTTTACGAAGATAAGAAAAATTGATAAACAAAATAAAGAACCCAATCTGTACTTCATGTTCCTCTTCCTCTTATCAGAAAACAAAGAAAGTATCCCCTACAACAGACTATACATGAAAAGATGAAACAATGTACATGATGCTCAAGTTGCGGATCTATCTTTCTTGATCCTTGCCACGTTCCTCGGCCAAAAAACTTCCCTAGGTTTTGCGTCCCCAAATGGATTAACTTTTGACTTCGGCTTCATCATATTTTCTACGCTCTGTAATCCTGGACCCTTCGAACGGCTGGATTGAGCACTCGAAGGTCTGCTAGAGTTGAGAACTTGTTGGCCAATTCAAGTAACTTCATCCCAACCAAAATAAAAAACATGTACATTTCCCCAAAACTTAACTTAGACTTGTCAAACTTAAATTAGACTTGTCAATACATCAATAAATGATCAATACATCAATAAATTAAACTAGTCGAAAGACCATCGAATAAACAAATGTAAACCAAGTACTGTGTTTGAGCATCCTCATTAGTAACAATATTTCAAAATCGTCTCAAGAGTGAAAGTGTGAAAGTGAGAAAATTATCAATGTAGCATAAAGAAACGAACATATATAAAGGCTTGATATAATCAGATTGACCCAACCCAATTTTCTTATTTTCTCTAAGTAACTTTGGACCATCTGGATTGGGTCTATACAAGAGAACGAGTAAGTAAGAAAACTTTACTAGTTCTCAGAAATTAGTGTGTGGCAAGAATTTTAGCATTCTCAGAAAGTTTCATAATTCTGTTAACCTGAAAAAATATTCTCAGAAAGTTTCATAGTGTGGCAAGATAACAACTTATATAGAAGAGCTAAACACTCTAATGCAAAAATATAATTCTTGACTTTCTATGAGGAAGAAAATTCTACTTCACCAACAAACATTACCCATCATTCTTTACGTTTGCTTTACGTTTGGGTGTTTTTGGAAGTTCCTACAGGCAGTACAACTCAGTTTTACTATCCTACAATAAATGCATTCAAATGCCATGTACTAGAAGAAGATAGAGAATGATATAAATATAATTGAAACAAAATGCATGGCAAAACAAAGGGGCAAAAAAATTAGAAGAAGATAATAAAAAGAGAAGTATTTGGTATGTTGCCAACAAAGAAAGCGATCCAAAGATTGAAAATAAATTAATAGACAACATCAAAATGGAAGTTCCTAGTCTCTTAGAAGCTCTATCATCCATATGCTCTAACAATTTCAAAGAAAAGAATGAAACAACTAATAAAAGAAAATTATATTCAATAACAGAAGAAAGTGCACCCAAACTAATGTCTATCTTTGAAGTAATATCTATCGTTAGGATTCAAAAAATCAATGCAGAGATATATATTATTCAAACTAACACAAATAATTGAGTTATCTAGATTTAGGATTCAGGAAATCAAGACATATATATAAATTTTAAACTAGAGAAAAGAAAAATCATTTTACTACCGTAGATATATCTAACAAATAAAAGCATTGAGAAAATTTGAAAATGAATACGAAGTTCAATTCATTTTTGTTCATGATCTTCCGTCATTATTAATCTCACTTCATGTGAATACCAATGCGAGCTCCACCACTCTTACGAGTTCAAAGGCGAATTACATACCGCAATGTAAAAACAGAATTGCCGCATTTATAGGGGCCAGAGACAAGCTAATCATCCCTCCAGGTAACTTATTTGGCACATACAGGGTCCTTAATCTTGCAAGTGAAGGTAAAATTAAACCTACACAGACATGAAACAAGGAAAATAGCATACTAAAACTCCAAGCTCCCTGCATATTATAGATAAATAGATCGAGCAAAGAGAACATCAAGCTCCTTATTCGTCCAAATTTCTCAAAATCCTAAAAACAAGAGTCATAAATAACCTACATGATAATCAAAAGCAACAATTGACATCACAAGACCTGATATTACAAAGTAATATTGTAAACAATCTTCAGTCCGAAGGGATGATGTTCCACCCATAAGCCGTGGAAACAATGAGCTTCCAAGGATTCTTGATCCTAGCAAACATGGATATATAAACCCTAGATGCACTTCGAGCCCATCACCTAGATTAGAAGCAAGAAAATAACTCAAAAGTCCAATTATAAATGCATGTTAACTAAATCCAACAACAATACCATTTTCAAATTGATACTCTTAAAAAGTTACTAGTACGATTGGTTTAGGTAGTAGTTAAAAATAAGAACATCAAAATTGGAGAAGGCAAAAGAAAGACTTGTTGGTGGCATACAATTTCAAATATTCTACATCCTTTAACAAAGTAAATTTAATACTTCAATGTTCTTATAATTACAATCCTCAATAAACATTTAAATTTTAATGAGAACCACTAATGTTGGAGCCCAAAGAATCCAAAAAAATGCAACAGAGAAGTGAATAGAAGCTTGTGTCATGCCAATAACCATATCCTTTTATCTACAAATTATGAAAGGTTATGAATTCTGAGAACATCTACTAGTTCCTTCACATTTCACAGATTATTTGATAGGAAGTATAACCTTTGAAAGTAAAAGTCGTTTAAAATCTACCGCAAAAAATTTTCCTGCAGTTAAATGTAGCAAAAAGTACTCAAATATCAAACAGAAACTATATAAAAACCACAATCGTCCAAATCAAATTGCACAAAACCCTCAATTTCAAGTGAACTGATATAAAAAGGGTAGAACGACCCTTAAAATCTCTCGAAACTAAAACAATGCCTTCTATTTATTAATTTAGCATTCTAAAGCATAGATTCTTCAAACACCACTAATTATAAGTTGTCTCTAAATCGACATTTTTACCATTTATTTGAGATTACAAAAAAAAAAAAAAAAAACCCAATTCAAAAACAACAAAGTAAGTCGATTGAATTTTACAAACTTAAATGCAAAACTAGAAATATAAACTTATTTAGGAAATGTACCGACCTGTGAAATTATTCTAGCGAATCCAAGCATTCATGGATGTACTTTGAAAATAGCTCGAACTCGGCCTCTTGTATAAAATTCAATATACTGTTTTTAGGTTTTATGAAGAAAATTGAAATGAAAGAGAACGTGAGAGAAAGTAAGATCATTACTAATCGCAAAAAGAGAAGAATCAATGAAAGTAGAAGAGAGATCGAGACGAACCGATGGAGACCACATTTGGCCGAATAACAACAGTTTTCTGATTTCATCGAAGACGAAGCATGGGATCGCTTGAGCTTAACAAGTACCTCAATTGCGTTGTTGTCGCCGACCATGGTCGAACTTTAACCACTCATATCCTTCAAATTCCATCTTGAATGGCGACTTCAAAATTAGAATCGATGCAGAGATGGGTGACCTTAAAACCCAGGGAGAGAGAGATATGGGATTAAAGAGAGTGAAAATAGCGAAAGAGAGGAGGAAATCGAAGGATCGATGAGAAGGAGGCGGTGAGCTTTGTGAGAGAGAAAAGTTAGGGTATGCAAAAGAGAGAGGCGAAGTTTTGTGAGAGCATATAATTACCTTTTTATTATTATTTTTAATAACTTTGATGATTTGGTGCGTTTCATAACTCTATTCTCTAGAAAAAATCACTTATTTTAGTGTCTCATCATTGTTTTCCAAATGTGAAATTTTAAGGAGTGTCATTAAAAGTAAGTTTTGTTGTAGTAACATGTCAAAAAGCATTAGCTTAGAGAATTCCATAAATGACTGTACAAAAATTCATAAACATCTTTGTCTTGTAAATGAAACCTATGACTAAACATTCAAGAGCTAATTCAATTCTCAATCCTAGATCTCAAATTGAATCGAAAATCATGTAAAATCTTGACCAAACAATTACCAGCATTAATGTGAAAATGAATAATTCAACAACCAAAAGAACTTTATTATTTAGAAATGAAGAAATAGTTCAAAGGTTAGGCTACATCTGTTGGGTTTTGTGTGGAGACAAAATAAAAGGCCAATGGGCCAAGGCCCATTTGGATATTAGGTTTTTGTAAACACACACATATATATATATATGATGTTTTGTGTGTAGCCACCAATAACAGAGAGGGAAAAACTGGGTGTGACCAAAATAACATTTGTGAGAGAAAAAGAGTTTTTCTCTGGTGGGGTTGAAGGTTTTTCTTGATTATCCCAAGCTATCGGGTTGTGATACTTGGAAGTCAATAGCCATTGTTGGGCTATTGAGGGTTAGTTTGTGGCGCTGAATTGAGAGTTCTTTTGTAATCTCCCATTATAGTAGAACCTGCAGTTGCAGAAGACTGGGCGTAGTCCCAAGTTTGGGGCGAACCAGTATAAATTTCGGTGTCGTTCTCTTTTCCCTATCTCGTTATATTTAATATTTTGTGACTCTAGTTTATTGGTTGGCTTATCCTATGGAAGGGGAGATTTAATAATATAATAATTTTATTGTGATTATTATTATCATTATTTTTTCTCTCAACAAGTGGTATCAGAGCTTTTGGTTCAGGAGTCATGGGATACGTGGAGCCAACAAGTTTTGATGGAGTCATGAAGTTTAATGGGGACAATTTTGAATATTGGAAGATGATGGTCAAAGACTACTTGACTGTTAAAAAGCTGGGTAAGGCTTTGAAAAAGAGACCGAAAGGAATGAGAGATGGAGATTGGGAGATTCTTGATGAAGAAGCAGTTGCTGCAATCAGAATGTGTCTGTCGATGGACGTGGCCAGTCAGGTAGCCAATGAGACAACTGCGATTGAGTTAATGAAAGCGTTTGCAAACAGGTATGAAAACCCTGCACAAATTATAAGATCTATCCGCTAGGAAGTTTTTCAATATGGTATATGGTGAGGATGCTTCTGTGAATTCCTATATAAATGAGGTAACCACTTTGATAAATCAGTTGAAATCAGTTAGAATAGAGTTCACTGATGAAGTAAATGCTATTCTGTTATTAACCTCTTTGCTTGATAGTTGGAAAACCATGAAGACAGCAGTGTGTAATTCAGTAGGTGAAAATACTCTACACTTTTCTGGTGTTTGTAATTTAGCCATAGCTGAGTAAATTCGTAGAAAAGATAGTAGTAAGGAGTCTACTATAGGATCTGCTCTGGTTGTGACTAAGGAAAAAGAGAAGATTAATGAGGAAAATACATCGAGTAGCAGTAGGAAGAAGTGGAATAATAGGAATAAAGAGATAGAATGTTTTTACTGTCACAAGAAATGTCACTTTAAGAGTCAGTGTAGAAAATTGAAAGAGAATCTGGAGAGGAGACAAAATCAAGAGGCAAATGTAGTGCTAGTTGCATGTGTCTGTGTTGGGAGTGACACAGAGAGTAGTAATAGTTCATCTGAGTGGATTTTAGACAGCGCAGCTACTGTTCACATAGCTTCAGATAGGAGTTTGTTCACATCCTTCACAGGAGGTCGTCATGGTTTAGTGAGGATGGAGAATGGTGAAATATCCAAGACCAATGGGATTGGAGAGGTTAGTCTGGAGACAGAATGTGGGAATAATTTGCATGCGCGAGATGTCGATTTGTGCCCAGTGTCAAGATGAATCTTATCTCTACCGGCAAGTTGGCGATGATGGCTACATTTGTGAGTTTGGCGTATGTAAGTAAACTCAGTCGAGGATCCCGTGTAGTGGCGGTTGGCCACAGGAAATCTACATTATACGATGTCGGTTAAATGTTGCCAAGAAAAGTTTGAAAGAGGCGATGGATGCCGATTAAAGTCGCAGATGGATTATAGTAGAGGAAATACTGATTGAGCCAAGAAAGAATGATAGCCAAGTTTGATCGATCCGATCGAGATCTTTCGATTCAGAACAATTGGGAAGTCCAGAGAGAAAATTGATGGCTATCATGAACCCCCAATTGTCGAGACGGACGATTGAATTGAAGAAGTCGCCTAAGCGAGTGGAGGCATCAAAGTGGAAGGCCAAAGCGATTGTTAAGGTCAAAGGTAAAGTCTCTAAATTACAAAGCAAGCTTGAATAGAGGATTCAAGCCCTTTTCATAGTGTATCTTCTTCAGAACAATGGTTGTGGTTGAAGAAGATGTTAGTTGGTACCACTTAGTCGAAGTGTGAGTACGTGTGTCCGTCTTTTTTCGTCTGGGAGACAGATCCACGTAGTGAGCCCATACCTCGGGGCAAACACAGATGCACTACAGTTTATATTCTGATGGTTGCCTGGTTTTTGTGAGTTTATTGTGTTTTCAGGTATCTTTTATTTGAGCCTTGGAGTTTGCCAAGAAGATCAGAAATAACAGTTGTAGTGGGAGTTGTGCCTTGGAGTTTACCAAGGTGATCAAAGCTTTGTTGCGGTGATGAGGCAAGATTGAAGTTTTGTCTCCAAGTGGGAGATTGTTGGGTTTTGTGTGGAGACAAAATAAAAGGCCAATCGGCCAAGGCCTATTTGGATATTAGGTTTTTGTAAACACACACATATATATATATATGATGTTTTGTGTGTAGCCACCAACAACAGAGAGGGAAAAACTGGGTGTGACCAAAATAACATTTGTGAGAGAAAAAGAGTTTTTCTCTGGTGGGGTTGAAGGTTTTTCTTGATTATCCCAAGCTATCGGGTTGTGATACTTGGAAGTCAATAGCCATTGTTGGGCTATTGAGGGTTAGTTTTCAGGCGTTTGAATTGAGAGTTCTTTTGTAATCTCCCATTATAGTAGAAAACTCAGAGCTGCAGAAGATCGGACGTAGTCCCAAGTTTAGAAGCGAACCAAAGATAAATTTCAAGTGTCGTTCTCTTTTCCCTATCTCGTTATATTTAATATTTTGTGACTCTAGTTTATTGGTTGGCTTATCCTGTGGAAGAGGAGATTTAATATTATAATAATTTTATTGTGATTATTATTATCATTATTTTTTCTCTCAACAACATCTTGTCCTTTAGAAAAGAAATCTAATGCATAATTAAACTAAAATTCATAACGAAAATTAAAATAATGAAAATAGAAAGAAAAGGAAAAAAAGGGAAGAGATCAAATAAATTGTACTGAAATTGGACAAATTATTCAATGAGGTCGGTATAATGAGATTGCATCTTTAAAACTATCGAATTTAGATCTTAAAATTTATTTGGCCTCCTACTAATTGTTGAATACAAAAACAAGGTATGTGTACAATTTCGCTACCTCCAATAGTACAAAATTATCAACCTTATTGTGACAACCTCAAACAATTCTTGATGGAATTGACTTCTTATGACTTGTTTGATAACTATTTAGTTTTTTGTTTTTCTCCAAACTTATCTACGATAATTTTCATTTCTATTAAAAAATATTTGAATTCTTAGTCAAATTCTAAAAACAAAAATATGTTTTTGAAAATATTATTTTTAGTTTTCAAAATTTGATTTGGGTTTTGAAAACATATATGAAAAATAGATAACAAAACAAAGCATATGTGGAAATAGTATTTATATGCTTAATTTTCAAAAATAAAAAGTAAGAAATCAAATAATTATCAAACCCGGTCTTAGTTTTCAAAACTTGGCTTGGTTTTTAAGAACATATATAAAAAGTAAATAAGAAAACATAAAAATTAATAGATAGATGTAGTATGTATAGGCTTAATTTTCAAAACCAAAACCTAAATGGTTATTAAATGAAGTCTATATTATCCGTTTTGTCCCTCTTTAATTCTCCTCGATTCTCCACAAAATTTCATTAAAAATACATAAATATCAAATTTGTTAAACACTTAAAAAAAATTCAATAAAATAATATTTTAAATAACAAAATGTTTTAGTTTTGCATTCAAAAGTGATTCTATTAATTATGTGACACCCGAGATAAGAACAAGAGGTACATGAATGAACTGAGACCACATCTGAATGAGAGAGATCTTGAGGATATGAAAATATGGTTGAAAAAGACTTAAAAGAATTGATAGATATTGTTTATACCAACAAGGTGATCATTCATTTTCGGTGGCTCAATTATAGGAACTCCAAAATTAAGCATGATTGGCTTGGAGCAATCCTATGTTGGGCCCTGAAACTAGGTCACCACGAATCTTGGACTTGGAGCATTACAAATCATAATTTTTTTAAATTTTTTATTACACATTTTGAGAATGGTTAATCCATTTAAATCATTTTTTATAATCCATCTATCCAATGTTTCTTAAAAAAAAAAAGTTTTTTTAATTAATCCATTTTTAAAACACTTTTATTTATTAAGTTTTTTTTTTAAAAAAAAAACCATTTTTGATCCCCTAAAATTATTCACTAAATTATACTAAATACTTTAAATTATTAATTTTTTAATCACTTAAAATTATTCCATAAGCTATACTAAACTCACTCTAAATTATTAATTTTTTTAAATGTGCTTATTGAAAAATCAATTTTATTAAAAAATATTTTTCCTAAGTTATCCCAAACATAATATGTACATCACGATTCATGCCTCAAGCTCGTGGCACCTAGGTGCAAGAATTTATTATTTTATTTATTTATTACTAATATTTTTTTTCTAATCGGAAGTCCTTTAAATTGGCCATAAAAATGGTAATTTTTATTCACCCACAAAAATAAATTAAAATAAAGAAAATTTAAGAAAATTAACCAAAAACACCTAAACTAGACATAATAAATTAATATAAAATTAACTAATCATTAATTGAAACGTTTTTTTAGATTTGGAATTGAATGAACAAAGTGAAAGTTCAAGATATGTGATAATATATATCATAACAACCACATAGTTTATGGGCGTTTTTTCCTATCTTCACTAATATTTTTTACGGAAGGTATTATAAAATTTATTATAAGATCTATGAAAATTTGATTAAAGTGTTTCTCACCCCTGAAAAGTGTTTTTCAAAATTTTCTTAATATTTGATCAGATAATCAAATGAAAATTTGAAAATGCTATCAAATACATTAAAGAGCACTGAGGGTGTGTTTGGCACATGAGTTTGGATTTGGATGGGTTTGGATTTGAAATCCAAACCCATGTGTTGGAGTAAGGTATTTCAAATCCTTGGTTTTGGAATCCAATCCCATAGATTACAACAGTGCAACCCTATGGGTTACAACAGGGGCAATCCCATGAAATTTGTTCTATGTTTTTCTCATCAATTTGTCGACTACTTCGGTAAAAACTCTGACAAACATCGACAACGACAACTCTGACGACTGCATCGATGATCACTTTGACAACAACTTCGGTGACAACTCCGACGATCACCCAACAACCACCGACAACGACAACTCCGACGACTACACTGACGACTCGACTACCGCTGACAACTGCCTCCGATAAACACTTGATTTTCCATTTTCTCTTCAATTTGTCGTTTTTCATTGTCGGTAACCGCTCCGACAACAACTACGATGACAACTCCGGCAACCAACAACAACGACAACTACAACGATTACACCAGGGACTCAACCACCATCCTCTTGCGACCACTTGGGGTCCGTTTGATAACGTTCCCGTTTCCTGTTTCTTGTTTCTGTTTCTCATTTTTTAAGAAACAAACTTGTTTGATAATCCATCCCGTTTCTTGTTCCCAAAATTTGAGAAACGTTTCTAAAATTTGGACTAAATTTGAGAAACTTCAAATAGTAGTTTCTTTCTATTTTGTTTCTTTTTATATTAAATGTTTCCCTAATTTACAATTCTCAGCCTCCAGCCTATTGGTGAAATGCATGTTAAAGCAATACTTCTTCCACTTTAAGCCCCAAGATCAATCCTTGGTCAATACAATTTTTTGATTTTCTTTTTTATCAATTCTGTTTTTTTGCCATATATACAGTTTTGATTTTTATACATAATAATAATATTTGAACCACATTTGAAGAATAAAATAATTTTATTTATCGAACAAAGAGAAGAGATAAATGAATAGTTTTGATTTTCTACCATCGAGTAAGAGATAAGATTGCAGATCAAATTTGAACAACATTTGAAGAATAAAATAATTTTATTTATTTACTTTTATTATTAATTAATTTTGCATTGAGACTTGTTGGTATTTGATAATATAAATTTGTTATAATTAATTGTATACTTATATATTTTAATGCATGTTATATATTTTATATTATATAACTAAATTCTTTTTAAACTATAAAAAAATGACAAAAAAATGAGATAAAGAAAACATTCAAGAACAAGAAACAAGAAACGGTTATCAAACAAGTTTATGTTTCTATTTCTTGTTTTCAAAGAAACAAGAAACAGAAATAGTTATCAAACATATTCTTGTTTCTTATTCTTAAAAAATGAGAAACAAGAAACAGGGAACAAGAAACAGGAAACAAGAAACAGGAACGTTATCAAACGGGGCCTAATTGTTTCTGTTTCTTGTTTCTTTTTTTAGAAATAAGCATGTGTTTGATACTGTTTCTTGTTTCTTAGTAAAAATAAAATTTAATACATATAATATAATATAATAAAGCATATAACATGCATTAAAATAAATATAAAACAATTCTAAAGAGTTTATAGTATTTTATTCCGGTCCAACACAAAATTAATGATGATGATAATAATAATAATAATAATAATTTTATCCATCAAATGTTGTTCAAATTTGATTTGCAATATCATTTCTCACTTCAATCAATAGAATATATATATATATATACTCGTATAAAAAAGAAAAATAATTGACATTTAAATAGAAAATAATAACTAAAAGATCGTTAAGGAAAAGTAAAAAAGGAAAAGAAATGAGAGGAAGAGAAAAACATAAATGAAAAAAAATAAATAAAGAGCTATTAAAAGAAAAAAGATTATGATAGAAGAGAGAGAAAAAAGAGAGAAGAGAAAATAATTAGTGAAAAATAAAAAACAAAAAGAAGAAAAACAAAAAGAAAAAAAATAGAATGGAAGAGAGAGAACAATGAGAGGGGAAATATGAGTGTAGACAGGAAAAAGAGAAATATTGATACATGCATAAAATATGAAAAAAAAAAAAGAAATAGAATTTGAGAAACTACTTTTTGTAGTTTTTCAAAATGTGTCTCTCTTTTAGAAATTTAGAAACAAGAAATAATAACGTATATCAAACAAGTCTATTTCTTGAAAAATGAGAAACGGTAACAAAAAATAAGAAATGAGAATGTTATTAAACGAACCCTTAAGGGGTTTGTGGCGCAGGTTCGGAATCAGAATCCTGAGAATCAAAAGTCTGGAGGGTTTGTCTTGAGGGTTCTGAAGCCTGAGAATCAGAAAGTTTTGTTTGTAGTGCAGTGTTCTGAAGTCTGGGAATTAGAAAACTTTGTTTGGGGTGCAGTATTATGAAGCTGAGAATCAGAGAGTTGTGTCTTGGATGTAGTTTTCTAAACTCCAGGTTTGGTATATTTCACCTTTTTTCTTTTAGCTATTTTATTTCTTTCAAATTTTTGTAAAATATCTTATGTGAATTGTAGAAGCTAATGTCTAACATGGATCAATTTTTTAAGTAATTTTTCCATGAAACTTTCAATTTAGGTTGTTGTTGAGGAATAAAAAAAGAGTTTTAAACATTTAGAACAATTTTTAGCATTTAGACCCAATCCAACTATTCGGGTTGCAAATATCTTCAACCCAAATAACTCTAATTAAGTGATGAACGCAAATCTAACCCAACCATGAAACATTTGGGTTGGGTTGGTTTAGGTTGATACAATTAGAAACTCCATTTTAATTTATATTATGAATTTTTACCTTCCAAAAGACTCAAAAACTTATTTTAAAAAGTTATTGAAGAATAAATCATCTAAAAATAATTATAAAATTAAATAAATATATGTACATATAGTTGTAATATAAGTAAAAAAATATTTTTCTAAAATTAATATGAAGTTCGGGTGGGTTCGATTCTAGATTCGACCCAAACTAATTTTTCGTAGGCCCCACGAATCAACCCAACTCATAAAGTTTTTATTTTTTTTTAACCCAACCCAACCCGTAGAATTGGGTTGGGTTAATCGGGTTCTTCGGGTCATCGGTTTTTTTGAACACCCCTACCACGAGTTTACACATACAAATACACCGTCCAAAAGTGTTGCAACTGACATGAAACAAAAGGACATAAAACACCTCTGTGCGAAAGAAAAAAATATTTCTTTTTTTCTAACTTTTAAAAAAGAAATTACAAAATTGAGTCATATGAGTGTACATTAAAAAAAATAAAAAAAATACCAAGTTGTTTTCTCTTTTTAATAAAAATTTCACAAACTTCAAAGGTTTTGAGAGTAGCATAAAAAATTGTTTAGTAGCCATTTTTTAGTTTTATTTTAACATTTTAAAAAATTGACTAGATTGTCGGATTGTTGGAGTGGTTGAGTTGATGAGCTAGTTGGATTTTCGAGGTGGCCGCTGGATTTTTGGTTGTCGGTAGTCATTGGAGTTGTTATCGAAAAGATCGTTGAGGCAGCCGTCAGTGGTAGCGAGTCGTCGGTGTGGTCGTCGGAGTTGTCGTTGTCTGTGGTTGGCAGAGTTGTCACTGGAGTTGTTGTCGAAAATGGAAACGACAAATGGAGGAGGAAATGGGAAACCAAGGCCCCGTTTGATAACGTTCTTGTTTCTTGTTTCCTGTTTCTTGTTTCTTGTTTCTCATTTTTTAAGAATAAGAAACAAGAAATATGTTTGATAACTATTTCTGTTTCTTGTTTCTTTGAAAACAAGAAATAGAAACATAAACTTGTTTGATAACTGTTTCTTGTTTCTTGTATATATAAATATACAATTAATTATAACAAATTTATATTATCAAATACCAACAAGTCTCGATACAAAATTAACTAATAATAAAAGTAAATAAATAACATTGTTGTATCCTTTAAATGTTGTTCAAATTTGAATTGTAATCTTATCTCTTACTCGAGTCATTCGTCTTAAATGATGTCGACTAAGATCAAACTCAATTATATTGTTAAATATAGTGGTTGTAAAATATTAAAATGAGGCTAAAGACATGTTTTAGTAAACAAAATTTATTTATTGCAAAATTACAATAATATATAAATATAAAGATTACAAAATTAAAATTTAAAAATCAAATAATATAAATATACATATGGTAAAATTAAGAAATAAAATAAAAATAAATAAATTTATATATATTATATATTATTATTATTTATAAAAACTAAAACTATATAGATTGCAAAAATCTGAAATTCATAATAAAAAAATAATAAAAAAAATGATTTGTATTCTCTAGGGATCAAACTCAAGATTGGTTGGGAAGGAGAAAAAATTTGGCAAGCATTTTACCAACAAGCTAGAGAGTCACTTTAAGAAAGTTGAGAACATTTAAAAATAAAAAGAAACGAAACTACTTTATGCAGTTTCTAAAATTTAGTCCAAATTTTAGAAACGTTTCTCAAATTTTGGTAACAAAAAACGGGATGGATTATCAAACAAGTTTGTTTCTTAAAAAATGAGAAACAGAAACAAGAAACAGGAAACGGGAACGTTATCAAACGGGCCCTGATCTAATAGGACTCAATTTAATAAAATTATAATCTTAGGGTACGTTGAAATTGAATGCATTACCAAGTTCCCCCTAACATTGACATTAAAACTTTAATTCACATGCATTATCTTACTTATGTTTAGAAACGAAAACAAAAACAATTAAAAGGAATAGGAATAAATGATAGGATGATTTTTTTAAAAGAAAAAATTATAATAAGAATGTGTTTTAAGAATAATTTTTAAATTATAGTACTTCCCTAACAATAACAAAAATAAGGTACTTTCCTATATAAATTCGAAGTTTATGACTTAATGACTCGTGTGTTTAATGTAAATCATGAGTTTGATCATTTATAATTATTTAAGGTAAACTATGGATTCTACCTACGATTTAGAGTAGATGCCATACAACTTTAAAAACAACGTTAGAATGAATTTTTCTCTTAAATCACCAATCAAACTAAAAGCTTAAACTAAGAGTTTGGGGTAAATTTAATTATATCACATAGTCTAACACTCCCCCTCATTTGTGGCTTAGAAATTTGATGAAAAGCCAAACAAGTGAAATCAATATTAAATGGGGAGGAAACTGACTATGCAGGGGTTTGAACACAAGACCTACCTGACCACCTGCTCTGATATCATCTTAAATCACCAATCAAATAAAAAGCTTAAGCTAAGAGTTTGGGGTAAATTTAATTATATCACATAGTCTAACAGTTTAAAAAAAAACGTTATAATGAAGAAGACATAGATGCATTGTTGGGTTGAGTTGGAAAATGAGTAGAAGTTTCCTGAGGTGCAAGATAATGAAGAATGGAAGGAAAATTGAGCAACTTTAAAAGAATTCAACAAAGACAAAGTCTATCATTATCTCCTTAGTTCAATTGTAACCTAATGATGAAAACCTATCGGGATAAGATACACCAACTCCATCCTAGATAGAGTGGTTTTTTTCCTCAAATCCACAAATTTGCTATTAAAGATTAGACTTTTTTAACATGACGAAATCATGCGTGAAATCCACGATTTAAAAAATTGCCTTATTTTTTATTCACCATTAATTTGTAAAGAACTCTATTTTTAAAATTGTTTTTTAAGACTACAATATCGCATACTAAAAAATTATGTTAATATGGTGGGGCAAAAAGATAAAATGAGAGGATAGTTTTCAACCTCTTCCATAATGGGACTAACTCATCTTAATTAAAATATGACCTCTACTTGCAAACAATTGGCTATATTGGTTAAACATAGTTATGTAAATAGGTACTTACTTTAACTTCAATTATAGTTATTTTATACCTTGGTTACATTTATTACTTTCACTATTGTATTTAATTGTTAGGGGTGAAATTAGACCAACAATAAATAATGGACTGGTTAAATGGCTACAACGAAGGATCAAACGAGTAAAGAAACCTAATACGAAGTTAAGACGAACTAAAATCGATAGGGGTCCGACCCAAGGCAAGAAGAGACGAAGAGACGTGCTTGGGTTGAAACTCAAACACGTGGCCAGTCTCGACCAAAGCTCCAAATTAGAGCTTACCATGGTCTTATATGCAGGGATAGGGGCCCGGGCTTGGGTCGAAGCGCAAACCCGTGGTCGGCCTCAGCCTCGGCTGGGGTCTACTCGATGGAAAGGCCCCCTTTTGGACCTTGTCTCAGTCCCTCATGGATGAATACCCTATTTCAACCTAGTTTAGTCCCTCTTTTTTTCATTAGACCACAAAAAATCTACGAAAAATCCTAGAGAGGAAGTATTTAAGCTCTCCCTTGAGGGGAGAGTAGGGTAACTTGATTCCAACCACCAAAACACTCATCTTCTTCTAAATTCTCTCTGAAAGCTCTCTCTTACTTAAGCATCAGAGTTGGTTTGACCTACACCACACCGGTGTCCAGATTTTTCTTCGTCTTATAGGTCGTGTTCTTCTCTCAAGAATACAAATTTACCGTTATTGCCACGTCAAGGTTATGTGCATTCTTCTGTCCAAAATTTGGGAACAATATTAAGTAATTGAGAGATAAATTTCATTTTATCATGGAAATTAAGGAAATAGATGCCCATGCCATGTGTTATCCATATGTCCAAATTTAGCATTGTCTGAAGGGAATCGAAGTCCCCGCAGCGGAAGCGATTGCGAATCGCGCGCTCTTGATTTAGTTACAACGGAAAATTCAAGAACGTAAACATGGATTAAGCATATAATAAGAGTATGGACAACAAGTATATACCTTTGAAGAACCTTCATTCAAGTGCTCCTCTCTCCACGGTCACGATCTCAGCAACAAGAACTCGTACGAACACCGACACCACCAACGGATCTTCTCCGTTGTTCTCTAGGTGAGGGAGGAAGGTGGGTTCCCTTTAGGAGTAGTGAGGTATTTTGTGAGAGAGATTTGTGTTTTGGAACTCTTCCAACAACACAACAATGAGGCTAAGAATACACTTAGAAGTCTTAACCTAGTTGCATCTCATGCAACTATATATAGAGAGGAATGAGATGGAAATGACCATTCTACCCCTTCTTTAATCTCTCTTTAGTATATAGTTTATATATGAATCTAATTCACATTAAAACTATATATTATATCTATTACATCATATATAATTGATATAACTCCTCATGTATGAAATTGAACACTTCAATTTCACTCCTAACTTTATACCCTCAATATTACCATGTTGAGCCAACGGAGGGATCTAATGGACCTACAGATCATGAGCTCCAATGATGTGAGGTTAACTGATCAAACTCTTTGATCCAGTTAATCAATATTCATTAACTACAAGTCACTCCACTATAGACTTGTAGGTGCACTCTCCTCACTGTAGATATTATTGTGTCCACTGATATAGTCATTACCCATGAGTCGACCCTTCATTAGTTGTTCGTAATCACAAGTGGGTCAAATTACCGCTTTACCCTCGTGATTACCTCTTTGCTCCTTAAGCACCACCGATCCTCTAATGAACAACAAGTCTAAGGTCCTACCTTAGACTCATACCCTCATAGAGGGCGGGCCCCGTTGTTCAAGAGACGGAGTCGATTCTTAAGGGAACAACCTATCTAATTTCTCAAGAGAGGAATGAGTGAATTCCATCTTGTACAGTTAAGTTTCCAGCTACCTACGAGGTTTTGTCCCTGAGAAGGTAGGCTTATTGAGTCGGCTACAGGCCACTCTCACCCATACTAGTCTAAAGACAAATCCCTATAAGCAGGAGTTCTTAACTTGCTCAGGATTCAGGTCATGTCACTAATGACCATCTATAAATTACTAGTCTTATCCTGTTAACGGTGTTATCTTCGGTTAGACTAATAATTTATGATCCAATCTTGTATGAACTCTTCATACAGGATGCCCCCACTCGCATGTCAACTACATGAATGAGTTGGATTACCTCATTTGTACTAATTACAAAGTGGGTCGCATCCATGGTGTTACTAGAATGAGGTTTCCAACCTTATTCTTATACCATAGACTATTTAGGTTATAATCTTGAATTCATACAGGATGCCCCCACTCGCATGTCAACTACATGAATGAGTTGGATTACCTCATTTGTACTAATTACAAAGTGGGTCGCATCCATGGTGTTACTAGAATGAGGTTTCCAACCTTATTCTTATACCATAGACTATTTAGGTTATAATCTTGAATTCAACTCAAATAGTGTCCACTACACTGATTTCAAGATAAACGTTATAACCTTGGAGCTTAGTTTATTGGATTTATAAAAACAAGACTGTAATCTTATCAAAACAAATAACACTTTATTTAATTGATCAAGATTACACAAGTTTAGGGCATAAATCCCAACAATCTCCCACTTGACCTAAAGCTTGTGGAGTACTAAACATTACATTAATGTAAATACAATAAACTAGGGCATTTAAACCCATTGTACAAAATACTCCCACTTGCCCTAGTTGAGGAAGACTTGTAAACCTAGACCTTCTAGGTGACTCTCAAATACTTTAGCCGTGAGAGCCTTTGTAAAAGGATCGGCAATGTTGTGCTCTAAGGCTATCTTCGTGACAATCACGTCTCCTCTATGCACGATCTCCCGGATGAGATGATACTTCCGCTCTATGTGCTTTCCCCTCTTGTGACTTCAAGGTTCCCTCGAATTTGCCACTGCACCACTGTTATCGCAATACAGTGTGACGGGCAAAGTCATATTTGGAACAACTTCCAAATTTAGCATAAATTTCCTTAACTAAACAACCTCCTTATCTGCTTCACAAGCTACTACATATTCGACCTCCATGGTGGAATCAACGATGCATCCTTGCTTGACGCTTCGCCATACTACAGCTCATCCGTTAAGAGTGAAAACTGACCCTGATGTAGATTTCCGAGAATCTTTATCAGTCTGAAAGTCAGAATCCGTGTATCTTGTAAGGATCAAATCCTTAGCCCCATACACAAGCATGTAGTTCCTTGTTCTCCGAAGATACTTAAGGATCGTTTTAACCGCCGCATCAAAGTGTTCAAGTCTCGGATTGGATTAATACCTCATCGACCATCCCAACCGCAAAATGGATGTCAGTCTAGTACACAACATGGCGTACATCGGGCTCCCAGCGGTGATGCGTAAGGAATCCATCTCATATCCTCAACTCGTTGAGGTGTCTTAGGACACTGTTCCTTAGACAAATGGATTCCATGTCTAAAAGGCAACAAGCCCTTTTTGGAATCTTGCATCTTAAACCTTGACAACACTTTGTCTATTATGATGCTTGAGACAAGGCTAGTGTTCTATTTTGCGGTTCTGGACAATCTGAATCCCAAGAATAAACTGCGCATCACCCAAATCTTTCATTTGGAATTGCGTAGCTAGCCATTCCTTGATGTCAGTAAGATAACCTACATCATTCCCAATGAGTAGGATATCATCCACATAGGGAATTAGGAAAGCGACAGAACTATTGATGATTTTCTTGTAGACACAAGGTTCATCATCATTCTGGTCAAAACCATAAGATCTGATAGCCTCATCAAATTTTATATTCCAAGACCTAGAGGCTTGTTTCAGTCCATAAATCGACCTTTTAAGCCTGCAAACCCTTTGCTCTTGTTCTGGTTCAATGAACCCTTTGGGTTGGTCCATGTAGATGGTTTCCTCAAGATTGCCATTCAAAAAGGTTGTCTTGACATCCATTTGTCATACCTCATAGTCATAATATGCGGCAATGGGAAGAAGGATACAGATAGACTTTACCATAGCAACAGGTGAAAAGGTTTCCTCAAAGTCAACCCCTTCAACCTGGGTATAACCCTTTGCTACTAGTCTAGCTTTAAAGGTTTGCACCTTCCCATCTACACCACGTTTTCTCTTGTAGATCCACTTACAACCTATAGGTTTTACCCCATTAGGCTTATCTAAAAGATCCCAAACAGAATTGAAGTGCATAGACTCCATTTCTTGGTCCATGGCTATGACCCATTTGTCTTTGTCAATGTCAACCATTGCTTGATTATAAGTCAATGGATCCTCGCAGTTGTCATCTGGTATAACAACTTGGGTTTCAAATTTAAACCCATGTAACGGTCAAAGTGTATCACAACCCTCCCACTACGTCGAGGCATACTCAACTCTTGAGATGGACCCTCTTGGCTAGACAAACTAGTATCAACAACTCTTATTGACGTACTAGTGTTCTTATTAGCAACCTTTGCTATTGTTCCGTCTAACTCACTCAATACTACCTTACTTTTTGGTTTGTGGTCCCTTATGTGGTCCTCCTCCAAGAAAGTGGCATTTGTCGACACAAAGACCTTATCTTCCTTAGGATCATAAAATAAACCACCTCTTGTTTCTTTTGGGTATCCTACGAATAGACACAACTTTGAACGTGAATCCAACTTCTTTGGATTTGTCACAAGCACATGTGCTGGACAACCTCATATTCTGAAATGACATAAACTACCTTTACGTCCTTTCCAGAGTTCATAAGGTGTTTCAGAAACACTTTTGGAGGGCACACTATTCAATATGTATACTGCAGTCTCCACTGCATAACCCCAAAAGGAACTAGGGAGATGAGCATAACTCATCATTGATCGAACCATGTCAGACAAGATTCTATTTCTCCTTTCCCATACACCATTTTGTTGTGGTGTGCCGGGAGCTGAGAGTTGGGATGTAATTCCATGTTCTATCATATAGTTCTGGAATTTTAAATCCATGTACTCTCCACCACGATCCGATCGAAGTGTTTTAACTCTTTTACCTAATTGATTTTCAACCTCAGCCTTGAATTCCTTGAACTTTTCAAGTGCTTCAGACTTGTGGTGCATTAGGTAAATATGCCCATATCTAGAATAATCATCTATAAAAGAGATGAAATATTCATATCCTCCCCTGGCTTTAACATTCATCGGACCACAAATGTCTGAATGTATAAGCTCTGGAGGATCTTTGGCTCTATAACCTTTTCCACTAAAAGGTCTTTTAGTCATTTTGCCTTCTAGGCAGGATTCGCATACTGGTAAGGAATTTTCTTCTAACTCGTTTAGAAGTCCGTTCTTTACCAATCTCTCAATCCTATTGAGATTAATGTGACCTAATCTTAGATGTCAAAGATGAGCATTTTCTTTAGGAGAAATTAGTTCGTGTACTTGCAATTCTGAAAAATTCACTTCTTAAAACTATTTTAACTGAATTAAACCATTTGCAAATAATTCTCAAGAAGAGCAACACATAGTACAATACTTTTCCAATGAAATAAACTCTTTATTCAATTGAAAAGACAGAGAAGTACAATGTTCGCTAAGGCAAGAAATGAGGTTTCTAATAAACCCTTAAGCTACATGTTATCAAATAACAGCTTTTCTTTGCCAGGCGATTGCTCTTTATCTGCTCCTTTTCCTCTTCTTTTGTATCTTCTTAAGTCCAGAAGTATGGTTGCAGTTCTTTGTCCCAGAGGATGAATCCTCCTGAGAACTTTTGGAATGAGCAAAAAAATTTGCCTTTCCATTTTGTTGTGTCTTATCATCCATAAGAAACTGATAATTCTGCAGCTCATGTAGCAGAGAAGTCAGATCATATTCTATGTTGTTCATCGCTGCATTGCTATGGAATTGCTGAAAACTCTTCGGAAGAGATTCTAGGATGAATAAAATCTAACATTTCTCATCTATGACCGCTCCGTTTAATTCCGCTATATTGAAGTGGGCAATCAGATTGAGAACATGTTCTCTCACCGATGTACCTTCCTTCATACGTGCGTTATAAACGAATTTTAGGGCTTCATGCCGAATTTGTTTGGACGGTTGTCTAGACAAATTTAGCACAAAATTCATGATCTCTCGAGCTGAGAACTTGCCCTCCAGCCTCCTGGCTAAAACATCAGGTATGCTAGCCAGGATATAGGCTTTCGCCTTTTCGTTGGCATTAATCCAGCGGTCATACGCATCCTCAACAGCTTGAGATGCATTTTGAGCAGGACATTGAGGACACTCCTCATTGAGAACGAACTTAAGATCATGTGTAACCAAAATTATGTTGAGTCCATCCCTCCATGTCACTATGTTCTCTCCGGTTAACTTTTTCGCACCTAATAAAGAAATCATAGAGCTAGATATTTTTGCTGAAAATTTTACAAACAAACTTGTATGAGTTTCTTGCTATAACTCTAATCCAATCATGTTTTAGCTAATTATCAAATGATTCCTAGGCCATTTATAATTTGCAATGATACTCCAAAGGTTTAGAATGTATGACACCGAAGGGTAATAAAAAACACTCCTCATTTGGATCAGACACTCTTCACCAAAACCTAACACCAGAATAACTCTTATTCCTATAGGTTTTAGTTACCATTTTTCGGTCTGAATACATACACAACTTATGTACCCTGTGAGTGTAACCCTTTGTCTTTAGATCCCCAGTCTCGATCCAATAAAATCACGGGAGGGAGGACTAGATTGGAAAATAGTCTAAGGAAATCTTTATCTCTTTCGGGTGTCTACTGTGTTAGATCCCCTATGATCAAGCCCTCCAAAGGGATTGTCTGGTCCAGGCCAAACTAGCAGGCTGACCATAGTGGTCTAACGGTGTAAACCGACAAAAGAGACCGTAGGTTTTGTTTTCACTAAACCTGCTCCCACTCACTATAAGTACCCTCTCCATTCACCTTGGTATTGACTCATACAAACACCATCCGAAGGGGGACACTCCCGTTTGCGCCACGAGGCCAAGTATGAGTCTCACGGTGTGAACTTCCCGGAGATAGCGTAGGTGGAAAAATATGTATCTCATACACTTTTTCCTCCCACTGAATACTTTAAGTCTATAGGAATCTTTCTTAGGCTAAAACCAAACTAATGGTTTTACCTATATCTATCAACATAACTCTTATATTGATAATCAACCCGCTGACGCTACTGTAATTTATAAGACTCTCTGACTAAATTTCACTCCCAAGTCAGTTCCCTGATAGGGGTGTTTCGTTTCCGTCAGCTTAAATACCCCAGCCTAGACAGAACTTTCCTTAGACAGAGTTCCTCTTTTAATCATAGCTTATAAATTACTTGGTTCCTAATTCTAATCTAATTAGAACTAGATAACCTAAGGTCTATTATTTCCAAGTTCTAAACACTTTAAAACTAATAATTAACCTTAGGTGACATGCATACTATGTTATAGTGCTTGATCATTCATCACATGAATAATAAGACATTCATAGCATATTCATCTCATGATATATAATGCATGTCAATGCTGTCCATAAATTAATATAACAACCTTATATTAATTAATCATGCAAACTATATAATATAACTCCTTATATTATAAATGATGCATGAAAATGCTTAACCTAAGGTGGGATTTCTAAAATAAAAGCATACACTATGCATGGCAATAATTACACAACAATTGCATAATTAAAATAGCAAAAATTAGACCAATTTTGGCACCCTAGAAATAATTTTAATTAATATAATCTAATTATATTAATTAAAATTAAATATACTAAATATAAACGTTTTATAATTAATATATATAAATAAAAATCCGTTTATCGCTCGTTGCTCCTCGCGCAAAAAGCGGCCGGCGTTGCTGCGATAAGCAGCGTTAGCGCAAGGTAACGCCGCTTCGCTTGTGGCGGCGTTGCAGTAACGCTAGACGCTGCATTGCAACGCTGCCTCCTGCGCGCGCCTTCTCCTGCAAGCGCGGCGTTGCAACGCCGATGAACAGCGCTGCAACGTTGCACACAGACAGCATTGAGAATCTCCATTCTTTGCTCGTTTTTGCTCCGTTCTTCAAAGCAACCGCCTTGCCTCGATCGACACGAACTTACAGACTCGATTTACAATTAAATTTGCCCAAAACACCGGGTCCTTACATTGAACATTTCAATGAAATTGTAAATCTAAGTGCCAAAATTGAAAACATCTAATTTCGCAAAACCGTTCATACATCTCATGCAAAAACAGTAAAACCCACTTTGTTCTTGAAAAATCCAGAACATAAATCAAGAACGCAATTGGGCTATGATACCAATTGAAGGGAATCGAAGTTCCCGCAGCAGAAGCGATTGCGAATCGCGCGCTCTTGATTTAGTTACAACGAAAAATTCAAGAACGTAAACATGGATTAAGCATATAATAAGAGTATGGACAGTAAGTATATACCTTTGAAGAACCTTTCTTCAAGTGTTCCTCTCTCTCCACGGTCACGATCTCAAAGAACAAGAACTCGCACGAACGACACCGACACCACCACCGGATCTTTCTCCGTTGTTCTCAGGTGAGGAGGAAGGTGGGTTCCCTTTAGGAGTAGTAAGGTATTTTGTGAGAGAGATTTGTGTTTTGGAACTCTTCCAACAACACAACAAGGAGGCTAGGAATACACTTAGAAGTCTTAACCTAGTTGCATCTCATGCAACTATATATATAGAGGAATGAGATGGAAATGACCATTCTACCCCTTCTTTAATCTCTCTTTAGTATATAGTTTATATATGAATCTAATTCACATTAAAACTATATATTATATCTATTACATCATATATAATTGATATAACTCCTCATGTATGAAATTGAACACTTCAATTTCACTCCTAACTTTATACCCTCAATATTACCATGTTGAGCCAACGGAGGGATCTAATGGACCTACAGATCATGAGCTCCAATGATGTGAGATTAACTGATCAAACTCTTCGATCCAGTTAATCAATATTCATTAACTACAAGTCACTCCACTATAGACTTGTAGGTGCACTCTCCTCACTGTAGATATTATTGTGTCCACTGATATAGTCATTACCCATGAGTCGACTCTTCACGGGTTGTTCAGTAATCACGGTGGGTCAAATTACCCGTTTACCCATGTGATTACCTCTTTGCTCCTTAAGCACCACTGATCCTCTAATGAACAACAAGTCTAAGGTCCTACCTTAGACTCATACCCTCATAGAGGTGGGGCCCCGTTGTTCAAGACACGGAGTCGATTCTTAAGGGAACAACCTATCTAATTCCTCGAGAGAGGAATGAGTGAATTCCATCTTGCACGCTTAAGTTCCCGGCTACTCACGAGGTTTTTTGTCCCGAGAAGGTAGGCTTATTGAGTCGGCCATGAGCCACTCTCACCCATACTAGTCTAAGGACAAACCCCTATAAGCGGGAGTTCTTAACTTGCTCGGATTGATTCAAGTCACTAATGACCATCTATAAATTACTAGTCTTATCCTCATTAGCGGTGTTATATTTGGTTAGACTAATAATTTGCGATCCAGTCTTGTATGAACTCTTCATACAGGATGCCCCCACTCGCATGTCAACTACATGAATGAGTTGGATTACCAGAATAAGGTTTATACCATACACTATTTAGGTTATAATCTTGAATTCAACCCAAATAGTGTCCACTACACTGATTTCAAGATAAACGTTATAACCTTAGAGCTTAGTTTATTGGATTTATAAAAGCAAGGCTGTAATCTTATCAAAACAAATAACACTTTATTTAATTGATCAAGATTACACAAGTTTAGGGCATAAATCCCAACATTATCAAGTGGCAAACTCCCCATAACCAATGTGTCCCCCATGTGTCATCAAAACACCATTGGTTAGTGTCCAAAATGAGCTACATCATGCTCTCCATTTGCCTATAAATAGTGGTTCTAATGGCCTTTGTAAGATATATTGAATTGGTGATTTTTCTCCAATCTTCTTCATTCTTTCCCACTTTCCCTTTTAGTCTTTATTTAACTTGCCATAATTTTCCACTATCTTAGTATTATAATATATATATATATATATATATACATATCCCATTTTTCATTTTCATTTTCTTTGATTATTATTATTATTAATATTATTATTATTAGTAGTAGTAGTAGTAGTAGTAGTAATATTATCCTAATTATATTATTATCATTATTATATTAGTATTTTGGTATTGGTAAAATTATACCCGGTTTTCATCCTATTTTTCACAACACGTTATCAGCACGAAGCTCTGCCGGTTTTTTTACTGAAGGTAGGTCCTACGGGTAAGTCCTTTTTCCAAATAATGAAATGTTATTTTGCATATTTAATTAATTTCCTAATGTAAATGATTTTTTTTTATATATAGTATTACTATGGCAAATCTTGCAAAATTAGAATTTACGACCCTAGATATAAATGGAAATAACTACTTGTCATGGGTCCTTGATGCTGAGATCCATTTAAATTCCATGAATCTTGGAGAAACAATTAAATAAGGAAATGATGCATCAAATCAAGAAAAAGCAAAAGTCATGATATTCCTTCGTCATCATCTTCACGAGAGATTGAAAATAGAGTATCTTACAATAAAAGATCCCTACATTCTATGGCAAGGTTTGAAAGAGAGGTATGATCATCAAAAAATAATTATTCTTCCAAAAGCTCGTTATGATTGGATGCACTTGAGGTTGCAGGACTTCAAATCAGTAAGTGAGTATAATTCTGCACTATTCAGAATTAGTTCAAAATTGAAATTATGCGGAGAAATGATTACTGGTGTTGATATGTTAGAGAAGACATTTTCTACCTTTCACGTCTCGGATATGCTCCTGCAGTAGAAATATCGAGAGAAAGACTTTAAAAAATATTCAGAACTAATTTCATGTCTTCTCGTGGTTGAACAAAATAACGAGCTATTAATGAAAAATCATGAATCTCGACCAACTGGAGCAACACCATTCCCTGAAGTGAATGTTGTGAATTTTAATAATCGTGGTGGAGGTCGTGGTCGTGGTCGAGGTCGGGACCGCGGTAGAGGAAGAAATACCTATTTTCGTGGTGGACATTATAATTTTAAGAAACTCACACGAAATGATTATCATAAAAAAGCTCCACAAGATAAGAGTTTAAAAGGTGATGAACATAAATGTTTCCGGTGCAGAATGACTGGGCACTGGTCACGTACCTGTCGTACGTCAAAACACCTTGTTGATCTCTATCAAGCTTCCCTGAAGGAAAAAGGAAAAGGAAAGAATGTGGAGGTAAATCTTGTCATTCAAGAAGATGATGTGTTTGACCCCTCCAATATGATGCATCTTGATGTGGCTGATTATTTTGAATCTCCTGGAGAGAGAATCGATGTAATCAAACAAGTAGAGGATGTTTTGTATGAAGATATATAATTAATTACTGCTTGTAATTATTGTATGTTTTTCTTGTTTTTGTATATATATTTAGAACTTTTTCGTAATCACTTTCCTTTTCTTATCAATGAAGAAGAATGGACAATTTCAATATGTTGAGTAACCCGAAAATGAGCAATGAGGATTTATGTCCGCAGATCGAGCGACTCACGCATTACACGATACTCATAAAATGTAAAATATTTTTCTAAATTGACAATGCTGGAAGTAAAAATCAATACTATATCAGGTTCTACTGACCTGATTGAAGGTTCTGGAAAAGCTAGTTTTATCTTGCCTAGATGAACAAAAATTTCAATTAATAATGCTTTATTCTCTAGTAAATCAAAACGAAATTTCAAAGATATACGTAATAATGGTTATCATGTTGAAATTGATCGTAAAAATAATATAGGGTGTCTCTATATCACATCTATTATTTCACATGAAAAACGTATATTAGAAACACTGTCTTCCTTTTCTTCTGGATTATATTATACTCATATACGAGTAATCGAAAGTTATGCAACAATGAACCAGAAATTCATGAATCCATAAATATTAAGTGTTTGGCATGATCGACTGGGTCATCCAGGATCGATAATGATGAGGAAAATTATTGGGAATTCACATGGACATCCTTTAAAGAACCAGAAGATTCTTCAATCAAATGAGTTGTCATGTGATGCTTGCTCTCAAGAGAAATTAATTATTAGACCATCACCAGCTAAAGTAGAGATTGAATCGCCTGCATTTTTAGAGCGAATTCAAGGTGATATTTGTGGACCTATTAATCTACCAAGTGGTCCATTTAGATATTTTATGGTATTAATTGACGCATCCAGCAGATGGTCACATGTATACTTATTATTAAGTCAAAATCTTGCATTTGCAAGGTTACTTGATCAAATAATCCAGTTAAGAGCACAATTTCCTGATCATATTATTAAGACAATTCGACTTGATAATGTTGGTGAATTTACATCCCAAACTTTTTATAATTATTGTATGTCAATTGAGATAAGTGTTGAACATCCTGTAGCTCATGTTCATACACAAAATGGTCTAGCGGAATCATTTATAAAAAGCGTCGCAACTAATTGCAAGACCATTGCTTATGAGAGTTAAACTTCCTACATCGACCCTGGGTCATGCTATTTTGCACGCTGTTGCATCATTATTACGTATTATTAGCCGAGAGCCTATAATAAATATTCCCCCATGCAATTAGCTTATGGCCAACAACCAAATATATCCCATCTGAGAACTTTTGGATGTGCAGTATATGTTCCAATTGCTCCACCACAGCGCACTAAGATGGGTTCTCAAAGGAGGTTAGGAATATATGTTGGATATGATTCCCCATCAATTATTAAATATCTTGAATCTCTGACGGGTGATGTATTTACTGCACGATTTGCTGATTGTCATTTTAATGAGACAAATTTTCCAATATTAGGGGGAGGAATTCATAAGTTGGAAAAAGAAATTACATAGAATGCATCATTATTATCTCATTTAGATCCTCGAAGAGATCAATGTGAACTTGAAGTTCAAAAGATAATTCATTTTCAAAATATCGCAAATCAATTACCATATGCATTCACAGATGCTAAAAGAGTGACTAAATCATATATACCAGCAGCAAATGTTCCATAAAAAATTGATATCCCAAAGAAACAAGTTGTCAATAATGAGTCTGGAGCACGCCAGAAGCGTGGTAGACCTACAGGTTCCAAAGATAAAAATCCTCGAAAAAGAAAAATAGTTGAGAATCAAAATGATTCAATGAAAGGTATGGATGTTCCAGAAGAAATCCAGAATACAACTACTCAAAAGAGTATTAATGAAAATCAAACGCTTGAGGATAATAATGAAATTTCTATAAATTATGTTACAACAGGAAAGAGATGGAACCGAAATGATATCATTATCGACAACATTTTTTCTTATAATGTTGCTCACGATATTATTCATGAAAGTGACGATTTTGATCCAAAATCTATCGATGAATGTAAACGTAGAAAGGATTGGCTAAAGTGGAAAGAAACAATCCAAGTAGAGTTGAACTCACTTTCAAAATGTGAGGTTTTTGGACCAGTAGTCCTAACACTAGAAGGTGTCAAACCTGTGGGATACAAATGGGTATTTGTAAGGAAAAAAAATGAAAAGAATGAAGTCACAAGATATAAAGCGAGACTTGTTGCACAAGGATTCTTGCAAAGGCCTGATATTGATTATAAGGAGATATATTCTCCTGTGGTGGATGCAATAATGCTAAGATATTTGATTCGCCTGACTGTATATGAAAAACTTGATATGCATCTAATGGATGTAGTCACGACGTATTTATATGGATCTCTAGATAATGACATTTATATGAAAATCCCGGAAGGATTTAAAATACCAAAAACATATGAATCAAGTTCTTGGGAATTATATTCAATTAAGTTAAAGAGATCATTATATGGATTAAAAATCAGGACGAATTTGGTATAATCGCCTGAGTGAATATCTGTTGAAAGAAAGATATCAAAATAATTCAATATGTCCGTGCGTTTTATTATAACTGTATATGTTGATGACTTAAATATAATTAGAACTTCTGAAGAGTTATCCAAGACTATAAAATATCTTAAGAAAGAATTCGAGATGAAAGATCTTGGAAAAACAAAATGTTGCCTTGGTTTGCAAATTGAACATTTAGCAGATGAGATATTTGTTCATCAATCAACTTATACAGAGAAAATCCTAAAAAAATTCTATATGGATAAAGCACACATCCATTGAACATTCCAATGGAAGTTCGTTCACTAAATGTAAAGAAAGATATATTTCGACCTCGAGATGACAATGAAGAACTACTTAGTCCTGAAGTACCATATCTTAGTGCAATTGGTGCACTCATGTATCTGGCTAATAACACAAGACCAGATATTGCATTTTCAATAAATTTATTAGCTAGATATAGTTCATGTCCTACAAAAAGACATTGGAACGGAGTTAAGCATGTACTCCGATATCTGCGAGGGACAATTGATATGAGTTTATTTTATATATTCTAACAAATCCAGTTTTGATCTAGTTGGTTATGCAGATTCTGGTTATCTATCTGATCCACACAAAACTAGATCTCAGACAGGTTATCTATTTACATGTGGAGGAACTGCTATATCATGGCGATCAGTGAAACAGACCATCACGACCACTTCTTCAAATCATGCTGAAATCCTTGCAATTCACGAGGCAAGTCGAGAATGTGTATGGCTAAGATCAATGACACAACACATTTGTGAGACATGTGACTTGTCTTCGAGTAAACCTTTTCCAACAATATTATACGAAGACAACACAACATGTATAGCTCAAATTAAAGGAGGTTATATTAAAGGAGATAGAACAAAACATATCTCTCCAAAACTTTTCTACACTCATGACCTTGAAGAAAATGACGACATCTCAGTACAACAGATTTGTTCGAAGGATAACTTTGCAAACATATTTACAAAGGCATTACCAACTACAACATTTGAGAAATTGGTTCACAGTATTGGGATGCGACGACTCATAGATCTCAACTGATGTTGTCATGAGGGGGAGTAAATATATTATATAAAATATGTACTCTTTTTCCTTCACTAGGGTTTTTATCCCATTAGATTTTTCCCTAGTAAGGTTTTAACGAGACATATTTTATATAAATGGGCATCTAAGGGGGAGTATCATGGAAATTAAGGAAATAGATGTTCATGTCATTTGTTATCCATATATCCAAATTTAGTATTGTCAAGTGACAAACTCTCCATAACCAATGTGTCCCCCATGTGTCATCAAAACACCATTGGTTAGTGTCCAAAATGAGCCACATCATGCTCTCCATTTGCCTATAAATAGTGGTTGTAATGGCCTTTGTAAGATATATTGAATTGGTGATTTTTCCCCAATCTTCTTCATTCTTTCCCATTTTCTCTTTTAGTCGTTATTTAACTTGCCATAATTTTCCACTATCTTAGTATTATAATATATATATATATATATACATATCCCACTTTCCATTTTCATTTTCTTTGATTATTATTATTAGTATTATTATTATTATTATCATCATCATCATCATTATCATCATCATCATCATCCTAATTATATTATTATCATTATTATATTAGTATTTTGATATTGGTAAAATTATACTCGATTTTCATCCTATTTTTCACAACACATTTGATTAATAATATGAGACTAATCTCTCTCAAGGCTGTGTTATAAACTACAAAAGTTTTATTGTAATTTCCAACACTTCGACAAAAGGTAGTAGAAGTTCAATTAACGAAGCAAAACAATGAACATGAAAAAAAATACAATGGTTGAAGATTGAGGCTAAAAGTCTACCAAAAAATATGTGCAATCTTGGATGATATTGAAAATCTTAAAAAGTCACTTAGATCTTAAAATGGAGGGACAATATTTGGACACTTTCTTGATGTATTCTTGTCACATATATGAGTAACAATTATGCATAAGGTCCCCACCTATGAAGATACTACTGAAATATGCTAGGAGACGAATAAATAAGTTTCTTCTATAATGATAACATCATTGAAATTAATTTGATCAATTCACAATAATTGATTTTATTACAAAGGTGTGTACCTGTCAACTTTATGGGACTAAATTCAATCAACTTGAGAGCCAAAGTCACTTACCTTGATTTACCTCAATTAACTTCTTCAGATTGTAAATTATTTAGGTGCGTTCCAAAGCCATTTACAATCTATAATAATACATACCCTATCAACTCTCCATCACACATCAACGAAAAGGAGAAAATGAATGCCCCGTTTGATAACCATTTGGTTTTTGTAAATTATATATGCTTGTTTTTGTTAGGGGCAACTGACTCAGACAGATCTCCACATTGGTATGATATTGTCCACTTTGGGCATTAACCCTCATGGTTTTACTTTTGGTTTCACCCAAAAGGCCTCATACGAATGAAAATACTATCCCTCACTTATATACCTATGATCTTCCCCTTCTCTAGTCGATGTGGGGCTTTGGTCGCACTCCCAACAATCCTCCCTTTACCCGGAGCACACCGCCTATCCGATAGAGCTCTCTACCACGGATCTCCACCATGACTACACTTCAAGGCTCGCCTCCTTTGTTCGGCACCCGAGGATTTTATCGATCACGGCTCAGGGGCATGGCTCTGATACCACTGTTAGGGACAACGACCCTCCACATATCTCCACATTGATATGATATTGTCCACTTTGGGCATAAACCCTCATGGTTTTGCTTTTGGTTCCCACCAAAAGGCCTCATACCAATGGAGATAATTGTCCTTTCTTATATACCCATGATCAATCCATTTCCTAGCCAACTGGGACATTTGTTTAACAGTTTTCTCACAAATTCTCTTCATCTTCTCTACAATTATTCCATCTTTCATGAGGTATCATTTAAGTTTCTAGCCAAATTTCAAAAACAAAATTAAGTTTTTGAAAACTACTTTTTAAAGTTTTTATAACTTAACTTAGTTTTTGAAATCATAGGTATAAAGTACATAAGAAAACATAGGAACTCATTAGTAGATATAGTATTTTTAGACTTAATTTTCAAAAATAAAAAACTAAAAACTTAGATCCCATTTGATAACTATTTAGCTTTTGAAATTTAAGCATAAAAATACTACTTCTACCAATGAGTTTATATACTTTCTTATCTACTTTGTACCTATGTTTTCAACAACCAAACTAACTTTTGAAAATGAAAAAAAAAAAGTAGTTTTCAAAAACTTGATTTTGTTTTTAGAATTTGGCTAAGAATGCAAGTGCTTTCTTAAGGGGATGATCTCTATTGTAGAGAAATTAGGTGAAAATAAGCTTAATTTTTAAAAATAAAAAACTAAAAACTAAAAACCAAATAGTTATCAAACAAGGCCTAAATGGTTATCAAATGGGGCGAGATAGTTTTATGCCTTCTGTTCCTCACATTAACGTCTGAACTTGATTAATATCAAGATCCTACTTAATATGGTATGATTTCCTCTCCTACAATATTCCTTGACGTGATGTTGACCCTGTTTTTTTTAATATTCAACTTCACACCTCTCTTCTGAATGTCATTTGCATGTGAGCATTTAAGATATATAATTTTCATAACCCTTATCAAAACTTTATGTTGAATTCTTTATTATGAGTATGTTCATTAAGTACCACAAATGAGATAAGGTAAGGTTGGAATGTCTTTCCCCTTCCTTGCCAAAGGATTTTAATCCCCATCTCTCTCTCGAGCCCCCTTCAAATTTTTTATCTTTAATAATATGTATAGAAAAAGTCAAATCAAATAACATAAAAGTCTTCTAGTACAGTTATAAATATGTCATCAACCCTCCCTCAAATTCTAGGTTCAAGTTCTGATCTTTACAATGTTAAATAATTTTTTCTTCTAGACTTCTTTATACAATGATATATAAATCATACTTTTTAAGTTTAAAAGAAAATTCATTTACTTAAATTGTTTATTATTTTTAATCATTAGATTTACATAAATATTTTAAAATGACGATTATACAAGTTAATGAATATAATCAAAATAAGTGATTAAAAAATTCAAATGTATGGATAATAGCAAGGTCGTCACACATAGAAAGTACATTTCTCATCCTAAAATTAAATCGAATCTTCATTTAATTGAGGGACCACAACCCTATCTAGAGTGATCTTGTGTGAAGTGTATTTTATGAACAAAATTTCATTCTTAAACTTAATCATCAATTGCTTTCGTAAACATCAAATTAGTGTTGGTTGAACATTTAAGTAGAAAGACTATAATAAAGTAATTTCTATCATCGAAATATTAGCCAAAATGCATGTATCATTATAACATTTATGAGAAGAAAGCATTCACAAATGTATCACTATAACATTTTTAAAAATAATTTGGTTTTTTTTTTGTTTTGTTCTTTTAGTGTTTGCATAGTCAAATCTAAAGAGTAAACTAATAGAGTATGTTTGACACATGAGTTTAGATTTGAATGGATTTGGATTCCAAATCTAAACCCATGTTTGGAGCAAGATGTTTAAAATTTTTGGATTTGGAAACCAACTCGATGGGTTACAACAGTGCAACCTTATAAAATTTGTTTTATGTTTTTCTCCTCTATTTGTCGACCACTTCGACAACTCCGGTAAAAATTCCAGCGACCATTCGATGATTACCGACAATGACAACTCCGACGACTATACCGGCGACTCGACCATATCGTTGACGACTGCCTCCGATGACCACTTGATTTTTCATTTCTGATGACCACTTCAACAACAACTCCAATGACGACTCTAACGACCACTCGACAACTACTGACAACGACAACTCTGACGACCATACCGGCGACTCGACCACCGCTGATGACTGCCTCTGGCGAATACTTGATTTTCCATTTCCTCTTCAATTTTTCGTTTTTCATTTTCGGTGACCACTTCGACAACAACTCCGATGACAACTCCAGCGACCACCGACAATGACAACTTCGACGACCACACCGGAGATTTGACCACCGCTAACGGTGATCTCTTGCGACCACTTGGTTTCTCATTTCCTCTTTCATTTGTCTGTTTCCATTTTCAGTCACCACTTTGACAACAATTTCAGTGACAACTCTGGCGACCATCGATAACGAAAACTTCGACGACCACACCGACGACTCCCACCACTGACAACTACCTCAAGCGACCACTTGATTTTTTTTTATTTCTGACGACTGCGCCCATCGATAACGACAACTCTGATGACCCACCTCGACAATCCAACAACCTCATCAACTCGACCACCCCAACAACCCGACAATCTAGTCAATTATTTAAAAGGTTAAAATAAAACTAAAAAATGACTACTAAACAATTTTTTTTTATAATAACATGCAAATATACTCTCAAAACCTTTAAACTTTGCGAAATTTTTACAAAAAAAGTGTAAGGCTCGAGATGTAAGGTGCGTGATTTTTGGAGTTTAGTTTTCTTCTTTTAAATTTAAAAGGGCATGTGTTAGGGACAACGACCCTCCACATATCTCCACATTGGTATGATATTGTCCACTTTGGGCATATGCCCTCATGGCTTTGTTTTTTGTTTCACCCAAAAGGCCTCATACCAATGGAGATACTATCCCTCACTTATATACCCATGATCTTCCCCTTCTCTAGCCAATGTGAGACTTTGGTCGCACTCCCAACAATCCTCCCCTCGAACAAAGTACCAACCGAGCCTCCCCTTAAATAGTCATCCATCCGTCTAGCTCTTATCCTCGCCAACTTCTTTACCCGGAGCACACCACCAACCTAGGCCAAATCCTTTTATCCGGAGCACACCGCCTATCCGATAGAGCTATTCTCCCACGAATCTCCACCATGACTACACTTCAAGGCTCGCCTCCTTTATTCGGCACCCGAGGATTCTACCGATCACGGCTCAGGGGCATGGCTCTGATACCACTGTTAGGGACAACAACCCTCCACATATCTCCACATTGGTATGATATTGTCCACTTTGGGTATATGCCTTCATGGCTTTGTTTTTGGTTTCACCCAAAAGGCCTCATACCAATAGAGATACTATCCTTCACTTATATACCCATGATCTTCCCCTTTTCTAGCCGATGTGGGACTTTGGTCACACTCCCAACAACATGGTTTGACTTAGTCTTAAGGTTGGTTGTAATTTTTAAAAGGGTTGAGGAGCATTTTGGTAATAAGGACCATTAGGGTTTTTGAGAAGAGAGTTTTTTTGTCTTTTTGTGCACGTTTCTCGAGGTAGCCCATCCTCACTTCTCTTTCACTCTTTTCTTCACAAAAATTGCAGCCCCACTGTCTGACCTAGTCGCCGCCAATGAGTCGACGGCCCATCGCCGCTCGCTCGTCGACGAAGCGCAGGCCGCTCGTCGTTCCCTTCGAGTCGTCCACCGCATGTCGCACGAAGCCGCAACCATTCGCCATTCCCTTCGAGCCGTTCGCCGCACGTCACACGAAGCCTAGAGTCGGTCGCCGCCAGAAGCTGACCGTTCATGGATCTCTTCAAGTCGTTGTCCCTAGGTCGTCGATCGTCGTTGGAGTCGCGCCTGTGAAGCTCGCCGCTGCACTCCACCATCTGTAGGTCGTTGAACGTCCGCTGCAACGTTGCCGCCACCACTGCAGTTCCGTTGTCGCCGTCGGTTGCAGTTTCGCGAGTCGTGCCAGAAGCATTTTGGCTTCGCGCGAACCCTCAGAGTTCTTCGAGGTCGGAGGAAAAGTCAGCGGAGTCTAAGCGAGTTGGACACTGTCTCGCTTTTTTGTTGGGCGGAGGTACGTGGAAGCAGTGTCTTTAGACCCCATTAGACTTCGTTTTTCTTGAATTATTGTGGATGGTTGGTTTATTTCTGAAGTTCTAACTTATCAGGTTCAGTTCAGGTTACGTCGAGGGGTTTAAGGACTTAGTGGTTAAGCGAGGCTAAGGTAAGGGAACCCACACCAAACTCTAAAATTAGAATTTAAAGACTCGTTTGAAAATGTCATGTTCAATTTGAAAAGTACGATTTATGTGTCATGTTTGATTGAAAAGCCCATTTTGAACGCCATGAAAGGTTATGTATGAATGTTTGATCAATTTGAAAGGGTTGTTTTAAATGCTATGATCTGGTTGGGCTGATGGCTAATTCAAAGGCCATAAATGTCATGTTGTGTTCTTTTGTGATTAAGCGTTTTGCTTTTATATGTATGTTTATGCCATGAACCTTTTGCACGAATTTGTTGCTATGCCATTTGGGACCTTAAGCATGTGTATCTTGAAAACGTTTACGAAGGTTGTGGTGAAATCTTCCTGATAGTATTGATATTATATCCTATGAATGAGTTGAGTCGACTCGAACTATAGGCCATGTTCTGGGAGTTTATAGTTGTCAACTAAAGGCCGAAGAGAAATTTTTGCAAAATAAAATGCTTACGAAGGTTGTGGCAATTAAACTTCCAATATATATATGTATGTACGTACTTAATGCTATATAAGCCATGAAAGGCTTAGAGTCGACCCAAACTGAGAGGCCATAGATCAGAAAGCCTCAATTTCTCACTAATAGCCGAAGAGAAAAGCCATGAAAAAGTTTTTGTTTATGGGTTCCTGTAAAGCCATGATTTGATTGCCAACATGTTCTTTTTAACCCCGGTTGTGGGGTCTCTTACTGAATGTTATGCATGTAATACTTATCCCTTTTCTTTAAAAAAAATGTTTTCAGGTAAGGGTAAGGGCAAGCTGGTAGAATGACTAGGGGGCACTACATAGCCATGAGTCAAGGAGCTACTTCTGCATCTCATATTTCTTTCATGTCTTTTCTTTGCATGTTCTGCTTATCGAATGATGAACTCCGTCATGTTTTTTGGAGGCCAAGATCAAAGTCTTGTATTTCCTTATGCTTTTTTTTAAGTTTGCTTTATACTCCTCACTATTTCGGGATCCCAATAAAGAACTATTCTGTTTCACTTCGGTTTTCATGTTTCATTGATTTTAAATTTTGTGGCCTCAAGTCATGCATGTTAGGTAAAGACTCTAGGAAAAAAGTCATAAGGTTAGGGTCTTTACCAAAAGAGAAGAAAAACAACCTGGTATTTTTTGTTTTTTTTTAATGTACACTCAAATGTTTCAATTTTGTAATTCCTTTTTTAAAAGTTAGAAAAAAATGAAATATATTTTTTCTTTCGCACAGAGGCGTGTTATGTCCTTTTGTTTCATGTCAGTTGCAACACTTTTGGATTGTATCTATATGTATGAACTTATGGTAGGGGTGTTAAAAAATTCGATCCAACCTCACTTACGAACACCTCTAACTCGTGGCATGCTATGTTTTTTTTCTGTCTAAATGCTAAATATTATTATAAATGTGTAAAACTCATTTTTTATTCCTCAACTACAACATAAATTAAAAGCTTCATTTAAAAGTTACTTAAAAAATTGATCCACGATAGATGGTAGCTTCTACAATTCACATAAAATCTACTACAAAATTTGAAATGAATAAAATAACTAAAAGAAAAAGGTGAAACAAAATTGTATCAAACCCATATTCAGAAAAACTGCACCAAAAACACAGTTTTGTGATTCCTAGGCTTCAAAACACTGCACTCAAAACACAGTTTTTTTTTTAAATTCTCAGACTTCAAAATCCTTCAAGACAAATCCCCCATACTTCTGGAAATGATCTTGAATTTGTGCCTCAAACAACCCTATAATTTTTATTTTAAAAAAGATTTTTTTTTTAGTACTTGTTGTAGTACATTTTGGAGCGCAACCTTCCTAAAAAGCATTTACTTTAATTTTGTGTTCACATATCTTTCAATTTTCAAATACTAACAAGTACATATTTAAATGTTGATTCGAGAATAAAATGCCTTTTTTTCCTTTTTTTTTTTGAGTTTGACAGTTTTATATATATATATATATATATATATATATATATTATTAGTGGAGAGAAACATAAATTAAAATTATTTAAATAATTAATGAATATTATTTTATTATTAACAATTACATTATTATAATCTAAATTAAATAGATAACAAGAAAAAAAATCAATATTTATTCGTGACTCGACATTAAATTAAAATTTATTGTAAACTCTCAATCTCATCAAATTAGATTCCATACTAGTATATTTACCAAATTTTAGTTTCATTCAACCCATTAATGTCAACAAAAAAAAATCAATTCGTTTGATAATCATTTAGACCCCGTTTGATAACTATTTGATTTTTTGTTGTCCTTGTTTGAAAATTACGCCTAAAAAATACTATTCCCATTTATGAATTTCTATGCTTTCTTATCTAATTCTTACTTATATTTTCAAAAACCAAGTTACGTTTTGAAAACTAAAAAATGTATTTTTTGGAATTTGGTTACAAACTCAAGTCCATCCAAAAATAGAAATCATGGTAGAGAAGATGAAGAGAAATTGTGAAAAAATCAAGCATAATTTTCAAAAATAAAAAATTAAAAGCTAAGGCCCCATTTGATAACCATTTTGTTTTTGGTTTTTAGTTTTTGAAATTTAAACCTAAAAATACTACTTCTACCCATGAGTTTATATGTTTTCTTATCTACTTTGTATCTATGTTTTCAAAAACCAAGTCAACTTTTGAAAACTAAAAATAGTAGTTTTCAAAAACTTGACTTTGTTTTTAGAATTTGGCTAAGAGTTCAAATGTTGGTGATGATCTCTATTGTAGATAAATTAGTTGAAAATAAGCTTAACTTTCAAAAACAAAAAACAAAAAACAAAATGGTTATCAAACGAGGCCTAAATAGTTATAAAATAGAATCTTAGTTTTTGGCTTTTGAAAATTGAATACTTGTTATATTTGTTTTTTAAAAAATTAAGCCAAGTTTTCAAAACTATTTTTTTTTTCAGTTTTCGAAAACCTATATATATTTGGAATTTGACTAAGAACTCAAATAGATTTTTTAAGAAAGATAAAATTTAATGTAGAAAAATGATGAGAAAAAAAATACAATCTTTAAAAATAAAAAATCAAATAATTATCAAACCAACTAGAATATTTTCTATTAAGAAAAAAAAAAAGCTAATCCCTAATAAAATAATGTAAAAGTCGAGCACTGGCAAACCAATGTACTAGATTTACCATGGAATAAATCTCCAAAAACTTCCCAATTGCAACAAGAATTCAACCTTTTTTTGGTATGTCTCTCTAAATCCTCAATTTCATACAAAAGCCTTGTTTGCAATATATTAAATACATGTAAGAAATTGTTTCAACTATTTTTCAAATGAAAGAACCAAAATTGTAAAACTTATCCAAATTAGATTCAATTTGATGAAATTAAAAGTTTAAGATAAAAATTAACTCGTGCTCAATTCTAAATATAGAAACTATATATTAAAAAAAAATCAATTATTACTCATAACTTGACAAGGTTAATCAATTTTTATCTTAACTTTTCAAATTTATCAAATTAAACCTTAGTTTTGAAAGTGTTACAATTTCTACATTCCATTCAACTTTTCTTTCCCACTATTTTTTTTCAAGAATTGCGTAACAATCTCATTAAACTAGTTAATTTTTACAAAATTCAACTATGGTGTCATCTTTTCCAAAACTCCATGAAGTACATAACATGACTCTAGTTTGTAATTCACGAATGCACGTGAGAAGATATTTTCTCAACAAAAACAAACAAAAACCTAATAGAAAGTAAAAGTTATAACATATATTCAAGTTTAAACCAAGGTAAACATGCTTTTCTAATATTCAATATATAAAAAGCTTTATCCTTATATACCAAGTTGATTTACTTTTTGAAAATATCTCAGAAGATGTTAAGAAATTCTTGTGGTTCAATCTGTCATATTTCTTTTTCAAACTAACTTTGATTTCGTACGAAGATGTTTTGGTACATTTATGCGAGATTAAAATCTAATTTGATAAAATTAAAAATTTAAGGAAAAAAAAAAACTTCCCTTGCCAAGTTGGGGTAAAAGTGAAACTTCACCCATGACACTTTTTCCAAAATAATATCATCAATACATATTATTGGGTCCACATTGCATAAAATCCTTCACCAATGAAAACTCATCTCAACAACGTGCCTCCCTCCCCCAGACCCCAAACATACATATTTTTCTTTTTTTTTTGTTATAATTTAATCCATTATTAAAAAAATAATTTCCATTATATTTGCTTTGGAAATGTTTTCTTGTTTTCCTTTTTGCCTTCTCGACGGATTCCAAAGAAAAAAAAAAAAAGAAAAAAAAAAGAAAGAAACTTTTATATTTTTTAAAAACAATTTTTTAATATATCAATTTTGTTTCGTCTTTGACTCTGTACTTTTTTTTTTTTGACAAACTTCAGACTCAGATTCTCTCTCTTCTGTCTCTCTCTCTCCTCCGTCCGGAACTCCGTCGTTGGCACGTTTTCCGTCGAATAATTCTCTTTTTCCCCTATCATTCCGGCGGCTTGCCGTTGTACTTCTCCGCTTTCCGGCAGAATCTCTGTTTCTTGGCCGGAGACTTGGAGTAGAGGTCTTGCGGTGTGGTTTTACTTGGAATGGAGGAGCTGTGGTTTTGCTGTTGCAGGTGATTGATAGATCTAAGAAGCTTTGGAGGAAGGGAGAAATGGTGTTTTGCTTAAGAGAGATGGTTTGGTGTGTGTTGTAATGGTCGATGTTCGTGTATGGATGAGGTAGTCGGCGTAGATGATGACCGGAACTCAGGCTACTTTTCGGCGAGGGTGGTGGCTGTTCGGTGAATCTCTCACATGGAATGGCAGATCTTGTTAGCTACGGGAATGCCAACCGTGACACTGAGCAGGTCTTGACTCCTAATTTCTCTGTTTCAACATTAGTGTGGGAACATTGCACAGTCTGTGGTTTTGCTTTGAATTCTGTTTTTCTTTCTCTTTTTGAAGCTGGCTGGTTTACTGCTCGAAGTTGTTTGGGATTTTACCTTCCAATTTGGTTTCGTAACTGATGTTGTCTATTGATTATTTGAACTGTACTCCGTTACTAGTATACCTCATTTTTGAGCCAAATTGCTTTCCTAGTGTTATGCGAGCTTTTCGAAAGCATTTCCTGCAAATGTGCACTTGTGGTCACTTCACGGTGGATTTGGGATCCTCTAAATAGAAATGTTTTCGAGGCAGATGACATTATGTCTTTCCTTTTATGTCTTTCGAGTCCTGCCAAAATGGAAGGAAAAAGTTACAGAATATAAGATGATCGAAAAAATTTCAAGGGTCCCTGTTTGTTTAGAAAGTATAGAAAGGAAATTGTGTTATCCGCTGCGTTGAAGTTTATTGGTTTGTTTTGATAGTCATTCATGACAAGATGAACTGATATTGCCAGGTGATAACTTCTTCTGTTGTTATAATTTCATGTTTGCTGCAATGCCAATGGAATCTCAATCACGTTGATGATTTTCAGCGAAAGAACTTTGTAAAATTTAATAATTTTCTTGAGTACTGTGGCTTACATTTTAGTTTTTTTGGTAATGGGCGGCATGTATAATTTTACTAACCTTGAATCTTTTGACCCTTTACTTTTATAATTTTGAAAGATCTAATATCTTTGCAGGCACTAATTGCTTTGAAGAAGGGTTCTCAACTCCTCAAGTATGGTCGTAAAGGGAAACCAAAATTTTGCCCATTTAGACTTTCTAATGTGAGTATTGTTTACTAATTATTGTTTTTTTTTATTAATGAAGAAACAATTTCATTGATGAATGAAGTAAATGAGGAAACCTCCAAGCACCTTATTATTTTTTTTGAGTACATCAACAATTGGGGGTGAGAAGATTCGAACTCATGACCAAGACATACTTGATGCCAGTTGAGCTATGCTCTTGTTGGCCCAAGCACCTTATTGTTATTTTTTAAATATATTGTTATCAGCATTTATTGCCTGCCTTCCTTTATTTTTGATTCTCCAAACTAGGCTTTGGGACATCTCATCTCTAAAGCCTTTAGGCCGCGTATGTCTTTTTTCTTTTTAATATATTCACGTCTCTGTTTCCTATCAAAAAAAATTTTATTGCCTGTCATCCTTACTTTTCTGCTAGACCAGGCAGTTACAGATTGGAATAGTAAGAGATCTTTTATGAATGGCCTTTTGTTCTCATAGTTTCAATGACAACACAAGTAGAAGTCTATGTATAACTTAGCGATTAAAGCATCTGTTCCTTTCCTTAAAGTTGGAGGTTCAAATCCTCAGCTCCACATCTATTGCACCAAAAAAAAAAAAAAAAGTCCACACCTGATTATTCAGCTTGTAAAAGAGACATTAATATTGAAAAGAAAAAAAAAACTTAGCAAAGTTCAAATTCCTGCCCTCCACCTCCCTCCCAAGAGAGAGAGGAAGGAAGAGAGAGGGTATTGATTGAGTGCTCTTACATAATGCATTCATGTTAGTGAATGTCATTTTATGTGATATGCTAAGATGCAAAAATGCTTGTATGGTGAGTGTATTATTTTATATTTGTATGTTTTCTAAAATTACATTTTTAGCTGGTTTTACCATATATGCCAATTTGGTTTTTCTATTTTATGAGCACAGGGATCAAATTAAAATTAATTTTTTCTAATAAAAATTAAAGATGATCTGTTCTATAGGTTGTACAATTGTGTTCTTGAGTTCTAAAAAAAGTTACTTAAAATATAAGTTAACCTTTGTGTTTTTGCAACTTCACCCTCTAATCAAGAGGAAATCTTCTTGGATTAGAATGAACTAGATTGTTTATGACATTTTTTTCCTATGTTGAGTGCTAATGGATTTTTAGTTCTAATATTTTTGACCTGTGTACTTGGTGAGTAAGTCAATTTTACTTTCTTCAAACTGAAACATATATTTGGATAAATGATAAAATTAATTTCATCCTTAACCAAGTTAGAAATTTGGTTATAAACAAACCAATAAATCATAGAGATCTAACCAATGAAACACCTGCAAGAGGTTAAAAAATTCCAAACTCACCATTAAAATGACCAAACCCAATGATAGAAAATGTCCAACACAATGACAACAACTACAAGGAACACCTACAATAATAGAGAGATTTGAATTTACTGGTGTTGAAGAATCAATATATGAGTTGCAGTTAGGAGCCGAATGCCACTCGAACCCAAAGCTAGTTGGTTCTCCCCAAACTTTGTCAAGGCACTGCAGCTGGCCGAACTTCTTGATGTAGAGGTATACCACTAATTTGCTGCCGATTGCGAGAGCGATACAAAATTGAGGCAAACTTTGAATACTAGAAGGATCTCAAAATAATAGGGTTAAGGTTGGCTAGTGAGACAACGGGGGAATAACCTTTAACGCTGAGCGAGAAACAACCTAGTCCCCAAATATCAACTCAGTATTGAAAGAGTTGAACGTGTTCATGGAAGTTTCTCTAATGAAACAACCTTGAGATTTCATGAGATCCCTCTTCTGTTGGATGTTGTTCGTTTGGGAATGAATCTGAAAGGTGAACAACTGAGCTAGAAGATTAGAAAGGAAGAAGAAGTGGCATCTAAAGAAGGTGAATTGGTAGGTGTGAAAAGGGGTTGGAGGGTAATTACCAACTATCTGGAGGAATATGCAAGTGTGGAAACATTGAAGAAGGGTGGTTTGCCTAGCAATAGTTGTTGGGCAGTGGATTTCCCAAGAAAACTATTGAACGTGCAATTGGTAGGTTGAATTTTGAAGATGATGATTTGTTGAAAAGCGTAGGAGGCAAAAGAATTAAAAGGGGGAAGCAAAACAAAGAGTAATCAAAATATGTGCTGAAGTATAACCAACTGGAAGCAATAAATAACTTGCCTCATTGGAACATTTAAAAGATATTTCCTTCTTTTTCTTTCCTTTTTGAAATTGATATTTGATAACAACTGAAGATGTATGCATAACATGTGGGGGGCTGCTTGGGCTTGTTTGTTTTAGCATTTTCTTTTGCACATGGTTGGATTTCTTATCCAATCTGCTTTCTGTTTCACCTTTTCTTATAGCTACTTTTTTCATCGTAAAAGGTAACCTTTTGTTGTCTCACTTGATGATGAATAGATTTTAAACGCAATATTTATTGATACTGGAGCCAATGTGTATAGAGATCTAGCGCTTTCTGATTTTATGCTCATACATGTGCTTTTCCATGACTTACCTGACTTGTATATCACAGTTATATATTTTCAATTAATTAAAATTGCAGGATGAATCATCTTTAATTTGGATTTCAACTACTGGTGAAAAGAGTTTGAAGTTAGCTTCTGTATCGAGAATTATTCCTGGACAAAGAACTGTAAGATTTATGAAAATTTTAGTCTGTTTTCTTTTTCAATAATTATCTCCCTTTGTATGATTTTTCGATGATATTGGTCAAACTTGATATGTGTGTATTTCAATCGTGTTAGGCCGTGTTCCAACGATATCTACGACCTGAGAAGGATTATTTATCATTTTCTCTGATTTACAACAATGGAAAACGATCTCTTGATCTGGTTGGTGATGAACAATCTTATTGTTTGTAATTAAGAAGTCATTGCTTCTAATATTTTTTTTCTTCACCTTTAAAAGTAGTTGCAACATGTTCTGGCTTTTCAGATTTGCAAGGATAAAGTTGAGGCTGAAATTTGGATAGCGGGCTTGAAACCATTAATTGGTTCTGGTGACGGTGGGCGTTCCAAAATTGATGGATGGAATGATGGGGGCCTCTATCAAGATGTAATCTGCCTACTTGGAATTGTTTAATAATTGAACTTGCATGCGCTGAATGTTCAATAATGTTAAAAAATTTGCGCATTTTAGTTGGGAAAACTCATGAAAGCTGTCATTGTTCTTTTATATATGGGAGATAGATTGTCATTCAGTAGTGAGTGTAGAACGTCAGTGGGTTTGGGATGCCCAAATTTACTGCATTTGCCTCGAGTACTAAAAATCCAATGAGCTGGGATGTTTTTCAAAGCTTTGTATATTTTTATCTGAAAAATCCAATGAACCTTTACATTATTCGTGAGATGTTCATCTTTTTTAATGAAATGGAGTGAGCCATTGGGTCTAGGATGTTTGCCATAATGTATTGCATTTGTATGACTGAATGCAAGATTATGGTTGCTGTCATTTCTCTTGCTGTTAGCTTCAGAATTTCAGGTGCCCTAGTTTCTTTTAGATGTATGCTCCTCATGCCATAAAAAGTCATTAAAATGTTCTGGTATATTCCTTTATCGATGCTCGTGAATTTTTTCAGGACAGCAGTGACTTAACTTCAAGTAGCCCAAGTGACAGCTCCAATAGTGTCACTAGAGATATTAGCTCTCCTGAGGTCTGTGTTAGTCTTAGTCCAAATAAATCTCCAACGAGTGTTAGGTCTGAGAACTCTACAAGGTCACATGTACCATTGAACCAGACAAATATGCAAGCCAAAGGAACTAGTTCAGATATTTTTCGAGTTAGTGTTTCAAGTGCTCCTAGCTCCTCCAGTCATGGCTCTACACCAGATGACAGTGATGCTTTAGGAGATATATACATATGGGGTGAGGTTATTAGTGATAATTTTATGAAGCCTGGGGCTGATAGAGCTATTAACATGAGCTCAAGAACAGATGTGCTACTTCCGAAGCCACTAGAGTCCAATATTGTTCTAGATGCACAACATATAGCCTGCGGAGTCAGGCATTCTGCCGTAGTCACGAGGCAAGGGGAGGTCTTTACATGGGGTGAGGAATCTGGAGGAAGGCTTGGCCTTGGAATGGGGAAGGATGTAACACAACCTCGCCTTGTTGAAGCCTTGGCAGCGACTACAATTGATCTTGTGGCATGCGGAGAGTTCCATACTTGTGCTGTTACAATGGATGGGGAGCTTTATACATGGGGAGATGGTGTACATAATGCCGGGCTTCTTGGTAATGGAACTGATGTCAGCCATTGGATGCCGAAGAGAATCTCAGGTATCCTTGAGGGGCTTCAGGTTGCATTTGTAGCATGTGGTCCGTGGCATACTGCATTGATCACATCTGTGGGACAACTATTCACATTTGGCGATGGTACTTTTGGGGTTTTGGGGCATGGGGACAAAAAAAGCATTTCATATCCGAGAGAAGTAGAATCTTTATCAGGCTTGAGGACAATTGCTGTTGCATGTGGAGTGTGGCATACTGCTGCTGTGGTAGAAGTTATTATGACACAATCTAGTGCAAGCGTCTCATCGGGTAAATTGTTTACATGGGGTGATGGAGACAAGAATCGTTTAGGACATGGAGACAAGGAACCCCGGCTTAAACCTACATGTGTTCCAGCATTAATTGACTATAACTTTCATAAAATTGCTTGTGGGCACAGCATAACTGTTGGATTGACAACATCAGGACAAGTTTTCACAGTTGGAAGTTCAGTTTATGGTCAGCTTGGAAATCCCCATGCTGATGGAAAGCAACCGTGTTTGGTGGAAGATAAGATTTTCAGGGAGTCTGCTGAAGAGGTTGCTTGTGGTGCATATCACGTGATGGTTCTTACCTCCAAAAATGAAGTTTATACGTGGGGAAAGGGCGCAAATGGGAGGTTAGGCCATGGAGATGTTGAGGATCGGAAGTCACCAACTTTGGTTGAAGCTTTAAAGGATAAACATGTCAAAATCATTGCTTGTGGTTCTAACTACTCTGCAGCTATTTGTCTTCATAAATCATTGTCAGGTACAGAGCAGTCACAATGCTCTGCTTGTAGACAGGCATTTGGTTTCACAAGAAAAAGGCACAACTGTTACAACTGTGGACTTGTGCACTGCCACTCGTGTAGTTCCAAAAAAGCGTTAAGAGCCGCGTTGGCTCCTACTCCTAGGAAATCTTACCGTGTATGTGATTCTTGTTATGCCAAATTGAGCAAGGTGTCAGAATCTGGAATTAATTACCGGAAGAATGCTGTACCCCGCCCATCAGGTGAGAACAGGGACAAGTTGGACAAGAGTGAGGCAAGACCTCCTAAAACGGCACTTTCCAATATGGATCTGATAAAACAACTAGATAGCAAAGCGGCTAAGCAAGGAAAGAGAACAGATACATTCTCTGCTGTTCGCCCCACTCAAGCACATACTCTTCTGCAACTCAAAGATGGTACAAATGCTGTTGATATTCGGCGACTAGCTCCCAAGCCAATTCCTATGGCTAATGGAGTAAATTCCCGATCTGTGTCACCTTTGTCAAGGAAACCTAGTCCACCAAGGTCTGCTACACCTGTCCCTACAGCATCAGGGCTTTCCTTCTCCAAAGGTATAGCTGATAGCTTGAAGAAAACAAACGAACTCTTAAATCAAGAGGTTCTCATGCTGCGTGCACAGGTACTGACCTGATTCCTTGTATTGCCAGTTTCCTTTCACTTAAAATTGTAAAAGGGTAGGATCCGTAGGTTGTTATAGTTAAATCTGTACGGCACTAAATTAGGCTGTTTATCTTTCTCTAAACCTTTAGGTTGAGAGCCTAAGAAAGAGATGTGAACTTCAAGAGTTGGAACTTCGGAAGTCAGAGAAGAAAGCACAAGAAGCTATTGCATTGGCTGCAGAGGAATCTGCCAAATCCAAAGCGGCAAAAGAAGTTATTACATCACTAACTGCTCAGGTTGGTTTCAGATATGCAGTCATTATCTTTATTATTGAGTATCACATCTCTATGCTTTGTCATTATTATATTTTCATGAAGAATGATGGTCTCAGATATGCAGTCATTACCTTCACAGTTATGCATGAACTGTTGTTTGGTTAAAAAATGGCATCTTGAGGTTGTTGTTTTGTCAAATGATATCATGATCTACAAAAGAAAGAAACTCATCAGGCTTCCAATTACAGTAGTGTGTGCATGAGTATGCTTTGCATTGCAGTTTTTTTCTGAATCCATAAAATTTCGAGACTAGTTTCCTTCAGATGGCTAATTTTGCTATTAAACTCAGTCTGCTCTCTCCTTTGTCTTCTTTCCAACTAGGACACTCCAATCAGTGATCATTATTTTGTTTAGAAATGTTCTTTGCGAACTCAACATCTTTATATTGATCTACTGTAATTCTCATCAAGTTCTACTAATACTATTTCCAGATTAAAGATATGGCCGAAAGGTTACCTGATGGAGTAAAAATGGGCCTTCCTGGAGCTAATGACTCTGAAAACGTGAGACCATTCTATCTTCCAAATGGAATGGAGAAAAATGGTGCCCACCATTTGGTTTCCAATGGAGAGCGTCATTCAGAATCTGATTCACACAGCTCCGTGTCCTTGGCTTCTTCAATGGCAACTGACTATTCCATAGGTAATGGATTTCAAGGTGCACCTAATTCATCTGGAGAATTCCCTGCAAGTAATGAAACTAACTCATCCTCGGAGCCAGGACGATTTACCTCTGATGGGATAGATGATGATCCAGATGTTAGACTGTCTTATGGTCATAGAGGGGTTTGGGAAAGCCGCAGCAGCAGCCTGTCGGAGGCAGCAAATAACTCGGGTCCTTTACTAGATAGTGAGAGTAACACAAGATCAAGAAGTTCTGCATTGCCAAGCAATGACAATCAAGTTGAAGCTGAATGGATTGAACAATATGAACCTGGGGTCTACATAACTTTGATGGCGCTTCGTGATGGAACTAGAGATCTTAAACGAGTTCGCTTCAGGTAATCCATCTTCATTGGCTGTTGAATGTAGTACATAATATTTGACCACTTCTATTATCTTTTTCTGTAGGTCATATTTGGTAGGTCTGATGACCAAACTTTGGAGAAGAACTAACAAAAAATTATGGATGAAGCATGTGGGAATTCACATAATCATCCAACGTTTCTTAAAAATATTAGGGGAAGAAAATCAATTTTTACTCCTAAACTTGCCATATTGTATCAATTTTTACCTTAAACTTTCAATTTCATCAAATTACACCTCAAACTTAGATTAGTGTTGCAATCTTAATCCTAAACTTTAAAAAGTGTTGCAATTTTATTTGTCTAAAGATTCCATTTGAAAGATCATTGAAAAAAGTATTCTCATATGCATTCCATGAAATCTAAAACATTTATATGGTACAAAATTGACAAGATTTTTAAGAAAAACAACATTAGAGCTAAAGTTTTGTTGACATTGGTGAATCATGGCAAGGTTATCCAATGATTAATTTGTGCATTGATAGAAATTAATTTTATGCAAAACTTGATTTTATCAAAATAAGTGAATTTATGGAGATTTTCACATTGCTTTTTGTTAAAATTAATGGGTGAATTATCAGAAATTAAATAGAGGGCAAAAATTGCAACACTTTTCTAAGTTTAGGGTTCAATTTGATGAAATTGAAAGTTTAGGGTGAAAATTGATACAACTCGATAAGTTAAGTGGTAAAATTTGAATTTATTTTTTCAAAGTATTATTATTTTCCAATATTTAATTGACAGATAATTTAGTGCATCATAGACATCCTCTGCAATATGCTTAGAAGATCAATTTCTTAAAACTAAAAGACCCCTAGGATGGTTAGATTGTGTACCAATTGGGATGGTGAGATATTTTTATAATCATTGCAAAAGGCACAAAATTCTTCGAACCATGAAATTCTAGTATGGAAAGGCTTCTTTGATAATGTATTTTTTTAGTTCAACAATATTGGAGGGACTCGAAACTCTAACCTCTTGGTTGAGGGTATATGCACTAAGCTATGCTCACTTTGGCCCTTTAATAATGTATTTTGTTTTTGGTTTGCTATTTTTAATAATAATGCTTCTTTATTGTCATTTTTCTTTGTTCTCTAATCTACTCGAACATTATTTTGAAATCTTAGATAAATTTAGAAACAGAACAGAGAAACAAAACTGTCATGCATCTGTTACCACAATGCTCTGTCTTGTAATCACTTGCTTTGATCTATGTAGCATCTTCAATTGCTCAAAACCAACTAATTGTTTATCACTGATGCAAATCCATATGCAGCCGAAGACGATTTGGGGAGCACCAAGCAGAGAGTTGGTGGTCAGAAAACCGCGACAAAGTCTACGAGAAATATAATGTTCGTGGAACCGAAAAATCCTCAATTTCTTCAAATCCCACATGAAAATTAGAGGAAGATGTCTCCCCATGGTTCTACAATCTCATAACAGATGGAAAGATCATGACAAATCTTCAGATTCTGGGTAGAATCTGCCTAGAGTACAGAGTGAGCTAATTCTCTTTTGCACAAAGTTTAGTAGGTTATATATATGTTATGTCCATTGAAAGCTCATTTTGGCTCAGATGTTGTGGCTTGGTGATCACATGGGGGAAAATTAGCTAGAAGGAAAGTGGTCACCTTTTAGTCATTTCTTTGTTCTGTCAGTTTCTTCATCCTTTCACCTCCTTTTGTCCTTTTCAAATTGTTTTTTCTTTTTCCAATCAATTTTTGGGCAGTTATGCCCATTTTCATGTATGTTTACTTGTAGTGTATATAATATGACTAGTGAGTTAATGGTAGAGGAGGAAAGCTTTTGCTTTTGTGTTTGTGCTTTTCATCTATTTTTTGATATACAGGGACAGAGCTTTTGCTGGCAGTCTCTCATTAAGACACCTAGGAGGTGGGAGTTGCAACTAAGTTGATGGTAATAGATAATGGTAGAAAAATTATAAAAATGATTTAAATTAGTTAGGAAGTTTTTTTTTTTAAAGATTAAATTATAAGTTTAATCTTCCAACTTTTAAGTTTGTGCTTATTTGTTATCTAAAATTTAAAAAGTGTTTAATAGGTTCTTAAATTTTCAATTTTGTGTCAGTAGATCTCTAAATTTTAACATCATGTTCACAAATTTTTAAAATTAATTGAATTTTATGTCTTAATAGGACCATAGATTTTCAATTTTTTGTCTAGTAAGTGCATAAATTTTAAAAAATGTCAAATAGGTTAGAGGACCCATTACACACAAATTGAAAGTCTAAACACCTATTAGAAACTTTATAAAGAGTTCAGGGATTTGTTACACTTTTTAAATTACGGGTCAAATAAAGAGAGTTCAATTTTTACCATTAAACTTGTCATATTGTATTAATTTTCACAATTAACTTTCAATTTCATCAAATTAAATCTTAAACTTAGACAAATGTTACCATTTTTACCATCTATTCATTTTTTATTAATAAAATAAAGTTTTGCACAAAATTAAGTTTGATTAATCTATAAATTAAATATTAAATAACTTTGCTATAACTCACAAATTTCAACAAAAATGGAGCTCTAATGTTGATTTTTTTAAAAAATTTGTACCATACATATGTTTTATAGTTCATTGAAAGCATATGATAATACTTTTTTAACAATCTTTTGAACAAAAATTTATCACAGGATAAAAATTTCAACAATTTTTAAAGTTGAAGGCTAAGGTTTTGCAACACTTATCTAAGTTTAGGTGAAAAAGTTTAGGATAAAAATTGATACAACTTGACAAGTTTAGGAGTAAAAATTAAAATTTTTCAATAAATAATAATTTTATATAGATTCCTGAACTTTTAGGGGTTGTTTGGCGCATTGGTTTGGAATCAGAAACCAGTTCCTTGGCTGGAATCAGAAACCCTGAGATTTCTAATTCCCGTGTTTTTGAGGTGTAGGGTTGTGTTGGGCTAGTTTGTTGAAACCTGTATTTGAGTGCAGGATTGAGTTGGACTCGGTTTATTTAGGTTGTTTTTTATAACAATTATTTTAGGATGTTTTTTTTTCACATCCATTTTTTTTACTTGATAATTATTTGTTGAATTACATATCAATGTTTTAACCAATTATGTAGATCAACTGTTCAATTATAGTTAATATGAATGTATAGTCTGTACAAGTATATTAATATCTAATTCACTCCATTCATTAGATGTAAAATTAAATAACATTAGTAAGGACATGATTTAAATAATTAATACTCTATTTGACAAAGTATTCAGAAAACTATTTTAGGAACTCTATTTTAGAAATTAAAAAACTGGAAGTTTATTTAATAAATTAGGAAATCTAAAACTCTATTTCACAAAATATTCAGAAACCTATTTTTGGAACTCTATTTTAGAGATTAAAAAATGGGAAGTCTATCTTAGAAATTAAAGAATTTAAAATTCTATTTCACAAAGTATTAATAAAGCTATTTTTGGAACTTTATTTTATAAATTAAAATATTGGAGGTTTATTTAAGAAATTATGGAATTTAATAAAATTTGGACCATATTTTGAAATTTATTTCAAGAATAAATGAGTTGTAAAATTTGAATTCTATTTTAGAAATTAAAATATTAGAAACTATGTTTTTCACAATATTTTGAAATCTATTTCAAATATATAATGGATTAAAAAATTTGTTAGTAACCATTTTTAGTTTTATTTTAACCTTTTAAAAAATTGATTAGGTGGTTGGGTCACTGAGGTGATCGTTCAGGTAGTCGAGTTGATGGAGTGATTGGGTTGTCGAAGTGGTCGCCGATGGTGATGTAACGCTTGGTTAAATCAGGTACATTAATTTGTATGTGATTTAAATTTGATTTTTTTGGATAATCGGATCAGAATTAGGAATTTAAGAATTTTTGGAGAAAGATATTTTGAATTCTAAAAATGATTAGGATTTGCCCTAACCTTAGCCTATTTAATCTAGAGTGATTGCAACCTAAGGGGCACATTTCAAAACCTTTCAAAATCTCACTTGGCTCGTTGAGTTCGTGTTGGCCTTGCAATTTTAATCGCAGAGCAAAATTATTTAGCAAGTCTTTTTCTTTTCTTTCTTTTTTCCTTTCTTTTCTCTTTCTCCTTTTCTTTCCTCTTTTCTTTTTCTTTTCCCTCATTCTCCCTTCACTTTCATGATAACCATCACTTGAAGGACCAGATCGCCGATCAGTGAGCCATTCGCCGACCGCTGCTTGTCGCCTGCGCCAGCTGCTGCAGATCGCTCGCTAGTCGTCGTCTTCGATCGTTTGCCCAACCCATGCTGCAGATCGCACGACGCCAGTGCCTACCCTCCATCCGCACACTGTAGTTCGCGCCGAGCTCTCTTGCCCAATTGCCTGTAATCACCGGAACCGCCAACTGAAGACTTCTTCGTCCGTGCCAGACGCACCGCCGGACGTCTGCAGCCTCTCGCCGCAAGTTCACGCAAGACCAACCAAGGTTTGGTTCAACCTGTTCGCCTTGAGCTTCATCGGTTTTCGTCTGTTAGAGGTAGTTTTGGATAGATTAACGGGCTTTTCGGAAACAAGTTCCACTCGCCGCCGTCTCCGGGGTAGTTTTGGGGTAGGTCCAGCCGATCCGTTGTTCTAGACCTCCGTTGTGGTAAATTTAGTTATTTAAGACAGGTTACTTCAAATAACCCTTTTAGGAACTCTGTTTGAGAAGTTTGTTTGTTAATAGGAACTCGGTGTACTAAAAGAGTTGCTTAGGAGCACACACTCAAATTCTGAACCTTCACATACCAAGGTAGTTATTTGGATTAACGTTGAGCTCTTGAAGGAGCAATGTGAATGACATTGCTTGTTTGTGTATTATTGAGATGTTCCTATTTAGACATTAGATTAGTTATCTAAGTGTTTATGAAACTTGTGTAACATGTTTTTATGAGTTTTGTACTTGACATGATTACGTAATTGTTATCTCGAGCCTATGAATCTTGTATTGATCATATTTATCATGTATCTATGAACTATGTGTCTTATTATGTGAGGTGGGGGTTGAATGTTCGAGTTTGTACCTAGGATTCCTAGTAAATGAATGGTTTGAACTAATTAATCACCAAAGAGGACGAATTTCAGTGGTTTTGTTTTTTCGAACTTGTTTTGGACTCCGTTGTGGTAAATTTAATTAATTACTACAAGAACTTTTTCAAGTAATTCAAGTATGGACTATTTAATTGAAAAGTTTGACTTGTTGTTAGGGAAGGAGTGGTTTCGAATCAAATTGTGATCACAAGACTTAAGAAAATATTAGAGCTCAGGTCATCGGGAAACTAAAGTCAAGGTAATCAGTTAGAAAATAATGAAGACCTCAATTTCCTGCGAATCTAAAATCCATTAGATACTAAATTTAAGGATCTGATTGTTGGACAGGTTTGGAAGGTACTTTGAGTTAGGGACCGAATTTTCGAGATTTGTAGAGTGAAGGTTAAGGTAAGGGATCTCATGTTGAACCTTTTAAAATGGGATTTAAATTTGTGGATTTTCAATGTATTTTATTATTTTATATTTTGAAATTATTATGTTTTAAAGTATTTTTAAAATGGAAAGTTATGAAAGTCATACCATGAATTATGATTTATTGTTTTTCTAATGATCCGTGCATATTATGGTTATGAATGATGTATGAGACCTCATGCATGTACGTATGTCATGAATAGATTTTAGAAGGCTGCGACAATTGGTCTCCTGAGGATTTCACACGGTCAAACATGCATTAGAGACCATTTGAGTCAACTTATAGGTCTGTGAGGGACTCAAACTTATAAGGGTTTGTGAGGGACTCAAACTTATAGGGGTCTGTGAGGGACTCAAAATAAAAGGACTCAGGTTGACTAATTGATCATTGAAAAACCAAAGTGAAAGTCATGTTTGTGATGAAATTTTTATAAGGAAGTTTTAGGTCCCACATATGAAGATTTAAAGTCATGATTTTATGTGTATGCATATCCCAAAACTCAGTAGTGACCTACATTTCTTTTTAAAAATATTTTCAGGTAAAGGCAAAGGCATACAAGGGATTGATGGGATTGAATCCCGCAGCGGAAGCGATGCGAATTACATTACCCCGTTGTGTTACACAAAAATTACTTAAAATTGCATACAAAAATTGTAGACTAGGTTAAGCATGAGGAAGAAGGAAAGTTTACATCAACTACACACCTTTGAAGAACAAGTTTCTTCTTGTATTCCTCTTCCCATATCACAATCTCTATGATCTCCCGATCTCCCAAACGAACTAGATGTTGGAACACTTCCAAAAGATCTTCTTGGTTGTTCTCTGACGGATGAGGAAGAATAGGTGGGATTCCCTTTGGAGTTTATGATATGGAGATAGTTGAGAGAAAATAGTGAGAATTTGAGAGAGTTATTTTCAGGAATTTAAAAAAAATGATGGAATGACTTATGAGATGCTTCTAAAAGCATCAATATATAGTGGTGATGGGTGGAGACAAATTCTCCACATATTCAGCATTTTACCACACCTATATAATATACAAATCATATTTGCACAATTCTATAGTATAAGGTATCACATACCTTATTATACAAATCCCATTTGCATAATGTGGAATTAAAATTCACTACAAGAATTTTGATTTTTTCCAATGCTAAAAAGGGTCGGCAAAACCCTTAAAACGCGTCGACAATTTATTTCCCGACCAAAAATTGCGCGTCGGCGATTCGGTCGGGATAACCCCGTCGGGCTAACTTATGCCGACGGTATTTTTCATTTGGTCGGCGTTTTGGCAAAACCCCGACACCAGTGACTATGGTTGACCTTTCTCAAAAACGCCGACGCGTGTTTTTCTGTCGGCCTTTCAAAGGTATGGTCGACGACTTTTGATTTGGTCGGTCTTTCACTATAAAGGCCGATCAAACCTAAAAGCATCGACCTTTTGAATGAATGACCAACCAAATGGAAAAGCGTCGACCTTTTTGAATGAATTGCCGACCAAATGAGAAACGGTCGACCTTTAGAATGAATCGCCGACCAAATAGTAGCGTCGATCTTTAGAATGAATGGCCGACTAAATTGAAAAAACGTCGGCGTTTCTTTAATAGGATAGTTTAAAAGCACAAATCTTTCCCAGAAATTCAATCTTATACTGGTTAGCAAAAATGCAAGTGAGTGCTGTTATAAAATTCAATATTTATTTATATAGAATTTAGTTACAAATTAGAATTTGTTACGTTGTACCACCTAAAAAACTTATATATAAACATCAAATATATAAGTTTCTATCAAAGGAAAATTTCAACACACGGTTCATATAGCTAACTTTAAAAAAAATAATAAAATATAACAATTAGTTTTACACAAAAAAAAAAAAAACTAAATTATAAGTATTCATGACTTTACATATGGGAGTCATACTGCTTCAACATTCATTACTTTACCTAATGGATACTTAGGAAGAAAATAAAAAAAAAAACTTTCTGTAACTAACTAAAACAATTAAATCTTGAATTCATCCCAAGAAAGGGAGCCATACTGCTTGATTCCTTGAAGCATGATTGACCATTGCTTGAACACTTTCCAAAATATGCTTTCCTTCATTGATTTAACTGGCAATCTAAAATGGAGGAGAGGCAATAGAGTAAGTTTTTTCGGCAGTATAACGACGTAACTGCAACATTGCCAAGATTTTACCATGAAGATAAACACACTTCAAATCTACTAAAACCAACACTTGCTCTAACTCCAATTCACAAGCTCTCAACTTAAAGACACAATGAAACAAGTCTTTCAACTCCAATTCAATAACTAAGATGCAAACCTAAAATATTAACTTAAACACATAATCAAACAAACATTTCAACCACAATTCAAGAACTAAAGATGCAAACCTAAAACATTAACTTAAACACATAATCAAACAAACTTTTCAACTCCAATTCAAGAACTAAGATGCAAACTTAAAACATTAACTTAAACACATAATCAAACAAACATTTCAACAACAATTCAAGAACTAAAGTTGCAAACCTAAAACATTAACTTAAACACATAATCAAACAAACTTTTCAACTCCAATTCAAGAACTAAGATGCAAACCTAAAACATTAACTTAAAGACACAATGAAACAAACATTTCAACCACAATTCAAGAACTAAAGTTGCAAACCTAAAACATTAACATTTGTCACATAATCAAACAAACATTTCAACTCCAATTCAAGAACTAAGATGCAAACCTAAAACATTAACTTAAACACATAATCAAACAAACATTTCAACCACAATTCAAGAACTAAAGTTGGAAACCTAAAACATTAACTTAAACACATAATCAAACAAACTTTTCAACTCCAATTCAAGAACTAAGATGCAAACCTAAAACATTAACTTAAACACATAATCAAATAAACATTTCAACTCCAATTCAAGAACTAAGATGCAAACATAAAACATTAACTTAAACACATAATCAAACAAACATTTCAACTCCAATTCAAGAACAAACATGCAAACCTAAAGCATTAACTTAAACACACAATGAAACAAACTTTTCAACTCCAATTCAATAACTAAAGTTGCAAACCTAAAACATTAACTTAAACACATAATTAAACAAACATTTCAACCACAATTCAAGAACTAAAGTTGCAAACCTAAAACATTAACTTAAATACATAATCAAACAAACATTTCAACTCCAATTCAAGAACTAACATGCAAACCTAAAGCATTAACTTAAACACACAATGAAACAAACTTTTCAACTCCAATTCAATAACTAAAGTTGCAAACCTAAAACATTAACTTAAACACATAATCAAACAAACATTTCAACCACATTTCAAGAACTAAAGTTACAAACCTAAAACATTAACATTTGTCACATAATCAAACAAACATTTCAACTCCAATTCAAGAACTAAGATGCAAACCTAAAACATTAACTTAAACACATAATCAAACAAAATTCCAACCACAATTCAAGAACTAAAGTTGCAAACCTAAAACATTAACTTAAACACATAATCAAACAAACTTTTCAACTCCAATTCAAGAACTAAGATGCAAACCTAAAACATTAACTTAAAGACACAATGAAACAAACATTTCAACCACAATTCAAGAACTAAAGTTGCAAACCTAAAACATTAACATTTGTCACATAATCAAACAAACATTTCAACTCCAATTCAAGAACTAAGATGCAAACCTAAAACATTAACTTAAACACATAATCAAACAAACATTTCAACCACAATTCAAGAACTAAAGTTGGAAACCTAAAACATTAACTTAAACACATAATCAAACAAACTTTTCAACTCCAATTCAAGAACTAAGATGCAAACCTAAAACATTAACTTAAACACATAATCAAATAAACATTTCAACTCCAATTCAAGAACTAAGATGCAAACATAAAACATTAACTTAAACACATAATCAAACAAACATTTCAACTCCAATTCAAGAACAAACATGCAAACCTAAAGCATTAACTTAAACACACAATGAAACAAACTTTTCAACTCCAATTCAATAACTAAAGTTGCAAACCTAAAACATTAACTTAAACACATAATTAAACAAACATTTCAACCACAATTCAAGAACTAAAGTTGCAAACCTAAAACATTAACTTAAACACATAATCAAACAAACATTTCAACTCCAATTCAAGAACTAACATGCAAACCTAAAGCATTAACTTAAACACACAATGAAACAAACTTTTCAACTCCAATTCAATAACTAAAGTTGCAAACCTAAAACATTAACTTAAACACATAATCAAACAAACATTTCAACCACAATTCAAGAACTAAAATTGCAAACCTAAAACATTAACATTTGTCACATAATCAAACAAACATTTCAACTCCAATTCAAGAACTAAGATGCAAACCTAAAACATTAACTTAAACACATAATCAAACAAAATTTCAACCACAATTCAAGAACTAAAGTTGCAAACCTAAAACATTAACTTAAACACATAATCAAACAAACATTTCAACTCCAATTCAAGAACTAACATGCAAACGTAAAGCATTAACTTAAACACACAATGAACCAAACTTTTCAAGTCCAATTCAATAACTAAAGTTGCAAACCTAAAGCACTGACTACCTTTGCTGCAGGATAGTCATCCACAACAAGTTATATAAACAATATAGATTAATGCATTGGCTACTATAACTGCAGGATAGCCACACATAAATCAAAATCACTATACTTAAACCTCCTCTTTCCTATCAATATACTTAAATCATTGGCTACCTTTGCTGCAGGATAGCCATCCACAAAAGGGTCATAGAGAGACCATACCTATTTCGGCGATTCTCCCTGTGAATTCATGAATTTCATAAGCATTGCTTCCATGCTAGTCAACTTCGCATCTTGTGTTGTAGTTTGAGTCTCGAACTCTTCTCTTGTACGTTGAATAAAAGTTTAGGTGCGCATCAACTCTTCGTTTGTCATATTCAACTCTTCCTTCTGTTGTTCGTTTTCCGTACGTAGTTTTTCCAATTCCATTGGCAACTCATGCTCACGTCTTGTTTCTCCACTTGATGACGAGGAAGTCAATCTCCCTTTCTTTGGCTTCGGTCCCCATCCCATGCCTTTTACATGGCCCGATCGCGGACCTAAACTAGTCATAACAATTTCCTCTTCTGCAAGTGGTTGAGAGCCTTTTGATGTGGATGTCTCCTGCAACTCTATCATTTTACTCTGCACGAAAAATTAAAATAAGTCTTTCTGGAGTAATAAATATATGAACTAACCTTAGGTGTAGAAAACTTACATGAGCAACACCGGCTTCCAGATTCACCCACTTTCCCTTCTTTGTATCTAGTTGCTTGAAACAACTCAATTGGTCCTATTTGTTTACCCTCTTTCTTTTTCTATCAATCAAAGTTTTTAGTGTATATATATATATATATATATATATTAGTATTATTTACTAAATCAAAAAATGGTAAAAGATAAGCATTTCTACAACACTACCTTTGCTTCTCGTATATGTAGGAATGACTTCGACCCAGCGTGATGGTTCCAAGGTAGCATTGCTCGATTCTTTTTATTTATTTCAGTAATTTTCTAACAAAAAGAAGTATCAGTAAATGAATCTAGAATTGGGTGTGTAAGGTGACATATTTATTACGAAAGTAAATAACACACCTTAAAGTCATCACTCTCCCACCTATTACATAACAAGTGCCAATCAGCTATATCAACCACACGATCATGTGGGTGTGCACGCGCCTCCTCAGGAGAAATCTTTCTGTAATGTTCGACCAATTCTGCCCTATACTCCTTGAAGATTGACTTCATTTGACGTTCAACAAACTGGTGGACTACGAACTGAGAATAATCTAGCTCGAAATGGGTCTGCACAAAAAAGAAAAGTATATTAGTCAACTTAGGTACAACTGAGCATCATAAACACGTTGATAGAAAATTTGGTAGCCCCTAAACTTACCAAGAATTTGTTCTTAACATGGTCCTTTAAATCGGTTGTCACTTCTTTCCACTTCGATAGACGTACTGGAAAACACTCTCTCACAATTGCTCCTATCTGGCCACTGAACTTTGTAGCAAAGTCACATACAGGCTTGTTCAACTCCTCGGATATTTCTATCGGAATCTTCCCATGAATGCTAACATATTTTTCCAACTCTTTTGCCTCTAGTATATCCTCTTCCTCCTCTACGTGTAGAATTACCTAAAAAATAATAATTAACACAGTAAGTAAAAATAAATTATGTATACAAAATTTACCAAACGATTAACCTGACGTCTCGCCAATAGAGGATACTGCAATGGCACTAGGATCAGCAATAGGGTCATCATCGACAAAATGCTCAACCGCTTCGTTCTCTAGATTGCAATGTGATACCATTATCTCTCTACAAGCACATAAATTATGAATTAGTAATACATTTAAAGTAATAGGGATAAAAATATATAAAATAATAATGAAACACATCGTTACTCTGATTGTTAATCGTTATCAGGGGATGAGCTCGAATTGCCATCACAGCTGGAAGTATTCTCTATGGTCGGTATTCTTCCTCATTTTTGCCCACAGTTTTATAAACGATCGACCTTTTAACTCACTGTTGCCGACCATTTATCAAATGGTCGCCATTTCTCTCACTTTTGTCGACCGCTTAGTAAACGGTCGGTAGTTTGCCTCACTTTCGCCGACCATTTTACCAAACGGTCGGCATATTTCTCACTTATGCCGACTGTTTACTAAACCGTCAGCATGTTTCTAAATTTCGCCGACCTTTTGATAAACCATCGGCAAATATCCTTTTTCGCGACCATTTATTGAAGCGTCGGGGTAAATAACGTCGGGAAATGGAAAATTTCTTGTAGTGATTGAATCACATTCAATTTTATAAATCTCTCAAATCAATTTCTCCCAGTAAGCCTTAATTTCATAATTAGGTTATTGTATAGTTTAATGTGAATCTCATTCACATCAAACTATATATTATATCAATTATATCTCATATAAATGACATAAATACCCTTTCTATGAATTTGAACACTTCAAATTCACTCCAAACTGTATACCCTCATTGAATCCATAATTGAGCCAACCAACGGGCCTACAACTCCAATGATCCGAGATTAACTGACCAAACTCTTTCATCCCGTTAATCAACATTCATTTGTTGGGTTTTGTGCCCTAAAACTCATAGTTTGTAATTATGTTCTAATTAATGTAATAAATTGTTATTACTTCAATAAAGTGTTATTATTCGTTATTTACGATATTGCCATTGTTTTAACCCCAAATTGAATAAACTAAACATCCAAGGCTGTAAAATGTATCTTTAACTGAATGTAGTGTACATATAAAGGATCTCGGTTCGAGATACAACCTAAATGGTCTATAGTAAGGGGATAAGGTTTGGGTACCTTACCTTGGTAAAACTATGGATGTGACCCACTTTGTATATGATACAAACACTGTGATCCTAACGTGTTCGTGTAGATGACATGTGAGTGGAGATATTCTGTGTAATGAGATTACATAAGACCGGACCACAAAATGGTAACCTCTAGATGTAACTCCGTTGACTAGTTAGGTTTCTATTTCACTAGGATGACCTAGGCAACTTGATCTCAATCCTGAGCAGGTTACGAACTCCTGTTTGCGAGGGATTGTCCTTTAACTAGTATGGGTGAGAGTGGCCAGATTCGCCGACTCAATATGCCTACCTTCTTGGGGATAAGACCGAGTGAGCAGCTAGAGACTTAGCCTAACAAGATGAAATTCACTCCTTTCCGCCTACTAGGGTAAGTAGAGGAATGTTCCCTTAAGTGGTGTCTCCGGGACTTCAACAAAGAGCCCGACCCTCTCATTGGCCCGAGAGGGACCCTGTTTGTTGGTAGAACCACAAAAAAATTGTTCATTAGAGGAGCACTGGTACTTAAGGTACAAGATGTAACCCAGGGGTAAAACGGTAATTTGACCCAACTGGAGTTACGAACATTCGTGAAGGATTGACTTGCTGTTATTGGTCAATATCCGTGGACACAGAAATATATCTGCAGTGAAAAGAGTGCAGCTGCGAGACTTTAGTGGAGTGTTCCCGCAGTTAACGAATGTTGATTAGGAGGTTAATGAGATTAACCGAATAATCTGTAGGTCCATTAGGTCCACCTTCGAGCTCGTAAGGAATTCTTAGATCGTTTTGAATTTGAAATGTTCAAATTCATAAGAGAATAAATTTAATGTATATAGATACGATATAATATATAGTTTTGGAACTATATATTATAAATTTAATGTGAATATGATTCATATTAAATTAAATGAGAGAATTAAATATTTGAAAGAGTTCAAATATTAAATTTAAATGTGAATGCGATTCATATTTAAAACTATAGGTTAAAATTTAATGTGCATTTAATTGTGCATTAAAACTATAGGTTAAGGGGTAAAATGATTAAATGAGATTTAATCATTATTTATAATATGTTATTTAATTAAATATGATTTAATTAAATTAATTTGATTAATTAAATTAATTAATTAGTTATTGAATTAATTAATTAATTGGGAACGTGTCACGATGACACGTTCCCATCACTCCCCATTCCCTTATCGATCGGGAGAGGGGAGTTACCCCTTCGATTCTGCTTCTTCTACTCCAATGGGGAGAGGTGTAGATAGAGAGATCAATTTGAGTGCAATTAACGAATTTCTAAAAAAAAAAACTCTCTCTCTCTCTCGAAATTCCATACTTCCAATTGTTGGATTCCTTCCCACAATGGAATTGATCAAAAGCAACCAGAGAATAGGAGGTTTTCCTGTTGGTAGTGTCCTGTTGGAAAAACAGAGAAGTTTGGTGTTACTGTGTTGCTGAGTTGCTGGATTCTTTTGAAGCAAGGTGTTGCTGAGAGACTAAAACTACAAAGGTAAATTACGAATTCTATTTTAGTTTGGTTTAATTTACACAACATGTTTGCATGTTTATATCCATGTCTAATTAGATTAGAAATGTATACTTGTTATGTTTTTTTTCCAATGTACTGGTTTTTGCTTTTCAACCAAAAACAAACTTGCAATTACGATTCCAAAAATACATTTTCGCTGCTAAAAGGGATCAGATCTCCATCAATTGGTATCAGAGCGATGCTTGTCTTGTTTTGGTTGAAACAAAATTGCATTGGATTAGCTGGGAATTGCATTTGGTTTGCTGTAAAACTGTTTAGGAATTTTTGGCTTTAGTTTTCTTTTGCTTTGATCAAATTAAATGTAAAGGCCCCTGTGTTTTTGGGCAATTAAGTGCATAATCGAGTCTGTAATCAAGTTAAGAGTCGTTCGGGATCAGTTTCGTGCAATTTGGATGAGTATCGAACGAGAATTTGACGTTTGAAGCTACTGTGTTCGAAGGAAAAAGCTGTTGCCGAAGCAACAACGTTGCAACGCCGTTCGTCAGCGTTACAACGCTGAGGAACGACGTCGCAACGCCAAGCTTCCCTATCGATAAGGAATCCCAGGGGTCAGCAACGTTGCAACGCTGTCTCTTAGCGTTGCAACGCCACCCCGATGCCAGGCGCGCGCGCGGACGAAGTCAGCATTGCAACGCTCCCATCAGCGTTGCAACGCTGTGATTCTAAAACTGAAGCTTCAGACCGGTCTGGGCGGTTCGGTTGTTTTTTGATCCGGTTCAAGGTGTATTGGACCGGTTTTTGTAATAAAATTAGAGTAATTTTATTATTTTTGCACTTTATGGGCCAAATTATTCTGATTTTTTCAACTATTTTTCTTTATGAATGTCATTTAGAATTTTTCCCACCTTAGGATAAACATGTTCATGCATTTTATTTGTATAATTGTTATATAAATATGGTAGAAATGCATGATCTAATTTATTTTTCATAAGTATTTATTTATAATTGTTATAATTAGATAAATGTGGAAAATAAATTGCATGGAGCATGAAATTACTTAGTTTAAAATAATTGTTATTTTATTTAAGTAATTTAATTATTCAATTAGTTGAATCATTTTATAATTCCAATTTGAAAATAATTGTTGGTTTTATAATATAATTCCTTGTCATAGGTTAATTAATTTATAAGTGTTATAAATTAAAGGGGTTTTAGAAACCATAACCTATAACAAAGAATTGCATGCAAACATAGGAACTTGGGTTAAAAATTAAATTAGTTTTAAATTGTTTAAAATTAATTTAGACCTAAGTTTTAATTCTACTAGGATTAGAAGTTAGTCTTACATAGTATTTTAAATAGTTTAAAATATAGTAGGACATTAGAACTTTGGTTATAAGGGAACTCTACTGGTGTAATTCTGTCTAAGGTTGGGGGTACTTAAGCTGATGGTTAACGGAACACCTCCTACCTGGGAACTGACCCGGAGCTTGAGTTGAATTAACCATAGTTTTGTTTATATCTAGGTTATTAAAATATTTCTTCACCTAGACATAAGGTTAAAAGACCTAATTGTAATAGTTATAATACGCATACACTTAGGTAGATTCTTTTAGCCAGAATCCGACTAGTTAAAACTACACCCTAACCTTAGGAGCTTCAGTGGGATAAAACGAAATGTTCGCATCAAGTCTACTCTCACGTCCTCAAGAGTTCACACCGTGAGTTCCATGCTCGGCTACGTGGCGTCAATAGGGCGTCCCCCTACGATAAGTGTTTTCATGGTTCAATACCAAGGTGAATGAGGGAAGTATCCATAGTAAATGGGAGCAGGACGCGTGTCAACGTATCCTACGGTCTCCTCCATTAGGTCGCACCGTAAGATTTCTATAGTCCGCCTGCTAGGTTGTCCTGGAACAACCAAACCCTACGAAGGGCCTAACTATAGGGATCAAAACACCGCGAACTCCAGAAATGGATAGGGTCTCTTAGGTAATTTGCCAACAGTTGTCTTTCTTAATAGTAGCCTGTTGGCTCGAACCTATTGGTTCTGAAAGTGGTAGGGTCACATTTACGGGATAAGTTAAGCTAGTTAACAAGTCCTTGACCAAACAAACGGTAGCTAAGGATCATTGGGACATGAGATGTTCTGGTAGTGAGAATTGGCTGAGAAAGTCTCAATTCAGGGGAGGAGTGACTGACCACCCGACGGTGGCTTTTGTTCTAAACCCCTGAAATATCGTTGCAAATTTAAAGGTTTAATTTAAACACTAAGTTTAGTTTAAACACTAGGGTTCTTTAATAATTTTGCTAAAATTGATTGGTTTATAACGCGTTAAAGGCATAACTAATTAGAACTATTTTTGGAATTTCAACATGTCGTCCTCATATATAGCCTTACTCAAAAGTGAACGTTTAACTGGTGAAAACTTTACTACGTGAAAGTCCAACCTGGGTGCGATTCTTGTTGTTGACGGCGGTCCCTGCTCAAAACGCACCTCAATCAGTTAAGGATGCGTTTGACCGCTGGTCCAAGGCCAATGAAAAGGCCAAGGCCTATATCCTGGCTGGCATATCTGATGTTTTGGCCAGGAAGTTTGAGGGTATGGTCTCAGCTCGTGAGATCATGGGTTATCTGCAGAGTTTGTCTAGATAACCGTCTGAACAAATTCGGCACGAATCCCTCAAGTACGTTTATAACGCGCGCGTGAAGGAGGGAACTTCAGTGAGAGAACATGTTCTCGATCTTATAGTTCACTTCAACGTGGCCGAAATGAACGAAGCGGTCTTGGATGAGCAAAGTCAGGTATTTTTCATCCTTGAATCTCTTTCGAAGAGTTTCATGCCAATTCCATAGCAATGCGGATATGAACAAAAAGGAGTATAACCTGACTTCCCTCCTAAATGAACTGCAGACTTACCAGTCTCTTATGGATAATAAGGGACAGGTTGATGGAGAGGCAAATCAATTTGCCCATTCCAAAAGGGTCCAGATGGGTTCATCCTCTGAAACTAAGCCCTGCGGTTCTTCTTCTGGGATTAAGAAGACTCAGAAGAAGAGGAAAGGAGGAAAAGGGAAAGCTTCTGCTACTGCAGACATTGAGCTCAAAGAGAAGAAATGTAAATTCGATTTACTTGTTCTTGAAACTTGCTTAGTGGAAAATGATGGTTTTACTTGGATACTTGATTCAGGAGCCACTAATCATGTTTGCTTTTTCTTTTCAAGAAACTAGTTCCTTCAAGGAGCTCGAAGAGAGTGAGATGACGCTCAGGGTCGGAACGGGAGACGTCGTCTCAGCTCGTGCAGTGGAAGATGCCAAGCTATTTTTCAGAGATAGATTTATATTATTAGAAAATCTGTATATAGTTCCTAAAATTGAGAGGAACTTAATTTCTATCTCTTGTTTAATAGAACTTGGATATTGTATTTCTTTTTCCATTAATAAAGTGTTCATTTTGAAAAAGGGTGTCAATGTTTGTTCTGCTAAATTAGAAAACGGCTTGTATGTACATAAACCGAATCGAACTAAAGCAATTTTAAATCATGAGATGTTTAAAATTGCTAATACTCAAAGTAAAAGGCAAAGAATTTCCCATAATAATACCTATCTTTGGCATCTTAGACTTGGTCATATAAATCTCAACCGGATTGAGAGACTCTCTAAGAATGGACTTCTAAACAAGTTAGAAGATAATTCTTTACCTCCTTGTGAATCGTGCTTGGAAGGTAAAATGACTAAGCGACCTTTTACTGGAAAAGGTTACAGAGCCATAGACCCCTTAGAACTTATACATTCGGATCTTTGTGGTCCGGTGAATGTTAAAGCTCGAGGAGGGTACGAATATTTCATCTCTTTCATAGATGATTATTCGAGGTATGGTTATTTATACCTAATGCATCATAAGTCTGAGGCTCTTGAAAAGTTCAAAGAGTATAAGGCTGAAGTAGAGAATGCATTAGGGAAAACCATTAAAACACTTCGATCCGATCGAGGTGGAGAGTATATGAATTTGAGATCCCAGGACTATTTGATAGAACACGAAATTAAATCTCAACTCTCATCACCTAATACACCACAGCAAAATGGTGTGTCAGAAAGGAGAAATAGAACCTTGTTGGACATGGTTCGTTTTATGATGAGCTATGCTCAATTGCCTGCCTCATTTTGGGGATACGCAGTAGAGGTTGCAGTTCAAATCTTGGACACTATTCCATCAAATAGTGTTTCAGAAACACCTTTTGAATTATGCAAGGGGCGTACACCTAGTTTACAACACTTCAGGATTTGGAGTTGTCCGACACACGTGCTAGTGATAAATCCAAAGAAACTGGAACCTCATTCAAGATTATGCCAATTTGTTGGCTATCCCAAAGAAACGAGAGGTGGTCTTTTCTACGAACCACAAGAAAACAAGGTGATTGTATCGACAAACGCCACTTTCTTGGAGGAAGATCACATGAAGAACCATAAACCACGTAGTAAATTAGTGCTAAATGAAGCTACAGATGAACCAACAAGAGTTGTTGATCAAGCTGGACCTTCATCAAGAGTGATGGAGAAGCCAACACCTTAAGTCAGTCTCGTCCTTCTCAACCGTTGAGAATGCCTCGACGCAGTGGGAGGGTTGTTTCCCAAACTGACCGCTACTTGGGTTTAGCTGAAACTCAAGTCGTCATACCTGATGACGGCGTAGAAGATCAATTGTCTTATAGACAGGCAATGAATGACGTAGACAAGGACCAATGGATCAAAGCCATGGACCTTGAAATGGAGTCAATGTACTTCAATTTAGTATGAAAACTTGTAGACCAACCTGAAGGGTTAAGACCCATAGGGTGTAAATGGATCTATAAAAGAAAGAGAGATGCAGCCGGAAAGGTACAAACCTTTAAGGCTAGACTTGTAGCAAAGGGTTTTACCTAAAGGGAAGAAGTTGACTATGAAGAAACTTTTTCCCCTGTTGCTATGCTTAAGTCTATAAAGATACTCTTGTCCATAACCCCATTTTATGATTATGAAATCTGGCAAATGGACGTCAAGACTGCCTTCTTGAATGGTAATCTTGACGAGAGCATCTATATGTCTCAGCCCGAAGGGTTCATAACCCAAGGTCAGGAGAAAAAAGTTTGCAAGCTCAATCGATCCATTTATGGGTTGAAACAAGCATCCAGATCTTGGAATATAAGATTTGATACTGCGATCAAGTCTTATGGCTTTGACCAAAATGTTTATGAGCCTTGCGTTTACAAGAGGATCATCAACGAAAAAGTAGCTTTCTTAGTGCTTTATGTGGATGATATCCTACTCACTGGGAATGATGTAGGATACCTTACTGACATAAAAAATTGACTGGCGACCCAATTCCAAATGAAAGATTTGGGAGAGGCACAATATGTTCTTGGGATTCAGATTTTCAGTAATCGCAAGAACTGAAGGGAATCGAAGTCCCCACAGCGAAAGCGATTGCGAATCGCGCGCTCTTGATTTAGTTACAACGATTTATTCGAGAACACAAATAACAAGATTAAGCATAAAATAGAATGGACAGCAAGAATGTTACCTTTGAAGAACGTTTCTTCAAGTGCTTCTCCTCTCTCACGATCAAGATCACCGCAACGAACTAACTGCATTTAACACCGACACCTCGCCACCGGATCTTCTCCGTTGTTCTCTAGGTGAGGGAGGAAGGTGGGTTCCCTTTAGGAAAAATGAGGTGTTTTTGTGAGAGAGATGTTTGTTGTCTTGGAACCTTTCTAACAACAAAAAAAAGGCTAGGAATCACTTAGAATGACTTGACCTAGTTGCATCTCATGCAACCATATATATATAGGGGAATGAGATGAAAATGACCATCCTACCCCTCCTTTATTCTCTCTTTAGTATATAGTTTATATATGAATCTAATTCACATTAAAACTATATATTATATCAATTATATCATATATAATAGATATAACACCTCAAGTATGAAATTGAGCACTTCAATTTTACTCCTAACTTTATACCCTCAATTTTACCATATTGAGCCAACGGAGGGATCTAATGGACCTACTGGATCATGAGCTCCAATGATGTGAGATTAAAGCGATCAAACTCTTTGATCTAGTTAATCAATATTCATTAACTACAAGTCACTCCACTATAGACTTGTAGCTGCACTCTCCTTACTGTAGATATTATTGTGTCAACTGATATAGTCATTACCCATGAGTCGACCCTTCACAGATTGTTCGTAATCACAGTTGGATCAAATTACCATTTTACCCCTGTGATTACCTCTTTGCTCCTTAAGCACCACTGATCCTCTAATGGACAACAAGTCTAAGGTCCTACCTTAGACTCATACCTCATAGAGGCGGGCCCCGTTGTTCAAGACACGGAGTAAGTTCTTAAGGGAACAACCTATCTAATTCCTCAAGAGAGGAATGAGTGAATTCCATCTTGCAGTTAAGTTTCAGCTACTTACGAGGTTACGTCCACGAGAAGGTAGGCTTATTGAGTCGGCCACTGAGCCACTCTCACCCATACTAGTCTAAGGACAAACCCTTATAAGCGGGAGTTCTTAACTTGCTCGGATTCAGTCGAGTCACTAATGACCATCTATAAATTACTAGTCTTATCACATTAGCGGTGTTACCTTTGGTTAGACTAATAATTTCCGATCCAGCCTTGTATGAACTCTTCATACAGGATGCCCCCACTCGCATGTCAACTACAGGAATGAGTTGGATTACCTCATTTGTACTAATTACAAAGTGGACCGCATCCATGGTGTTACCAGAATAAGGTTTCCAACCTTATTCTTATACCATAGACCATTTAGGTTATATTCTTGAACTCAACCCAAATAGTGTCCACTACACTGATTTCAAGATAAATGTTATAACCTTGGAGCTTAGTTTATTGGATTTATAAAAGCAAGACTGTAATCTTATCAAAACAATTAACACTTTATTTAATTGATCAAAATTACACAAGTTTAGGGCATAAATCCCAACAAGAACATAACGCTAGCTCTGTCTCAAGCATCTTATATTGACAAAATGTTGTCCCGATATTCGATGCAGAATTTCAAGAGGAGCTTATTACCCTTCAGGCATAGAGTTCATCTGTCTAAGGAACAATGTCCTAAGACACCTCGAGAAGTTGAGGATATGAGACGTATTCCCTATGCCTCTGCAGTAGGTAGCTTAATGTGTGCTATACTGTGCACGAGGTCAGACAGTGGGAATAGTCAGTATGTACCAATCCAATCCAGGGTTAGACCACTGGACCGCAGTTAAAAATATCCTCAAGTATCTTAGGAGAACGAGAGACTATACGCTTGTGTATGGGACTAAGAATTTGATCTTTACATGATACACTGATTCTGATTTTCAGACCGATAAGGATTCTAGGAAATCCACATTGGGATCAGTTTTCACCCTTAACGGGGGAGCTATAGTATGACGAAGCATCAAGCAAGGATGCATCACTGACTCCACGATGGAGGCTGAGTATGTCGCTGCTTGTGAAGCAGCTAAAGATTTCCTGATTTGAAAATTGTTCCAAATATGGAATTTCCCATCACCTTATACTATGACAACAGTGGTACGGTAGAAGCATTCTCAATAGTGGTGCGGTGTTGCTGGGAGACTAAAACTACAAAGGTAAATTACGAATTCTCTTTTAGTTTGGTTTAATTTACACAACATGTTTGCATGTTTATATCCATGTCTAATTAGATTAGAAATGTATGCTTGTTCTGTTTTTTTCCAATATACTGGTTTTTGCTTTTCAACCAAAAACAAACTTGCAATTACGATTCCAAAAACACATTTTTACTGCTAAAGGAGATCAGATCTCCATCATCATTAACTACTGGGTCACTCCACTATAGTCCTGTAGCTGCACTCTCCTCACTGTAGGACAAGTTGTGTCCATCGATATAACTGTTGGAATGTATGTCCTAATCTCGTTTTGTTTGTAATATTACCATTTAAAATTAATAAGAGTTATTTCTTTCATTACTTTGTGTCTCGCAATTTTACAAACTTTATCCAATAAACTAGCTAATAAATTAAAATTACAAATCGTTCCAAGCAAACGATTCAAAAACTAAACACTAAGTCCTGAAAATCACATCATTGAAGTATGATAACAAATGTTTTCATAAGTACCGAGATACAAATTCATATAACTCAACTCTCATCTCATCCAACTCATCTTGGGTGTACTCACCTTTTCTAGTCAGCTGCAAACAAATAAGTGTACATAATACATTAAAAAATTGAATAAATCAAGAAATTTTAAAACACAATAAAATAAGATTAAATTTTTATATATGTAATCACTCTACTTTTTTGGGTTACTATATCTCGCATGAACTTTATAATGTAGTACCCATATACTCGATATTTTTTGGTTGCTTAGCACACTATATAAATAGTTTAGAACATGTAATAAGCAAGATTCGTATACATAAATAAAATTTTAGTAAAAAAAATTGAAATGATTACCTGAACAACTACAAAAGTAAAAATTGAATTTCTATGGTTTGATTAGGCATAAAACATCCTAATAGCCCTACGCATAAATAATAATAAAAAATAAGTTAATAATTTTTTTTAATAAGAAACATACCCATGTTAAAATAATAATATACTTACGTGTTAATTATAGTTTTCACATAGTCGCGAATGTCATGTCCGATGAAGTCAATCGACCAAACTGTGAAATTCTACACCTTCTGCATACTCTTTAGATAATCTACCTTTCGGTATCCATAATTTATCTATTATGTAATAACCTAATCAAATAAAGTCGATAGATAAATTTTAATTAATATAAATGAGCTAGCCAAAAATACATAACACATTAAAATTAATCCGAGAAATCACAAAACACAAAATTACAAAAGAATGGAAAGTGGTGTAAATGATAAATTATATATTCTAAATAATTTGTACGACTAACTAACTAGTATGTGATTTCGAAGTGTATACCAAGATTCATGGAAAAATAAATTTTAACGCTTAAACATTTCATTCCATCACATATAAATATGAATTTAAATAAACAGATTACACCTAAAAACTAAATCACAAAATAATGCATCAATCAACCAACCTTTTTCTCAAATCAACCTAAAATCAAATTATACTTTTAATTTCATTCCACATAATTACTCATTCGCAATGGAAATAATATGGGCATTGACTCTTTTATAGGATCTTAACAACAGTCTCCAACTAAGATCTCATGAAGTATATTATAGTGACATCACACTCACATCTTCCAACTCAGACAAGGATAAATTCATCTCATGAACATTTCAATGTAGGCAGAAAAGAGAAATAAAGAGAAAGTTTTGTCATCATTGAGTGTCTACTTCACGAAGATGAAAACTCTAACAGGAACTGATCAAGAGTATATATAAATTGTCCAGTTGTGTGTGGAAAGAGTGAGTTTTTCCAATCTCAAACAAATTTTGTAAATTAATTTTTCATAGGTTTACACATCTTACAAATTTGTGTGCAGTGGCTGCTCATGGAGCCAATACAATTCACCAACAAAGCATTTGCTCTAGTAACACAATGGAAACACAAAGGAGAGAACCAATTCTCACAATCTTGCGATGTTCAAGTCATTAACCCTTAATTGCATGTCAATACAGAGGAACACCAATTCACACTATGTTTACATGTTTTCACTGCTTGTCAATAATTTCTCATTAAATTATTTTCATCACTGTTAACCTTTTATTTTTTCTAATCAGAATCAATCTCAAGATTAAAAAAAGAAAAATTAGAACAAAACAGTTTCAAGACAAAGAAAACAAAAAAAATTGAAATAAAGAACGGAGAAATCAAACCCTCACCAGTGATTTGAAGGAAACAAAAATTTTCTGCAAGGGAGATTTGCAAACTGCTTGACGACAACGACCAATAGATTTGTTGACTCGACAACAACAGTACAGTGACATAAACTTGATTTTGGGTTATTAGTATTTGGGCCTAGTCTAAATAAAAGCCCAATTTCTAGAAACCTTTTAAGTACTAGAGTATTCTAGAGAAATCTCTTTTAAAGATGTTTTAAAGTATGTTGTAGAATTCTCTAGAATATAGAATATTCTAGAGAGTCTTTTGTAATTTCTAGATTGTATGAGTTGGCAAAACCATAGCCATTAGTTTAAGGGATTCAACTTGTATAAATAGAGGTGATATCCTAGAGTTTGAATCAAGCCAAACCAAGAGCTATAAGTGAGCAATAATACAAGTAGCCTCTTTTTCAAAATCTATCTTCCAAACTCTAACCTCCAATCTCCAAAGTTACTTTTCCAACAAAGTGGTATCAGAGCTTACAGATCCTTTCTAAGAAGATGGCAAGTAACAACATGGTCCCGTTCTAAGTCCCAGTGCTCAACAAGAGCAACTACGATAATTGGAGCATCAAGATGAAGGCTCTCCTTGGATCACAAGATGTGTGGGAGATAGTAGAGAAAGGGCACTGAGCGGAGAATGATGGTAGTCTTTCTCAAATACAAAGGGATAGTTTGAGAGACTCAAGAAAGAGAGACAAGAAGGCTCTCTATCTAATCTATCAAGGATTAGATGACGATGCTTTTGAGAAGATTTGGAAGCAAAGAGGCAGCGAAAGAAGCATGGGAGAAGCTTCAAATATCGTACAAGGAGCGGATCCATCCAAAAAAGGTACGTCTTCAAACTCTAAGAGTGAGTTTGAAACTTTGCATATGAAAGAAGGGAAGTCATCTCAGATTACTTCTCTAGAGTTTTAATGATCACCAATCAACTTAAGAGAAATGGTGAAAAGCTTGATGATGTAAAAATTATGGAGAAAATTCTAAGATCATTAGATCCAAAGTTTGAACATATTGTTGCCATAATCGAAGAAACAAAAGACTTAGAGGCTATGACCATTGAACAACTCTTGGGTTCGTTGCAAGCATATGAAGAAAAGAAAAAGAAGAAGGAAGGAATCATAGATCAATTACTGAAGGTGCAAGTAGACTCAACTACTGGAGAAATCCGTCACAATAGTAGATACCAACGAGGACGAGATAATAGTGGACATCGAGGACGAGGAAGAGGTCATGGACAAGGGCGAGGACGAGAACGAGGTTGGAGGCCCTATGATGACAACAACAACTTTCAAAACAGAGAAAACTCAACAAGAGGTCGTGAGCAAAGCAACTCAAAATCAAGGTACGATAACTCAAATATTAAATGCTACAATTGCCAGAAATATGGTCACTATGCATCTGAATGTAGAGCTGCTAGCAACAATAAAGTTGAAGAGAGGGCAAAATACATTGAAGAAAGAGATCAAGAATGTGGCACCTTATTGATGGCTTGCACGGATAACGAATGGAACAAAGATAATAGTTGGAGACAATATGATGAAGACTACAACTTCTTTTCGTACTTTGAAGAAGATAACATGGAACATGCAAGGATGGAGCAAACAAGAGAGGAACCTTCTACTCCAGAAGCTTCACCAACTCTAAGTTCTCAAGAGGATGAAAGTTCAAGTGAAGGAATTCACCGCTTCAGAAGCTTACAAGAACTTTATGAGGTAACTACAAATCAAGATAATCTCACTCTCTTTTGTCTTTTTGCCGATTGTGAGCCCATGAACTTCCAAGAAGAAGCGTGGAAAACAAAAAAGCGGAGAACCGCGATGGATGAAGAGATCAAGGCGATCAAGAAGAACGACACATGGGAGCTAGTTTCACTTCCAAAAGGGCACAAGGCGATTGGTGTGAAATGGGTTTACAAAGTCAAAAAGAATGCTAAAGGAGAAGTCGAAAGATATAAGGCAAGACTAGTGGCGAAAGGTTATAGTCAAAGAGCGGGCATCGACTATGATGAGGTATTTGCTCTGTTGCTCGACTAGAAGCAGATTAGATTAATAATTTTCATTAGCGACTCAAAACAATTGGAGAATTCACCAAATGGATGTTAAATCTGCTTTTCCTTAACTGGTCCTTGAGGAAGAAGTCTACATTGAACAACCTCAAGGTTATGAAGTTGAGGAAAGAAGATAAAGTTTTGAAAGGTGAAAAGGCACTCTATGGGTTGAAACAAGCTCCAAGAGCTTGGAATTCCCGAATAGACAAGTACTTACACGAGAGAAACTTCATCAAGTGTCCATATGAGCATGCACTTTACATCAAAGCTCAAAATAATGATGTATTGATTGTGTGCTTGTATGTAGATGACTTGATCTTTACGAGCAATAATCCGAGCATGTTCAACAAGTTTAAGGAAGAGATGTGAACGAGTTTGAGATGACCGACATCGGGCTCATGTCTTACTACCTCGGCATTGAAGTAAAACAAGAAGATAAAGGCATCTTAATCACCCAAGAAGGCTATGCTAAGGAGGTAATCAAGAAGTTTAGAATGGATGATTCTAATCCGATCAACACACCAATGGAATGTGGAATCAAACTATCAAATCATGAGGAAGGAGAAAAAGTAGATCCAGCACTCTTTAAAAGCTTAGTTGGGAGTTTACGGTATTTGACATGCACAAGGCCTGATATTCTCTATGCGGTTGGAGTTGTCAGTCGCTATATGGAAAAACCGACAACCACACATTTGAAGGCAGCAAAAAGAATTCTTCGGTACATCAAAGGTACAATAAATTATGGTTTGTACTATTCTGTTTCTAATAATTATAAGCTCGTGGGATACAGTAATAGTGATTGGAGTGGAGATATGGATGACCGTAAGAGCACGACTGGTTTTGTGTTCTATATGGGAGACACTGCTTTCACATGGATGTCAAAGAAGCAACCAATTGTTACTCTTTCAACATGTGAAGCAGAAAACGTAGCTGCTACCTCATGTGTTTGCCATGCAGTTTGGCTAAGAAATCTGCTAAAGGAGTTGGGTTTGTCACAAAATATAACGCCCCTACTTTTCTATGACTAAACTCTTAGGGACATTACTACACATGCATGCATTTATAGGCCAAGAGATAAAAGATCTTAAAAGAAAACCTCCAACTGAAATAATTTGTCTTTAGGGATCCCAAATAAAACATTCAAAAGCAGAGATAAAGGAGCGGTTTAGCATGGCTGTTTAAAATCTGTAAAGTAAATTTAAACCTCCAAAAACATAAAGGACAACATCAGTTATAAAAGAAATATGCGGAAAAACATGTCTAATCCCATGGTCCTAGCAACGCGCCTCCGTCACTCGCCCTGCACGTCCTTAGCCTTACCTGAAAAACATTTTGAAAAGAAAGGGTGAGTATTGTAAAGACAATACCCGAGTAAGTGACCTCGCTCACCGAGGTTTGGGATATGCATACACATACAATCATGACTTTAAACTTGTTCGAAATGTACATATACGGGACCTAAAACTTTCTCATATTGTCAGTCTTTAATCCATGACTTCCTTTTTATTTGTGTGGCCGATTGGTCATCAGGAGTCATTTCATTTTGAGTCCTCATGACCACTGTAATAATTTGAGTCCCTCATGGACCTTCTGTAATAATTTGAGTCCTCACGGACCCTGTAATTTGACCCATAGGGTCTCTATTGCATGTTTGACCATGCACATAATGCTCTCGGGAGACCAATGTCCACACTTTTCATTAATTCATTTCATGACATACATAACATGCATGAGGTCCCATCATTCATCATAACTATAGTGTACATGCCACAACCATTATCATTGATATGCAAATCATGACTTTTCACATCGGATATGGCGTAATACTCGCGTACAAAATCATGCAATATTCTCATAGATAATAATTGTACTATCCTCACATGAAATCTTTGGAATATCCTTACATAAAATACAAAGACATTTCTCGCATAAAATACTAGATTATTCTCGCATAAAATATTGAGATATCTTCTCATAGAATATCAAAGTATTTTCACATAAAGTCTCAAGGATATTCTCGTATAAAAATCATTAAATCCTTTTAAGTAAAATATCGTACTAATTTCACATAAAATATTGAAGTTCGTTTTCTTTAATCCCATTTAAAAAGATTCGACACAAAGTCCCTTACCTTAGCTGAGCTCCTTACATTCCGTTTTTAACTCAAGGTTTCGCTTAGTCGAGCTCGATAGTCGAATCCCTAAATCAAATTCATCAATTCCTTAATTAAATTTCATAATTAGAAACTTATTTTGAATCCAATCATAGTTAGGTTGAGTTACCACAAACGGGACGCTTAAAACGAACTCGGAAAGCGGAATTGATCGGGCGGGCGGACTCGTGGCGGCGGCGCGTGGCGCGAAGCGGCGCGCGAGCGTGGTGGGAAAGCGCGCGCATCTGCGCGCGTGAACAACAGATCTAGAGGCGTCGTGAGCCGATCTATCCAAAACCGACCTCTTCTCTCCAAAACCGGACAAAAACTACCTCGAAAGCTTGAACCAAAATCACCGGACGCATCTAGGTTTCCGTGGCGTGGCTTTTGATGGTTCCGTCTGCGGCTTGCGATTTGGCGAAAGCACGACCCGCCGCGCAGACGCGCATCGCGATCGAAGGTGGTCGCGCGCGCGCGCAAGATCCCCAATACCGGCGGCCGGCGTGATGGGGTTGCGGTCCGGATCGTCCTCGGCGGCGCCTTCGCATCGGCGTCCCTCGGCGGCGCAACTACCCAACGAGCGAGGTGATGCGTTTGTGGCAAAGACGAGACGAGCTCAACAGCGTGGACGGTGAAGCTGGGACTCTCGCCGCCGATGGAGCTCTCCGATCGCGACGTCGCGGTGGTGGAGGAGGAAGAAGAAGAGGCTCCTCGGTTTTACAGGCACCCTAAAGGACAAAATGTCCTTTATGAAACCCTAAATCCAATATTTACCAAAATACCCTTCATTTTAAACAAAACCTCAAGAATGCCTATACACTTAAATAAATAGTCCAATTCACTCAAAATTGCAAGACTTAATTTAAAGTAAGAAACTTCAAGGCCCGAGTAATTTAATTTCCATTAAATTAATCCAAGTAAAACCTAAGAGGTACTTAAAATCTTGGGACGTTACAATCTTCCCTCCTTAAGAGCTTTCGTCCTCGAAAGTTTTCAATCTTGAAATAAACTCGGGATAGTTCGCTTGACCTTCTTTACTCAGTTCCGAAGAGTCCTTCGATCCTTATGCGAGGATGAACACTAGCAGTTTCTCAAGTATCACACCTTGGCGTACCAGCGAACTCGTAACTTTAACTTGAGCTCGTTCCCCTCTAATGGGACTTTCTATTAAGGCCTAAATAACTGATATTCTTGGCTCAACTCTAAATCTTGAAAGTTTTAAATCCAAATCTTGAAATAACTCGAGATATTTAGCTCGTATTTCCTTCTCTAGTCCTTTAATTAGTTTCTTCTGTTTTGTAATTTTAGAATGGAACTCTTTGCTAAAACGGTTTCATTGTTGTTGAGCCTCAAAATCCTCTTTAAGGTTTCTTTGCACACTACTACTAGCATTTATTTCGAGGCATGACTCGATCGCTTCCTCTAGCCATCGCCGCCATAACCTCATCACTTTCACCGAAGGTATGACTTCGCTAAAGGTAGAGTCAACAACTTTGTTCGATTGTTCAAGACTCTTCACATCATTAGTTAACCCTCGTTACTCTCCACGATCTTTTAGTAAACCGTTGTAGTGACAAATCCACTCGCATACTTAGTTAACTTTGGGGCTTTCTATTGCAATCAATAACTCGTTGAAAGTCTTAAGTCATGGTAGGAGTAATTCAAACTTAGGTCTCCTTTGGTTGCCGTGACACATGAAATGTTCCATACACTGCCAATCTTATTACAAAACTGCCCCGAAAATTTCGGCAGCAAAACGGCGTAACTACAACCATGCCAAAATTTTCTCTAACACCTGTTTGATAGAAAATGCAATTCTAAAATCGGAAAACCAACCAATCGTGCCTCCAAACTTCATTTCAGATTACTCAGGGTTCAGAAACACACAAAACACAGAAATGTTAAACAACCAATTATAAGTGAAACTAAATTTCTTTAATCGAAAACGATGATCCTTCAAGGACGCAATAATCTAACAATCAGGTTGCGACATCAACTCTAAAACAAACTTTAAAAGAACGTAATGAAATCCTCTTGACTTACCCTGCTTAAGAGTCTAAACAATTATAGGTTATCGCATTAAATGACAAAATTTTTATTGCAAGTTCTAGGAACTAGAATGACCCTCTTTAAGACAAGTTATTCAAGATACAGCTCGTACTCTATCGCTTTCAATCTTTCCTCAGCTTATGGCACAATGCGACAGTCATTCATATCACTCCCCTTAATATAACTCAACTGCTAACAACCTCGGTATTAGGCGATCTCGCGAAAAGGAATTCAGTCTTTTAAAACTCATTCTCCCTTTATCCTTCACTCCCTTAAATATCCTGTTCAAGTAATCATTTGGATGTAGTGAAACTTTCTTAACGCTTATAGGGTTGGATGCTTTTTAATGGCATCCACTACAATTTCTAACTTTTCCGACTCTTTTGTCATGAAGCCCTAACGTTCCATCCTTGAATACGAATACTTTATTTAACATCTCTAGACTTTGAACTTTTCAAGAATTACAATATTCCTTTGCTAAGGTTCTACTCGCGAATTCAGTTGTTCAAGGTTTCTTGAAGGACTTTCGCCTCGTAATGTCTACCCTTTCCTTCCTTTGTCCAAACTACTCCTTTTTGATAATGCGCAAGTGGGTCTTATCTTGACAAAGATTCCTTTAAGCCTTACATCCTGAACTCGGACATTTCTTTTCTAATATCACTCACCTGAGGTCACATACTCGTCTCTTCTTAGCTTTACAAATTTCCTTATGCTCATCTTTTGAAGTTTACTTGAGCACTTAACCCCTTAGCGACCTTTCGACTACTTCCATATCTCAGGACTTACTCTTCCCTCCTTATGCCTAAAGCAATCCTTCCGAATTGTCGTTTCTGCCCCTTCTTAGGCTTGGTTTAACTAGAACGTCTCCGACAACTTTATCTCAACGATGATTTACCTTTTTCTTGAGCACCGAATCCATCAAGCCTATAAACATTAGGGTCATTTAAGTAAAATCTCTACAACCTTCATGATGTTCGTAAAGTGATTTGAAAGTCGTCTCGGGATATCTAATCCCTGGTTCATGACAGGCGCTAACTTGTCTCCAAAATCATCTTAAGGAACACTATGTGTCCTTGTACTGGTGGAATAGGTCGTTCATCCACGGACGAAGAGATTTATTCTTAGCAACCACTTTCTTCCACTTCTCATCTCCCATGCACAAGCGTAAGAATACACCTTTCTCCTTTACGCCCCTAATGCTCCTTATGGCGATAAACTACTATTAACTCTTACAAGGAAGGTTATGTACCCATAACTTGAGTTCTTTTATTTTACTGGAGCATTCTGAAAGAAGTATTAGGAATTACTGTTACTCTCTACTTTTAATTCCATACTTAAGTCTGTCTCTTGTGTTAGGGGTAACTTTAAAAGATAAAACCTTCCTTATCTAACACTAACGCATTGTTCCTCGTGCTTACTCTCCTTAAACTTGGCCTTCTTCTTTCAGTAAGATTAAGGACTTTCTCAACTATTTGTACTCGTTTGGTTATAAAGTCAATTTCACTAAAACTTCTCTTAAGAAACCATCAACCTAGCCTTTACTAAAGGAACCTTATAGTTTCATGTTTCTAATGGTCGCTCGACCACTACCACTATACACTTTACTAATTGAAAGAAGTTCCTCAGCTTGACTGCTATATAGCGAAGAAGAGATTCAAAGCACTTCCCTCTATTAACTGAATCCTCTCTCCTTAACTCTCTGATTGGGGAAAAGGAAACTTTACTACATAAGAGTTCAATGTTAACACCTCACATTGTCTCTTTCAGGTTGTACACATATATCTAGTCCAACAGGTAGAATTTAGTGGCAAGGTTCCTTATGCACATTCCACAAGTTGAATACACAAGTGATCATATGAATATCAATTCGTGCACAAGTTTCTGGAGTCCCGACAATCAATTCTCTTGTGTTCTCAAACTAAAACTCTAATTCCTTACTTTTCTTCTTTATACTTGTCCTTATTAAGTCTATTTAGTTTATGGTATCGCTTTTGAAACTTCGTATCATGCCTATCTGTAGTAACACATTAATTGTGTATATCCCTGTGGTTTCCCTCTCAGAGCAATGGTCTAAATAAAATCGAAGTGTTTCAAGTATTTTGAAGAATTAAATTTTCGTTCCAACATTAACAATCTATCCTTCCCTTTAAAGCTCGAGTCCATTTTAAAACATCTTTGCTCTCTTTACTTTTGAACTCCTTGAATACCATACTTACGTATTCACTTGAAGGTGAAGGGCTTTATTTAGGAACCAACAAAGTCGAAAACTCCAAAGTGGTACGTTTACTAAATCTCATACCTTTCTATCCAATTGATCTAGCATGAATGAATGAGACCACTAACCTCTTACCGAACACATTCAAACTTTGAACTTCTCATGAGTAGTCTTAACTTTTATTATTGAAAGCTATACTTAAGTAATCTAGTTTCTTAGCAACCTTTAACACTCTAACCTCTTAAGTCTTACTCTTTACTTCCTTGGTCAAAGCGGACCTTTTAATAATTCTCAACACGTGTTTTATGGCTATAAAACTTCATTTTTTTAGCGTAAACATTCTTAACTAAAACATTTTCCTTTCTATCATCAATAGTAGGGATCACATGTGTTCTCTTTCCTTTCGGCGTAAGATCACGTCACTCTATGACATATACGCGTATAGATCCACATATAAGCATTTCATTTATGCATTTCCTTTTCATAGACATATAGTTTAGCTCATACATTCTCATTCTTTCTTAGTTTGAAAATTCATCAAACTCGATTTTTTATATAAAAGTATCTTTACATAGAATACTAAATTTTCTTTTCATGAACAATAAAACTTTTAATTGAAGGCATACACAGCGGTGGCCTAACGCGCGTTGTTCAACCATGGGAACTACTCTGTGGTTACTCTGTAAGCAAGTCTACAGAACCCTTAAACCTAGGGCTCTGATACCAACTATAACGCCCCTACTTTTCTATGACTAAACTCTTAGGGACATTACTACACATGCATGCATTTATAGGCCAAGAGATAAAAGATCTTAAAAGAAAACCTCCAACTGAAATAATTTGTCTTTAGGGATCCCAAATAAAACATTCAAAATAGATAAAAGGAGCAGTTTAGCATGGCCTGTTTAAAATCTGTAAAGTAAATTTAAACCTCCAAAAACATAAAGGACAACATAAGTTATAAAAGAAATATGCGGAAAAACATGTCTAATCCCATGGTCCTAGCAACGCGCCTCCGTCACTCGCCCTGCACGTCCTTAGCCTTACCTGAAAAACATTTTGAAAAGAAAGGGTGAGTATTGTAAAGACAATACCAGTAAGTGACCTCGCTCTGAGGTTTGGGATATGCATACACATACAATCATGACTTTAAACTTGTTCGAAATGTACATATGCGGGACCTAAAACTTTCTCATATTGTCAGGTCTTTAATCCATGACTTCCTTTTTATTTGTGTGGCCGACTGGTCATCCGGAGTCATTTCATTTTGAGTCCCTCACAGACCCCTGTAATAATTTGAGTCCCTCACAGACCCCTGTAATTTGACCCATAGGGTCTCTATTGCATGTTTGACCATGCACATAATGCTCTCGTGGAGACCAATGTCCACACTTTTCATTAATTCATTTCATGACATACATAACATGCATGAGGTCCCATCATTCATCATAACTATAGTGCACATGCCACAACCATTATCATTGATATGCAAATCATGACTTTTCACATCGGATAGGCGTAATACTCGCGTACAAAATCATGCAATATTTTCATAGATAATCTTTGTACTATCCTCACATGAAATCTTTGGAATATCCTTACATAAAATACAAAGACATTCTCGCATAAAATACTAGATTATTCTCGCATAAAATATTGAGATATCTTCTCATAGAATATCAAAGTATTTTCACATAAAGTCTCAAGGATATTCTCGTATAAAAATCATTAAATCCTTTTAAGTAAAATATCGTACTAATTTCACATAAAATATTGAAGTTCGTTTTCTTTAATCCCATTTAAAAGATTCGGCACAAAGTCCCTTACCTTAGCTCGGAGCTCCTTACATTCCGTTTTTAACTCAAGGTTTCGCTTAGTCGAGCTCGATAGTCGAATCCCCTAAATCAAATTCATCAATTCCTTAATTAAATTTCATAATTAGAAACTTATTTTGAATCCAATCATAGTTAGGTTGAGTTACCACAAGCGGACGCTTAAAGCGAACTCGGGAAAGCGGAATTGATCGGGGTAGGCGGACTCGGCGAGCGGCGCGCGCGTGGCGGCGGCGCGCGCGCGCGTGAGGTGCCGGAAAAACGCGCAGCGTCTGCGTGGCGTGAACAACAGATCTAGAGACGTCGTGAGCCGATCTATCCAAAACCGACCTCTTCTCTCTGAAAACCGGACAAAAACTACCTCGAAAGCTTGAACCAAAATCAACCGGACGCATCTAGGTTTCCGGCGGCGTGGCTTTGATGGTTCCGATCTGCGCTTGCGGATTTGCGGCGAAGCACGACCCTCCGCGCGCGAGACGCGCGCGCATCGATCGAAAGTCGACGCGCGCGCAAAGCATCCCCAAAACACCGGCGGCGGCGTGATGGGGTTGCGGTCCGGATCGTCCTCGGCGGGCGCGCGCCGCATCGACGTCCCTCGGCGCGCGCAACTACCCAACGACGAGGTGATGCGTTTGGCGCAAAGACGAGGCGAGCTCAACAGCGTGTGCGGTGAAGCTGGGACTCGCCGGCCGATGGAGCTCTCGGCTGCGACGTCGCGTTGGAGGAGGAAGAAGAAGAGGCTCCCTCGGTTTCTGTGCACCCTAAAGGACAAAATGTCCTTTATGAAACCCTAAATCCAATATTTACCAAAATACCCTTCATTTTAAACAAAACCTCAAGAATGCCTATACACTTAAATAAATAGTCCAATTCACTCAAAATTGCAAGACTTAATTTAAAGTAAGAAACTTCAAGGCCCGAGTAATTTAATTTCCATTAAATTAATCCAAGTAAAACCTAAGAGGTACTTAAAATCTTGGGACGTTACACAAAAGGAGCCGACGAAGATTTTTGTGGACAACAAGTCAGCAATTGCTTTGAGTAAGAATCCAGTTTTTCACGATCGGAGCAAGCACATTGATACGCGTTACCATTATATTAAAGAGTGCATTGCAAGAAAGGATGTGCATTTGGAGTACGTAAAGACTCATGATCAAGTAGCTGATATCTTCACCAAGCCACTTAAAAAAAGAAGACTTCACAAGGTTGAGAGGTTTGCTTGGAGTAACAAAATCAAGTTTAAGAGGGGGTGTTGAAATATAAACTTGATTTTGGGTTATTAGTATTTGTGCCTAGTCTAAATAAAAGCCCAATTTCTAGAAACCTTTTAAGTGCTAGAGTATTCTAGAGAAATCTCTTTTAAAGATGTTTTAAAGTATGTTGTAGAATTCTCTAAAATATAGAATATTCTAGAGAGTCTTTTGTAATTTCTAGATTGTATGAGTTGGCAAAACCATAGCCATTAGTTTAAGGGATTCAACTAGTATAAATAGAGGTGATATCCTAGAGTTTGAATCAAGCCAAACCAAGAGCTATAAGTGAGCAATAATACAAGTAGCCTCTTTTTCAAAATCTATCTTCCAAACTCTAACCTCCAATCTCCAAAGTTACTTTTCCAACAGACTCGACAACAACAGTACAGTGACTGATCGATGGTAACGACAAGTTGAATCACTCAATGATATTAAAGTAGTCTGAAAAGAGGGAGAGAAAATCCTGAAATTAGTGTTGTTGTGATGAAAAACTCGTGAAAGAGAAGAGGTTAACAAGGAGAAGACTAAAACGATGGAAGAAATCGAAGGAAGAATGAAAAAGGGACGACGACGCTCGATAATGGGTGAAAAAGGATCGAAATTAAACCTGTAACTATCGAAAACCTAATCTGAAACGAAAAGGGTTTCCTTTTTTTTAATAATAAATTCCAAAACGACATCGTTTTCCTTAATATAGATTTATTTTAAAAAATAATATGTTGACGGTTCAAAACCGTCAAGAAAGATTCTTATATTGACGGTTCTTACCCGTCAAGTATTTGAAAACACGGAGAATGCTCATTTTCACGGGATTTTTCGAATTTGGTGTCAATAAAAACTACCAATGTTGACAGTTTATGGCGTCAACGTAAATAGAACCCTATTTTGACATGTAAAAGGTGTCAATATATCTATTTCTCAATTAATTATTAATTTTAAAGAGAAAATTAATCATTTATTGACGATTTTTTGTCCCGAATGTCAACAATTCAATTAAGTTGTGCGTCAATGAAGGCCAAATTTGTAGTAGTGCATCTGTGCCGGTCTCTCTACACTGTGATTCACAAGCTGCCATAGGTATTGCCAAGAATAGTGTGTATAATGGCAAAAGAAGGCACATACGACTTAGACATGGAGCTGTGAACAGTTGCTGAAAAGTGGGATTATCTCCTTGGAATATGTGAGGTCTGAAAGGAATTTGACAGATCCTCTCACTAAAGGCCTGACAAGGAGAGTAATTCTAGAGTCCTCAACAAGTGTGAGACTCAAACCCTTATAGTGGTTCCATAACCCTTATTTGGGTGGTCCAAATATGGACTTGATGGACAATTGAGAAGTTTTCCATAGCCCAGTTATTTGGGTGGTCTTAATATAGACTTGATGGATAACTCTAAAGTCTTCATAGCTCGATTTGAGTGGTTTGTCTTGATGGACTTGATGAAGCAAGGAATGTGAGTGTGAAGGTGTGGTCGCCTTCTATGAAAGAGTTTAAAGGGTCTCTTTCTAGAGCTCTCACGATGACCCAAGGTTTTTTGTGCACGACCATTAATAGCACTTGAGTTTCACTTATTGCGGAATCAACAAAATAAGGACTGAAACGTGTTGTAGGGGTCTCAACTATAACTATTGAAAGTTCAAGAGGTAACTCACTTTCTCTAATTAGGTTGTTGCCTTGCTTCACTATGTATCAATTCAAATCGTAAGATATTGATGCTTAAGTTTATTCTCCTTTCTTTGCTCAGAGTCTGTTTTTTTTTTCCTTTTCTTTTTCCTTCATCTTGATAGTCATTCGTGGGGGACTATTGGGAATGACTATGGGCCATTGGCCCATTATAACCTTAAGAGAAATGCACAAGCATGTGTCCCACATGGATAGTTTTTGTAGTGGGAAGTGGGTTTATATGAGTAAGCACATTTAGAGGCTTACAAAGAATGCATAGAGTGGCAATAAGATCTCTCCCCACACGCGCGCCGCCGCCGAAGGGGTTCGGGAAATGCGCTTGCGCGAAAAAAAGGAATTTTTTATTACTCTTCAATTTATTATTTTATCATTAAGGTAATTATTCCCTCATTAATTTGTCATTATTCCCTCATTTATTTTGCACGTTTAGATCTAAATATATAAAAAACATTTAGATCTAAATATAATTTTCAAAACGATTTGAGAATTCGTTTTGGTTATCCTCTGATTCTGAGCAAAGTTCTTTTCTGTTGATTCCAAATCGTCCTCTAACGAGTGCAAGTTCGAGGTCGGTGTTGTGTTAACCTTGGGGAGCAACCGGCAAAACGATTCGCACCTAGGTCGTGCCGAATTTTGCTTTCAAGGCAGTGGCTTCACGACACAACAATTGCATTCCAGATTTTTCTGACAACAAACTTGACTCAAGATTAAAAAGAAGAAAAAGAGGAGAGAAGAACTCTTCAATTGGAATGAGATCCTCCAAATGAAGAAACAAATTGCCAATTATAGGCGAGAAGCTTAGTAACTCTCCAAAAATAAAATTAATATAAAAATGTGAAACATACATCAAAATTAACTCAAATGTATAGTTACTTGTACAAATTCAAACATAACTCAAAGCTAAATTTGTTAAAGAAACACCAACACATTTTGATGTTTCAAACCTTTTTGAAACTTTTGAACTTCAAGTCAAGTAACAATAACATAAATGATACATCAGTTCATTTTTATATTCCAAACCAACACTTTCTTTCACAATACCATAAAATCCAACACTTCTTTCTCTTTACTTTTCTCTATCCTTTGTTAGTTTAAAAAGTTAGTTCATAGTTCAAGGAGGAATCTATTATGTAACTCCTAATTTGCAATGGTAAGCATATATGATCAAATTTAACTTGGGTTGGCTTTTACTACTATTTCATTATCTTCTTTGATTTGATCAACAAAGGTAAACTCATAGCACATTTGAGCACCGGGAGGGTAACAATGCGTGGAACTTCCAAGGAGAGAAAGAGTGAATCCCTCTGTAAGAAGTTTTAGACATAAAACAACCACTTACAAGCTTAAATGAGTCATATTATATTCCACTATTCTAAGCATAGACATATGACTTTATAGTGTGATTAGTATCCCTCTTAAGAATTAGGGTAAGTAGGAACTCATGTTTAATTATGAGATAATACATGTATGCGAATGCAAAATAGGAGAGTGTATAATAGAGGAATCATAAGCCAAACTCGTTTTCCTTTACTTATTCCCTTGTGTTCAACTTTCTTCATTTTCTATGCTTTCAACATTCATCTTTTAATTTATCTTTGTTATCATGCATCCACACAATATAATAGAATATAAGTGTGAATCAAGTCTATGTGGATTCGACCTTAGAATGCTTCCAAGTACTACTTGCTCTCATTGAGTTTACACTTAGGTTCAACGCATACGGGACAAAAGTTATAAATCAATTTTATGCATACTAAACACATGATCTATAAAAAAACTCAATGCATGATATTGCATTTGTATGCATTCACAAATTATTTTTACCCTGATTATCCCACAAGCAAATATCTCCCAATTTAGAAAGTTTTCGTAAAGGAAGCATAAATCCAAAGGTTGTATCCCCCAAATCGAGCGAAAAATGATGAATAAATACTAGGCCTCGAGACAACGTTGAGCCGCTATTCAAAACTTCAATTTTATTAAGTGCATGCGAGGATAGCGTCTTGACGCTACAGACGAAAAAATACCTTCCTCAGCGTGTTTCTAACTAGCTTTGAAACATCATAAGACAAGATCTCAACTCTAACTCTGGGTTTTCGACAGAAATAAGGGCATCTTGTTGCTATTTTTGGCGTCTAGTCGTTTTACTCTCGTTTCTATTTGATCCCATTGGCTTCTTATTTCATCCTTAACCTTAAATTGCACCATTTTAGGCTCCAATTTTCTATCGTGTGCATTTCTTCGTGACATAAGGCTTGTAACATGAATCTTCAGAGTATATAGACGATGCAAGGCAACATATCAATGTTATGCTTGCGGGTTGAGAGGCTTGGAATGCAACTTTCAAAGTGTTTTGATGCTCTGGATGGCATTTAGACGTCACTAGTAGAAAAAAGGGTTTTGCCCGTCATTAAAAGGTTTTGATGACGGGCGTGCGTCCGTCATCTATGCGAGTGTCATTGTATGTTACAATGACAGACGATTTTTAATAGACGGGCAATACCCGTCATTAAAGGTCTTTGACCGTCATTAAAAGTGCCATATTTTTTGTTTACATCCACTTTTCATGACGGATATTGCCCGTCATATTTTTGGTCATAATTTAATAAAAAAAAATTGATTGCTTCGATGACTCTAACCAACCATATTAATATTTCACAAGCTTTGTACAAAGAAAATTTAAATACTATTACATTTTTACACAAGTAATCTTACAAACTTAACTAAATTAATAAAATATAAAAAATGTGATAAAATTTCTTACATTGAACTGTATTACATTAACACAAAAATATGTATACAAACTACATTTACTTTACAAAAATAAGAAAAATTGCTAAAATACAAGCAATTTACATATTCAAATATTGTTTAAACTCCCTGGATTTTTTTTTTGTTGTGTCATCTCTTCCCTTGAGAAATCAAAGGCCTTTTCGCTCCAGAGCTGAAAAAAATTATAAAAGCAAATCAATGTTTTTTGAAATCCCTATTTTCTTTGATTTTGAAAACTTCATAATATGTAGAGTCTATTTTTACTAACTATCCAATAAGCAAACAACTAAAACTTAAAGAAAGCACACAACTTAAGTATGTTATGGAACTTTCGAAATCTAGGGACTTTGTTCTCAAAACTCTTATAATACCTCAACTTTTCTCATTTTTTAATACCTTTGAAGTGACCAATTTCGGGTTTTCTTTTGCTCCATGCTTCTTGAGGTGTTTTGTCAAGCACACTTTTGGTTGGAGCTCGATTTATCAAATAGACCGCACAAGCTACGACCTCTGCCCAAAATTCCATCGGCATCTTCTTCGTCTTTAGCATGCTTCTTGCCATGTTCAAGACTGTTCGATTCTTCCTCTCCACCACGCCATTTTGTTGTGGTGTCCTTGGCACTGTTAATGGACGTCAGATGCCTTTTTCATCACAAAATTGTTTGAATTCATTTGATGTGAATTCACCACCTCGATCAGTTCTCATGGCCTTGATTGTAAGGTTGCTTTCATTCTCCACTCGTGCCTTAAATCTTTTGAAGATCTCAAATACTTTCGATTTTTCCTTCAAAAAGTACACCCACGTTTTTCTAGAAAAATCATCAATAAAGAGAAGGAAGTATTTACTTTTACCATGAGACTCTGGTTTGATCATTCCACACACGTCGGCATGGATGAGTTCTAGAGGTTTCTTGGCCCTTGTCATAGACTCTTTTGGAAAACTACTTGATGATGTTTTCCAAGTAGGCAACCTTCACAAACTTGATTCGGCTTGTGAATGTGTGGTAAACCCCGCACCATCTTCTTCTTCGACAAATCTTCTAGACTTCCAAAATTGAGGTGTCCGAATCGTAGATGCCATAGCCAAGAGAGATCCTCATAACACGTCTTCAAGTATTTTGGAACATCATTACATATATTCAAAGGAAACATTTGATTTTTGGTCATGGAAACTTTAGCAACAAGTTTCTCATGATTATCCCTCAAATACAAATAATTATTTTTCATCTGAACTTCAAAACCTTTCTCTAATAATTGTCCTACACTCAATATATTGTTTTTTACATTGGGAATGTAATAAACATTAGAGATATATTGATTTTCTCCATTTTTTAACCGAATGAGAATTTTGCCTATTCCTTTGATGGCGGCCAAAGAATTGTCTCCAAAGGCAATATTACCTTTCTCCATCTCGTTCAATTTCGCAAACATCTCGCGTTTTCCACACATATGATTTGAGGCTCCACTGTCAAGATACCACATAGTATCTCGACTCTCTTCTTCTCCCTTTGACACCATAAATAAGGTCTCATTCTCTTCCGCATAATTAGATTGCCCTTGATGGGCTTTAGATGTCTCAGCATTTGACCGGTCCTGATTCTTTCGATCGATCGACTCTGATTGAGATGAGTAACACTCATTTGCATAAAGTCCATATTTATTACAATTATAACATTTTACCTGAGATTTATCTCTCCCGAACCTTCCACCACGTCTTCCACGACCTCGACCTCCTCTTCCTCTTGAGGATACACAGGAATTTTGAGAAATATCGGTGTTGGTTTCACCTCTTCCACTATGGCCTCGACCACTGCGACCTCTTCCACGTCCACGACTATTCTCCTCCTTGAGTTAGAGTTGGAGAAGTTGTTCAATGGTCTCCGTTTGCTCCATCTTTCTTTTCTTTTTCTCCTCATAGGCTTGCAACGAGCCTATAAATTGTTCAATTGTCATATTATCGAGATCTTGTGTCTCCTCGATTGTCGTGGCGATAATCTCAAATTTAGTATTTAGGCTCCGCAAAATCTTTTCCATGACACGAACATCAGTAATTTATTCACCGTTCCGTCTCAATTGGTTTACAACGGTCATTACTTTTGTGTGATATTCTGCTATCACCTCCGTTTCCTTCATCTGTAATGATTCAAACTCACCACGTAAAGATTGCAACCATACCTTTTTCACACGATCGACTCCTCTATGAGTCGATTGAAGTTTATCCCATGCCGCCTTTGATGTCTCGGCATTAGCGATGGTCTCAAATGTATCTTCGTCCACTGATTGGTACAAGATAAAGAGGGTTTTCTTGTCCTTCCTTCTTGTCTCCTTTAATGCGTCTCTTTGCGCTTGATTGGCTTCAGGTTCCAACTCTTGGAAACCATTCTCCACGATCTCCCACATGTCTTGTGCTCCTAGTAACGCTTTTATCTTGATGCTCGAGCTATCATAGTTGAGCTTGGTAAGCATCAGTAATTGAAGGGAACTCAACCCATCGTTGGCCATTTTTTTCCTCTCAATTTTTTTTTAACTAGTCTCTGATACCACTTTGTTAGAAACAAATGTGGATGACAAGATATGAAAGAAGATATTTTTCATTCAAATGGGCATGCCTTTATATAGGCTTACAAAAACTAACGATTTGTTAAAAAACTATAAATAACATCAATGCACTTAACTCTCCTAACTCATATAAAACACGTATAACTCATAACTCATAACTTAATAACTCAAATAATTTAAAGATGTTGCAAAACTAAAAAATCCACACTAAATGCCACAAATTAACGTTTAAAAACTTTCATGTTTTCAACAATCTCCCCCTTCATATCTAACACAACAAAATCTACAAGGAAAAGACGTTTGCCAACCTTAACAATAACATCCTCCACCATATCTCCAAGGTATGTGATAAAAGAACGGTCAACAAGATGCAAAGAAATAGTGGTAAGTTGAACTTCTTCTATTTCTTTTCCAGGCTACGTTCTTCTCTCTCAAACGAACTTTACCACTGTTATCACGTGATCTCCTATTTAGTATATTTAAACAGTTTTCAAAATGAATTTTTTTTCAACAATATCCCAGTACCTTCGGTAAAAAATTGCAAAAAACCTATTTAGTTTAGGGGCATTTGTTGTACGAAATTACTTTACTGTCTTACAAACCTCCTCTTCTATGAAAGATCGACAGAAGAAATTAATCCTGTGAAACCCACCTGGGAATCTCGTCAATCTCTAACTTTTGATTGAAAATAAACTATCTAGTGATATACATATCAATTATGGATGTGATTTTAGATAATATTTTACATACATATATAAGTAGTCATAATCTTTACAGATATGTTTGGGACACATGTTTATAATAACCAATGTTATTATAACATGTGAAATACTCTCCACCCCAAACATAGATTACTACAATCCATTATATGATTTCGCGGACTATATTAACTCACAGACTATTATAACCCACTCAGCGTCCTAAACAATCCTTAATATATCAAACACAATCATGTCTTTAAGAATATTTCCTCCCTATGATATCTTATGCAGTAGGTATTAGATAACCAAGTACGACAACTGATGGATATTAAATGAAAAAAAAAATGAGATTGGGATAAAATTTATATATTGAGACTAAACCTGATTAAATAGTTTTAGAAATCATAATAAGATTTAAACTTATATTTAATTTATTAATTTTTTTTTATGAAACAAGTTCGTTTGAAGTTGTCGAGGTGAGCAATCTCAATAGTAATTAGTATGTACTTTCGATTAAGAAGTTAGAGATTCAAAATTCTCTCTCCTATCGTTGCTGAACTAAAGAATATGAATTATGTTCATCATTATTATTTTTATCTGATTAGAAGTTAGAAGACCATTTAACTACAGCATCTATGCGCTTGATTGATTTTTTTGTTTTCTTTTTCTGAAACAATCAACTATACGCTGAATCTATTTCAACGAAAACGTTTCAATTAAATTAGAGATAAAAATATAATAAAAATTTTGTGGGGTAAAGTTTAAAAAGTAATGTATCATATTATTATTATTATTTAAATAAAATAAATCTTCTTATATTATATTATAAGAAAAGAAAAGGTAAAGTTTAGAGCTCTAAGTATTAAACCTGAATATATGATATATGTAAGTTCTCTTTTGAAAATTTTGCATAACATGACTCCAAAGGTTTTATTAAAAAATAAAACATGATCCCAAAGGTTCCAACTTGGGTACAATGTCAAAAATTAATGAATGGGAATTAGAAAATTAAGAAAAAAAAGAAAGGTTTGTGGAAATCATAACTTTGATGTGATGTGTTTAATTTGCCATATTATATATTTTGTGTCAAATTAACTTTATAAAAAAGCCCTGCTCAAGTGCCCTTTGATACAATCAATTAAAGCACAATTATGAAAAGAAAGGGTACATATTATTAAAGAGGCACTTAAATCATAGTTTACCAACAAACTTCTGATCAGCTCAGTGTTGATTCTAATCCTTAAATTTCTTGTTAACTTTATACAAATATCATCCAAATTTTACTCTCCTCAATTATTCTCTTGAATCTCTTAATCTTTTGATAAGCTATCTCTATTTCTCTCCTAATTTATTTTATTTTATCTATCTATTTATCTAGGCTTTTACTTTCAACAACTGTATCATTTATTATTATAAAAATCGGATAACACACTTAGCTTTCATTGAACATTATGTGGTTGACATACAGTAGAATCATGTTCAAGAAATAACCTAAAGGGTCATATTATATGGATAAGATTGAGTGTCTTATCTTGGTAATACTATTGATACGAGCCACTTTGTAATAATTAAAAATGATGTGATCTAAGTCGTTCGTGTGAAGACATGTGAGTGAGGAAATCTTATACCAATGAGTTTTTATAGGACAACGAAGTATTTAATCTCTCTTTATACATCCCTTAATTGTGAAGATTAATATTTCATCAGTATGATCATATGCGACTCGATCTTAATCTTTAGTGAGTTATGATCAACTCCTGCCTGTGAGAGCTTGTTTTTTGATTTGCATGGGTGAGAGTGGCTTCTATAGCCGATTAAATAAGCTTACCATTTTGGGGACTTGATCAAATAGGAAGCTAGGAACATAATCTTACGAGATAAAATTCACTCCTTCCCATACAAAATAAGTAGATGGGTAGTTCTCTTAAGTGTTGATTTCAGGATTTGAACAATAGAGTTTCACCCTCTCATTTTCTTGATAGAGACCTAATTTATGATTGAACCATAAACAAATTGAACATTAGAGGCTCAGTGATATTTAAGGTGCAAAATATAATTACAGGGGTAAAACAAATTAACTTTTGACTCAAATGTAATTAGAAACAACTTGTGAAGGATCAACTTGCATTTAGGGATTACATCTATGGTCACAATTTATCCTACAGTGCATAACAGTGCAACTCAGGTCTTTAGTTGAGTAATCCCTAGAGTTAATTAATGAAAATTGATTAATTAAGTAGTTTAATTAATTAATTTTGTATAATTGGAGTTTATAATATGTAGGTTCATAAGGTCCTATTGCTAGCCGATCGTAACACTAAAAGACCAGGTTAGTTAATTTATTTTTGAAATATTCAAATTAATATTTAATTTGAAATGTTTGAATTACTATTTAATATATTACATATAAAAGAGGAAAATAGATTTATCGTATTTAATACTTCAAATATTAAAATAATATGTATATTTGATACATTAATGAAAAGATATTTATAGAATTTAAATAAGATTCAAATAAAAAAATAAATATAGTAGGAGAATTTAAATTAAAGAAAAGTTATTTATAAAATTTGAATAAGATTCAAATTAAGAAATAAATATCGTAGGAGAATTTAAATTAAGGAAAGGATATTTATAAAATTTGAATAAGATTCAAATTAAGAAATAAATATCGTAGGAGAATTTAAATTAAAGAAAAGATATTTATAGAGTTTGAATAAGAAACTTAAGAAATAAATATCGTTGGAGAATTTAAATTAAAGAAAAGATATTTATAAAATTGGTAGAAGATTCAAATAAATAAATATCATATGAGATTTGAATGAGATTCAAATAAGCCTAAGATATATTTTAATTCATTGAATTAGATATTAAAATATAATATTTTAATCATGGCAAAGATTTTTTGCATTTTATAAATAGGACCCTTGGTTGTACAAATTATTGAATGAGACCGTCACAATGTGGTTGCCTAACAATAACCCTTGGATGTGAATCCAATAATTTTCATGCCCCCTAATATCACTCAGATATAAAATCGAAGTATTTCTCTCTCTCCATCCAACGGTGAAAAATTACGGACCACATTGTGGCGACCTCACCCAAACAGACAATTAGAGCATTCTCTCTAAATTTCTTTCTCTCCAATTCCTTGTAGATTTTCTTTCAAAAGGCTTCCACATGTCTTGGTGTTCGAGTCATAGCAAGTAAGTTTTAATGGTATTGAAGTTTTAACCTCGTTGAAGTTGGAGTGAGGAGATTAAAGACCCATTTGAAATATCTCCATATTATTTATAAAATATAGTTTATATTTAACTTTATCTTTTTAGTTTAATTTTAAATAAAATCAAAGATAATCCAATGCTTCTCCTATGGAATGAAAATGTTCATTTCTTTAGGTTGGAATTTTATAAAGACTTATCTCAAGACGAGTTGAATTTGGTATTTATAGGTGTATGGGGTATTTGGAAGGATGGGCACAACCATTTACATGATGGTAAGATCCCATAGGTGACTAGTAAATGTGAATTGATTTTGGATTACTTCAATGACTTTCGAGGAGCGAATGGCATGGTGGCCATCAATATCATAACATAAATAGTGAAGTACTTTTTTATCCGATGAGCCGTGTCAATATGCTCAATGAAGTGGAAGATTTGCAGGAGGAGGTTCCTAGACTTTCAAATGTAATCGCCGATGAATTAGTTAGAGAAGGTGTCCATAATCCTTCAATGCTATGGATAAACCAACGCGTGAGCAATTTGAAAACAAAAATATAAAAACATGGGATTCAATAAAAATAAAGTTGTATTTTATGAGTTTTCAAATATGTGTTTAGTAGTAGATTTAGAAATTTGATTCCATTCTAAACAATTGTTTAAAGTATGTTTTATAACATATTTATAGATCATGAAATTAGTTGTAGTTGCAAAACTATTTATTAGATTGAATATAAGTCATTATTAATTAATTTATGAACATGATTTTTATAAATTTTATAGAACTATCATTTTATAATATAATATTATATAATTTATAATACATTATATTTTACATATTTTAATTTAACAAAAGTAAATTGAGTTTATAACATGAAATATTGTATTATTAAGATTTTTATCTTTGTTTAATATAATTCTACATTTTAAAATTTTAAATTCAGAATCTGGATACAATGAAAACATAGAAAATGTTGTTTTTATAATTTCTATTATTTGGATCATAGAATTCGAAAACAGTTTTCGAAAACACATATGCCAACACACATATTCACTGAATTCAGTGAATCTGAAAACATAAAACAAAATTCGGATTACAAACCAAACAAGCCCTGAATTTTTGGATTGGTTAATGTGAGTTTGAATCTCACTTTCGGACCTCTACGTTTTAGTAAATTGGTTATGTAATGCCCCAGGCCCAAGATCCCCTGCAACCTGACAACGCCACCATATCATCCATGACTCCTTGTAAGAGTGAAGACACTATCCCCACAAACCGAGTTCCTATGATTGAGCCACCGAAAAGGAGTGCACATTGTTGGTATAGGTAGTAGCTATCAATTCTTTTAAGCCTTTCTCAACTGTACTGTCATATCCTCATGGTCACTCTCATGTACCCCTCTTCCTTGGGTACCATACTTTCATATCCTCAGGATCTCTCTCATTCAGATGTGGAAGCGGTTCATTCATGTATCCCTCTTCCTCGGGCGTCACATGCCCACCAGCTTCCGCCCTTGTTCATCCCTGAACCACATCTTACTGGGAGAGGTTCTGCTCTGATACCAACTGTAACACCCCGTAATTTGAAAACTTCCTACACGGGGCGTTATTGTAACACCCTGTAATTTGAAAACTTCCTACTCGGGGCGTTACTTCCAAGTTGTACCGTTCGCGCCGAAAATTCGGTAGCATAACGACGCAACTTGGACAAACCCAAAAATTTAAAGACCTGAATCTAAACTAAAACACTTCAAAAAAATGCTCACAAGGGTACCCAACCTCCTCCAAACTACACAAAAATCAACAGGCTGGGCTGAGGTCCCTTGGAGTTCTCAGATATCATGCAACAACAACACATGCTTGAACACGAATGAAAACATAACAGAACATACTTCAATTCGACGAAATAAGAACGGGACAACCTAAAGTTTAAAACATGAGCTCAACAGAAACAGAGTGTAACAGGGGAAAAGAAATAAGAACAACGTCTAAAAGATAACTCCTAACTAGATCCTACAAGCCTTCCATAGTCTCGCAGGGGTCTCGCCGTCGATGGTCATCTCACTAGTTTGCCTTACATATACTCCAACAACAACGAGCAACTAGAGGGATGCGACGTGTGCTCCAAGGTACTTCTACTTCGCTCCAAACGGAGAACAGACACAAGGTTAATAAACCGAACACGACACGACCCTAAAAACTTACGATGAGCAAAACTCACCAAACGGAGATCCGATACGAGTTAAGGGACGGACCGAGGCGACCGCACAAAATGAGACTGTCGGCGGCGCGTGAAGTTGACAGCGGCGACGTGTGGATAGCAGATCTGGAATCCTCGTGAGCCGATCTGTCCAGAACTGGTCTCTATTCCTCGAAAATCGGTCGAAACAAGCTCAAACCGGCTGAACCAAAGCTATGATTTCACGGACTCCCACGGCAGCTGCACTCCTCTGGCGACTTCTTGCGGCGGCTGGTGAGGCTCGAATGACGCGATGGGGTGGCACGGACGCTTCAGACAAACTTCTGGAGGTGTCAACGACGATCTGAGTGACGAGAAAGAGAGAGTTGTGAGAGAGGGAGACATAGAGGAAGAGACTGTGAGAGAGACAGAGAGAGCGGACTGAGTGTGAGAGAGAGAGAGCGGGGAAGACTTAGAGGGAGAGAGAGGCGAGAGAGAGAGAGGAAACGTGGGCCGCCGGCCGAAACGGCCGGCGACCGCTCCGATTTCGGCGCACGAACAGGGGGAGGGCGAAGCCCTCCCTTCTCTTCCCTCGTTTTCTGCTTTTTTTAAAAAAAAAATTTAAAAGCCGTCTGTTATAGTCTACCCACCTTAGGAACTTTCGTCCTCGAAAGTAGCTAGCTCTCGAACAACTCTGGATAACTTGCTCGCATCTGCTCCTCGCGTTCTCAGGTGGCTTCCTTGAGATGATGGTTCTGCCAGAGGACCTTAACAAGGTTGATTTCCCTGTTCCTCAGGACTTTGCTATCATGAGCAAGAATTTGCACTGGCTTTTCTTCGTAACTCAGATCCTTGTCTAACTTTAGCGGCTTAATGTCGACAACGTGCAGGGCTTCTGGTACATACCCTCGCAGCATAGACACATGGAACACGTTATGGACCGATGCAAGGGACGACGGTAGGGCCAACCGGTAAGCCACTGGCCCTAAGCGCACCAGGATCTCGAAAAGACCAACAAACCTAGGGCTCAACTTCCCTTTCTTACCAAACCTTAGGACACCCCTCGTAGGTGCAACTTTCAAGAATACCAAGTCTCAAACGGCAAACTCCAACTCTCGGCGCCTGACATCAGAATAACTCTTCTGTCTACTCTGTGCCGTTAACATCCTTGCCCTGATCTTCTGTATGGCCTCATTTGTCACCTGAACTAGCTCGGGTCCCAACAACTTTCGTTCACCAACCTCTCCCCAACACACTGGGGTCCTGCACCTTCTCCCATAAAGGGCTTCGAAAGGGGGCCATACCAATCGTTGTCTGATAACTATTGTTATAAGCAAACTCCATCAAGTGGAGGTGTGAGTCCCAACTACCTGTGAAGTCTAACGCACATGCCCGAATCATATCCTCCAGAATCTGATTCACCCTTTCCGTCCGCCATCGGTCCGCAGTGAATTGCCACTAAAGTTACTCTGAGCCCCTAGGGCTCTCTGAAAACTCACCCAAAAGTTGAGGTGAACCGTGGGTCTCTATCAGACACGATATTCATTGGGACTCCATGCAACCTTACTATCTCTTCCATGAATAGATGTGCCAACTTCTCAACTGTATAGGTTGGCTTACCAGTCAGAAAGTGAGCAGACTTGGTTAGTCTATCCACAATCACCCAGATCACTGTGAATCATTTCGCTGTTCGGGGAAATCCTGAAATAAAGTCCATGGAGATCTCTTCCCACTTTCACTGAGGTACTTCCAACGGTTGCAACAACCTTGCTGGCTTCTGCCTCGGTGCTTTAACTTGCTGACACATTAAATACCTGCTGACAAACTCTGTTACATCTCTTTTCATTCCACGCCACCAATAGAATGATTTCAAGTCCTGATACATCTTAGTGCTTCCCGGGTGTACTGAAAATGGAGAGTTATGAGCATCAGATAAAATCTCCTCCTTGAGACTACTCTCAACAGGAACACACAACCGTCCCCTGAACAGTAGTCCACCGTCTGTTGTCACAGAGAACTCGCTTTCCTAACCACTTCTTGCCTGCCGCCAACAGTCCTCAAGACTTGAGTCTCCCTGCTGAGCCTCAATAACTTGCTGTCTCAAGGTCGGCCGTACCGACAACTGGTTCAGTTATGCTGTGACCTGACTCACCACAACTACTATCTCTGCACGTTCTATCTCTGAACGCAAAGGAATTTGCCTCGTGACCAGGACTGAGGTGTGAGCCACCTTCCTGCTAAGGGCATCAACAACAACATTTGCTTTGCCTGGATGGTACAGTATTTCAACCTCATAGTCCTTTACTAACTCCACCCATCTGCGTTGCCTCATATTCAATTCCTTCTGGGTAAAAAGATACTTGAGGCTTTTGTGGTCTGTGTACATCTGAATCTTTTCCCCATACAAGTAGTGTCACCATATCTTTAGAGCAAAAACCACGACACAGGCGCTGGTTCCTGATTTCGGGCTGCCAGGGCCTCCATGGCCTAAGTAAATATATATATGTCAGTTAGCCTCGACTCGCTATATTTGCTGAATCGATTCTCAATGCTCGCCATGAGTTCAAAGAATCGCGATGGTCCTTGCACGTTTGGTACTTGAACATTTGCCCTCTCCTGGGCTCCTACATTTTGCCCAGCTGATTCCTCGACCACTGGGACATTCTGGTTGAGCCCCTCCCGATGTTCGGAGTGCTCAACCTCTGGTGCATCGACGGTCGGTTCCTGGTCTCGGGCCCTTCGATCTCGACCACTGCGACCACCCCGACCTCGACCACCAACAGCTGCTCTTGCACGACCTCTACCACATGCCATAATCTAAAACGAAAGGAAAACATAACACATCAACAACAATTCAGGAAGTACAACACAGAAGAAAACACATCAACCTCAACAACGAACTTCTTACCACTTACTAAGTAAAAGCAAACCTGTTGATGACCCGACGAGCTCCTTGCAAGAGGCTATGAAGGACTAAACACCTACGATGTAGGCAGTATACAAGACCTAAAACCTACGCTCTGATACCAACTGTAATGCCCCAGACCCAGGATCCCCTGCAACCTTACAACGCCACCATATCATCCATGACTGCTTGTAAGAGTGAAGACACTATCCCCACAAACCAACACGGGGTCCTTTCAACATGTTTTGTCCTCACTCACATGCTCCCTAGAAAAATTCCCAGGAGGATACCCAACATAGAATTGCTCCAAGCCAAGCACGTTTAACTGTGGAGTTCTTATGATTGAGCCACCGAAAAGGAAGGTGCACCTTGTTGGTATTGGTAGTAGCTATCAATTCTTTTAAGCCTTTCTCAACTGTACTGTCATATCCTCATGGTCACTCTCATGTAGCCCTCTTCTTCGGGTACCATACTTTCATATCCTCAGGATCCCTCTCATTCAGATGTGGAATCGGTTCATTCATGTACCCCTCTTCCTCGGGCGTCACAGGTTATGAGTCTTGAATCCCATTTTGAGGTCTATACCTTTGTAGCTAACGATAATTTCAATTAATGATATTATTCCTTTGTTTAGAAAAAAAAATTAAAAAAAAAAGTCCATGGACCTACTCGATTATAATTATATACATAAAGTCAAAACCCTAATAAAACACTTGAAAGCATAAGGAGACAAGGAAAATAAATGTAAAAATCTATGTACCGTATCTAAATTATTTTTATAATACATGACATCGATAAATGAGCAATTAAACTATAATATTAATGGGAGCAATGTTATGTAACAATTTTTTTAATTCATGTAACAAATTGTTCTTCACTATCAACATCAACATAGCGATTAAGACCTCTATCCTTTCTCTTAAAGATGAAGTTTAAGATCATTAGTATTACCCTTATTTTGTGTAATAAAAAATTACAACACAATTGATCGTGATTGAGAGCAAAGTTGAAAAAAAACATGCTAGATAAAGATATATGAAGAAATTAATCTTGAATTTATTTTGAAATTCAAAATTTCCATCTAAATTATTTCTCTTAGTATTTTTAGAAGCAAAAAGGTTAGAATTTATTTCATCTAATTTATTCCTCTTACTATTCTTAAAACCCAAAAAGGTCATAATCATAAAATTTCATAAATTCACAGAGAAGCAAAAATCTTTTACGAGTTGTCAAAACTTAAAAAAGACGAAAATATTCATATTTTAGCCCATTAATTAAACTATATTTAGATTCGAAATCTAAGAATAAATGAAGGAGGAAGGCAATAAGAAATTGATATGGAATTGGATTGGGCAAAATCCATCTCCACATCAATATGTCTCTGTCTTTGTGTCTTGCTTGCATCTAACCAGCATGTGGGACCATTGATTTATTCTTTATTAGTTGACAGTTGACTACATAACATAACATAACATAACATACCCACTTAATTTTATTTATAATTAATTAATTAATATATGTCCAATTTCCAAAAAGTTGAATCCTATACTTTACTTTCATTTCATCAATTGATTTAAATGCACCGCGGTCTCTTCTGTTTTCTTTTTCTTGTTTAACACAAAAAAAAAAGGCTTTTTCAAGAATAGTTTGTTTGTGTACAACAAGTGATGATGGTGTGAAGTGATGATGTTCACCGGCGAGAGTTTTCTTGAGTAGTAATTTACTTTTTTTTTTCGTTGGGGCATTCGGTGAAGTTGGGCCAAGTTAAGTATAGTTGTGAAGAGTTAGTTTATAGTGAGTTTAGAAGTTTGTGTTTGGAGTGCAGAGTTAAGTTGAATTGAGTTAGGAAATCTGTGTTTTGGGTGCAGAGTTGAGTTGAATTGTTAGGGTATATGATGCAATTTTTTCTAATCTGGACTAGACTGATTTTTAGTTGACTATTTTTGTTTATTTTATTTTAATTTTTTCCAGTCATTCATCTAGAAACACTTTTTTTTATATATATATATTTGCAACACTGAATTCAGATGTCTACTAAAAAACCAATATATTTCAATATTAATCTTTTTTTCCTTTTTAAATATCATTCTTTATTTCTCTTAGAAATTAATTTTTTTTTTCAAAATATAGGCAATGCAACATTGTTTCCTCTTTTTGATATACATTAAACTTCTTTCAATTTATAGAAATCACATATTTTTAGTACACATTAACTTAATTCAATTGATATAAATGAAATGTTGTATTCTTTATAACAACAAATAGCAATTGAATGGAAAAAAGACAATACACCAGTATTTTTTTCTTTAAACACAAATTAAACTTCTATTAAAATAGAGAGATCTAAAGTTTTATTGTCTAAACATATATTAACTTCTTTGAAACTTACAAATCAAGAACTTATCATGACCTTTTTTAAGTACTAATAGGGTCGTTTCTTTTAAAATACAATGATCGTTACGTTTTTTTAAAATGAACATTGTTTGCTTACATTTGTTAAATCACATGAAGATAACAATAAAATGACAATATATTTCAACATTAGTCTCATGTAAATGAAATATTCACAAAATATTAGCATATTATCAAAGACCTATTTACATGATTCACAAAACATAATTATGGTATTAAGGGCCTATTTACATGATTCACAAACATAATTATGGTTCACAAAATATAAAGTAATGTCCAACGTCAATGGGTCGAGTTTATATGTCTGTGGAAAGATTGTTGGAGAAGAGAGTAAGACCAACTAAATACATCTGCATTTCATATTGTTTTGAACCATGAGAATCTCTTTGGTCGCTCGAAATTATTGTTGGTGATACTCGTCGGAGAAGATACTGTTGGTTGCAAGATAAGGTCATCAACGATTGTTGTAAATCTTCAGACAAGGTAGTCGACAGTGGTCGTCAATTGTCACATATGGTCGTCGATAGTGAAGGTCGCTCGGTAGTGGTCGCCAGAGAAGGTCATCAGAGGTGGTTGTCTGTTGCCAAAGATGGTTGTCGATTGCTGGATATGGTCACTGATCGCCAGAGATGGTCGTCAGAGGTAGTTTTTGGTTGTCGGAGATGGTCCCCGTTTGCCAGAGATGATCGTTGGAGGTAGTTTTTGATCGCTGGAAAAAGTCATCAGAGGTAGTTGCCAGTTGCCAAAGAAGGTTGTCAGTTCTAGAGGATGGGGTCATCAGAGGTAGTTCTCGGTTCTAGAGGAGGTTTTTGGTCGCCGGAGATGGTCACCGATTGTCAAAAATGATCGTCATATGTGCTTTTCGATCGTCGAAGATGGTCAATGATCGCTGAAAATGGTCGTCAGAGGTATTTTTTTTATCACTGGAGATGGTTATTGATCGCCGAAAATGGTCGTCAAAGGTAGTTTTCGATCATTGGAGATGGTCGTCGTCAGAGATTTTTCGATCGCCAGAGGTGGTCGCTAGTCGCTGGAGATGATCGTCGAAGGTGGTTATCGATCTCCAGTGGTGGTCGCCGGTTGTTAGAGAAGCTATAATAAAATATGTTAATAAGGCTACTGTACAAGTCGGTAAAGTTAATATCCTAAGTCGGTAGAGTTTAGTTGAGTTAGTTTATCCGTGAGCCAAACGTTGAGTTGGGTTTAAACCCCAACCCAATTCAACTCAACTCAAGGGGCCAAAGACCCCTTTAAAATTAGAGATTCAAATCTCTATATCATATTTGTTGTATTTATACTTAATAATATTAATAATATGATGATAGTTCATTTAACAATCATTTTGTTTTTATCTTTTTTCTAAGCATAGTTTGTGTATCATTTAGTACAATTTGTGAACAAAAAGGTTTGTTAGAAGTTTAAATCAACATTCATATAGTATTCATAAAAAAGATTAATTTTATAATTAAGACTTGGCAAATAGTATAGATTAAGTTCCTATGAGTTTATTTTGTATAAGAAAAAAAGTATTGACTAGATTTTAAATATGATTGTTGTAGAGATGCCTTGGATCCTGTTATCTGGCACTTCAAATGACTACTTGAGATCTTGCTAACTAATGATCATTTTATTTTTCATAACTTTGGCCCTATTCGGTTGATTCTGTATTAAGATTTAGGAGGGGTGCCATATATAAACTCCCTAAACTCTCATCTAAAAAATCTCTATATTTTATGTATTCTATTTCTCTCTAAGAGAATAAAAACTCTCTTTCTGTCTGTGGATGTAACTAACACATCGTTAGTGAACAACGTTGTGTTGTTCTTCGTCTATGATTCTTTGCTTTGTCTAGTGCTTCTATTTAACTCAAACTGGTATCAGAGTCGGGCCCCTTAACTTAGCAATATCAGTAGAATCCTCGAGTGCCAATCAAAGAAGACGAGCCTCGAAAGCATAGTCAGAGTGAATCCGTGGTTGAGCTTCTATCTTCATATTAGTTACCAAACAAGCCGTATCTCTTAATTGTTTTTTAGTACAAGTTTTGGTCTATGAAGTTTGAGAATTGTGTTTAATAATTTTTTAAAATTAAGTATTTAATAAATCTAGAAACATTAAAATTAAACTGTCTAAATCTTCTTTTTAGAGTATCTAATAAGTCTCTAACTTACAATTCGGTTTTGGTTGGTTTTGAAATCTAAAACCAAAACGATATTTGAGTCACCATGCTCAAAATGTATGGTCTTTGAAATACAACTCGACAATTCTAAACAGTGCAACCCAAACACTTTTTTTATTCCTAGACTTTAGAATATTGTACCTCAAAGACCATTTTCTAATTCTTAGGCTTTCCAGGTGTTAGCCCTATGGTTTTGGGTTCCATACCCAAAACCATGTTTGGTACTGTTGGGATGTATGTCCTCATCTCGTGTAGTTTGTAATATTCCAAGTTGTAAATGAATAAGAGTTATTTATTTCAACATTGTGTAATAAATAAGAGTTATTTATTTAAACTTTGTGTCTCGCATTTTTCATAAACTTAATCCAATAAAATAAGCTCCAGGGTCATTGCATTATGAGAGAACTAAGAACTTGAACGGTGTGTAGTGGACACACAGGGAGGATCACGTTCGAGTTAATGACCCGAACGATCTACAGTATATGGAAGGGTTGGAGACCTAATCCTGGATACACTGTTGATGCGGCCCGTTTTGTATTAGATACAAACGAGGTGATCTGACTCGTTCATGTAGTTGACATGCGAGTGGGGGCATCTGTGCAATGAGATTATACAAGACTGCATCGTGAATTATTAGACTTATCGATGTAACACCGTTAATGATATAGAGCTAATAAATTCGTAGATGACCATTAGTGACTCGACCTTAATCCTGAGCGTGTCACGGATTCCTCGTCTCATGGGTCCGTCCCTTTGACTAGTACGGGTGAGGGTGGCCACTATTGCTCGCCCAATATGCCTATCTTCTCGGGGGTGACCACGGGGAGCTGGGAACTTGACTACTAAGAAGGAATTCACTGTTCCCAACTTAGGGAAACTAGAGAGGTTGTTCCCTTAAGTCGTCTCTACAGGGCTTGAACAACGGGACCCCACTCTCTCATTGGCCTGAGAGGGTTGTTGTTTATGGTTGGACCATGCAACATAGTTGTTCATTAGAGGAGCAGTGAGACTTAAGGAGCAAGAGGTAGACACAGGGGTAAAACGGTAATTTGACCAAGGTGTGACTACGAACAACCTGTAAAGGGTCGACTCATGTGTATTGGTTATATCGATGGACACAACTTGTCCTACGGTGATGAGAGTGCAGCTACAGGCTTTAGTGGAGTGTTACCGTAGCTAATGAATGTTGAATACCTGGGTCAAAGAGTTTGTGAGTTAGTCTCGGATCATTGGAGCTCGTCACGTGTAGGTCCATTAGGTCCCTCGGTTGGCTCAAATTGGACAAATTGAGGGTTTCTATTTGGTGTGAATTTGAAGTGTTCAAATTCATTATTTGGGTATTTATGTCATTTATATGAGATATAGATGACATAATATATAGTTTGATGTGAATGAGATTCGTAATAAACTATAGTATAACCTAATTGATTAATTAGTGCTATTTGGAGAAATTGAATTGAGAGAAATTAAATTGAATTTGATTCAATTTATAATTCCACATTTATGCAAATGAGATTTGTATAATAAGGTATGAGATACCTTATATTATATAATATGCAAATGTGATTTGTATATTATATGGTTGTGGTAAAATTGTGATTTGGTGGAGGTTTTAACTCCATCACACAATAGTATTTAAAGGCTTTGCAAGAAGCCTTTGGTATGCCATTTGCCATTTTTTGGATTTTGATCCAAAGAGAGCAAGTGATTCTCTCTCAAATCCTCTCTCAATTCTCTATCATTCTCTCCTCACCCAAAACCAAAGGGAGTCCCACCTACTCTCCCTCAACCTCCCGAGAACAATCGAGAAGACCCTTTGGAAGTGTATCCGTGTTCGGATCGAGGTTCGTGTTCGAGGAGATCGTTGGATCGAGAGAGATCGTGACCGGAGGAGAAAAACGTTGAAGAAGGGTTCTTCAACATGTAAGTATCTTATAATTCCTTACTGTTTTCTTCTCTTATTTGCATGTTTACCCTAGGATCTATGAGATAGATTCAATTTTAAGATACCTTTTACACAACGGATCAACGACCTTTCACAACGTTTTCCGCTGCGGAAATTCAAAATCCCTTCAGGTACAAGGTGTTCAAAACCCTTGGTTTTGAAACCCAACCCGATGGGTTACAACAGTGCGACTCCATAGGGTTTATGCCATGTTTTTCCTATTTTATTTTCATTTGTCATTTTCCATTTCCGATGATAATTTTGACAACAACTCCGATGACAACTCCAATGACCACCACCACTAAAAAATTTAATGACCACACCAGCAACCCCAATACTACTGACAATTACCTCTGATGACCATTGTGATGAAAATCCAACGACCATAGTTGGCACCACCCATAAATTTTGACCACCTAGCAACCATTGCTAATGTCCACCTAGTGACCACTCCGATAACCTAACCACCTCAGCAACCCGACCACTTAGATGAGTACTTCGACAATCACCTCGATGACCTGATAACCCAACTACCTAAAACCACTGTTGACAACCACTCTAACGACCACCCTGATGATCCAACCACTCTAATGACAACTCTGACATCAAGTTTAATGACCCGATAAACCAGCAATCCGACCATACTAATGACCACTCAGGAAACGACTCTAGTGACATGACCACTTGAAAATTACTGCCACAACCCCCAGTGACCACTCTGACAACATGACCATCTTGATGATCACTCTAGCGACCAACTACTCGACAAATATTGCCAACAATCACCCAACGACCACCTTGGCGATCTGACCACCGTGCAATCACCACCGACGATCGTCTCGACAACCCGACCAGTCCATTTACCTGACCACCCCAACGACCCAACCTCCAACAACCCAACCTCTAGTCATGTTTTTAAAAGGTTAAAATAAAACAAAAAATGGATGCTAAACAAATTTTTTAACGCGTCATATATCTGAAATAGATTTAAAAATATGCAAAATAGAGTTTCTAATATTTTAATTTCTAAAATGGTGAATTTTATAATTCACTTATCCAAGAATACAATCCAATTTTATTTAAAATCCATAATTTCTTAAACAAATCTCGAATATTTTAATTTGTAAAATATAGTTCCAAAAATTGGTTTATAAACACTTTGTGAAATAGAGTTTTAAATTCTCCAATTCTTAGATATGATGGAATCGAAATTTCTAATACACAGGGGAAGTCAATTGGATCGTAAAACTCATTTTCATTATGGAAACCAAAATGTCAGTACATTGACATACTAATTGAGAAACATGAAAAACATGTATAATATTCAAGAATATTCCAGAAGTAGAACCTAAACAAAAAGCATTCGAAATCCTTACCTTTTGGCTTTTGGAAAGCATACATGGCAGCAAAAGAGAAACTCCTTCTGTGAAACACCATCAACCAATTCCAAACCCCCTTTTTTTTCTGAGAAATCCAGCAGAACACAACCACACAATAAATTCCTTATTCTCTGAGTGTTGTGAGTTTTTGATTGTGGGATCAAATCTCAAGAATTTTGGGAAATCAAATTTTAGAGAGGAGGATGAGAAAATTTCAGGGAGTACGGTAGTTCAATCGATTGATCGATTAATCCCAACTTCCATCTACTTTATCAATATATCACAGAAGGAGTTGAGAACATGAGAGATCTCAAGATTTTTATATTTAATAATATAATATTAATTTAATTGAAAAATAATTAATTTAATTCATTCATTCATTTAAATCATATTTAAATGAATATCTCTCGCATAACCTATAGCTTAAATTTAATTAATTTAATTAAATCAAATTTAATTAAATGTAACTAAATTAAATGATTAATTAATTAATTAATTAATTAATTTCTAAATTAAATATCATATATTTAATTCAGGTCTTATAATTAAATCATATATAATTATTCTCCCATAATCTATAGTTTTAATGTACATCTAATGAGCATGAAATTTAATCTATTGTTTTGATGTGAATCTAATTCACACTAAAATAATATTGAATTAGTACAAATATTCAATTCTCTCATAAATTAATTTCTGAATCATATTCAAAATTATATCTATATTATAAAGTTTTAATCAACATGAAAATTTTATACTATAATGTATCTCCATACATTATAATGATTCCCTAAGTGAATTTGAATAATTCAAACTGCGATCAAGATCAAATAACCTCAACACCCTTTATGAGCTAGGAAGTAGACCTAATGGACCTACAGATCAGAAGCTCCAACGATATAAGATTAATTTGTCGATCTCATTAACCACTTAATCAACATTCGTTAATTGCAGGTACACTCTACTAAATACCCACAGTTGCACTCTTCTCACTGTAAATATTTTTCTGTGTCTACGGATAAAGATCAATAACAACAAGTCAGTCCTTCACGAGTATCTGTAACACCAGCTGGGTCAAAATTATCGTTTTACCAATGGGTTACATCGAAGAGCTTAAGTACTAGTGCTCCTCTAACGAACAACTTGTTTATGGTCCGACCAATAAACAGAAATCCCCCTCGAGCTAATGAGAGGGTAGGACCATATGTTCAAGTCCTGGAGACACCACTTAAGGGAACACTTATCTACTTATCCTAAGTTGGGAATGAGTGAATTCTTTCCTGCAAAGTTAAGTCCCTAGCTACCCACACAGTTTTTTCTCCAATAACGTAGGCTTATTGAGTCGGCGTCTCGGGTCACTCTCACCAATACTAGTCAAAGGGCAATCCATCGCGGACATGAGTTCTTAACTTGATCTATCTATCAGTTACTATTTCAGGGTCCGGTCTTAAGTGAACACATCACATAGGACACTCTCATCGGCATGTCACCTATACGAACACATTGGATCATTACGTTTGTATCAAATACAAAGTGTGTCATATCCATTATGTCACCGGGATAAGGTACAACCTTATCTCTATACTATAGGCTTTTTAGGCTATTTCTTGAACTTTGATCCCTTGTATGTCTCCACATACTGTTTAAGACATATAACACAACCTAGGATGTTTGTTTATTAGATTTAGGGTTATTTTAAGGAAAACTTCATAAAATTCAACAACATTTTACTGAAAAATAACAATAACATTTTATTGATAAAATTGGAATAAATTACAAATTTACAAACTACGAGTTTTAGGGCATAAAACCCAACAAACTCCCACTTGAATTAAAACTCTAGTCTAGTAGGGTACATACAATCCAAAACAGTGGTTACATAAATACAATAAATAGGACATCTTTATACCTATAACATATCTCCCACTTGGAGGGGATTGGATCTCCATGAGCAGCGAAAACGTGATTTTATAGATCGATTTTCTTGATTATTTTGGTTTACTTCAAATACCAATACATTAGTAAAATATAGAGAATAAGCAGTATAATCTAATCTAATTAGAGCATAGAATTAAACATACAAAAATGTTGTAAAAGTCCTTAAACTAAAAAGGGAATGAACTAATTACCTTTGTAGTTTTCAATCCAGTAACACCTTGCTTCAAATGCACAGCAACACAACAACCAAAAAATTCTCCTCTGTATAGCAGGACAGTACCACTTGGAAAACCTCATATGACTTTGAGTTCTACTTAGATCCGACCTTGGTTGGAAGGTTTCCAACTCTTGGAGAGGAAAGAGAATTTCTGATTGAGAGAATTTTCAAAGCAATTCTCAATTGCTCAAAAATGTATCGATCAACCATGTTCTTCTCACAATTGAGAAGATGAAGACAGAAGGGAACTTCTCCACCCCCTATCGATAGGAAGATGGGATAGACGTGGGGAACATGCCACTTTGACACGTTCCTCTTTTATTTATTTAATTAATAAACAAATTAATTAATCAAATTAATTAGTTAAATTAATTAATATAATTAAACCAATTTAATTATATATGTATAACTTTATTTAATTAAACCATATTTAATTAAATCAATTAATTTATTCTTAAATCAATTAATCAAATATCTTATATTTGAGTTATATATATTTATGATTAAATCTCATTTAATCAACTTCCCTTTTTTAACCTATAGTTTTAATGTACATCACATGCACATTTAAATTAATATTTGAACTCTTTCAAATATTTGATTCTCTCATATAATTTAATATGAATCATATTCACATTAAATTTATAATATAAAGTTCCAAAACTTTATATTATAATGTATCTATATACATTAATGTTTATTCCCTAATTGAATTTGAACATTTCAATTTCAAATAATCTAAGAACCCTTTACGAATTAGAAGGTGGACCTAATGGACCCAGAAGCTCCAACGATGCGGAATTGCTCGGTTAATGTCATTAACCTCCTAATCAACATTCGTTAACTGTGGGAACAGTTCACTAAAGGTCCCACAGCTTCACTCTTCTCACTGCAGATATATTTTTGTGTCCACGAATATTGACCAATAACAACAAGTCAATCCTTCACGAATGTTCGTAACACCAGCCGAGTCAAATTACCGTTTTACCCCTTTGTTACATCTTTTACATTAAGTATCAGTGCTCCTTTAATGAACAATTTGTTTGTAGTCCTACCAACAAACAGAAGTCCCTCTCGGGCCAATGAGAAGGTCAGACCCTTTGTTCAAGTCCTGGAGACACCACTTAAGGGAACATTCTTCTAATTACCCTAATAGGCGGGAAGAAGTGAATTCCATCTTGCTAAGTTAAGTCCTCAGCTGCTCACTCAGTTTTGTCACCAAGAAGGTAGGCTTATTGAGTCAGCGAATCCGACAACTCTCACCCATATTAGTCAAAGGACAATCCCTCGCAAACATGAGTGCGTAACCTGCTCAGGATTGAGATCAAGTTGTCTAGGTCATCCTAGTGAAATAAAAACCTAACTAGTCAACGGAGTTACACCTAGTGGTTACTATTTCGTGTTCCGGTCTTATGCAATCTCATTACCTAGGATATCCCCACTCACATGTTATCTACACGAACACGTTATGATCACAGTGTTTGTATCATATACAAAGTGGGTCATATCCATAGTATTACCAGGGTAAGGTACCCAAACCTTATCCCCTTACTATAGACCCTTTAGGCTGTATCTCGAACTGAGATCCTTTATATGTACACTACATTCGGTTCAAGAAACATTTCTGACCTTGGATGTTAGTTTATTGGATTTAGGGTTAATAAAGGGCAATATTGTAAAAATGAACAATAACTCTTTATTGAAAATAATAACTCTTTTTTACATTAATTAGAACAAAAATTACAAACTACAAGTTTTAGGGTAGAAACCCAACAAACTCCCACTTGAACTAAAACTCTAGTGGGGTACATTACAATCTAAAATAGTGGTTATAGAGATAAAAAATACAATAAACTAGGGCATCAATATACCCATTACATATCTCCCATTTGCCCTAGATTAGCGTATGTACATATCTCGTAGACCTAGACTTTCCAGATGACCCTCGAACACTTTAGCCGTGAGAGCCTTTGTAAACGGATCAACTATGTTGTGCTCCGAAGCGATCTTCGTGACTGTCACATCTCCTCGTTGTAATTTCTCTCGTATCAGGTGATACTTCCTCTCGATGTGCTTACCTCGCTTGTGGCTGCGAGGTTTCTTCGAATTGGCTACCGCACCACTGTTGTCACAGTATAAGGTGATGAAAAATTCCATATTTGGAACAACTTCCAAATTAGTAAGGAATTTTCTTAGCCAAACAACCTCTTTAGCTACTTCATAAGTAGCTACATACTCTGCCTCCATGGTGGAGTTAGCGATGCATCCTTGCTTGATGCTTCGACACACTACAGCTCCTCCGTTAAGGGTAAAAACTGATCCCGATGTGAATTTCCTAGAATCCTTATCGGTCTGAAAATCAGAATCAATGTATCCTGTAAGTGTCAAATCCTTAGTCCCATACACAAGCGTATAGTCCCTCGTTCTCCTAAGATACTTGATGATATTTTTAACTGCGGTCCAGTGGTCTTACCCTGGATTGGATTTGAACCTACTGACTATTCCCGCTGTATAACAAATGTCTGGTCTCATGCACAACATAACATACATTAAGCTACCTAATGTAGAGCCATAGGGAATACGTCTCATATCCTCAACCTCTTGAGGTGCCTTAGGATACTGTTCCTTAGACATATGAATTTCATGCCTGAAAGGTAATAAACCCCTCTTGAAATTCTAGATCGAATATTGGGCCAACATTTTGTCGATAAAAGACGCTTGAGACAGAGCTAGCGTTCTGTTCTTGCGATTCCTAAAAATTTGAATCCCAAGAACATACTGCGCCTCTTGCAAATCTTTCATTTGGAATTGGGTCGCTAGCCATTTCTTTATGTCAGTTAGGTATCCTACATCATTCCCAATGAGTAGGATATCATCCACATAAAGTACTAAGAAAGCTACTTTGTCATTGATGATCCTCTTGTAAACACAAGGCTCATCAACGTTTTGGTCAAAGCCATAAGACTTGATCGCAGTATCAAATCTTATGTTTTCCAAGATCTGGATGCTTGTTTCAACCCATAAATGGATCGATTGAGCTTGCAAACTTTTTGCTCCTGACCTTGGGTTATGAACCCTTCGGACTGAGACATATAGATGCTCTTGTCAAGATTTCCATTCAAAAAGGTAGTCTTGACGTCCATTTGTCAAATCTCATAATCATAAAATGCGGCTATGAACAAGAGTATCCTTATAGACTTAAGCATAGCAACAGGGGAAAAAGTTTTCTCATAGTCAACTCCTTCCCTTTGGGTAAAACTCTTTGCTACAAGTTTGGCCTTAAAGCTCTGTACCTTTCCGGTTGCATCTCTCTTTCTCTTATAGATCCATTTTCACCCTATGGGTCTTACCCCTTCAGGCTGGTCTACAAGTTCCCAAACTAAATTGAAATATATCGACTCCATTTCAAGGTTCATGGCTTTGATCCATTGGTTCTTATCTACGTCATTCATTGCCTATTTATAAGACAATGGATCCTCTACGCCGTCATCAAGTATGACAACTTAAGTTTCAGTTAAACCCAAGTAGTGGTCAGGTTGGGAAACAACCCTCCAACTGCGTCGAGGCATTCCCAACGATTGAGAAGGACGGGATTGACTCGATGTGCCAGCTTCTTCACCAACTCTTGTTGACTCATTTGTAACTTCATTTAATACTAACTTACTACGTGGTTTGTGGTTCCTCATGCGATCTTCCTCCAAGAAAGTGGCATTTGTCAATACAATCACCTTGTTTTCTTGTGGGTCGTAGAAAAGACCACCCCTCGTTTCCTTGGGATAACCAAGATATTGGCATAATCTTGAACGAGGTTGCAATTTCTTTGGATTTGTCACCAGCACGTGTGCCGGACAACCCCAAATCCTGAAGTGTCGTAAACTAGGTTTACGCCCCTTCCACAACTCAAAAGGTGTTTCTGAAACACTCTTTGATGGAACAGTGTTCAAGATTTGAACTACAGTTTCTACTGCGTATCCCCAAAACGAGACAGGCAATTGAACATAACTCATCATAGATCGAACCATGTCTAACAAGGTTCTATTTCTCCTTTCTGATACAACATTCTGTTGTGGTGTATTAGGTGCCAAGAGTTGAGATTGAATTTCATGTTCTATCAAATAGTCCTGGAATCTTAGATCCATATGCTCTCCACCTCGGTCGGATCGAAGTGTCTTGATGGTTTTCCCTAATGCATTCTCTACTTCAGCCTTATACTCTTTTAACTTTTCAAGAGCCTCAGACTTATGATGCATTAGGTATAACAAACCATACCTCGAATAATCATCTATGAAAGAGATGAAATATTCGTACCCTCCTCGAGTTTTAACATTCACCAAACCACAAAAATCTGAATGTATAAATTTTAAAGGCTCTTTGGCACTATAACCTTTTCCAGTAAAAGGTCGCTTAGTCATTTTACCTTCCAAGCATGATTCGCGAGGTAAAGAATCATCTTCTAACTTGTTTAGAAGTCCATTCTTAAATAGTCTCTCAATCCGGTTGAGATTTATATGACCAAGCCTAAGATGCTAAAGATAGGTATTATTATTAAGAGAAATCCTTTGCCTTTTACTTTGAGTATTTGCAGCTTTAAACATCTCATGATTTAAAATTGCTTTAGTTTGGTTCAGTTTAAGGACATATAAGCCATTTTGTAACTTAGTTGAACAAACATTGCCACCCTTTTTCGAAATGAACACTTCATTAATAGAAAAGGTAATACAATAATCGTGTTCAATTACGCAAGAGATAGATATGAAGTTCCTCTTAATCTTGAAAACTATGTACAAATTTTGTAAAAATAAAAATCTATCTCTAAAAAACAATTTAGCATCTCCCACTACACGAGCTGAGACGACGTCTCCTGTTTCGACCCTTGGCGTCATCTCACCCTCTTTGAGCTCCTTGAAGGAACTAGTTTCCTGTAAAGAAGAGCAAACGTGGTTAGTCGCCCCTGAATCAAGTATATAGGTAAAGTCATTACTTTCCACTAAACAAGTTTCAAGAATGAGTAAATCACATTTACTTTTCTTCTCTTTGAGCTCAACAAAGTATTTTGGGTAGTTTCGCTTTCAGTGCCCGTTCATGTTGCAGTGGAAACATTTTCCTTTGTCTGCAACTTTAGCTTTTCCCTTGCCTTTGTCTGTAGCGGTGGGTGCCTTCCCTTTCCCTCTTTTCTTCTTCTTTTGGGTCTTCTTAAGCCCAGAAGATGGACCGTAGGACTTAGTCCCAGAGGATGAACCCTTCTGGAACCTTCTGGAATGGGCAAACAGATTTGCCTCTCCATCAGCTTGTCCTTGACTGGAAAGTCTGCAGTTTATTGAGGAGAGTAGTCAGGTTGTACTCTATCTAGTTCATCACCGCATTGCTGTGGATGAAGGGAATTGAATCCCGTGGGAAAGCGAATGATCGCCTTTGCTCTTAATCGTGTGACATAGAAACACTAAAAAATAGTAAATCTAGGCTAAGCATACTAATTTGAAAGCATAAATGGTTTAGAAGATTACCTTTGAAGACCAATTCTTCAAGTAGTTCCTCATCATCTACGAGTTTTTCTTCTCTACGAACGATTATTCGAACACCACGAAAAGAACTTCTCAGTTGTTCTCTAGGAGAGGGAGAGAGGTGGGATCTTCTTTTGGATTAGGGATGTTTGTAGAGAGTTTTTGGAGAGAACTCTTGTGTTTGCCTAAGATGCAAGACCACACAAATGGTTCAAGTGCCCAAAATTGCATCCAAAAGGATGCTTTTATAGGCAATGTGGGTGGAGACAAATTCTCCACCCATTTTGCCACTAACTCCACATAGTATGCATAAATGCATAATAAGGTGTCAAACACCTTATTATATGAATCATATTCACATAATGTGGAGAAATAGGATTTAAATAAATCCAATTTCATCTCTCCAAAATTCTTCCATTAGTTGTATCCTAATTCCATAATTAGACACAATTAAGTTCAATATGAATCATATTCACATTGAACTATATATTATATCAATCATATCACATATAATTGATATAATTCCTAAATTGAACTTGAACATTTCAAATTCATTCCAAAACTTTATACCCTCTATAAATTCCATGTTGAGCCAACCGAGGGACCTAATGGACCTATAGATCATGAGCTCCAACGGTACTGAAGGGAATGAAACTCCCGCACCGAAAACGACTTTGAATCGTCGTGGTGTTCGTTGTGAAAAACGTTTTCTTTAAAACTGAATTTATCACATAAATCCTAGGCTAAACATGCTTAAAACGAAGGAAAAACAGTGAGCAACAATTACTTACTTGTTGAAGAACACTTCTTCGAGATTTCCTACTCCGATCACGAACTCTTCGTGCCCTCTGATAGAGATCTGATCTCCATGAGCAGCGGAAACGAGTTTGGGATCTTAATGTGCTTGATTGTTTTAATTGAAACAAAAACCAGTACATTGACCCAAAAATACAGAACAAACATGAATTCTAATCCTATTAGACATGGATTAATTGTTCACATGCAAACATATATTAAGTTTAACAATTAAACTAAAGGGAAGAAGAATACCTTTGTAGTTTTCCTCAGCACAACAACTCCTTGCTCCCAGTGAAATCAACAAAGTAGCAACACAGGTACTCCTCTGTATTTCCAAGCAGGACACCACCAAAAGAATAAACCTTCTATCCTCTGAGTGCTTAGATCTTTCCTTTGTGGGAAGGATTCCAACAGTTGGAAGAACTTTTGGGAATGAAAATGTGAGAGTCAGAGGGAGAGAGCAATTCTACAATTGCTTGTCCAAAACGATTGATCAACCTCCTCTCCTCCATTGGAGAGGAATAAAACGAGGGATCACCTCCCCACTCCCTATCGATGGGGGGAGGTGGGGAACGTGTCCTTCTGACACGTTCCTATTAATTTAATATTAAATTAAATTAAATATTAATTAAATTATATTTAATTAATAAAATTAAATATCTTATATTTAATTAAGATTAAATCAAATTTAATCATATCCTTCCCTCTAACCTATAGTTTTAATGTACATCTAATGCACATTAAATTTTAACCTATAGTTTTTAAATATGAATCACATTCACATTTAAATTTAATATTCGAAATCTTTCAAATATTTAATTCTCTCACATAATTTAATATGAATCATATTCACATTAAATTTATAATATATAGTTCCAAAACTATATATTATATCGTAACCATATACATAAAATATATTCCCTTGTGAATTTGAACATTTCAAATTCAAATGATCTAAGAACCCTTTACGAGCTAGAAGGTGGACCTAATGGACCTACAGATCAGAAGCTCCAATGATACGAGATTGCTCGGTTAATCTCATTAACCTCTCAATCGACATTCGTTAACTGCGGGAACACTCCATTAAAGTTCCACAGCTGCACTCTTCTCACTGCAGATATATTTCTGTGTCCACGGATATCGACCAATAACACAAAGTCAATCCTTCACGAATGTTCGTAACACCAGCTGGGTCAAATTACCGTTTTACCCCTGGGTTACATCTTATGCCTTAAGTACCAGTGCTCCTCTAATGAACAATTTGTTTGTGGTCCTACCAACAAACAGAGTCCCTCTCGGGCCAATGAGAGGGTCGGGCCCTTTGTTCAAGTCCCGGAGACACCACTTAAGGGAACATTCCTCTACTTACCCTAGTAGGCGGGAAGGAGTGAATTCCATCTTGCTAAGTTAAGTTCCCAGCCGCTCACTCGGTCTTGTCCCCAAGAAGGTAGGCATATTGAGTCACCGAACCGCCACTCTCACCCATACTAGTCAAAGGACAATCCCTCAAAGCAGGAGTTAAGTAACTCGCTCGGGATTGAGATCAAGTTGCCTAGGTCATCCTAGTGAAATAGAAACCTAACTAGTCAGCTGAGTTACAAATTTAGAGGTTACTATTTCATGGTCCGATCTTATGTAATCTCATTACATAGGATATCCCCACTCACATGTCATCTACACGAACACGTTAGGATCACAGTATTTGTATCAAATACAAAGTGGGCCACATCCATAGTTTAACGAGGGTAAGGTACCCAAACCTTGTCCCCAACTATTGACCCTTTAGGGCTGTATCTCGAACCGAGATCCTTTTTATGTACATTACATTGATTAAAGATTCATTTAATGACCTTGGATGTTTAGTTTATTGGATTTAGGGTTTAAATAAAGGCAAACTCGTAGATAACAAAACAATAACACTTTATTGAAATAATAACACTTTATTACATTAATTAGAACATAATTACAAACTACGAGTTTTAGGGCACAAATCCCAACACCCTCAATCTCTCGAACCGAACGAATTGGACACCTCTAATTGATCTTCTCGGTTGTTCTCGGTCGGTAGAGGGAGAGTGGTGGAACTCCCTTTGGTTTGGGGGTAGAGAGAACTCTAGAGAGATTGAGAGAGTTTGAGAGAGTTTGAGAGAGCAAATTTTGGTGAGATTCCAAAAAATGACTGGTTAGAGTTACAAAGCCTTCTCACAAAGGCTTTATATAATGGTGATAGGTGGTGTTTGAAAGCTCCACCTATTTACCATTTTACCACAACCTTAGGTTATGCAAATCATATTTGCATAACACATATAATAAGATATCTCATACGTTATTATACAAATCACATTTGTATAATTGTGGATTTTAAATTGAATCACATTTAATTTAATTTCTCTCAATCCAATTTCTCTAAATTAGCACTAATTAATCAATTAGGCTAAACTATAGTTTATTATGAATCACATTCACATTAAACTATATAATATGTCAATCATATCTCATATAAATGACATAAGAACCCTTCTAATGAATTTGAACACTTCAAATCCACATCAAACTGTAAACCCTCTATCTATCCAGTTTGAGCTAACCGAGGGACCTAAGGGACCTACAGATGACAAGCTTCAATGATAACACTCCACTAAAACCCATAGTTGCACTTCAGTCACTGTAGGACAAGTTGTGTCCATTGATAGAACCAATGCCTGTGAGTCAACCCTTCACCAGTTGTTCGTAGACACTGCTGGGTCAAATTATCGTTTTACCCCTGTGTCTACGTCTTGCTCCTTAAGTCCTCATTACTCCTCTAATGAACAACAACGTTGTATGGTCCAATTATAAACAACACCTCTCTCGGACCAGTGAGAGAGTGGTCGCCCGTTGTCCAAGCCCTGGAGATGACACTTAAGGGAACAACCCCTCTAGTTTCCCTAAATCGGGAACGAGTGAATTCCATCTCACGTAGTCAAGTTCTTAGCTCCCCACATGGTCCTGTCCCCGAGAAGATAGGCATATTGGGTGAGTAACTGTGACCACCCTCACCTGTATTAGTCAAAGGACAGACCCCCGCTGACAGAAGTCTGTAACACGCTCAGGATTAAGGTCGAGTCACTATTGGTCATCTTCGAAGTTATTAGTCCAATACTGTTAACGGTGTTACATCAGTAGGTCTAATAATTAACGGTCCGGTCTTGTACAATCTCATTGCACAGGATGCCCCCACTCGCATGTCAACCACATGAACGAGTTGGATCACCTCGTTTGTATCTAATACAAAACGGGTCGCATCCACAATATATCAAAGATTAGGTCTCCAACCGTATCCGTATACTGTAGACCGTTCGGGTCATAAACTCAAACGTGATCCTCCATGTGTGTCCCATCAATCAACATTCGTTAACTACGAGTCACTCCACTAAAGACTCGTAGTTGCACTCTCCTCACTGTAGGACAAGTTATGTCCATTGATATAACCACAACCCGTGAATCAACCCTTCACAGGCCGTACGTAGTCACAGCTAGGTCAAATTATCGTTTTACCCCTGTGACTACTTCTTGCACCTTAAGCACTACTGATCCTCTAATGAACAACAAGTTTATGGTCTGACCATAAACATTATCCCTCCCGGGCTAGCAACAGGGAGGGGCCACGTTGTTCAAGACCTGGATTAAGCTCTTAAGGGAACAACCTACCTAGTTACCCTAGAACGGAAACGAAGGAATTCCTTCTTGCGAAGTTGAGTCCCAAGCTCCCTACAAGGTTTCATCCCTGAGAAGGTAGGCGTATTGAATCGGCAACTCTAGCAACTCTGACCCGTACTAGTCAAAGGACAATCCCCGACAGACAGGAGTTCGCAACTCGCTCAGGATTCAGGTTGAATCACTATTGGTCATCGTTTGAATTATTAGCTATAACTTATCAACGGTGTTACTGGATTAGTCTAACAATTTTTGAGGATGCCCCCACTCGCATGTCAGCTACATGAACGAGCTAGATCGCCTCGTTTGTATCAAATACAAAGTGGATTGCATCCATAGTGTTAAAAGGATGAGGTTCCCAACCAAATCCATCTACTATAGAACATTCGGGTGACATTCTAAATGTGAGCCTAGAGCTTAGTTTATTGGATTTAAGTTTGAAATTGCGAGAATACAAGTTTAAAGGAAAAATAAAAACTTTATTCATTTTCTCAAATAATTACAAATATACGAGTTTAGGGCATAAATCCCAACAGTGGAATTGCAGGAAACTCTTCGGAAGAGATTCCAAGATGAAAGATACCTGACTTTGCTCGTCGATGACTGTGCCGTTCATTCTGCCACGTTGAAGTGAGCCATTAGATCAAGAACATGTTCTCTCACTAAAGTTTCCTCCTTCATACGGGAGTTATAAACGTGCTTGAGGGATTCGTGCTGAAGCTATCCAAACGGTTGTCCAAACATATTCTGCAACGAACTCATGATCTCATGAGCTGAGACCATGCCCTCGTACTTTTTGGCTAGAACTTCAGAAACATTAGCCAAAATGTAGACCTTGGCCTTGTCATTAGCCTTGACCCAACGATCGTATGCATCCTTAATAGATTGAGGAGCGTTTCGAGCAGGGACCTGAGGAAATTCCTCAGTTAGTACAAATCGTAAGTCGTCAACAACAAAAATCGTATTCAAGTTGGACTTCCACGTAGTATAATTCTCGCCAGTTAAACATTCGCTTTTGAGTAAGGCTATTATTGAGGACGACATGCTGAAATTTCAAAAAATAGTTCTAATTAGTTTTGCTTTTAACCCATTACAAACCAATCAGTTTTAGCAAAATTATTAAAGAATCCTAGTGTTTAAATTAAACCTTTAATTTTGCAGTGATACTTCTAGGGTTTAGAACAAAAGCTACCATCGGGTGGTCAGTCACTCCTCTCCTGAATTGAGACTTGTTGGGATGTATGCCCTAAAACTTGTGTAATTTTGATCAAAGAAATAAAGAGTTATTTGTTTTGATAAAATTACAGTCTTGCTTTATAAATCCAATAAACTAAGCTACAAGGTTATAATATATATCTTGATAATATATATATCTTGAACATTAGTGTAGTGGACACTATTTCGATTGTGTTCAAGAATATAACCTAAATGGTCTATGGTATAAGAATAAGGTTAGAAACCTCATTCTGGTAACACCATGGATGCGACCCACTATGTAATTAGTACAAATGAGGTAATCCAACTCATTCATTTAGTTGACATGCGAGTGGGGGCATCCTGTATGAAGAGTTCATACAAGACCGGACCGCAAATTCTTTGTCTAACCAGTGTAACACCGTTAACAGGATAAGACTAGTAATTTATAGATGGTCATTAGTGGCTCGACCTGAATCCTGAGCGAGTTAAGAACTCCTGCTTATAGGGGTTTGTCCTTAGACTATTATGGGTGAGAGTGGCCTGTAGCCGACTCAATAAGCATACCTTCTCAGGGGCAGAACCTCGTAGGTAGCTTGGAACTTAACTGTGCAAGATGGAATTCACTCATTCCTACACTAAGGAATTAGATAGGGTTTTCCCTTAAGAACTGACTCCAGGTCTTGAACAACGGGGCCCCGCCCTCTATGAAGGTATGAGTCTATGGTAGGACCTTAGACTTGTTGTTCATTAGAGGATAAGTGGTGCTTAAGGAACAAAGAGGTAATCACAGGGGTAAAACGGTAATTTGACCCATCTATGATCACGAACAACCTGTGAAGGGTCGACTCATGGGTAATGACTATATCAGTGGACACAATATAATCTACAGTGAGGAGAGTGCAACTACAAGTCTATAGTGGAGTGATTTGTAATTAATGAATATTGATTAACTCGATCAAATAGTTTGATCAGTTAATTTCACATCATTGGAGCTCATGAACTGTAGGTCCATTAGGTCCCTCCGTTGGCTCAACATGGTAATATTGAGGGTATAAAGTTAGGAATGGAATTGAAGTGTTCAATTTCATACATGAGGTGTTATATCAATTATATATAATATAATTGATATAATATATAGTTTTAATGTGAATTAGATTCACATATAAACCATATACTAATGAGAGAATCAAGGAAGGGTAGGATGGTCATTTCCATCCTATTTCCCTATATATATGGTTGCATGAGATGCAACTAGGTTAAGTGAAAAAGAAAGGAATTTTGAGCCTTTGTTGTCTTGTTGGAAAAGTTCCAAAACACAAACCTCTCTCTCACAACATCTCATCTCACCTAAAGGGAACCCACATTCCTCCCTCACCTAGAGAACAACGGAGAATATCCAGTGGTCGTGTCTTCGTCCGTTCGTGTTCTAGTTGCTGAGATCGTGATCGTGGGAGAGAGGAGCACTTGAAGAAAAGTTCTTCAAAGGTATAATTCTTGTTGTCCATATTGTTTTAGTTCTTGAATGTAATAATTGTAACAAAATTGAGAACGCGCGATTCACAATCGCTTCTGCTGCGGGACTCGATTCCCTTCAATTGGTATCTGAGCCCAATTGCGTTCTTGATTTACGTTCTGGTTTTTTCAAGAACGAGGTGGGATTTACTGTTTTGCATGAGATGTAAGAATGGTTTGCAAATTAGATGTTTTCGATTTTGGCACTTAGATTTACAATTTTTTCATTGAATCGTTCAATGTAAAGGCCCAGTGTTTTAGGAAATTTTAATTGTAAATCGAGTCTATAAGTCCGTGTCGATCGAGGCAAAGTGGTTGCCAAGAAGAACGGAGCAAAAATGAGCCAAAACAATGGAGATTGTTGTTGTTCTGTGAATGGCGTTAACGTATTTGTTCATTGGCGTTAACGCGCCCGCTGCAGCGTACGCGGATGTAGATGAAGACGCAGCGAGCATTGCAACGCTAGACGAGAGGCGCGCTTCAACTGTTAGATGAGGACAAGATGCAGCGTTGCGACGCTGGTATCAGCGTTGCAACGCCTTATGCGTTTCACGCGAAGGAGCAACTGGCAGAATTTTGTATTTATTATATATAATAGATATAAAATTTTTTATATTTATATTTATTTAATTTATTTAATTTTAATCAATATAATTAGATTATATTAATTAAAATTAATTTTAGGGTGCCAAAATTGGTCTAATTTTGCTATTTAAATTATGCAATTGTTGTGTAATTATTGTCATGCATAATGTATGCTTTTATTTTAGAAATCCCACCTTAGGTTAAGCATTTTCATGCATCATTTATAATATAAAGAGTTATATTATATAGTTTACATGATTAATTAATATAAAGTTGTTATATTAATTTATGGACAGCATTGACATGCATTATATATCATGAGATGATTATGCTATGAATGTCTTATTATTCATGTGATGAATGATCAAGCACTATAACATAGTATGCATGTCACCTAAGGTTAATTATTAGTTTTAAAATGTTTAAAACTTGGAAATAATAGTTCTTAGGTTATCTAGTTCTAATTTGATTAGAATTAGGAACCAAGTGATTTATAAGCTATGATTAAAAGAGGAACTCAGATAAGGAAGGTTCTGTCTAGGTCAGTATTTAAGTCGATTGAAACGGAACATCCCTACACAGGAACCGACTGAGAGTGAAATTTAATCGGAGAGTTTATAAATTACAGTAGCGTCAGCGGGTTTATTAAGGGGTTAATAAACTAGAAATCCTAGGCTTAATATAAAGAGTTATATTAACAAACTTAGGATAAAATCAATATAAGAGTTATATTGATTATCGATATAAGAGTTCTATTGATAGAGTTAAGTAATACCATTAGTCGGGTTTTAGCCTAAGTAAGATTCCTATAACTTTAATGTATCCAGTGGGAGGAAAAGTGTATATGATACATATTTTTTCACCTACGTTATCTCCGGGAAATTCACACCCTGAGACTCATACTTGGCCTCGTGGCGCAAACGGGAGCGTCCCCCTTCGGATGGTGTTTGTATGAGTCAATATCAAGGTGAATGGGGGAGAATACTTATAGTGAGTGGGAGCAGGTTTAGTGAAAAACAAAACCTATGGTCTGTTTTTTCGGTTTACACCGTTAGACCACTATGGTCAGCCTTCTAGTTTGGCCTGGACCAGACAATCCCTTCGGAGGGCTTGATCATAGGGGATCGAACACAGTAGACACCCGAAAGGGATAAAGATTTCCTTAGTCTGTTTTCAATCTAGTCCTCCCTTCGACGGATTTTATTGGATGGAGACTCTGGAATCTAAAGACAGAGGGTTACATTCACGGGGTACATAAGTTGTGTATGTATCCTGACCGAAAAATGGTAACTAAAGCCTATAGGAATAAGAGTTATTCTTGCATTAGGTTTTGGTCAAGAGTGTCTTGATCCAGAGGAGAAGTGTTTTGGATTACCCTTCGGTGTCATACATTCTAATCCTTTGGACGAGTATCATTACAAATTATAAATGACCTAGGAATCATTTGATAATTAGCTAAAATATGATTGGATTAGAGTTATAGCAAGAAACTCATACAAGTTCGTTTGTAAACTTTTCAGCAAAAATGTCTAACTCTATTATTTCCTTATTGGGTGCGGAAAAGTGAACCAGAGAGAATATGATGACATGGAAAAAAAACTGAACACAATATTGGTAATGGATGAACTGAAGTTTGGGCTAACTGAGGAGTGTCCTCAGGTGCCAGGCTCGAATGCGTCACGAAATGTTCGTGATGCATATGATTGATGGATCAAGGCTAATGATAAGGCCAAGGTCTACATGCTGGCAAGTATTTCTGACGTATTAGCCAAGAAGCATGAGGGCATGATAACCGCCAAGGAAATCATGGATTCTGTGCAGGGTATGTTTGGACAACAATCCACACAGGCCCGACACAATGCCCAAAAGTACATATTTAACTCAAGGATGCAAGAGGGTACATCTGTTCGGGATCATGTCCTGGATATGATGGTGCACTTCAACATCGCAGAGTCGAATGGTGCTTCCATCGATGAATCGAGCCAGGTCAGCTTCATTCTGGAAACCCTTCCAGATAGTTTCCTACAGTTTAGAAGTAATGTTGTTATGAACAAGCTTACTTTTAATCTTACCTCCCATCTAAATGAACTCTAGACCTTTCAATCTTTGATGAAAATTCAGGGATCGAAAGGTGAGGCAAATGTTGCTAGTAGGACTTATCACAGAGGTTCGACCTCTAGGACAAAAACAGTGGTTTCATCTTCTTCTAACCCGGAAGGGAAGAAGAAGAACATGAAGAAGGTTGGTAAAGGGAAACAAGCTGACAAAATTGCCGCCCAGAAGGGCAAGAAAGTCAAAGAAGTTGCTGACAAAGGAAAGTGTTTCCACTGCAACGAAAACGGGCATTGAAAGCTAAAGCTATCAAGTACATTGCGAGAAAAAAGAAGAAGGAAGTTAAATATGATTTACTTTGCCTAGAAACTTGTTTAGTGGATAATGATAAAACTGCTTGGATACTTGATTCAGGCGCCACTAATCATGTTTTCTCTTCTTTTCAGGGAATTGATTCCTAGCAGCAGCTACAGAAAGATGAGATAACACTCCGAGTTGGAAATGGAGAAGTCGTCTCAGCTGTAGTAGTAGGCACGATGAAGCGTTATTTTGACAAGAAATATATGTTGTTGGACAATATATTAGTGATACCAGGGTTTACTAGAAACCTTATTTCAATTTCTTGCCTTATAGAACAATGTATTTTTGTTTCGTTCTCTATGAATAAAGTGTTTATTTTGAAGAAAGGTATAGAAATATATTCAGCTTCATTAGAAAATGGGTTGTATGTTTTAAGGCCTAATTCAGTCAAAATGGTTTTGAACACTGAATTATTTAAAACTGCAAACGCACAAACTAAGAAACGTAAAATTTCTCCTAAAGAAAATGCTCATCTTTGGCATCTAAGATTGGGTCACATTAATCTCAATAGGATTGAGAGATTGGTAAAGAATGGACTTCTAAATGAGTTAGAAGAAAATACTTTACCTGTATGTGAATCCTGCCTAGAAGGCAAAATGACTAAAAGACCTTTTAGTTGAAAAGGTTATAGAGCCAAAAACCCTCTTGAGCTTATACATTCAGACCTTTGTGGTCCGATGAATGTTAAAGCCAGGGGAGAATATGAATATTTCATCTCTTTTATAGATGATTATTCTAGATTTGGGCATATTTACCTAATGCACCACAAGTCTGAAGCACTTGAAAAGTTCAAGGAATTCAAGACTGAGGTTGAAAATCAATTAGGTAAAACTATTAGAACACTTCGATCGGATCGAGGTGGATAGTACATGGATTTAAAATTCCATAACTATGTGATAGAACATGGAAGTACATCCCAACTCTCAGCTCCCGGTACACCACAGCAAAACGGTGTATCGGAAAGGAGAAATAGAACCTTGTTGGACATGGTTCGATCAATGATGAGTTATGCTCATCTCCCTAGTTCATTTTGGGGTTCTGTGAGAGATCTGCGGTATACATTTTGAACAATGTGCCCTCAAAAAGTATTTCTGAAACACCTTTTGAACTTTAGAAAGGACGTAAAGGTAGTTTATGTCATTTCAGAATTTGGGGATGTCCAGCACATGTGCTTGTGACAAATCCAAAGAAGTTGGATTCACGTTCAAAATTGTGTCTATTCATAGGCTACCCAAAAGAAACAAGAGGTGGTTTATTCTATGATCCTAAGGAAGATAAAGTTTTTGTGTCGACAAATGCCACTTTCTTAGAGGAGGACCACATAAGGGACCAGCAACCAAGAAGTAAAATTGTGTTGAGTGAGTTAGACGGAACAATAGCAAAGGTTGCTAATAAAACTAGTACGTCAACAAGAGTTGTTGATACTAGTTTGTCTAGTCAAGAGAGTCTATCTCAAGAGTTGAGTATGTCTCGACGTAGTGGGAGGGTTATAACACAACCTGACCGTTACATGGGTTTATCTGAAACCCAAGTTGTTATACCAGATGACAACTGCGAGGATCCATTGACTTATAATCAAGCGATGGTTGACAAAGACAAAGACAAATGGGTCATAGCCATGGACCAAGAAATGGAGTCTATGTACTTTAATTCTGTTTGGGATCTTGTAGATAAGACTGATGGGGTAAAACCTATAGGTTGTAAGTGAATCTACAAGAGAAAGCGTGGTGTAGATGGGAAGGTGCAAACCTTCAAAGCTAGACTAGTAGCAAAGGGTTATACCAAGGTTGAAGGGGTTGACTATGAGGAAACCTTTTCACCTGTTGCTATGGTAAAGTCTATCCGTATCCTACTTGCCATTGTGTCATATTATGACTATGATGTATGGCAAATGGATGTCAAGACAACCTTTTTGAATGACAATCTTGAGGAAAACATCTACATGGACCAACCCAAATGGTTCATTGAACCAGGATAAGAGCAAAAGGTTTGCAGGCTTAAAAGGTCAATTTATGGACTGAAACAAGCCTCTAAGTCCTGGAATATAAGATTTGATAAAGCAATCAAATCTTATGGTTTTGACCAGAATGATGATTAACCTTGTGTCTACAAGAAAATCATCAATAGTTCTGTCGCATTCCTAATTCTCTATATGGATGATATCCTACTCATTGGGAATGATGTAGGTTATCTTACTAACATTAAGGATTGGCTAGCTACGCAATTCCAAATGAAAGGTTTGGGTGATGCACAGTTTGTTCTTGGGATCTAGATTGTCCGAAACTGCAAGAATAAAACACTAGCCTTTTCTCAAACATCTTACATAGACAAAGTGTTGTCAAGGTTTAAGATACAAGACTCCAAAAAGGGCTTGTTGACTTTTAGACATGGAGTCCATTTGTCTAAGGAACAGTGTCCAAGACACCTCAAGGAGTTGAGGATATGAGACGGATTCCTTATGTATCAGCTGTTGGGAGCCTGATGTACGCCATGTTGTGTACTAGGCCTGCCATCTGTTTTGCAGTTGGAATGGTCAGTAGGTATAAATCCAATCCAGGACTTGAACATTGGACAACGGTTAAAATAATCCTTAAGTATCTTCGGAGAACAAGGAACTACATGCTTGTGTATGGGGCAAAGGATTTGATCCTTACTGGATACACGGATTCTGACTTTCAGATTGATAAAGATTCTCGGTAGGGTCAATATTTACTCTTAACGGAGGAGTTGTAGTATGGTGAAGCGTCAAGCAAGGATGCATCGCAGATTCCACCATAGATGTAACGCCCCTACTTTTCTATGACCAAATCCCTAGGGACATTACTACACATGCATGCATTTATAGGCCGAGAAATAAAAGAACTTAAAAGCCAATTCTAATTAACGTAAATAGTTCTAGGGATCCCCAAAAAAAAACAAAACATTCAAATCATTTAAAAACATCACATCAGCTTGGCCTATTAAAAACTGTAAGTAAGTTTAACTTCAAAGGAAAACATAAAGACAACAATATTTCAAATCATGAATATGCGGAAATCAATGCTGGTTCCCATGGTCCTAATCACGCTTTCCCGTCACACGCCCTGCACGTCCTTCCCTTTACCTGAAAAACATTTTTAAAAGAAAGGGTGAGTATTGCATAAACAATACCCAGTAAGTAACCTCGCTACCGAGGTTTGGGATATGCATACACATACAATCATGATCTTTAAATCCATTCATAACATACATAGATGGGAATTAAAACTTTCTAAAGTTGCCAGGTCTTTAATCCATGGCTGCATAGTTAGTTGTCAGGCCTTTAATCCATGACTGTTCATTAAATTGCCAGGTCTTTAATCCATGGCTGTTCATAAAATTGCCAGGTCTTTAATCCATGGCTGCTCATTCAGTTGCCAGGTCTTTAATCCATGGCTATTCATTCGATTGCTGAGTCTTTAATCCATGGCTATTCAATCGATTGCAGTCTTTAATCCATGGCTATTCAATCGATTGCAGTCTTTAATCCATGGCTATTCATTGATTGCGATTGCAGTCTTTAATCCATGGCTATTCATATAATTGTGAGGCCGACTGGTCATCCTGAGTCATTTCAGCGATCTCAGGATAACCAATGTCCACACTATTCAATAATTCATTTCGTGACATACAAAATCATGCATAAGGTCCCATCAGTCACATAATCATAGTGTACATATCATAAATATCATCATCAACATATCATTCATACTTTCTCATGGACAGGGTGATAAATCATACTTTTGTAATAAACATGAAACATTCTCATACACACTACTGTCCTGTTTTCACATGAAATAATGGGATCTTTATACATAACATACGAGAATACTTTCACATAAAATAATGATTCATTTTCACATAATACATCGAAATATTGCACATAAAATATCACGTATTCTCAAAATAATATCTGTGGATTTTCATGTGGAAAAATATGAACTATTTCACATAAAATCATGAAAATCATTTTCATTTACTCCCATTTAAAAGTTCGGCACGAGGTCCCTTACCTCAAGCTTCGATTTTTATTCCAAAATCTAATCGAACTCCCTGCCTATTCTCCTTTTAGCGAAACCTGATTCACATCATAATTTCCGAAATTAAACTCCAAATATTCACACTTAAACCCTAATTGTGCGATACTTAAACCATCGTATTAAGATATCCTATCCGCTTACCTCGGTTTCAACGCGAGAACTCAATAATTCTTAGTTTGCTTGGCAATCGACTTCCAACTCCGTTCCAAGTTCGGTTCCTACCAAGACGCGACCGAAACCATAACTTAAATTCTCAATCGAACGTTTAATCCAATTGATAGGTCGCAATATTACTAATTAAATACGAAACTCGAATTAAAACGCTCACCCAAAGACAAACCCTCGCTGCAAGGACGGTGCTGCCCGGCGTTGTGGTCGTGGACGGATCCGGACGGCGACGGTGACGCTTCTTCTTCAACGATGGCGCGGCTGGAGCTCCGACCAAAGCGACCGGCGCGCTGCAGGACTCGTCGACGGCCGTGCTCGTGGAGTGGGGTTCGGCAGCTGCAGTGCTTACCTTCGCTCGGGAGAGTTGCGGCCGGCGGAACGCGAGGTGCAGCGGAGACTCGCGGATGGACGGACGGCGAGAGCTGCTGCACTAGGGCTTCACGATCTCGTAAGGAAGGCGGCGGCGGCGCTTGTGGAATGGTTCGTGGAGGTCTTCCTCCATTTGACGCGCGCGCGCCGACGGAGGAGGCAATTCCGTCGGCCTCGTGGCCGGAAGACGCGAGACGTGCCCCTCGCGAGTATAGAGCTCCGGCGGATGCTTGCGGCTGGCGACCCGATGCGTTCCACTGCAGGACGGTGGGAGAAGACGGTCCGGACGACTGGGAGGCGTGTGCGCGTGTGGGTCTGATCGGCGGAAGCTGCGCTGCTGGTGTTCTTCTTGCCGGCGGCTAGGCACACATGCAGTCGGCCTCCCTCCTCTAGGGTTAGGGTTAGGGTGAGATGAAAAGATGGATTTAGGGTTTGGGGATTGTTAAGATGAAGAGAATGGGGAGAGATTAGGGCTAGGGTTTGGTTTTTGATACAATGAAGAGTAGGTGTGGAGGCTAGGGTTTCTCATGATATATATATACCAACCATCTAGGTCAAGTTGTGTGTCCATGATCACCCTAATTTAGACCTAAATCACCAAAACGCCCTTAAATTACCTTCCCTTTAATTTTCATAACTAATCTCATCTTAAAAGAAAACAATTCACGTAAGACAAACAAGATTACTGCCTCCACCTCGCCGAGCTGAGAAAAAAATCACAAATCCAACTAGACACGGCGTTTACAAGAGCGTTAAATAAAATTAATAATAATACCTGTGATGATGGTCGTCACAATAGAGGCCGAATATGTAGCAGCTTGTGAAGCAGCTAAAGAGGTCGTTTGGTTAAGGAAATTCATCCTAAATTTGGAAGTTGTTCCAAAGAAGAGAGGTGAGGAGACGTGATTGTCACGAAGATAGCCTCAGAGCACAACGTTGTTGATCCTTTTATAAAGGCTCTCACGGCTAAAGTATTTGAGAGTCACTTAGATGGTCTAGGTTTACAAGTCTTCCCCAACTAGGACAAGTGGGAGTATTTTGTACAGAAAGTTTAAATGCCCTAGTTTATTGTATTTACATCACTGTAATAGAAATCCACAAGCTTTAGGTCAAGTGGGAGATTGTTGGGATGTATGCCCTAATACTTGTGTAATTTTGATCAAAGAAATAAAGAGTTATTGGTTTTGATAAAATTACAGTTTTTCTTTATAAATCCAATAAACTAAGCTCCAAGGTTATAATATATATCTTGATAATATATATATCTTGAACATCAGTGTAGTGGACACATTTGGATTGTGTTCAAGAATATAACCTAAATGGTCTATGGTATAAGAATAAGGTTGGAAACCTCATTCTGGTAACACCATGGATGCGACCCACTTTGTAATTAGTACAAATGAGGTAATCCAACTCATTCATGTAGTTGACATGCGAGTGGGGGCATCCTATATGAAGAGTTCATACAAGACCGGACCACAAATTATTAGTCTAACCAGTGTATCACCGTTAACAGGATAAGACTAGTAATTTATAGGTGGTCATTAGTGACTCGACCTGAATCCTGAGCGAGTTAAAAACTCCTGCTTATAGGGGTTTGTCCTTAGACTAGTATGGGTGAGAGTGACCTGTAGCCGACTCAATAAGCCTACCTTCTTAGGGATAGAACCTCGTAGGTAGCTGGGAACTTAACTGTGCAAGATGGAATTCACTCATTCCTACACTAAGGAATTAGATAGGTTGTTCCCTTAAGAACTGACTCCAGGTCTTGAACAATAGGGCCCCGCCCTCTATGAGGGTATGAGTCTATGGTAGGACCTTAGACTTGTTGTTCATTAGAGAATCAATGGTGCTTAAGGAACAAAGAGGTAATCACAAGGGTAAAATGGTAATTTGACTCATCTGTGATCACGAACAACCTGTGAAGGGTCGACTCATGGGTAATGACTATATCAGTGGACACAATATAATCTACAGTGAGGAGAGTGCAACTACAAGTCTATAGTGGAGTGACTTGTAGTTAATGAATATTTGTTAACTGGATCAAAGAGTTTGATCAGTTAATTTCACATCATTGGAGCTCATGAACTGTAGGTCCATTAGGTCCCTCCATTGGCTCAACATGGTAATATTGAGGGTATAAAGTTAGGAATGAAATTGAAGTGTTCAATTTCATACATGAGGTGTTATATCAATTATATATGATATAATTGATATAATGTATAGTTTTAATGTGAATTAGATTCACATATAAACCATATACTAATGAGAGAATCAAGGAAGGGTAGGATGGTCATTTCCATCCTATTTTCCTATATATATGGTTGCATGAGATGCAACTAGATTAAGTGAAAAAGAAAGGAATTTTGAGCCTTTGTTGTGTTGTTGGAAAAGTTCCAAAACACAAACCTCTCCCTCACAACATCTCATCTCACCTAAAGGGAATCCACATTCCTCCCTCACCTAGAGAACAACGGAGAAGATCCAGTGGTCGTGTCTTCGTCCGTTCGTGTTCCAGTTGCTGAGATCGTGATCGTGGGAGAAAGGAGCACTTGAAGAAAAGTTCTTCAAAGGTATAATTCTTGTTGTCCATATTCTGTTTTTATGCTTAATCTAGTTGTTTTAGTTCTTGAATGTAATCGTTGTAACGAAATTGAGAACGCGCGATTCACAATCGCTTCCGCTGCGGGACTCGATTCCCTTCAAGACTATCTCAGCTAATTCCACTGCTAGAATATCTCATGTCCCAATGATTCTTAGCTACTGTTTCTTTGGTCAAGGACTCGTTAAATAACTTACTTTATCTCGTAACTGTGACCCTACCATTTTCAGATCCAATAGGTTCGAGCCAACATGCTACTATTAAGAAAGACAACTGTTGGTAAATTACCTAATAGACCCTATCCAATTCTGGAGTTTGTGGTATTCCGACCCCTATAGCCATGCCCTACGTTGGGATTGGTTGTTCCAGGACAACCTAGCAGGCGGACTATAGAAATCTCACGGTGCGACCTAATGGAGGAGACCGTAGGATACGTTGACACGCGTCCTGCTCCCATTTACTATGGATATTTCCCTCATTCACCTTGGTATTGAACCATGCAAACACTTACCATAAATGGACGCCCTATTGACGCCACGTAGCCGAGCATGGAACTCACGGTGTGAACTCTTGAGGACGTGAGAGTAAACTTGATGCGAACATCTCTTTTTCTCCCACTGAAGTTCCTAAGGTTAGGGTATAGGTTTAACTTAGTCGGATTCTGGCTAAAAGAATCTATCTAAGTCTATGCCTATTATAACTTTTATAACTAGGTCTTTTAACCTTATGTCTAGGTGAATAAACATTTTAATTACCTAGATATAACACAGGACTATGGTTAATTCAACTCAAGCTCAGTCGGTTCCGGTAGGAGGTGTTAGTTAGTGAAGTCAACTTAAGTACCCCCAACCTTAGACAGAACATCACTGGTAGAGTTCCCTTATAACCAATGTCCTATTGTCCTACTATATTTTAAACTATTTAAAATACTATGTAAGACTAACTTCTAATCCTATTAGAAATTAAACTTAGGTCTAAATTAATTTTAAACAATTTTAAAACTAATTTCATTTAACCCAAGCATCTATGTTTGCATGCAGTTCTTTGTTATAGGTTATGGTTTCTAAAACCCATTTATAACTTTTATAAATTTTTTTAAAAAATTAACCTATGACGACGAAGTATATTATAACTCCAATAAACAATTTTTAATTGGAATTACATTCAACTATTTGAATTATGTAAATTACTTTAATAAAATAACACTTTATTTTAAACTAAGTAATTTCATGCTCCATGCTATTTATTTTTCATATAGTCTAATTATAACCATTATAATTAATTACTCATGAAAAATAAATTAAATCATGCATTTCTATCATATTTATATAACAATTATAGAAATAAAATCCATGAACATGCTTATCCTAACGTGAGAAAAATTCTAAATGACATTCATGAAGAAAATAGCCGTAAAACCGAAAAAATTTGGCCCCTAAAGTGTAAAAAATAATAAAATTACACTAATTTTATTACAAAAACGGTCCAAAACTCTTTGAACCGGGCTCAGACCGCTCGAACCGGACCATCCTCAACCTGAACCGCTCGAACCGCCGTTGAACCGTCTGCATCTTCCAGTAGTCGCCACGGCGTCGCAACGGTGAGGAGAGCGTTGCAACGCTGCATCTTCTCACACTCGCGTCATGCATCGGGGTAGCGTTTCAACGTTGAGAGAGAGCGTTGCAACGCTGAGAGAGAGTGTTGCAATGCTGCTGACTCCTAGATCTCGTTATCGATAGGGGGCGCTGGCGTTGCGACGCCGTTCTCCAGCATTGCAACGCTGATGAACGACGTTGCAACGCCGCTGCCTGTGTTGCAAGCGACGTTGCAACGCTACTGGTTCTGCCAGTAGCTTTTTCCTTTGAAAACAACAGCTTCTTCTTCTAATTTCTCACCCGATACTCATCCAATTTGCTTCAAACTTGTCACGAACAACTCAAAGCAAGTTTACAGACTCGATTATACACTTAATTGCCGAGAACGCACGGGCCTTTACATTTAATTTGATCAAATCGAAATTAAAACTAAGGCCAAAATTTCCTAAACTAGTTTTACAACAAACCAAATGCAATTCACACCTAACCAATGCAAATTTGTTTCAACCAAAACAAAACAAGCATTGCTCTGATACCAATTGGAGGGAATCAGAACCCCGTGAGCAGCGAAAATGTAATTTTATAGATCGATTTGCTTGATTATTTTGGTTTACTTCAAATACCAATACATTGGTAAAATACAAAGAATAAGTAGTATAATCTAATCTAATTAGAGCATGGAATTAACTAATTACCTTTGTAGTTTTCAATCCTGCAACACCTTGCTTCAAATGCACAACAACACAACAACCAAAAAATTCTCCTCTGTACAGCAGGACAGTACCACTTGGAAAACCTCATATGGCTGTGAGTAGAGGTGAGCATCGGTCGGTCGGGGTCGGTTTTCGACCCCAACCGACCCCCGAACCGACCAAAGGCGGTCGGTTCGGTCGAGTTTTTTTTTTTTTAAAAAAAAAATCCTTAAAAAGCAAATAAATAGAGCGATTGATTCGATCGATCGGTTTGGTCGGTTTATATATATATATATATATAAATATTTATTTAATTAAATATTAAATATTTATAATTATTATTTTATTATTATTTAATAATTTTTAATTATTTTTTAATTATTATTTAATTATTTTGAGAAAATTTTTCAGTTTTTTATTTTTTTAATTATTATTATTATTATTATTATTATTATTATTATATATATATAATTTATTTTTTTTTTAAATTTCGGTCGGTTCGGTCGGTTTCGGTCGATCGTGTCGGTTTTCGGTCTTTTTTTGCTCACCCCTAGCTGTGAGTTCTACTTCCGACCTTGGTTGGAAGGTTTCCAACTTTTGGAGAGGAAAGGAAATTTCTGATTGAGAGAATTTTCAAAGCAATTCTCAATTGCTCAAAAATGTATCGATCAACCATCTTATTCTCACAATTGAGAAGATAAAGACAGAAGGGAACTTCTCCACCCCCTATCGATAGGAAGATGGGATAGATGTGGGGAACACACCACTTTTGACACGTTAGTCTTTTATTTATTTAATTAATAAAAAAATTGATTAATCAAATTAATTAGTTAAATTAATTAATATAATTAAACCAATTTAATTATATATATATAACTTTATTTAATTAAACCATATTTAATTAAACCAATTAATTGATTCTTAAATCAATTAATCAAATATCTTATATTTGAGTTATATATATTTATGATTAAATCTCATTTAATCAACTTCCCTTTTTTAACCTAAAGTTTTAATGTACATCACATGCACATTAAATTTTAACCTATAGTTTTAAATATGAATCTCATTCACATTTAAATTAATATTTGAACTCTTTTAAATATTTAATTCTCTCATATAATTTAAACTCTTTTAAATATTTAATTCTCTCATATAATTTAATATGAATCATATTCACATTGAATTTATAATATAAAGTTCCAAAACATTATATTATAATGTATCTATATACATTAATGTTTATTCCCTAATTGAATTTGAACATTTGAATTTCAAATGATCTAAGAACCTTTACGAGCGAGAAGGTGGACCTAATGGACTTACAGATCAGAAGGTCCAACGATACGAGATTACTCTGTTAATCTCATTAACCTCCTAATCAACATTCATTAACTGTGGGAACACTCCACTAAAGTCCCACAACTGCACTCTTCTCACTGCAGATATATTCTGTGTCCATGGATATTGACCAATAACAACAAGTCAATCCTTCACGAATGTTCGTAACACCAGTTGGGTCAAATTACTGTTTTACCCCTAGGTTACATCTTTTGCCTTAAGTATCAGTGCTCCTCTAATGAACAATTTGTTTGTGGTCCTACCAACAAACAGAAGTCCCTCTCGGGCCAATGAGAGGGTCAGACCCTTTGTTCAAGTCCCAGAGACACCACTTAATGGAACATTCCTCTACTTACCCTAATAAGCGGGAAGAAGTGAATTCCATCTTGCTAAGTTAAGTCTTCAACTGCTCACTCGGGCTTGTCCCCAAGAAGGTAGGCTTATTGAGTCGGCGAATCTGGTCACTCTCACCCATACTACTCAAAGGACAATCCCACGCAAACAGGAGTTTCTAACCTACTCAGGATTGAGATCAAGTTGCCTAGGTCATCCTAGTGAAATAGAAACCTAACTAGTCAACGGAGTTACACCTAGTGGTTACTATTTCGTGGTCCGGTCTTATGCAATCTCATTACATAGGATATCCTCACTCACATGTCATCTACACGAACACGTTAGGATCAAAGTGTTTGTATCATATACAAAGTGGGTCATTTCCATAGTATTATCAGGGAAAGGTTCCCAAACCTTATCCCTTTACTATAGACCCTTTAGGCTGTATCTCGAACTGAGATTCTTTATATGTACACTACATTCAGTTCAACAAACATTCTACAGCCTTAGATGTTAGTTTATTGAATTTAGGGTTATTAAAAGAGCAATATTGTAAAATAATGAACAATAATTCTTTATTGAAAATAATAACTCTTTGTTACATTAATTAGAACAAAAATTACAAACTACGAGTTTTAGGGCAGAAACCCCAACACCACTTGCCCTAGATTACCCTATATACATGTCTCGTAGACCCAGACTCTCTAGATGACCCTCAAACTATTGGGTTTTATGCCCTAAACTTGTGTAGTTTTGTAAATTATTAATAAATAAATAAATAGTTATTTATTTTGATAATTACTGTATTCTCGCGCATAAATGCTAAATCCAATAAACTAAGCTCCAAGATTATAATAGTAGATCTGGAACAAATGTGTAGTGGACACTAGTTGGATTATGTTGAAGTATATAACCTAAATGGTCTATCATATATGCATGAGGTTGGGAACCTTATTCTGGTAACACCATGGATGCAACCCGCTTTGTACTCAGTATAAATGAGGTAATGCAACTCGTTCATGTGGTTGACATGCGAGTGGGGGCATCCTGTACGATGAGTTCGTACAAGACCGGACTACAAATTATTAGCCTATTAGTATAACACCGTTAATAGGATAGGTTTAATAGTTTATAGATGATCATTAGTGACTCGACCTGAATCCTAAGCAAGTTACGAACTCCTGCTTATAGGGGTTTGTTCTTAGATTAGTATGGGTGAGAGTGGCTTGTAGCCGACTCAATATGCCTACCTTCTTAGGGAAAAAACCTTGTAGGTAGCTGGGGACTTAACTCTGCAAGATGGAATTCACTCATTCCTGAATTAGGGAATTAGATAGGTTGTTCTCTTAAGAACCGAATCCAAGTCTTGAACAACGGGGCCCCACCCTCTTACTAGCATAAGAGGGATTATGTTTATGGTACGATCATAGACTTGTTGTTCATTAGAGGATCAGTAGTGCTTAAGGAGCAAGAGGTAATCACAGGGGTAAAACAGTAATTTGACTCAATTGTGATTACGAACAACCTGTGAAGGGTCGACTCCATGAAGGGAATGAGAATCCCCACGCAGCAGAAGACGATCAAATCGTCATGGTATCATTACGCTACTTGATTTTGTTGAAACGATCTAACTCTTAGATCTAAGTTAAACATGCTAGAAAGGAAGAAATTTACAGCGAGAAGAAGTTTACTTGTTGTAGACAAACTTCAAGGATTTCTTCCTCGGTCACGAACACTTCGTGCTTCTCGATCTCGACAAATGCTCTCCACGAACGGACCCCGAACACTACCACTTGGAGTCTCGATTGTTCTTCCTTTGGAAAGAAGGAAGTTTGTGGGAACTTGTGATTTTGGAGAGGGAGGAGAATTGAGAGAGAGTAGAGAGAAAAAGCTCTTCTTTTTGGGTGAGAATCCAAAAATGAGAGTATTCCTTGAATTCCTTCTTGCAATAAGGGATTATATAGGTGGAAATAATGGAGTTAAAATGTCCACATTATTACCACTTTACCACAACCATAGGTTATGCAAATCTAATTTGCATAACCATATAATATAAGATATCTCATATCTCATATTGCAAATCTCAATTGCAATAAATGTGGATTAATTAAATTGAATCACATCAATTTAATTTCTCTCAATTAATTTCTCCAATTAACCCTAATTCAACAATTAGGCTAACCTATAGTTTATTATGAATCTCATTCACATTAAACTATATATTATATCATCCATATCTCATATAAATGACACAAATGCCCTTAAAGTGAAATTGAACACTTCAATTTCATACCAAAACATTAACCATTCTTTTAACCCAGATTGAGCCAACCGAGGGACCTAATGGACCTATAGTGACGGGCTCCAATGATCCGAGATTAACTTTGTCAAACTCTTTGACCCGGTTAACCAACATTCATTAGCTACGGTAACACTCCACTATAGCCCGTAGTTGCACTCTCGTCGGTGCGAGAATATTACGTTTCATCGATATAACCAATGCCCATGAGTCGACCCTTCACAGTTGTTCAGTGAGACCAGGTGGGTCAAATTACCATTTACCCCTGTATCTACCTCTAGTTCCTTAAGTCCTCACTTCGCTCCTCTAATGAACATCATATTGTGATGGTCCAACCATACACAACACACTTCTCGGCCGGTGAGAAGGTGGGCGCCCGTTGTCCAAGCCACGGAGACAACACTTAAGGAACAACCCTCTAGTTTCCTAAAGGCGGGAGCAGTGAGTTCCCGGCTACCTACTTGGTCTGTCCACGAGAAGATAGGCATATTGGGCGATAGCGCTCACCGTACTAGTCAAAGGACAAACCCCCGCAGACAGGAGTCCGTAACACGCTCAGGATTCAGGTCGAGTCACTAATGGTCATCTACGATATTATTAGTTCTTACTGTCAACGGTGTTACATCAGTAGGTCTAATAATTCACGGTTCGGTCTTGTACAATCTCATTGCACAGAATGCCCCCACTCGCATGTCAACCACATGAACGAGTCAGATCACCTCGTTTGTATCTAATACAAAGCGGGTTGCATCCACAGTGTATCCAGGATTAGGTCTCCAACCCTATCCATATACTGTAGACCGTTCGAGTCATTAACTCGAACGTGATCCTCCCTGTGTGTCCACTACACACCGTTCAAGTTCTAGTTCTCTCATGAATTCAATGACCCTGGAGCATAGTTTATTGGAAAAGTTTATAAATATTGCGAGACACAAAGTGATGAAATAAATAACTCTTATTAATTTCAAATAGTAATTTACAAACACGAGATTAGGACAAAAATCCCAACAAACTCCCACTTGGACTAAGCTAGTGGAGAAAATATATTTCTGAAATGTACATAAACTACACTGAAGTAATACAATAAACTAGGGAATTGAATACCCGTTTACACACCTCCCACTTGCCCTAGTCAGGAAGCTCTCGAAGACCTAGACTCTCTAGGTGACCCTCAAACACCTTAGTCGTGAGGGGCTTTGTAAATGGATCAGCTACGTTGTGCTCCGATGCTATCTGCGTGACTGTCACGTCTCTGTGGTGCACAATCTCTCGTATCAGATGATACTTGCGCTCAATGTGTTTGCCTCTCTTATGACTCTGAGGCTCACTTGAGTTAGCTATCGCACCACCAAGTATTGTTATCACGAGCGAGTGTGATGCACGCAAGTTCATATTTGGAACAACTTCCAAATCGTCATGAACTTCCTAAGCCAATCGACTTTCTTTGCGACTTCACAAGCCGCAACATACTCCGCTTCCATAGTGGAATCGATGATGCATCCTCGCTGATGCTTCGCCATACTACTGACTCCTCCATTCGAGAATGAAAGGTGACCCGAAGTGGATTTCCTAGAATTCTTATCGGTCTGAAAATCAGAATCTGTGTATCCCGTAAGGATCAAATCCTCACTACCATACACTAAGCTGTAGTTCCTCGTTCTCCTAAGATACTTGAGGATTGCCTTTACGGCTATCCAGTGATCTAATCCTTGATTGGACTGATATCTACTGACAATTCCTACTGCATAACAGATATCGAGCCTAGTACACAACATGGCATACATCAGGCTCCCTACAGCCGAAGCATATGGAATCCGTCTCATATCCTCAACATCTTGAGGAGTCTTAGGACACTGATCCTTAGAAAAGTGAACCCCATGCCTGTAAGGCAGCAAGCCCTTCTTGGAGTTCTGCATCTTATATCTAGACAACATCTTGTCAATATAAGACGTTTGAGACAAAGCTAGCGTTCTGTTCTTCCGGTTCTGGACAATCTGGATACCTAGAACGTATCGAGCTTCTCCCAAATCTTTCATTTGAAATTGCGAAGCTAGCCACTTCTTAACGTCAGTAAGAAATTCTACTTCATTCCCAATGAGAAGAATATTGTCCACATACAACACAAAAAATGCGACAGTTTTGTCAACGATTTTCTTGTAGACACAAGGCTCGTCGACATTTTGATCAAAGCTATAAGATTTGATCGCCTCATCAAACCTTATATTCCAAGACCTCGAAGCTTGTTTCAGCCCATAAATGGACCTATGAAGCCGGCAAACCTTTTGCTTTAGGCCTTGGACAATGAACCCTTTGAGCTGGTCCATGTAGATGGTCTCATCAAGTTTGCCATTCAGAAAGGTTGTCTTGACGTCCATCTGCCATACCTCGTAGTCATAATACGCGGCAATGGCCCGAAGGATCTGATCGACTTTACACGGCAGCGGTGAAAAGGTTTCCTCATAGTAAACCCCTTCAACAGGTAAAACCCTTTGCCACTAGTCGGACTTTTTGAAGGTCTGCACCTTCCCATCTACGCCACGTTTACGCTTGTAGATCCATTTGCAACCAATAGGTTTTACCCCATCCGGTTGATCCACAAGCTCCCAGACAGAATTGAAGTACATAGACTCAATTTTCTGGTCCATAGCTTTAATCCATTCGTCTTTGTCAACATCAACCATTGCCTGATCATAGGTCAATGGGTCCTCACAGTCTATTTTACGATCAACCATTGTGCCTCTTTGTAGGTTACCCAAAAGAGACTAGGGGTGGTCTATTTTACGATCCTAAGAAAAATAGGGTGCTTGTGTCGACAAACGACACTTTCCTTGAGGAAGACTACATCAAGGATCATTTACCCAGAAGTAAAATTGTGTTAAACGAAAGGGACAGTACATCAGCAAGAGTTGTTGATGGGGCTAGTACGTCAACAAGTGTTGAGAATGCCTCGACGTAGTGGGAGGGTTGTGAGACAGCCTAAACGTTACATGAGTTTGGCTGAAACCCAAGTCGTCACCCCCTGATGATGACTGCGAGGATCCATTGACCTATGATCAGGCAATGACAGACGTTGACAAAGACGAATGGATTAAAGTTATGGACCAAGAAATGGAGTCGATGTACTTCAATTCCGTTTGGGAGCTTCTGGATCAACCGAATGGGGTAAAACCTATTGGTTGCAAATGGATCTACAAGCGTAAACGTTGCGTAGATGGGAAGGTGCAAACCTTCAAAGCACGACTAGTGGCAAAGGGTTTTACCCAAGTTGAAAGGATTGACTATGAGGAAACCTTTTCACCTGTTGCCATGGTAAAGTCGATCAGGATCCTTCTGGCAATTGCCGGATATTAGGACTATGAGGTTTGGCAGATGGATGTCAAGACAACCTTTCTGAATGGCAAACTTGACGAGACCATCTACATGGACCAGCCCAAGGGGTTCACTGCCGAAGGCCAAGAGTAAAAGGTTTGTCGGCTTCATAGGTCTATTTATGGACTAAAACAAGCCTCGAGGTCTTGGAATATAAGGTTGATGAAGCGATCAAATCTTATGGCTTTGATCAGAATGTTGACGAGCCTTGTGTCTACAAGAAAATCGTCGACAGTTCTGTCGCATTTCTGATATTATATGTGGATGATATCCTGCTCATTGGGAATGGGGTAGGATTTCTTACTGACATTAAGAAATTGATGGCTTCGCAATTCAAAATGAAAGATTTGGAAGAGGCTCAGTACGTTCTAGGTATCCAGATAGTCCGGAACTGGAAGAACATAACATTAGCCATGTCTCATGCGTCTTATATTGACAAGATGTTGTCTAGATATAAGATGCAGAACTCCAAGAAGGGATTGTTGCCTTTCAGGCATGGGGTTCACCTATCTAAGGATCAATGTCCTAAGACTCCTCAAGAGGTTGAGGATGTGAGACGAATCCCCCTATGCTTCAGCTGTAGGGAGCCTCATGTATGTCATGCTGTGTACTAGGCCCGACATCTGTTATGCAGTTAGAATTGTCAGTAGGTATCAATCCAATCCAAGATTAGATTACTAGACAACCGTAAAGGCAATCCTCAAGTATCTTAGGAGAACGAGGAACTACAGCCTTGTGTATGGGAGTGGGGATTCGATCCTTACGAGATACACACACTCTGACTTTCAGACCGATAAGGATTCTAGGAAATCCACTTCCGGGACAACCTTCATTCTGAATGGAGAAGTTGTAGTGTGGCGAAACATCAAGCAGGGATGCATCGTTGATTCCACGATGGAAGTCGAGTATTTTGCAGCTTGTGAAGCTGCAAAGGAAGTTGTTTGGCTTAGGAAGTTCATGATGGATTTGAAAGTTGTTTCAAATATGAACTTGTTGATTACCCTATTTTGTGACAACAGTGGTGCAGTAACCAACTCGAGAGAACGTCGGAGTCATAAGAGGGGCAATCACATTGAGCAGAACTACCACCTGATACGGGAGATTGTGTACCGCGGAGACGTGACAGTCACACAGATAGCGTCGGAGCACAACGTTGCTGATCCATTTACAAAGGCCCTCACGCCTAAGGTGTTTGAGGGTTACCTAGAGAGTCTAGGTCCTCGAGTGCTTCCTGACTTGGGCAAGTGGGAGTTCGTTGGGATGTATGTCTTAATCTCGTACATGTTTGTAATATTACTTATTGAAATAAATAAGAGTTATTTTTTCATCACTTTATGTCTCGCATATTTACAAACTTTGCCCTATAAACTAAGCTCCAGGGTCATTGAATTATGAGAGAACTAGAACTTGAACGGTGTGTAATGGACACACAGGGAGGATCACATTCGAGTTAATAACCCGAACGGTCTACAGTATATGGATAGGGTCGGAGACCTAATCCTGGATACGCTGTGGATGCGACCCGCTTTGTATTAGATACAAACGAGGTGATCCAACTCGTTCATGTTGTTGACATGCGAGTTGGGGCATCCTGTGCAATGAGATAGTACAAGACCGGACCGTGAATTATTAGACCTACTGATGTAACACCATTAACAGTATAGGACTAATAACTTCGTAGATGACCATTAATGACTCGACCTTAATCCTGAGTATGTTACGAACTCCTGTATGCGGGGGTATGTCCTTTGACTAGTACGGGTGAGGGTGGTCAGAGTTCTCGCCCAATATGCCTATCTTCTCAAGGACAGGACCACGTGGGGAGTTGGGAACTTGACTACGCGAGATGGAATTCACTCGTTCCCGACTCATAGACACTAGAGGGGTTGTTCCCTTAAGTGTTGTCTCCAGGGCTTGGACAACAGGCGCCCACCCTCTCACAGGCCCGAGAGGGGTGTTGTTTATGGTTGGACCATACAACATTGTTGTTCATTAGAGGAGCAGTGGGGACTTAAGGAACAAGAGGTAGACACAGGGATAAAACGGTAATTTGACCAGCAAAGATCTCACGAACAACTTTGTGAAGGGTCGACTCACACGGGCATTGGTTATATCAATGGACACAACTTACCCTACAGTGATGGGAGTGCAGCTACGGGCTTTAGTGGAGTGTTACCGTAGCTAATGAATGTTGAATAACTGGGTCAAAGAGTTTGACAGGTTAGTCTCGGATCATTGGAGCTCGTCATCTGTAGCTCCATTAGGTCCCTCGAATGGCTTAAACTGGATAGATAGAAGGTTTACAGTTTGGTGTGGATTTGAAGTGTTGAAATTCATTAAAAGGGTATTTATGTCATTTATATGAGATATGATTGACATATTATATAGTTTAGTGTGAATGAGATTCATAATAAACTATAGGTTAACCTAATTGATTAATTAGTGCTAATTTAGAGAAATTGAGTTGAGAGAAATTAAATGGAATGTGATTCAATTTAAAATCCACAATTATACAAATGTGATTTGTATTATAAGGTATGAGATATCTTATTATATGTGGTTATGCAAATATGATTTGCATAACCTAAGGTTGTGGTAAAATGGTAAATAGTTGGAGATTCCAACTCCACCTATCACCATTATATAATGTTTTTGTGAGAAGGCATTGATGAGGCATTTGCTCATTTTTTGGATTCTCACCAAAAGAGCTCTCTCAATCTCTCTCAAATTCTCTCTACTCCTAAACCAAAAGATCAATTGGAGGTGCCCAATTTGTTCGTTGTTCGAGAGATCGTGAACATAGAGATCGAGATCGGAGAAGAAATTCTAGAAGAAGCGGTCTTCAACAAGTAAGTATACTCATCTTACTGTTTTTTCCTTCTATTACAGCATGTTTAGCCTAGCAATTTATGTGATAAATTTGGTTTTAAGAAAAGGTTTTTCACAAAGAACACCACGACATTCCAAGTCGTTTCCGCTACGGGAGTTTTATTCCCTTCAGATTATTCTATGATCCTAAGGACGATAAGGTACTTGTATCGACAAATGTTGTTGGGATTTTTGCCCTAAAACTCGTAGTTTGTAGTTATGTTCTAATTAATGTAATAAAGTGTTATTATTTCAATAAAGTGTTATTGTTCCTTATCTACGAGTTTGCCTTTATTTGAAACCCTAAATCCAATAAACTAAACATCCAAGACTGTTAAATGAATCTTTAACTGAATGTAATGTACATAAAAAGGATCTCGGTTCAAGATACAGCCTAAAGGGTCTATAGTTAGGGGATAAGGTTTGGGTACCTTACCCTTGATAAACTATGGATGTGGCCCACTTTGTATTTGATACAAACACTGTGATCCTAACGTGTTCGTGTAGATGACATGTGAGTGGGGATATCCTATGTAATGAGATTACATAAGCCAGGACCACGAAATAGTAACCTCTAGTTGTAACTCAGTTGACTAGTTAGGTTTCTATTTCACTAGGATGACCTAGGCAACTTGATCTCAATCTCGAGCGAGAGTTACGAACTCCTGTTCGCGAGGGATTGTCCTTTGACTAGTATGGGTGAGAGTGGTCAGATTCACCGACTCAATATGCCTACCTTCTTGGGGACAAGACCAAGTGAGCTATTTGGGACTTAACTTAGCATGATGGAATTCACTCCTTCCCGCTTTACTAGGGTAAGTAGAGGAATGTTCCCTTAAGTGGTGTCTCGAGGACTTGAACAAAGGCCCGACCCTCTCATTGGCCCGAGAGGACTTTGTTTGTTGGTAGGACCACAAACAAATTGTTCATTAGAGGAGTGCGGTACTTAAGGTACAAGATGTAACCGTGGGTAAAGCGATAATTTGACCCGGTGGTGTTACGAACATTCGTGAAGGATTGACTTGTTGTTATTGGTCAATATCCATGGACACGTAAATATATCTGCTGCAGTGAGAAGAGTGCGGTTGTGGGACTTTAGTGGAGTGTTCCGCGATTAACGAATGTTGATTGGGAGGTTAATGAGATTAACCGAGCAATCTTGTATCGTTGGAGCTTCGATCCAGAGGTCCATTAGGTCCACCTTCTAGCTCGTAAAGGGTTCTTAGATCATTAGAATTTGAAATGTTCAAATTCATTAGGGAATAAACTTAATGTATATTGATACGATATAATATATAGTTTTTGAACTATATATTATAAATTTAATGTGAATATGATTCATATTAAATTATATGAGAGAATTGAATATTTGAAAGAGTTCAAATATTATATTAAATATGAATGTGGTTCACATTTGAAAACTATAGGTTAAAATTTAATGTGCACTAGACGTACATTAAAACTATAGGTTAAAGGGGGTGATATGATTAAATGAGATTTAATTCAAATTAAATATATGATATTTAATTTGTATTATTTGAATTAATAATTAAATTTGATTTAATTATTATATTATTATTATTATTATTATTATTATTTTAATAATAAAATAAGGGAACGTGTCTTCCAGACACGTTCCCACGATCCCCTTCCTTCTCCCTATCGATAGCTTTACAGGGAGAAGGGGTGTGCATTGATCGATGGATCATTCTTGATGCAATTGGTGTATTGCTCTCTCTCTAATTCACTCTCATTCCCAAAACTCTTCCAAAGAAAGTTGGAATCCTTCCCACCAAGGAGGATCTAAGTTGAACTCAGAGATATAGGAGGTAATCCAAGTGGTGGTGTTGTTACACGGTGAAAAACAGAGAACTTTTGAAGTTCTTAAGTTGTTGAACATTGGAGCAAGGAGTTGTTGTTCTGCTAAACTATAAAGGTAATTCTTTCTTCCCTTTAATTTAATTGTTAAACTCAATATGTTTGCATGTATGCTTTTCTCCATGTCTAATTAGATTAGAATTAGCATGCTTGTTCTGTATGTTCTTGTCAATGTACTGGTTTTTGTTTCAATTAAAACAATCAAGTAATTAAGATCCCAAACACGTTTCCGCTGCTCAAGGAGATCCGATCTCCATCAAATGCCACTTTCTTAGAGGAGGACTACATCAGGGACTACAAACCAACAAATAGGGTTGTGTTAAGTGAGTTAGACGGAACAACATCAAGAGTTGTTGATTCTAGTTTGTCAAGTCAAGAACGCTCATCTCAAGGGTTGAGAGTGTCTCGACGTAGTGGGAGGATTATAACACAACCTGACCGTTACATGGGTTTAACTGAAATCCAAGTCGTCATGTCAGATGACGATTGTAAGGATCCATTGACTTATTACCAGGCAATGGTTGACAAAGACAAAGACAAATGGGTCACATCTATGGACCAGAAAATGGAGTCAATGTACTTCAATTCTGTTTGGGATCTTGTAGATAAACCTGATGGGGTAAAACCTATAGGTTGTAGATGGATCTACAAGAGAAAACGTGGTGTAGATGGGAAGGTGCAAACCTTCAAGGCTAGACTAGTAGCAAAGGGTTATACCTAGGTAGAAGTGGTGGACTATGAGGAAACCTTTTCTCCTGTTGCTATGGTAAAGTCTATCATAATCCTACTTGCTATTGCCACATATTAGACAATGAGGTATGGCAGATGGGTGTCAAAACAACATTCTTGAATGACAATCTTGACGAAAATATCTACATGGACCGACCACAAGGGTTCATTGAACCAAGGAAAGAGCAAAAGGTTTGCAGGCTTAATAGGTCCATATATGGACTGAAAAAAGCTTCTAAATCCTGGACCATAAGGTTTGATGAAACAGTCAAATCTTATGGTTTAGACCAAAATGTTGATGGACCTTGTGTCTACAAGAAGATCATCAATAATTCTATCGTGTTCCAAGGTTTATATGTAGATGATATCCTACTCATTGGGAATGATGTAGGTTATCTTACTGACATTAAGAAATGGCTAGCTACACAACTCCAAATGAAATATTTGGAAGAAGCGCAGTTTGTTCTTGGGATCCAGATTGCCCGGAACTGCAAGAATAACACTCTAGCATTGTCTCAAACATCTTACATCGACAAAGTTTTGTAACGATTTAAGATGCAAGACTCCAAGAAAGGTTTATTAACTTTCAGGCATAGGGTTCATTTGTCTAAGGAACAATGTCCTAAGACACCTCAAGAAGTTGAGGATATGAGGCGAATTCCCAATGCATCAGCTGTTGGGAGCCTGATGTACGCTATGTTGTGTACTAGGTCGAACATCTGCTTTGCAATAGGAATGGTTAGTAGATATCAATCTAATCTAGGACCAGAACACTAGACGACAGTTAAAACAATCCTCAACCATCTTCAGAGAATGAGGGACTACATGCTTGTGTATTGAGCTAAGGATTTGATCCTTACAGAATACATAGATTCTCACTTTCAAACCGACAAAGATTCTAGGAAATCTACATCGGGGTCAGTTTTTACTCTTAACGGATGAGTTGTAGTTTTGCGAAGCATCAAGGATGCATCGCAGATTCCACTATGGAAGCTGAATATGTAGTAGCTTGTGAAGCAGCTAAAGAGGTCGTTTGGCTGAAGAAATTCATGATGGATTTGGAAGTTGTTCCAAATATGAGTTTCCAATCACTCTTTATTGTGATAATAGTGGTGTTGTGGCAAATTCGATTGAACCCTAAAGTCATAAGACGGGTAAATCCATTGAGCGGAAGTATCACCTAATCTGGGAGATAGTGCATCGAGGAGACGTGATCGTCACGAAGATAGCTTCGGAGCACAATGTTGTTGATCTTTTTACAAAGGCTCGCACGACTAAAGTGTTTGAGGGTCCCCAAGAAGGTCTAGGTCTACGTGTCTTACCCTAACTAGGGCAAGTGGGAGTATGTTGTACAAAGGGTATTTAAGTGCCCTAGTTTATTGTATTTACATTACTGTAATGTTTATTATGTACTCCACTAGCTTTAGGTCAAGTGGGAGATTGTTGGGTTCTATGTCCTAAACTAATGTAGTTTTGTAAATTATTAATAAATAAATAAAGAGTATTTATTTTGAAAATTACTGTATTCTCGCACATAAATGCTAAATCCAATAAACTAAGCTCCAAGGTTATAATGGTAGATCTTGAACAAATGTGTAGTGGACACTAGTTAGATTATGTTCAAGTATATAACCTAAATGGTCTATGATATACGCATGAGGTTGGGAACCTTATTCTGGTTACACCATGGATGTGACCCGCTTTGTATTCAATACAAATGAGGTAATCTAACTCGTTCATGTGGTAGACATGCGAGTGGGGGCATCCTATACGATGAGTTCTTACAAGACCGGACTGCAAATTATTAGCCTATTAGTATAGCATCGTTAACATGATAGGTCTAATAATTTATAGATGATAATTAGTGACTCGACCTTAATCCTGAGCAAGTTACGAACTCCTGCTTATAGGGGTTTGTCCTTAGATTAGTATTGGTGAGAGTGACCTATAGCCGACTCAATATGCCTACCTTCGAAGCGACAAAACCTTGTAGGTAGCTGGAGACTTTACTCTGCGAGATGAAATTCACTCATTCCTGAATTAGGGAATTAGATAGATTGTTATCTTAAGAACTGTATCTAGGTCTTGAACAACGTGGTCCCACCCTCTTACTAGCATAAGAAGGGATTATGTTTATGGTAGGACCATAGACTTGTTGTTCATTAGAGGATCAGTAGAGCTTAAGGAGCAAAAGGTAATCACAGGGGTAAAACGGTAATTGGCAGCTGAGATTACGAACAACCTGTGAAGGGTCGACTCACAGGTATTGATTATATCAATGGACACAACAAAGTCTACAGTGAGGAGAGTGCAACTACGAGTCTTTAGTGGAGTGACTCGTAGTAGTTAATGAATGTTGATTAATTAGATCAAAGAGTTTGCTCAGTTAATCTTGTATCATTGGAGCTCATGATCTTTAGGTCCATTAGGTCCCTCCGCTGGCTCAACATGGAAATATTGATGGTATAAAATTGGAGTGAAATTGAAATATTCAATTTCATAAATAAGGAGATATATCAGTTATATGTGATATAATTGATATATATAGTTTACTGAGAATTGGGTTCACAATAAACTATATACTAAAATGAGAGATATGAAAAATTGAATATCGATTCAATTTATACATATTATATAAATGTGATTTATATAATAAGATATAAGATACCATATAATTATTTTTGTAAACCCGATCTCTTTGGAACTTCCTTACTAAAAAAAAACAAATGGAAAGAAGAAATGAAGTGAAAGACAAAAGGAAAACAAGGAAGGAAAGTTTAAACCATTTTGGTTTGGTTTGCTTTAAAAGATAAAAGAAGAAAAGAAAATGAAAGAAAAGTTAAATATATTAAGTTTTGTTTTGTAAAGAAAAGAAAAGAAATGAAAGAAAGGGATAAAGGAAAGGAAAAAGAAAAGGAAAAGAAAAGGAAAAAGCAAAAAGGGAAAAGGGAAAAAAGACAAAAAAATACTTTTTCCACCGTTTGCCTTTTTAAATCTTTATCTCTCCATTTTCCTTCTCATTTTATCAAAATAAAAGACAGAGCTTCGTGGGAGAAGGAGAAAGAAAGAAGAAGAAAGCCATTTTCGTGATTTTGGAGCTGGAATTGCAGAAGAAAGGAGAAGAACTCAAGGGAATTATTATAGCAACAAGGTGAATCATTCTGCCATTGTCTGATATTTTGATCTTCTCGAGCTCTACAAGAAGAGGTAAGTGTTGAAGTTTTCTTTTCCTGAAAGCTAACTCATTTTTAAACAAAGTTTATGAAGGAAGCTCGAGCAAATTCTTATGTTAAGTTACTATTTTGTTAAGAGGAAGGCAGAAGACAGAAGTTTGCTGTCAAATCCGAGAAGTCTCTGGTGTTTGGGTTGTCCTGATCTTTAGAGTTTGAGTTAGAAGCTCTAAAAGGTATGGTTCGAAAGCTTATTGAATTTCCTACAACTTGCGTGATGGAATCGTGAGAAGAAAATGATTGGTAGATGTTGTAATCATCAGGTTAAGTTTCGGGTTGCTGTGAGGAAATTAAACACGGAAACAGCAATGACGAGGTCATTTTAGGGATTAAGATACTGAGGTATTTTCGAACCAATACGTTAGGAATCTCAGTTTCATGTCTTCATATGATTTTTAGAGGGTTCAAAAAGGAAGAATTGGGTATAAAGTACATCCTTTTTGGATAAGTAATGAAGACGTTATGACTATTTGAATACAGGGTATAAAATCTGTGAAATGCTGAAAATTTGATAGTGTGTTTTCTTGTAGTTTTAAGCTTAAAAATCATGAGCTCGAGGTTCTAATACATGGATTTTATTTGTTTGACAGGCCAAGAGAAGATAGGTCGAGTGTACGGACTAAGTAGCAGGTAGTTCGGGAGGGGGTGTGACAACTTGGTATAAGAGCAGTTAGCTCCATGGGAATGAGACATGGCAAGTTAGCTATGAGAATAAAGTAAAAAGTCATAGCAAGTTATTGAGTTAGTTTAGATCGAACTAGTAGAGTATGGTTCAAGTAAGGATAAGAGTAAGTCCAGTTAGGGCTAAAATGTGAATAGAAGTTAGTAGATTGTGTATTTGAGTTAAGTATCCAAAGTATGTCTAATATATTGATATGTTATAGGAGTCATGCCACCACGTACTAGCAGACGACGCAGGCAGGATCAGGGCGGGACGCAGGTTCCTACCCAAGGCCAATCTGAGAGGAGATCTAGTGCCCCGAGAGTCCAGACTGAGGCCAGAGATGAGCAACATGCTAGTTTTCTCACAGGAGGTAGGCAGGCCAGAGAGAGCAGGGCCAAGTGATCAAGAGAAGGCATATGGAATAGAACGACTGAAGAAATTGTGAGCCACAGTGTTTGAGGGTTCCACAGATCCAGCTGACGTCGAGGTTTGGTTGAATAAGCTTGAGAAATGTTCTGAAGTGATGAGCTGCCCTGAGGAGCGTAAAGTCAAGCTAGCCACATTCCTGCTAGAGAAAGAAGCAGAGGAATGGTGGAAGTCAATACTAGTCAGGCGCAGTGATGCACGCACTCTAGATTGGCAAACTTTCAGAAGCATCTTTGAAGATAAATATTACCCTGGCACATACCGCGAGGCGAAGAGGGATGAATTTTTAAAATTGAAGCAAGGGTCACTATCAGTGGCTAAGTACGAGAGAAGGTATACCGAGCTATCACGGTATGCTGATGTTATTGTGCCATCTGAGAGTGACAGGTGTCGACGATTTGAAAGGGGATTACGTCCTGAGATACATACCTCAGTCACAGCCATTGCTAAGTGGACTGACTTCTCTCAACTGGTAGAGACTGCTCTACGTGTTGAGCAGAGTATAGCAGAGGTGCAATCAGTAGTGGAGCCAACTCGTGGGCCTTCAACAACGGGCATTTTTCGGGGTCGTGAACAGCGAAGATTCACACCTGGAGTAAATGTTTCAAGTCGTGAAGGAATCATGAGAAGAAAATGATGGGAAGATGTTGTAATCATCAGGTTAAGTTTCGGGTTGCAGCAGGAAATTAAATCTGGAATAGCACCAGGGTCATTTTAGGAATTAAGCTACTGAGGTATTTTCGAACCAATAAGTTAGAAATCTCAGTTTCATGTCTTCATATTATTTTTAGAGGGTTCAAAAAGGAAGAATTGGGTATAAAGTACATCCTTTTTGGATAAGTAATGAATAAGTTATGACTGTTTGAATACACTGTATAAAATCTGTGAAATGCTGAAAATTTGATAGTGTGTTTTCTTGTAGTTTTAAGGTTAAAAATCATGAGCTCGAGGTTCTAATACATGAATTTGGTTTGTTTGACAGGCCAAGAGGAGATAGGTCGAGTGTACGGGCTAAGTAGCAGGTAGTTCGGGAGGGGGTGTGACAACTTGGTATAAGAGCAGTTAGCTCCATGGGAATGAGACAGGGAAAGTTAGTTCTGAGAATAAAGTAAAAGTCATAGCAAGTTATTGAGTTAGTTCAGATCGAACTAGTAGAGTATGGTTCAAGTAAGGATAAGAGTAAGTCCAGTTAGGGCTAAAATGTGAATAGAAGTTAGTAGATTGTGTATTTGAGTTAAGTATCCAAAGTATGTCTAATATATTGATATGTTATAGGAGTCATGCCACCACGTACTAGCAGACGACGAGCGAGATCGAGGCGGGACGCAGGTTCCTACCCAAGGCCAATCTGAGAGGGGATCTAGTGCCCCGAGAGTCCAGACTGAGGCCAGAGATGAGCAACATGCTAGTTTCCTCACAGGAGGTAGGCAGGCCAGAGAGAGCAGGGCCAAGTGATCCAGAGAAGGCATATGGAATAGAACGACTGAAGAAATTGGGAGCCACAGTGTTTGAGGGTTCCACAGATCCAGCTGACGTCGAGGTTTGGTTGAATAAGCTTGAGAAATGTTTTGATGTGATGAAATTTTGCGATGATGGCGTAAAGTCAAGCTAGCCACATTCCGCTAGAGAAAGAAGCGAGAGGATGGTGGAAGTCAATACTAGCCAGCGCCTTGATGATGCACGCACTCTAGATTGGCAAACTTTCAGAAGCATCTTTGAAGATAAATATTACTCTGGCACATACCGCGAGGCGAAGAGGGATGAATTTTTAGAATTAAAGCAAGGGTCACTATCAGTGGCTGAGTACGAGAGAAGGTATACCGAACTATCACGTATCTTTGATGTTATTGTGGCATCCGAGAGTGACAGGTGTTGACGATTTGAAAGGGGATTACGTCCTGAGATACATACCCCAGTCACAGCCATTGCTAAGTGGACTGACTTCTCTCAGCTAGTAGAGACTGCTCTACGTGTTGAGCAGAGTATAGCAGAGGCGCAATCAGTAGTGGAGCCAACTCGTGGGCCTTCAACAACAAGCGCTGGTCGTGAATGAAGATTCACACCTGGAGTAAATGTTTCAAGTCGTGAAGGAATCGTGAGAAGAAAATGATTGGAAAATGTTGTAATCATCGAGTTAAGTTTGGGTTGTGAAAAGAAAATCTGAAGCAAGAGCATGCAGAGGTCATTTTAGGGATTAAGCTACTGAGGTATTTTCGAACCAATACGTTTGGAATCTTAGTTTCATGTCTTCATATTATTTTTAGAGGGTTCAAAAAGGAAGAATTTGGTATAAAGTACATCCTTTTTGGATAATTAATGAAGAAGTTATGACTGTTTGAATACAGGGTATAAAATCTGTGAAATGCTGAAAATTTGACAGTGTGTTTTCTTGTAGTTTTAAGGTTAAAAATCATGAGCTCGAGGTTCTAATACATGGATTTGGTTTGTTTGACAGGCCAAGAGGAGATAGGTCGAGTGTACGGGCTAAGTAGCAGGTAGTTCGGGAGGGGGTGTGACAACTTGGTATAAGAGCAGTTAGCTCCATGGGAATGAGACAGGGAAAGTTAGCTCTGAGAATAAAGTAAAAGTCATAGCAAGTTATTGAGTTAGTTCAGATCGAACTAGTAGAGTATGGTTCAAGTAAGGATGAGAGTAAGTCCAGTTAGGGCTAAAATGTGAATAGAAGTTAGTAGATTGTGTATTTGAGTTAAGTATCCAAAGTATGTCTAATATATTGATATGTTATAGGAGTCATGTCACCACGTACTAGCAGACGACGCAGGCAGGATCAGGGCGGGACGCAGGTTCCTACCCAAGGCCAATCTGAGAGGGGATCTAGTGCCCCGAGAGTCCAGACTGAGGCCAGAGATGAGCAACATGCTAGTTTCCTCACAGGAGGTAGGCAGGCCAGAGAGAGCAGGGCCAAGTGATCCAGAGAAGGCATATGGAATAGAACGACTGAAGAAATTGTGAGCCACAGTATTTGAGGGTTCCACAGATCCAGCTGACGTCGAGGTTTGGTTGAATAAGCTTGAGAAATGTTTTGATGTGATGAGCTGCCCTGAGGAGCGTAAAGTCAAGCTAGCCACATTCCTGCTAGAGAAAGAAGCAGAGGGATGGTGGAAGTCAATACTAGCCAGGCGCAGTGATGCACGCACTCTAGATTGACAAACTTTCAGAAGCATCTTTGAAGATAAATATTACCCTAGCACATACCGCGAGGCGAAGAGGGATGAATTTTTAGAATTGAAGCAAGGGTCACTATCAGTGGCTGAGTACGAGAGAAGGTATACCGAGCTATTACGGTATGCTAATGTTATTGTGGCATCTGAGAGTGACAAGTGTCGACGATTTGAAAGGGGATTGCGTCCTGAGATACATACCCCAGTCACAGCCATTGCTAAGTGGACTGACTTCTCTCAGCTGGTAGAGACTGCTCTACGTGTTGAGCAGAGTATAGTAGAGGCGCAATCAGTAGTGGAGCCAACTCGTGGGCCTTCAACAACGAGCAGTTTTCGGGTCGTGAACAGCGAAGATTCACACCAGGAGTAAATGTTTCAAGTCGTCAGGACTTTAAGAATCGAGCTGGCGGCCAGACATCGAGGCAGATGAATGTTAGTGGTGCTTATCAGAGGCAGGGTCAAAGAGCACCTAGCCAGTCTGCCAGATCCACACTAAGACCACAGACAATGCAGGAGTCTGTTGCCAAAGCAACAAGGAGAACTCCATGTGCAAATTGTGGCAAGAATCATCGAGGCCAATGTCTTGTTGGTTTGGTGTGTGTTACTGGTGTGGGCGGGCGGGGCATTTCAAGAGAGATTGTCCACGGCTTAGAAGCGAGCGCGCACAGAGGGACCAGGAGTTGGATCCCAAAGCGGTTGAAAGCAAACTGAGAGTTCCCAGAGTTGCAGGAGAGGGCACGGTGGTGCAAAAGCGAGAGAAGGAGTTGTAGGGAGACCCAGGCAGCAGGAAAGGTCTACGCTATGACTCAAAGAAGAAGCAGAGGATGCACCATATGTGATTACTGGTACGATTTCTATTTGTAATGTACCTGCACGTGTTTTGATAGATTCAGGTGCTACGCATTCCTTTGTTTCTAGTATATTCCTAACTAAGCTGAATAGAAAGTTAGAGCCTTTATTTGAAAGCTTAGTTATATACACTCCAGTTGGTGATGCTTTACTAGTCGATGCTGTGTTGCGAGATTGTGAGGTCTTAGTAGAAGGTCTCAATATGTTAGTGGATCTTCTTCCCCTAGAATTGCAGGTGTTAGATGCAATCTTAGGGATGGATTTCTTATTCACTCATTATGCTTCCATCGATTGCCATAGAAAGGAAGTTGTTTTCAGGAAACCAGGATTGGCTGAAGTGGTTTTCAGGGGTGAAAAGAAGATTATTCCTACGAGTTTAATTTCAGCATTCAAAGCTCAGAAGTTGTTGAGAAAAGGTTGCACGGCGTTTCTTGCACACGTAGTGGTGGTGGAGGAAGAAAAGCTAAAACCAGAAGATGTTCTTGTTGTGAACGAGTTTCTTGATGTTTTTCCAGCAGATCTGTCAGGGTTGCCACCTGATAGGGAAGTAGAGTTCACTATTGAATTGCTACCAGGAACAGCACCTATTTCGCAAGCGCCGTATAGAATGGCTCCAAGTGAACTCAAGGAGTTGAAAATGCAGTTACAAGAACTAGTTGATAAGGGATACATCAGACCTAGTGTATCGCCTTGGGGAGCTCCAGTATTATTTGTAAAGAAGAAAGATGGTACCCTTAGATTATGCATTGATTACAGACAGATAAACAAAGTCACGATACGTAACAAGTATCCTTTGCCCCATATAAATGACTTGTTTGACCAGTTACGAGGAACATCAGTGTTTTCTAAGATTGATTTGAGATCAGGATACCACCAGTTAAAGGTAAGGGAATCGAGATATTCCTAAGACGAGATTTGAGAACTGTGTACGGGCATTATGAGTTTTTAGTAATGTCGTTCGGTTTTGACGAATGCACCAAAGATTTTCATGGACCTCATGAGCAGAATATTCCATCGATATTTGGATCGATTTGTGATAGTATTTATTGATGATATACTAGTTTACTCGATTGTGAAAAGCTCATGAGGAACATTTGAGGATTATTCTGCAAACACTACGAGATAAACAGTTGTACGCTAAATTCACCAAATGTGAGTTTTGGTTGAATCAGGTAGTGTTTTGGGGGCATGTTGTCTCAGCAAATGGTGTTAGTGTGGATCTAAATAAAGTTAAAGTTGTAGTCAACTGGGAGAGACTAGTTAGTGCGACAGAGGTACGTAGTTTCCTAGGCTTGGCAGGATACTACAGGCGGTTTGTTGAGGATTTCTCACGATTAGCATTACCCTTAACAGCTTTAACAAGAAAGAATGTTAAGTTTGAATGGTCAGATAAGTGTGAAAAGAGTTTTCAGGAGCTGAAAAAGAGATTAGTTACAACACCTATTCTGACACTTCCTGTAACGGGAAAAGAGTATGTTGTTTGTTGTGATGCCTCGAGGCAAGGTTTAGGGTGTGTTCTCATGCAAGAGGGAAAAGTAATAGCTTATGCATCAAGGCAATTGAAAAAGCACGAGTGTAATTACCCTACCCACGATCTTGAGTTAGCAGCAGTTGTTCTAGCATTGAAGATCTGGAGACATTACTTGTTTGGTGAGAGGTGTCATATTTTTACAGATCATAAAAGTCTGAGGTATATCTTTGATCAGAGGGAGTTGAATATGAGACATAGAAGATGGTTAGAACTGATTAAAGATTATGATTGTACTATAGAATATCATCCAGGTAAGGCAAATGTGGTAGCAAATGCATTGAGTAGGAAGTCAAGACTTCCTAAGGACGCCTTGTGTGGTATTCGAGCAACATTTTTAAGTACTCTAAGGGATTCTAAGGCAGTTGTGAATGCAGAGAGTTCAGGGAGTCTTTTAGCTCAATTCCAAGTCAGGTCTTCACTCGTAGCAGAGGTTGTGAGAAGACAAAGAGAGGATAGTAACTTGCGAGAAAATGTTTGGAAAGTCCAAACAGGGGCCTGAAGCGAGTTTAAGATGAGATCGAGACGCAGGGCCATAGAAAGGCAAGAAGGCTATGTGTTAGAATTTTAGTGAGCTTAAAGATGATATTCTAGAGGAAGCTCACAGATCAAAACTACGCTATGCATCCAGAAGCACCAAGATGTACAAAACTTTGAAGGAACGTATTGGTGGCACGGGGATGAAGCGGGAGATAGCTGATTATGTTGATAGATGTTTAATCTGCCAATAGGTTAAACCAGTTAGACAGAGGCCAGGAGGACTCCTTAACCCACTGCCAGTGCCGGAGTGGAAATGGGAGCATATCACTATGGATTTTCTATTTGGATTACCACGTACTTCAAGTGGACATGATGGTATTTGGATAATAGTGGATAGACTCACTAAGACATCACGGTTTATAACGATTAAAGCGACGACTACGCTTGATCAGCTAGCTAAGTTATACGTCGACAGAATTGTGAGTCAATACGGAGTGCCAGTGTTCATAGTTTCAGATAGAGATCCAAGATTTACTTCTAAGTTTTGGCCTAGCTTACAGAAAGCTATGGGAACAAAGTTGAATTTTAGTACAGCGTTCCATCCTCAGACAGATGGGCAGTCAGAAAGGACCATCCAGACCTTAGAGGACATGTTGAGAGCATGTGTTCTTCAATTTAAGGGAAGTTGGGATACACACCTATCACTTATGGAATTCGCTTACAATAATAGCTACCAGTCGAGTATTGGTATGGCACCATTTGAGGCTCTGTATGGAAGACCATGTAGAACGCCCGTATGTTGGAATGAAGTAGGAGAGCGGAAGCTAATCGGTCCTGAGTTGGTACAAGTTACTATAGACAATATTAAGGTAATCAGAGAGAATCTGAAGGTAGCATCAGACCGTCAAAAGAGTTATGCAGATAAGCGACGAAAGGACTTAGAATTCCAGGTCGGAGATCAAGTTTTCTTGAAGTTATCTCCGTGGAGAGGTGTCCTTCGTTTTGGCAAGAAAGGTAAACTAAGCCCTAGATATATTGGTCCTTATCCGATGAACTGGGACGAGTTGGGCAGCCTACAGACTGGAGTTGGCAGCAGAACTATCTCGAGTACATGATGTTTTTCGTGTGTCCATGTTGAGGAAGTATTTTCCGAGATCCGACACATGTGTTGCAAGCACAAACGGTTGAGTGAAAGAAGACATGAGTTACGTGAGGATGCAGTTCAAATCCTCGAGGGGAAAGAACAAGTTTTGAGGAACAAGACGATCTCACTCGTGAAGGTTCGTTGGAGACATCACGGAGTGGAGGAGGCAACCTGGGAGTTAGAGGACCTAATGAGGAGGAAGTACCCGACGATATTCACTTAAAGACTACTCAATTTCGAGGACAAAATTTCTGAAGGGGAGGTAAGTTGTAAACCCGATCTCTTTGGAACTTCCTTACTAAAAAAAAACAAAAGGAAAGAAGAAATGAAGTGAAAGACAAAAGGAAAACAAGAAAGGAAAGTTTAAACCATTTTGGTTTGGTTTGCTTTAAAAGATAAAAGAAGAAAAGAAAATGAAAGAAAAGTTAAATATATTAAGTTTTGTTTTGTTTTGTAAAGAAAAGAAAAGAAATGAAAGAAAGGGATAAAGGAAAGGAAAAAAAAAAGGAAAAGAAAAGGAAAAAACAAAAAGGGAAAAGGGAAAAAAGACAAAAAAAATACCTTTTCCACCGTTTGCCTTTTTAAATCTTTATCTCTCCATTTTCCTTCTCATTTTATCAAAAGAAAAGACAGAGCTTCGTGGGAGAAGGAGAAAGGAAGAAGAAGAAAGCCATTTTCGTGATTTTGGAGATGAAATTGCAGAAGAAAGGAGAAGAACTCAAGGGAATTATTATAGCAACAAGGTGAATCATTCTGCCATTGTCTGATGTTTTGATCTTCTCGAGCTCTACAAGAAGAGGTAAGTGTTGAAGTTTTCTTTTCCTGAAAGCTAACTCATTTTTAAACAAAGTTTATGAAGGAAGCTCGAGCAAATTCTTATGTTAAGTTACTGTATTGTTAAGAGGAAGGCAGAAGACAGAAGTTTGCTGTCAAATCCGAGAAGTCTCTGGCGTTTGGGTTGTCCTGGTCTTTAGAGTTTGAGTTAGAAGCTCTAAAAGGTATGGTTCGAAAGCTTATTGAATTTCCTACAATTTTCATGAAGGAATTGTGAGAATAAAATGATTGTAAGATGTTGTAATCATCAGGTTAAGTTTCGGGTTGCAGCAGGAAATTAAATATGGAACAGCAGCAGGGTCATTTTAGAGATTAAGCTACTGAGGTATTTTCGAACCAATACGTTAGGAATCTCAGTTTCATTTCTTCATATGATTTTTAGAGGGTTCAAAAAGGAAGAATTTTGTATAAAGTACATCCTTTTTGGATAAGTAATGAAGAAGTTAAAACTGTTTGAATACAGGGTATAAAATCTATGAAATGCTGAAAATTTGATAGTGTGTTTTCTTGTAGTTTTAAGGTTAAAAATCATGAGCTCGAGGTTCTAATACATGGATTTGGTTTGTTTGACAGGCCAAGAGGAAATAGGTCGAGTGTACGGGCTAAGTAGCAGGTAGTTCGGGAGGGAGTGTGACAATATTATTATGCAAATATGATTTGCATAGGCATAAAATGAGCATTATATTAACAATAGGGATAAAATGATAATTTTCATCCTATTTTCCTATAAATAGGTGCATGGGATGCAACTATGTGTACTAAGCAAAAGTTGAGAAACCCTAGTGCTCATCTTGTTGTGTTGTTGGAAAAGTTCCAAAATATAATCTCTCTATTTCTTTACACCTCTCCTAACTCGAAAAGGGAATCCCACCTTCCTCCCTCTCCTAGAGATACAACGTTGAAGATCTAGCGGCAGTGATCGTTGATCAATTATGTCGGATTCGTTCGAGGCTTGGAGAGAACGTGAGATCGTGAGGAGTGCAAGAAGTATTTGTTCTTCAAAAGTTGTCCATGTTTCTCTTTATATGCTTAATCTTAATTTGCATAATGCTCTTAATTCGATCTTTGTAACAAATTTCAAGAACACGCGATTCAATTCGCTTCCGCTGCGGGATCCGATCCCTTCACAAACACTTAGCCATGAGAGTCTTTGTAAAGAGATTAGCAATGTTGTGCTCCAAAACGATTTTTGTGGCAATCACGTCTCCTCGTTAACTATCTCCCAAATGAAATGATATTCCCTCTTGATGTGATTTCCTCGTTTGTGGTTACAATGTTCTTTTGAATTCTCCATGACGCCATTGTTATCACAGTATATGGTAATGAGAAATTCCATATTTGGAACAACTTCCAAATTAGTTAAGAACTTCCTGAGCCAAATAGCTTCTATAGCTACTTCACAAGTAGCTACATATTTAGCCTCTATCGTGTAGTCTGCTATGAATCCTTGCTTGATACTTCGCCAAACTATAGCTCCTCCGTTAAAGGTGAACACTGATCCTAATGTAGATTTTCTAGAATCTTTATCATTCTGAAAATCAGAGGCAGTGTATCTTGTAAAGATCAAATTCCTAGCCTCACGCACTAGCATATAGTTCTCGTTCTCCTAACATACTTGATGATATTTTTAACTGCGGTCCAATGGTCTAACCCTAGATTGGACTTATACCTACTGACTATTCCACAACATAACAGATGTCAGGCCTCGTGCACAACATAACATACATTAGGCTATCTACTGCAGAGGTATAGAGAATACGTCTCATATACTCAATGTTTTTAGGTGTCTTAAGAGATTGTTACTTAGACAGATGAACTCCATATTTGAAAGATAGTAAACCCTTCTTAGAGTTTTGCATAAAATATTGTAACAACATTTTTGTCGATATAGGATGCTTGAGACAAAGCTAGCATTCCGTTCTTGCGATTCCTTATAATTTGAATCCCGAGAACATACTACACCTCTCCCAATTCTTTCATTTGGAATTGGATTGTCATCCATTTCTTTATGTCAAATAGAAATTCTACATCATTCCTAATGAGTAGGATATTGTCCACATAAAGTACCAAGAAAGCTACTTTGTTGTTGATGATTTTCTTGTATACATAAGGTTCATCAATGTTTTGGTCAAAACCAAAAGACTTGGCCGCAGTATCAAATCTTATATTCCAAGATTTGGAAGCTCGCTTCAACCCATAAATGGATTGATTAAGCTTGCAAACTTTTTGCTCCTAACCTTAGACTATGAACCTTTCGGGTTGAGACATATAAATGCTCTCTTCAAGAATATTTCCATCTAGAGAAGCAGTCTTGACATCCATTTGCCAAATTTCATAATAATAAAACGTGTCAATGGACAAGAGAGTGCTAATAGACTTTAACATAGCAACTGGAAAAAAAGTTTCTTCATACTCCACTCCTTCTCTTTGGGTATAACCCTTTGCTACAAGTCTGGCCTTAAAGGTCTATACCTTTCCACTTGCATCTCTCTTTCTCTTATAGATCCATTTGCACCCTATGGATTTTACCCCTTCAAGTTGGTCTACAAGCTTCCATGTTGAATTGAAGTACATAGACTCAATTTTAAGGTCCATGGTTTTGACCCATTGGTCTTTATCTGCGTCATTCGTTGCCTTTTTATAAGACAATAAATCCTCTAGGTCATCATTGGGTATGACAACTTGAGTCTCAATTAAACCCAAGTACCGATAAGGTTGTGAGAAAATCCTCCCACTGCGTCGAGGCATTCTCAAGGATTGAGAAGGACTAGATTGACTAGAAGTGTCGACTCCTTCTCACAACTCTTGAACAAGGAAAAGTTGGATCAAAAACTCTTGTTGACTCTTTAGTAGCTTCATTTAATACTAGTTTTCTATGTGGTTTATGGTTCCTCATCTGGTCTCCCTCCAAGAAAGTAGCATTTGTCGATATAAATACTTTGTTTTCTTGACAGACATAGAAAATACCATCTCTCGTCTCTTTGGGATTGCCTACAAATAGGCACAACCTTGAACGAGGTTCAAACTTCTTTGGATTTGTCACTAGCATGTGTGTCGGGCAACCCCAAATTCTTAAGTGGCACAAACTCGTTTACGACCTCTCCATTACTCAAAAGTTTAAAACTAGGTTCAGATTGGCTTGTTTGGAAAAGATTGTTAAAAAATCTACTTGTATTTTTAATGAATTATACAATATATGTTTTGGTATGATATTGATGAGACTTTCAAAATTAATATAATGCCCCTAACTTTTATGACTCACATCCTAGGGGCATTACTATTCATGCATGCATTTTTAGGCCATTAAAATATGATACAAGTAAATTAATTCAAATCACAGTTTAAAATTTGCTTTTAGGGATCCCAAAATAGAAAATCAAAACCTTTAAATAACATAATCAATGTCTTGCCTCAGTTTAAAACATAAAAGCACTACATAAGTGGAATAAAACATTTAATGTCTAAAAAATATAACTAAATTTAAATAAATGGGGAAACTGAAGGGATCGAATCCCGCAGCGGAAGCGATTGCAAATCGCGTGTTCTCAATTAGTCTCATGGATTTCAATCAAGATCAAAATTAACAAGATTAAGCATGTTATAAGATATTGGACAACAAGTAAATTACCTTTGAAGAACATTTCTTCACGTGCTCCTTCTCCCACAGTCACGATCTTAGCAACTCGAATCCGAACGAATGAAGACACCACCACCGGATCTTCTCCGTTGTTCTCTAGGTGAGAGAGGAATATGAGTTCCTTTAGGATGAGGTGAGGTGGTTCTGAGAGAGGTTGTGTTCTTGTGGAACTTTTCCAACAACACAAAACACTTGATAATCTAGGGTTTTCCAAGATTTTTGCTTAGCCACAAAGTTGCATCTCATGCAACTATTTATAGGGAAATAGGATGGAAATTACCATCTTATCCCTCCTTCATTATATCACTGATATAACACCTCATATATGAAATTGAACACTTCAATTTCATTCCTAACTTTATACTCTCAATATTACCATGTTGAGCCAACGGAGGGACCTAATGGACCTACAGTTCATGAGCTCCAATGATGTGAGATTAACTGATCAAACTCTTTAATCTAGTTAATCAATGTTCATTAACTAGAAATCACTCCACTATAGACTTGTAGCTGCACTCTCCTCACTGTAGATTATATTGTGTCCATTGATATAATCATTACCCATGAGTCGACCCTTCACAGGTTGTTCGTAATCACGACTGGGTCAAATTACCGTTTTACCCCTGTGATTACTTCTTTGTTCCTTAAGCACCACTGATCCTCTAATGAACAACAAGTCTAAAGTCCTACCATAAACTCATACCCTCTTAGAGGGTGGGGCCCCGTTGTTCAAGACCTGGAGTCAGTTTTTAAGAGAACAACCTATCTAATTCCTAAGTGTAGGAATGAGTGAATTTCATCTTGCATAGTTAAGTCCCCAGCTACCTACGAGGTTCTGTCCCAGGCCTCAAATAGTTGCTCTCCCTCCTGCTGCCTGAATGTTCCTATCTCAGTCCTTAACTTTGCAGCCTTTACAGGTGGAAAGAATTTGGTCATGAAGGCTTGGGCCAACTCCTCCCAGGAAGTGATACTGCCTGAGGGAATGGACCCTAGTCATTCTTTAGCTCTGCCCTGCAAAGAAAAAGGAAAGAGATGTAAGCGAATATTATCAGCAGAGATACCATTCATTTTAAATGTACCATAGATTTCTAAGAAATTTTGCAGGTGAGTTAGGATCTTCTATGGCTAATCCTCTGAAAGCACCTTCCCTAACCATCTGTATAAACCCTGTCTTAAGTTCAAAATTGTTAGCATTTATAGGGGCATAGACTATTCCAGCCTGCTAAGAATCAAACACAGGTTGGAAATACTCCCTGATGGGTTTAGGGTTATTGATGAGCTTCTGATCAACCATAATCTAAGGTTCTATTTTTCCTTCCCTTAGGAGTTTCCTACAAGTCCTCTCGATCTCAGGATCAAAAGGGTGCAAGTCTGCAGCTTTTCCCTTGGGCATACACCTGGAGGTACAAAAAGAAATAAATTAGTCAAAAACACACAAAACTAGGAAATAAAATAAAACATAAAAGAAGAAAAATACAAAACTAAAGACATGAAACATAAAACTTGGGTTGCCTCCCAAGAAGCGCTTTCTTTAACGTCTTTAGCTAGACGGTGACTTATCAGGGCACATAAAACTGCTCATATTTCTTTGGGCCCTTCTTGCTTGCATCGATATAACCCTCTAAGTCTAAAAGACTATCTTGTTTTTCCTGGGCATCAAACAGAGAATTATTTTTGGTATTTTTGTTTAATGAAATGAAAGAACTAAAATCAAAGAAGGACTCATGAGTATAGGACAAATGGTCATAAAAAATAAAGGAAATTTTTGGGGATAAAAGGAAAGAAGACTTCTCAGCCTCTAACTCTATCACCTAGATTTCCTCTATGGAAGTGATTATCTCACCATCGTCTAACCCATTAACCTATCTCTGGTGTGTTTCAATCACCCCCAAACTATCCTCACTATCGTATGAACAAATCCTCCTAGGTGACACCTCCTGAGTGGTAAGGATAAGAAATTGTTCCTGTAAGGCCTTAAGGGAAATTACTGGCTAGTTAAGATACTGAGCTCTATCCTGTACTATTTCCCAAAGTCCTACCACCTCAGCTTCTAACCTATTCAACCTTTCTAATTCATTAAGAACCAAATTTTTAATTTTCAATTATAGGGTATATTCCATTAATTGGTCCACAAGAGAAGTTTTTACATTAGGTTGGTCAAGGTACGAAAAATTATGGTTCCAAGTGCCTAAATAGCTACCATCACAAGAATTTTTATTAATTTCAGGAATAGAATAGTAAAAATTAGACATATGGTATTCAGAGAAATCATGATGCACATACCTAGGGTCCTGAGAGGGACAATGGAAAGATGGAGAAATATCATGCAAAGTCATACTTGAGAAATTAATAATTCAGAACAAGACTTCTACACAACAGCAACACAACATAAAACAAGGGACAAAGACTCAAAAACACACAAAACTGAAATAACACAAATAAGGAAACAAACAACACACAAAAACAAATAAGAAATGACACACAAACAAACTTTAGTCTAAAACCTCAAATTTTCTCCTAATATTAATTAATCTAAATAATCGTCATTCCTCGGCAACGACGCCAAAAACTTGTTGCGTAATATTTATATTTGATAAATGCAATACTGCAGTGTACGAGTCAAGTTTTAGTATAGTGATTTCTGAGTCCAAGTATCGTCCTCGGGAATGGGTTTCTAGATTAATTAATTATCAAGATAATAATTCTCAATTTTAGCTAAAGAAACAAAACATGGATAGGTGATGAAGGTGAAGACAAACAACAGACTAACACGTGGAGACACAAATTGATAGATTTGAGGAAAGTGATTTTACAAGTTAATGACTGAACTAACACATGCAATGAACCATTGAGATGAATTTATAAACAAGAAGCAAAATACTCAAGAAAACCTCTTGATTCTTAGTGAGCCTCACACATGCAATAAACTCCATAGTCTCCATATGAACCTACGCATGCATCGCATTAAGCAACTTCTTTATGTGTTTCCCTTAAGTTTCTTAGTCATTCTCATGCCAGATTCCTAAGGGTTTTGACAACTTTGCTCTAATTCAAGTTTTATCTCTCGAGTCCACTTAAACCAACAAATTTAAGAGTTAAAGAATGAATTACCAAAAATAAGAACAAAACATACTTCAATACATAGCAATTGAGTCTTAACAAGTAAATCAAATCCTAACTACAACATTTAGCTACTCTAAATCACATGAAAATCAAGCTAAACATGTAAAAAACGTCTTAAAACCGTATTACAATCTGAAAGAAAAGGAAATTAAACTTATGTGTCGATGCTGGTCCTTCGTCTCCGAGCTCCCGTCTTCGATCTCGAACCTCCACGGATGCTTTGGCTCCCAAGAACACTCTTTTTTCTCTTCTTACAAAGTGTATTTTGAAAATAGGGTGGATTGTCTATCAAATTCGGCTCCCCTGTAATGAAAACATAAGGTTCTATTTATCGTGTCTTTCGGTACAGCGTTGCAACGGAGTTGCAACGCTGTACCCTAACAGCGTGGTATATATGACAACAGTCGGTAGCGTTGCAACACTAGGGATAGCGTTGCAACGCTGCTACCCTAACGTGCGCGCCTCTTATCGATCTGGCGTTGCGACGCTGCAAGGCAGCGTTGCAACACCCTCGACACGGGTCCTCTGCTTGTTCTTTTATCGAGATAGCGTTGCAACGCTCTAAGGCAGCGTTGCAACGCTACCTGCATATGCCTTCAACGCATCTTCACAGCACGCTCGGCGTTGCAACGTTGAGGACAGCGTTGCAACGCCATCACTTCCGGTCTTCTAGCTTGGGATGATCCTTTTGCTTCCAATTGATATTAATTTTAGCTCCAAAAAGCCTTGTTTCGATCCCGAATGATTCAAAATGTCTCCAATTGTCTTCTTTGTGCTCTTAACCTGAAATTGAGTAATTTAAACACGTAAAAGCTTTAAAATTATTACAAAACTCGCAATAATTAAGCCTAAGGATAGCACATTTTGTGTGCTATCAAGGACCTAGAGGCTTGTTTCAGTCCATAGATTGACCTTTTAAGCCTGCAAACCTTTTGCTCTTGTCCTGATTCAATGAACCCTTTGGGTTGGTCCATGTAGATGTTCTTGTCAAGATTGTCATTCAAAAAAGTTGTCTTGACATCCATTTGTCATACCTCATAGTCATAATATGCGGCAATGGTAAGTAAGATACGGATGGACTTTACCATAGCAACAGGTGAAAAGGTTTCCTCATAGTCAACCCCTTCAACCTGGGTATAACCCTTTGCTACTAGTCTAGCTTTAAAGGTTTGCACCTTCCCATCTACACCACACTTTCTCTTGTAAATCCACTTACAACCTATAGATTTTACCCCATCTGGTTTATCTACAAGATCCCAAACAGAATTTGAAGTACATAGACTCAATTTCTTTGTCCATGGCTATGACCCATTTGTCTTTGTCTTTGTCAACCATCGCTTGATTATAAGTCAATGGATCTTCACAGTCGTCATTTGGTATAACAACTCAGGTTTCAGATAAACCCATGTAACGGTCAGGTTGTGTTATAATCCTCCCACTACGTCGAGTCATACTCAACTCTTGAGATGGACTCTTTTGACTAGACAAGCTAGTGTCAACAACTTTTGTTGGCGTACTAGTTTTATTAGCAACCTTTGCTATTGTTCTATCTAACTCACTTAACACAATTTTACTTCTTGGTTTGTGGTCCCTTATGTGGTCCTCCTCTAAGAAAGTGGCATTTGTCGGCACAAAAACCTTATCTTCCTTAGGATCATAGAATAAACCACCTCTTGTTTCTTTTGGGTAGCCTACGAATAGGCAAAATTTTGAACGTGAGTCCAACTTCTTTAGATTTGTCACAAGCACATGTGTTGGACAACCCCAAATTCTGAAATGACATAAACTACCTTTACGTCATTTCCAGAGTTCAAAAGGTGTTTTAGAAATACTTTTTGATGGCACATTGTTCAAAATGTCTCCCGCAGTCTCTACTACGTAACCCCAAAAAGAATTAAGGAGATGAGCATACCTCATCATTGATCGAACCATGTCCAACAAGGTTCTATTTCTCCCTTCCGACACCGCTTTCTTTGTGTGGCGCATCAAAGGTGAGAGTTGGGATGTAATTTCATGTTCTATCATATAGTTCTGGAATTTTAAATCCATGTACTCTCCACCTCGATCTGATCGAAGTGTTTTAATTGTTTTACCTAATTTGTTTTCAACTTCAGTCTTGAATTCCTTGAACTTTTCAAGTGCTTCAGACTTATGATGCATTAGGTAAATATGCCCGAATCTAGAATAATAATCTATAAAGGAGATGAAATATTCATAACCTCCTCTTGCTTTAAAACTCATCGAACGACAGAGGTCTGAATGTATAAGCTCAAGAGGTTCTTTGGCTCTATAACCTTTTCCACTAAAAGGTCTTTTAGTCATTTTGCCTTCTAGGCAGGATTCACATACATGTAAAGCATTTTCTTATAACTCATTCAGAAGTTCATTCTTTACTAATCTCTCAATCCTATTGAGGTTAATGTGACCCAATCTAAGATGCCAAAGATGAGCATTTTCTTTAGGAGAAATTTTACGTTTCTTAGTTTGTGTGTTTGCAGTTTTAAATAATTCAGTATTCAAAACCATTTTGACTGAATTAGGCCTTAAAACATACAACCCATTTTCTAATGAAGCTGAACATATTTTCACACCTTAATTTAAAATAAACACTTTATTCAAAGAAAAAGAAACAAAAATACATTGTTCTATAAAGCAAGAAATTGAAATAAGGTTTCTAGTAAACCCTGGTATCACTAATATATTGTCTAACAACATATATTTCTTGCAAAAATTAAGCTTCATCGTGCCTCTTGCTACAGCTGAGACGACTTCTCCATTTCCAACCCGGAGCGTTATCTCTCTCTTCTGTAGCTGCTGCGAGGAATCAATTCCCTGAAAAGAAGAGCAAACATGATTAGTGGCGCCTGAATCATGTATCCAAGCAGTTTTATCATTATCCACTAAACAAGCTTCTAAGCAAAGTAAATCATATTTACCTTCCTTCTTCTTTTCTGCAATATACATCGGACAGTTCCGTTTCCAATGCCCGTCTTCGTTGCAGTGGAAACACTTTCCTTTCTCTGAAACTTCTTTGACTTTCTTGCCCTTCTGGGCGACAGCTTTGTCAGCTCGTTTCCCTTTACCAACCTTCTTCATGTTCTTCTTCTTCCCTTTCAGGTTAGAAGAAGATGAAACCACTGTTTTTGATTCAGAGGTCGAACCTCTATGATAACTTCTATTGGCAACATTTGTCTCACCTTTCGATCCCTGAATTTACATCAAAGATTGAAAGGTGTGGAGTTCATGCAGAAGGGAGGTGAGATTAAAAGTAAGCTTGTTCATAAAAGCATTACTTCTAAACTGTAGGAAACTATCTGGAAGAGTTTCCAGAATGAAGCTGACTTGGCTCGATTCATCGATGGAAGCACCATTCGACTCAACGATGTTAAAGTGTACCATCATATCCAGGACATGATCCCGAACAGATGTACCCTCTGGCATCCTCGAGTTGAATATATACTTTAGGGCATTGTGTCGGCCTGTGTAGATCGTTGTCCAAATATACCTGACCGAATCCATGATTTCCTTAACGGTCATCATGCCCTCGTGCTTCTTGGCTAATATGTCAGACATACTTGCCAGCATATAGACCTTGGCCTTATCATTGGCCTTGATCCATCGATCATATGCATTACGAACATTCCGTGTAGCATTCGAGCCTGACACCTGAGGACACTCCTCAGTCAACACAAACTTCAGATCGTCCACTACCAATATTGTGTTGAGTTTGTTTTTCCACGTCATCATGTTCTCTTCAGTTAATTTTTCCGCACTCAATAAGGAAATTATAGAGCTAGACATTTTGTTGAAAAATAAAAGAAAAACTTGTATAAGCTTATTGTTATAATTGTCTAATCCAATCATGTTTAAGCTAATTATTAAATGATTCCTAGGTCATTTATAATTTGCAATGATACTCCAAAGGTTTAGAATGTATGACACCGAAGGGTAATAAAAAATACTCATTCTCTGGGACAAGACACTCTTGATCAAACCCTAATGCCAGAATCACTCTTATTCCTATAGACTTTAGTTACTATTATTCGGTCAGGATACATACACTTCTTAAGTACCTTGTGAGTGTAACCCTCTGTCTTTAGACCTTAGAGTCCCCATCCAATAAATTCCGCCGAAGGGAGGACTAGATTGAAAAACAGACTAAGAAAATCTGTATCCTTTTCGGGTGTCTACTATGTTCGATCCCCTATGATCAAGCCCTCCGAAGGGATTGTCTGGTCCAGGCCAAACTAGCAGGTTGACCATAGTGATCTTACGGTGTAAACCGACAGAAGAGACCATAGGTTTTGTTTTCACTAAACCTACTCTCACTCACTATAAGTACCATCTCCATTCACCTTAATATTGACTCATACAAACATCATCCGAAGAAGGACGCTCCCGGTTGCGCCATGAGGCCAAGTATGAGTCTCACGGTGTGAACTTCCCGGAGATACGTAGGTGGAAAAAATATGTATCATATACACTTTTCCTCCCACTGGATACTTTAAATCTATAGGAAATTTACTTAGGTTGAAATCCCGGCTAATGGTTTTACCTAAACTTATCAATATAACTTTTATATTGATGATCAATATAACTCTTATATTGACTTTACCCTAAGTTTGCTAATATAACTCTTTATATTAAGCCTAGGATTTCTAGTTTATTAACCCCTTAATAAACCCGCTGACGCTACTATAATTTATAAACTCTTTGATTAAAATTCACTCCCAGGTTAGTTTCGTGTAGGGGTGGGTGTTAGTTTCCACACTTAAATACCCCAACTAAGACAGAACCTTCCTTAGACAGAGTTCCTCTTTTAATCATTGTTTATAAATTACATCGTTCCTAATTAGAATCTAATTAGAACTAGATAACCTAAGGTCTATTAATTCCAAGTTCTAAACATTTTAAAACTAATAATTAACCTTAGGTGACATCCATACTATGTTATAGTGCTTGATCATTCATCTCATGAATAATAAAACATACATAGTATAATTATCTCATGAATTATAATGCATGTCAATGCTATCCATGTATTAATATAACACCTTATATTAATTATTCATGCAAACTAAATAATATAACACTTTATATTATAAATGATACATGGATATGCTTAACCTAAGGTGGGATATCTAAATTAAAAGCATACATTATACATAGCAATGATTACACAACAATTGCATAATTTAAATAGCAAAATTAGACCAATTTTCGCACCCTAAAAATTAATTTTAATTAATATAATCTAATTATATTAATTAAAATTAATGAAATTAAATATACTTAAATATAAAACATTTTTATATTTATTATATATAATAAAATACGTTTATGTTCGTTGCTCCTTTTCGTAAAACGCCTGTGGCGTTGCAACGCTGGTTGCCCGTTGAAGTGTGCCTCAGCACCAGCGTTGCACAACGCATCAGCATTGCAATGCCGAGGATAGCGTTGCAACGTTGTCGTCTTCTCAACCGCGCGCCTGCCTTAGTGGCGTTGCAACGCCAATGAACAACGTTGCAACGCCATTCACAGAACAACTATTGTTCTTCATTTTTCTTGCTTATTTTTACTCCGTTCTTCTCAGCAACCACTTTGCCTTGATCGACGCAGACTTACAGACTCAATTTACAATTAAAATTACCCAAAACACCGAGCCCTTACATTGAACGATTCAATGAAAAATTACAAATCTAAGTGCCAAAATTGAAAACATCTAATTTGCAAACCGTTCATTCATCACATGAAAAACAGTATATCCCACCTTTGATCTTGATATATCTAGAACGAAATTAAGAACACAATTGGGCTCAGTACCAATTGAAGGGATCGAATCCCTCAGCGGAAGCAATTGCAAATCGCGTGTTCTTAATTAGTCTCATGGATTTCAATCAAGATCAAAATTAACAAGATTAAGCATGCTATAAGATATTGGACAACAAGTAAATTACCTTTGAAGAACTTTTCTTCACGTGCTCCTCCTCCCACGGTCACGATCTTAAAACTCGAATCCGAACGAATGAAGACACCACCACCGGATCTTCTCCGTTGTTCCCTAGGTGAGGGAGGAATGTGGGTTCCTTTAGGATGAGGTGAGGTGGTTGTGAGAGAGGTTGTGTTTTTGTGGAACTTTTCCAACAACACAAAACACTTGATAATCTAGGGGTTTCCAAGATTTTTGCTTAGCCACAAAGTTGCATCTCATGCAACTATTTATAGGGAAATATGATGGAAATTACCATCCAATCCCTCTTTCATTCTCTCATTAGTATATAGTTTATATATGAATCTAATTCACATAAAAACCATATATTATATCAATTATATCATATATAACTGATATAACACCTCATATATTAAATTGAACACTTAAATTTCATTCCTAACTTTATACCTTCAATATTACCATGTTGAGCGAACGGAGGGACCTAATGGACCTACAGTTCATGAGCTCCAATGATGTGAGATTAACTGATCAAACTCTTTGATCCTGTTAATCAATGTTCATTAACTACAAATCACTCCACTATAGACTTGTAGATGTACTCTCCTCACTATAGATTATATTGTGTCCATTGATATAATCATTACCCATGACTCGACCCTTAGGTTGTTCGTAATCACGGCTGGGTCAAATTACTGTTTTACCCCTGTGATTACTTCTTTGTTCCTTAAGCACCACTGATCCTCTAATGAACAACAAGTCTAAGGTCCTAGCATAGACTCATACCCTCTTAGAAGGCGGGGCCCCGTCGCAAGACCTGTAGTCAGTTCTTAAGGGAACAACCTATCTAATTCCTAAGTGTAGGAATGAGTGAATTCCATCTTGCATAGTTAAGTCCCCAGCTACCTACGAGGTTCTGTCCCGGAGAAGGTAGGCTTATTGAGTCGACTACAGGCCACTCTCACCCATACTAGTCTAAGGACAAACCCCTATAAGCAGGAGTTCTTAACTTGCTCAGGATTCAGGTCGAGTCATTAATGACCATCTATAAATTATCAGTCTTATCCTGTTAATGGTGTTATACTGGTTAGACTAAAAATTTGCACTCTGATCTTGTATAAACTCTTCATATAGGATGCCCTCACTCGAATGTTAATCCACATGAATGAGTTCGATTACCTCATTTGTACTAATTACAAAGTGGGTCGCATCCATGGTGTTAACAGAATAAGGTTTCCAACCTTATTCTTATACCATAGACCCTTTAGGTTATACTCTTGAACACAATCCAAATAGTGTCTACTACACTGATGTTCAAGATACATTATAACCTTGGAGCTTAGTTTTTGGATTTATAGAGCAAGAATACAATTTTATCAAAACAAATAACTCTTTATTTATTTGATCAAAATTTCATAAGCTTAGGGTACAAATCCAAACATAAACATGACATCTAAACCTCCCATGACCTTCGTAACCTGTCTCGTCACTCGCCTTGTATGCTTTTGCTTTTACCTGAAAATATTTTAAAAAGAAAAGGTGAGTATTATAAAAATAATATTCAGTAAGTGACCTCACTACCAAGGTTTGGGATATGCATACACATGCAAGCATGTCTTTAGAAACTTTCATGTATGGGACCTAACTTTCTCTAAAACTATCATGACTATTTTTTTCGGCTTTTAGTGGTCAATTAGGTTCTCCTGAGAGCATGTTGAGTCTGGAGACTCCTATCGTATGGAGTCCTCCGTAACCCCGAGAGCATGTTGAGTCTGAAAACTCCTTAATCATGTTGAGTCTAAACACTCCTGTCGTATTATAGAGTCCTTTCAAAACTCCGAAAGCATGTTGGGTCCGAAGACTACTAAGTCATGTGGGGTCCTCTCAAAACCCCTAGAACCTTATGGAGCATAATTGCTACAACCATTCATATCTTTATCATGCACATACAAACATGCATGAGGTCCCATCATTCTTTCATAAACTATGATGCACATGTCATAGAATAACAATAAATAACATATCATAGCATTATGGGATTGAATCTCGTAGCAGAGGTAATTTTGATCGCGTGTTCTTGTAAGATGTTACACAGATCTAATCAACAGCATGGAGGCAGCGGCGCTCAATCTGTGTAGGTGGCTTCAGCTGCTTGAGCTCGTGCGGTGGTTGATCGATGTCAAAGGCTATAGGTGATGTGGGGTTGTCGTTTGCTGAAGTGTTGGCCGACCGAAAATCGTAGGAAGAAGGCGGTCGATGGTTGTTTTATCGTAAAGGAGAGGGTTGAGAGGAAGAAGGAAGCCATTGGTTTGCGTGCTCCCTAAAAGACAAAAGTATTTTTGTCTAACCTTAATTCATTTTAATTTGCTAAAATGCCCTCCAACTTCCTCTAAACCACAAACATGTCCTTCGACTTAATTAAATAACCTCCAAATGCTTATTTTCTTAGATTGTACTAAATTAAACTTTTAAATCATGAGATTCCAAAGCTCACTTAACAAAATTTCAAATAACTTAACCCAAAACATAAAAATAAAAAGGTATCTGAAGTTCAGGGTCGTTACATAATCTCATTTTAAAAAGTTCGGCATGAGATCCCTTACCTTTAGCTTCGTTCTAAAATCTCAAAAATTCAATCTCTAATTCAAAGTACTTTCCCAAACCTGTCCAACAATTAATTTCTTAAATTCATGGCTATTTATTTCTTAAATCAAAGAACATCAGACCTTTAATAAATTCTTAACTGAATCGTGACCGAAAACTTCTGTAATTCGTGCTTACGACGTTCTCAAATCACCTATTCCAAATAACAAGACAATTTAACAAAACTTGGAGGCCCAATTAGCAAATACTTGAAACATCTAACAATAGCCAAGTGAAATTACCACAACGGAGGCTTAAAATGAACTTGGGGAAACAAAACTGGTGGGATCGAACTAGCTCCGGTGAACGGCGGACGTGGCGGCGCGTCTTGGCGTGGAACGTGTTTTTGGTTACTCGCGGGCCGATCTATCGAGAACCAAACACTAAGAATCGAAAACCGACCGAAAATCCATCCAAAAACTCGAACTAAAAGTTGAACAAGCAACTGAAGGTTTGGGTGAAAGTTGCGATGTCGGCGAGGGTTCACGGTTCTTGAGCGTGCGACGGACGACGACTTCGATTTTTAGTTGACGGCGAGCGATGGAGTCGGCGTAGGTTGGGCGTTCGATCTGCGTGTGGTGTAGCTGCCAATTCTCGCGTGGCGGGTGAGGGTGTCGTAGCGGTGGCGTAGGGTGGACAACGGACTGCTGCGGAGGCGGCGTTCACTAGTCGGAGATGCGACAAGCAGCGACTGGTGTTGCTCTCTCTCTCCTTTTTCACTATGATATCATACTTTCGAATAAGTAGTGTTTTGGTTAAATTAATCATGAGTTAAGCACTCTTTAGGGGGTTCAAGAGTTTAAATGCATTAAGATGTGAATCTATCCTAAAGAACTAAGTAACCCAAGCTTGCACGTCAATTGAGATTACTTGTGTTGATTTAACAATATTGAAATTCTAACTTAATCACCTAGGATCTCAATTAAAGCTTGAATCTAATACCAATAGGGTTAGAAATGAGCGAATCTCACATAAGCATTGGAGAAAACGTTAGACATAAACTTTCCTTTACTCTAGACATAGGGCTCAGAGGCTCCAACCCGAATAAATTTTACTGGGCCAACATATTACTCTAAGGGAAAAGAGACTACAAACATGTATGTTTCCTGCTTAGCCTCCTAATATCGAATTTTTAGGCAAATAGGAGTTGTAAGGTCGGGTCTAGTTGAATACATGCGAGGGGGACATTAAATTCTTAGGTTTAAATCTACAAATTAGGGCAAGGATAATTCTTGAGCTCTCGTCATTTTAAATTAGTAGTTTACGAGCATTTATTTGGTTCATTTCACACTTATTAGGGTATAATCTACTCTTGTCGAATTGCTACTTGTGTTGTGAAATTTTAGAGAGATTTTGCTTTTTCTTTTACTAGATTCTGCACATTAAAATTTGCAACTAGCATAACACAATTTCCCTCCAGCAACCTGATTTTGCATTTGTTGGGATTTATGCCCTAAACTTGTATAATTTTGATCAATTAAATAAAGTGTTATTTGTTTTGATAGAATTACAGTCTTGCTTTATAAATCCAATAAACTAAGCTCCAAGGTTATAACGTTTATCTTGAAATCAGTGTAGTGGATACTATTTGGGTTGACTTCAAGATTATAACCTAAATAGTCTATGGTATAAGAATGAGGTTGGAAACCTAAATCAGTGTAGTGGAAACCTCATTCTAGTAACACCATGGATGCGGCTCACTTTGTAATTAGTACAAATGAGGTAATCCAACTCATTCATGTAGTTGACATGCGAGTGGGGGCATCCTGTATAAAGAGTTCATACAAGACTGGATCATAAAAATTAGTTAGTCTAGGTGTTGTAACACCATTAATGAGGATAAGACTAGTAATTTATAGATGGTCATTAGTGACTCGACCTGAATCCTGAGCAAGTTAAGAACTCCTGCTTTTAGGGGTTTGTCCTTAGACTAGTATGGGTGAGAGTGGCCTATAGCCGACTCAATAAGCCTACCTTCTCAGGAACAGAACCTCGTAGGTAGCTGGGAACTTAACTATGCAAGATGGAATTCACTCATTCCTGAAGGGAATCGAAGTCCCCGCAGCGGAAGTGATTGCGAATCGCGCGCTCTTGATTTAGTTACAACGATTAATTCAAGAACATACATAACAAGATTAAGCATAAAATCAGAATGGGATGCAAGTATTTACCTTTGAAGAACCTTTCTTCGAGTGATCCTCTCTCCCACGGTCACGATCTCAAAGAACACGAACGCATTTAACACGAACACTACCACACCGGATCTTCTCTTTTATTCTTTAGGTGAGGGAGGAAGGTGGGTTCCCTTTAGGAATAGTGAGGTGTTTTGTGAGAGAGATATTTGTTGTCTTGGAACTTTTCCAACAACAACAAAAAACAAAGAGTCAATTAAAATGATTAGAATGGCTTTTCCAAGCTTAACCTAGTTGCATCTCATGCAACCATATATATAGGGGAATGGAGTGGAAATGACCATCCTACCCCTTCTTTATTCTCTCTTTAGTACATAGTTTATATATGAATCTAATTCACATTAAAACTATATATTATATCAATTATATCATATATAATAGATATAACACCTCATGTATGAAATTGAACACTTCAATTTCACTCCTAACTTTATACCCTCAATATTACCATATTGAGCCAACGGAGGGATCTAATGGACCAACAGATCATGAGCTCCAATGATGTGAGATTAACTGATCAAACTCTTTGATCCAGTTAATCAATATTCATTAACTACAAGTCACTCCACTATAGACTTGTAGCTGCACTCTCCTCACTATAGATATTATTGTGTCCACTGATATAGTCATTACCCATGAGTCGACCCTTCACAGTTGTTCAGTAATCACGGTGGGTCAAATTACCGTTTTACCCCCGTGATTACCTCTTTGTTCCTTAAGCACCACTGATCCTCTAATGAACAACAAGTCTAAGGTCCTACCTTAGACTCATACTCTCATAGAGGGTGGGGCCCCGTTGTTCAAGACCTGGAGTAAGTTCTTAAGGGAACAACCTATCTAATTCCTCAGTAGAGGAATAAGTGAATTCCATCTTGCACAGCTTAAGTTCCTAGCTACCTCACGAGGTTTACGTCCCCGAGAAGGTAGGCTTATTGAGTCGGCCATGTGCCACTCTCACCCATACTAGTCTAAGGACAACCCCTATAAGCGGGAGTTCTTAACTTGCTCAGATTCGTGTCGAGTCATTAATGACCATCTATAAATTACTAGTCTTATCCTCGTTAACTGTTACACACTAGTTAGACTAATAATTTGCGATCCGGTCTTGTATGAACTCTTCATACAGGATGCCCCCACTCGCATGTCAACTACATGAATGAGTTGGATTACCTCATTTGTACTAATTACAAAGTGAGTCGCATCCATGGTGTTACCAGAATAAGGTTTCCAACCTTATTCTTATACCATAGACTATTTAGGTTATTATCTTGAAGTCAACCTAAATAGTGTCCACTACACTGATTTCAATATAAACTTTATAACCTTGGAGCTTAGTTTATTGGATTTATAAAAGCAAGACTGTAATCTTATCAAAACAAATTACACTTTATTTAATTAATCAAAATTACACAAGTTTAGGGCATAAATCCCAACAATCTCCCACTTGACCTAGAGCTTGTGGAGTACTAAACATTACAATAATGTAAATACAATAAACTAGAGCATTTAAACCCCTTTGTACAAAAATACTCCCACTTGCCCTAGTTGGGGAAGACTTGTAAACTTAGACCTTCTAGGTGACTCTCAAATACTTTAGCCGTGAGAGCCTTTGTAAAAGGATCAGCAATGTTGTGCTCTGAGGCTATCTTCGTGACAATCACGTCTCCTCTTTGCACGATCTCCCGGATGAGATGATACTTCCGCTCTATGTGCTTTCCCCTCTTGTGACTTCGGAGTTCCCTCAAATTTGCCACTACACCACTGTTATCGCAATACATTGTGATGGCAAAGTCATATTTGGAAGAACTTCAAAATTCAGCATGAATTTTCTTAACCAAACGGTCGTCGTAGCTGCTTCACAAGCTGCTACATATTCGGCCTCCATGGTGGAATCAGCGATGCATCCTTGCTTGACGCTTCGCCATACTACAGCTCCTCCGTTAAAAGTGAAAACTGACCCTGATGTAGATTTCCTAGAATCTTTATCAGTCTGAAAGTCAGAATTCGTGTATCCTGTAAGGATCAATTCCTTTGCCCCATACACAAGCATGTAGTTCCTTGTTCTCCAAGATACTTAAGGATTGTTTTAACCATTTGTCAAAGTGTTCAAGTCTGGATTGGATTGGTACCTCACCGACCATCCCAACCGCAAAGCAGATGTCGGGCCTAGTACACAACATGGCGCATACATGAGGCTCCCAACAGCCGATGCATAAGGGATCCGTCTCATATCCTCAACTCCTTGAGGTGTCTTAGGACACTGTTCCTTAGACAAATGAATTCCATGTCTAAAAGGCAACAAGCCCTTTTTAGAATCTTGCATCTTAAACCTTGACAACACTTTGTCTATGTATGATGCTTGAGACAAGGCTAGTGTTTTATTCTCATTTAGGACAACTGGATCCCAAGAACAAATCGCGCATCACCCAAATCTTTCATGGAATCTGCGTAGCTAGCTATTCCTTGATGTCAGTAAGATAACCTACATCATTCCCAATGAGTAGAATATCATCCACATAGAGAATTAGGAAAGCAACAGAACTATTGATGATTTTCTTGTAGACACAAGGTTCATCATCATTCTGGTCAAAACCATAAGATCTGATAGCCTCATCAAATCTTATATTCCAGGACCTAGAGGCTTGTTTCAGTCCATAAATTGACCTTTTAAGCCTGCAAACCTTTTACTCTTGTCTTGGTTTAATGAACCCTTTGGGTTGGTCCATGTAGATTGTTTCCTCAAGATTGTCATTCAAAAAGGTTGTCTTGACATCCATTTGACATACATCATACTCATAATATGCAGCAATGGCAAGAAGGATACGAATAGACTTTACCATAGCAACAGGTGAAAAAGTCTCCTCATAGGTCAACCCCTTCAATCTGGGTATAACCCTTTGCTACTAGTCTAGCTTTAAAGGTTTGCACCTTCCCATCTACACCACGTTTTCTCTTGTAGATCCACTTACAACCTATAGGTTTTACCCCATCAGGCTTATCTACAAGATCCCAAATAGAATTGAAGTACATAGACTCCATTTCTTGGTCCATGGCTATGACCTATTTGTCTTTGTCTTTGTCAACCATTACTTGATTATAAGTGAATGGATCCTCGCAGTTGTCATCTGGTATAACAACTTGGATTTCAGCTAAACCCATGTAACGGTCAGGCTGTATCACAACTCTCCCACTACGTCGAGGCATACTCAACTCTTGAGATGGACTCTCTTGACTAGACAAACTAGTATCAACAACTTTTGTTGACGTACTAGTATTCTTATAAGCAACCTTTGCTAATGTTCCGTCTAATTCACTCAACACTACCTTACTTTTTGGTTTGTGGTCCCTTATGTGGTCCTCCTCCAAGAAAGTGGCATTTGGCGACACAAAGACCTTATCTTCCTTAGGATCATAGAATAAACCACCTCTTGTTTCTCTTGGGTATCCTACGAATAGGCACAACTTTGAACGTGAATCCAACTTCTTTGGATTTGTAACAAGCACATGTGCTGGACAACCCCATATTCTGAAGTGACATAAACTACCTTTACATCCTTTCCAGAGTTCAAAAGGTGTTTCAGAAACACTTTTGGAAGACACACTATTCAAAATGTATACTGCAGTCTCTACTTCATAACCCCAAAAGGAACTGTGGAGATGAGCATAACTCATCATTGATCGAATCATGTCCAACAAGGTTCTATTTCTCCTTTCCGATACACCGTTTTGTCTTGGTGTGTCGAGAGCTGAGAGTTGGGATGTAATTCCATGTTCTATCATATAGTTCTGGAATTTTAAATCCATGTACTCTCCACCTCGATCTGATCGAAGTGTTTTAACTCTTTTACCTAATTGATTTTCAACCTCAGTCTTGAATTCCTTGAACTTTTCAAGTGCTTCAGACTTATGGTGCATTAGGTAAATATGCCCATATCTAGAATAATCATCTATAAAAGACATAAAATATTCATATCCTCCCCTGGCTTTAACATTCATCGGACCACAAAGGTCTGAATGTTTAAGCTCTAGTGGATCTTTGGCTCTATAACTTTTTCCACTAAAAGGTCTTTTACTCATTTTGCCTTCTAGGCAGGATTCACATACTGGCAAAGAATTTTCTTCTAACTCGTTTAGAAGTTCGTTCTTTACCAATCTCTCAATCCTATTGAGATTAATGTGACCCAATCTTAGATGCCAAAGATGAGCATTTTCTTTAGGAGAAATTTTACGTTTCTTAGTTTGTGCGTTTGCAGTTTTAAATAATTAAGTGTTCAAAACCATTTTGACTGAATTAGGCCTTAAAACATACAATCCATTTTCTAATGAAGTTGAACATATTTCTAAATCTTTCTTCAAAATAAACACTTTATTCATAGAAAAGGAAACAAAAATACATTGTTCAATAAGGCAAGAAATGGAAATAAGGCTTCTAGTAAACCCTGGTATCACTAATATAATGTCCAACAATACATATTTCTTGCAAAAATAAAGCTTCATTGTGCCTACTGCTACAGCTGAGACGACCTCTCCATTTCCAACCCGGAGCGTTATCTCTCCTTGTTGTAGGCAGCTGCGCAGAATCAATTTCTGAAAAGAATAGCAAACATGATTAGTGGCGCCTGAATCAAGTATCCAAGCTGTTTTATCATTATCCACTAAACAAGCTTCTAGGCAAAATAAATCATATTTACCTTCCTTCTTCTTTTCTGCAATGTACTTCGGACAGTTCCGTTTCCAATGTCCGTCTTCGTTGCAGTGGAAACACTTTCCTTTGTCAGCAACGTCTTTTACTTTCTTGCCCTTCTGGGCGGCAGCTTTGTCAGCCTGTTTCCCTTTACCAACCTTCTTCATGTTTTTCTTCTTACCTCTCAGGTTAGAAGAAGATGAAGCCATAGTTTTTGTTTCAGAGGTTGAACCTCTGTGACAACTCCTACTGGCAACATTTGTCTCACCTTTCGATCCCTGAATTTTCATCAAAGACTGAAAGGTCTGGAGTTCATTCAGAAGGGAGGTAAGATTTAAAGTAAGCTTGTTCATAACAAAGATTACTTCTAAATCAGAGGAAACTATCCGGAAGGGTTTCGAATGAAGTCGACTGGCTCGATTCATCGATGGAAGCACCATTCGACTCTGCGATGTTAAAGTGCACCATCATATCCAGGACATGATCCCGAACAGATGTACCCTCTGGCATCCTCGAGTTGAATATGTACTTTAGGGCATTATGTCGGGCTTGTGTGGATTGTTGTCCAAACATACCGCACGTAATCCATGATTTCTTGGCGGTAATCATGCCCTCATGCTTCTTGGCTAATATGTCGGACATACTTGCGCGCATGTAGGCCTTGGCCTTATCATTGGCCTTGATCCATCGATCATATGCATCACGAACATTTCGTGACGCATTCAAGCACCGCACTGAGGACACTCTCAAAGAAGCACAAACTTCAAATCATCCACCGCCAAAATAGTGTTGAGTTTGTTTTTCCATGTCATCATATTCTCTCCTGTTAACTTTTCTCGCACTCCAATAAGGAAATTATAGAGCTAGACATTTTTCTTTGAAAAATTTACAAACAAACTTGTATGAGTTTCTTGCTATAACTCTAATCCAATCATGTTTTAGCTAATTATCAATTGCTCTAGGCCATTTATAATTTGCAATGATACTCCAAAGGTTTAGAATGTATGACATCAAGGGTAATAAAAACACTCCTCCTCCGGATCAAGACACTCTTGACCAAAACCTAATGCCAGAATAACTCTTATTCTTATAGGTTTTAGTTACCATTTTTCGGTCGAGATACATACACAACTTATGTACCCCATGAGTGTAACCCTTTGTCTTTAGATCCCAGAGTCTCGATCCAATAAAATCCGCCGAAGGGAGGACTAGATTGGAAAATAGTCAAAGAAAATCTTTATCCCTTTCGGGTGTCTACTGTGTTAGATCCCCTATGATCAAGCCCTCCAAAGGGATTGTCTGGTCCAGGTCAAACTAGCAGGCTGACCATAGTGGTCTAACGGTGTAAACCGACAAAATAGACCGTAGGTTTTGTTTTTACTGAACCTGCTCCCACTCACTATAAGTACGCTCTCCATTCACCTTGATATTGACTCATACAAACACCATCCGAAGGGGGACGCTCCCGTTTGCGCCACGAGGCCAAGTATGAGTCTCACGGTGTGAACTTCCGGAGATAGCGTAAGTGGAAAAATATGTATCTCATACACTTTTTCCTCCCACTGAATACTTTAAGTTTATAGGAATCTTTCTTAGGCTAAAACCCGACTAATGGTTTTACCTTACTCTATCAACATAACTCTTACATTGATAATCAATATAACTCTTATATTGATTTTATCCTAAGTTTGTTAATATAACTCCTTATATTAAACCTAGGATTTCTAGTTTATTAACCCCTTAATAAACCATTGACACTCACTTGTAATTTATAAGACTCTCGATTAAATTTCACTCCCGTGCGATTCCCGGGTAGGGTGTGTTAGTTTAAATAACCCAAATAGACATGTAAACGAGAACTTTCCTTAGACAGAGTTCCTCTATTAATCATAACTTATAAATTACTTGGTTCCTAATTCTAATCTAATTAGAAGTAGATAACCTAAGGTCTATTATTTCCAAGTTCTAAACATTTTAAAACTAATAATTAACCTTAGGTGACATGCATACTATGTCATAGTGCTTGATCATTCATCACATGAATTATAAGACATTCATAGCATATTCATCTCATGAAAAATAATGCATGTCAATGCTGTCCAAAAATTAATATAACAACCTTATATTAATTAATCATACAAACTATATAATATAACTCCTTATATTATAAATGATGCATGAAAATGTTTAACCTAAGGTGGTATTTCTAAAATACAAGCATACACTATGCATGGCAATAATTACACAACAATTGCATAATTAAAATAGCAAAATTAGACCAATTTTGGCACCCTAGAAATAATTTTAATTAATATAATCTAATTATATTAATTAAAATTAAATATATTAAATATAAAACGTTTTTATAATTAATATATAATAAAAAAACTTTTTTTGCCCGTTGCTCCTCGCGTGAAACGTATTTGGCGCGGTAACGCCGATTTTGTCGCGCCACGAGCGTTGCGCAACGCCCACAGCGTTATAACGCTAGAGGCCTGCGCGCAGTAACGCGCATTCGGCGCGCTTCTCCCGCATGCACAACGTTGTAACGCCGATGAAGCAAGCGTAACGCCGCGCACGCTGAACAACACATGGAATCACCATTCCTTGCTCGTTTTTGCTCCGATCTTCTCAGCAACTGCTTTGCCTCGATCGACACGGACTTACAGACTCGATTTACAATTAAATTTTCTCAAAACATCGGGCCCTTACATTGAACATTTCAATGGAAATTGTAAATCTAAGTTCCAAAATTGAAAACATCTAATTTCGCAAAACCATTCATACATCTCATGCAAAAACAGTAAATCTCACCTTGTTCTTGAAAAATTCCAGAACATAAATCAAGAACGCAATTGGACTCTGATACCAATTGAAGGGAATCGAAGTCCCCACAGTGGAAGCGATTGCGAACCGCGCGCTCTTGATTTAGTTACAACGATTAATTCAAGAACATACATAACAAGATTAAGCATAAAATCAGAATGGACAACAAGCATTTACCTTTGAAGAAACTTTCTTCGAGTGATCTTCTCTCCCACGGTCACGATCTCAGCAACACGAACTCGTACGAACACCGACACTACCACCGGATCTTCTCCGTTGTTCTCTAGGTGAGGGAGGAAGGTGGGTTCCCTTTGGGAATAGTGAGGTGTTTTGTGAGAGAGATATTTGTTGTCTTGGAACTTTTCCAACAACAACAAAAAACAAAGAGTCAATTAGAATGACTTAGAATGGCTTTTCTAAGCTTAACCTAGTTGCATCTCATGCAACCATATATATAGGGGAACGAGGTGGAAATGACCATCCTAACTCTCCTTTATTCTCTCTTTAGTATATAGTTTATATATGAATCTAATTCACATTAAAACTATATAATATATCAATTATATCATATATAATAGATATAACACCTCATGTATGAAATTGAACACATCAATTTCACTCCTAACTTTATACCCTCAATATTACCATATTGAGCCAACGGAGGATCTAATGGACTCACGGATCATGAGCTCCAATGATGTGAGATTAATCGATCAAACTCTTTGATCCAGCTTAATCAATATTCATTAACTACAAGTCACTCCACTATAGACTTGTATTTGCACTCTCCTCACTATAGATATTATTGTGTCCACCGATATAGTCATTACCCATGAGTCGACCCTTCACAGGTTGTTCGTAATCACGGCTGGGTTAAATTACCGTTTTACCCCCGTGATTACCTCTTTGTTCCTTAAGCACCACCGATCCTCTAATGAACAACAAGTCTAAGGTCCTACCTTAGACTCATACCTCATAGAGGGCGGGCCCCGTTGTTCAAGACCGGAGTAAGTTCTTAAGGGAACAATCTATCTAATTCCTCAAGAGAGGAATGAGTGAATTCCATCTTGCACAGCTTAAGTTTCCAGGCTACCTACGAGGTTTACGTCACGAGAAGGTAGGCTTATTGAGTCGGCCTGAGCCACTCTCACCCATACTAGTCTAAGGACAAACCCCTATAAGCGGGAGTTCTTAACTTGCTCAGATTCAGTCGAGTCACTAATGACCATCTATAAATTACTAGTCTTATCCTATTAACGGTGTTACACTGGTTAGACTAATAATTTGCGATCCAGTCTTGTATGAACTCTTCATACATGATGCCCCCACTCGCATGTCAACTACATGAATGAGTTGGATTACCTCATTTGTACTAATTACAAAGTGGGTCGCATCCATGGTGTTACCAGAATATGGTTTCCAACCTTATTCTTATACCATAGACTATTTAAGTTATAATCTTGAAGTCAACCCAAATAGTGTCCACTACACTGATTTCAAGATAAACGTTATAACCTTGGAGCTTAGTTTATTGGATTTATAAAAGCAAGACTGTAATCTTATCAAAACAAATAACACTTTCTTTAATTGATCAAAATTACACAAGTTTAGGGCATAAATCCCAACAATTCCTACATTAAGGAATTAGATAGGTTGTTCCCTTAAGAACTGACTCCAGGTCTTGAACAACGGGGCCCGCCCTCTATGAGGGTATGAGTCTAAGGTAGGACCTTAGACTTGTTGTTCATTAGAGGATCGGTGGTGTCTTAAGGAGAGCAAAAGAGGTAATCACAGGTAAAACGATAATTTGACCCGGTAGTGATTACGAACAACCTGTGAAGGGTCGACTCATGGGTAATGACTATATCAGTGGACACAATATTATCTACAGTGAGGAGAGTGCAACTACAAGTCTATAGTGGAGTGACTTGTAGTTAATGAATATTGATTAACTGGATCAAAGAGTTTGATCAGTTAATCTCACATCATTGGAGCTCATGAACTGTAGGTCCATTAGATACCTCCGTTGGCTCAATATGGTAATATTGAGGGTATAAAGTTAGGAATGAAATTGAAGTGTTCAATTTCATACATGAGGTGTTATATCAATTATATATGATATAATTGATATAATATATAGTTTTAATGTGAATTAGATTCATATATAAACTATATACTAAAGAGAGAAGAAATGAGGGGTAGGATGGTCATTTCCATCCCATTCCCCTATATATATGGTTGCATGAGATGCAACTAGGTCAAGTCATCGTAAGTGATTCCTAGCATTTGTTGTTGTTGGAAAGGTTCCAAGACAACTAACATCTCTCTCACAAAACACCTCACATTTCCTAAAGGGAACCCACCTTCCTCCCTCACCTAGAGAACAACGGAGAAGATCCGGTGGTAGTGTCGGTGTTCGCATGCTGAGTTCGTGTTCTTTGAGATCTTGATCGTGAGAGAGGAGGAGCACTTGAAGAAAGGTTCTTCAAAGGTAACTTTCTTGTTGTCCATTATATTCATATGCTTAATCTAGTTATATTTGTTTTTGAATTAATCGTTGTAACTAAATTAAGAGCGCGCGATTCACAATCGCTTCCGCTGCGGGACTACGATTCCCTTCAGCATTTTGTTAAGTTCAACTTTAACACTTCATAACCTCTACCCCCCACAAAATCATTTTCGCATTTTATTTTCCAACTTGAATTCTTCCCACAACTTTGTTTAGCGAAATTCTTGTTATTTCGTTCTCTTGGGAGACGATAATTGGGATATTCTCTTATTACTTCGATCGCATGCGTTTGTGCATTAACCACTATCAATCACTAATAGAAGTATATCATTGATAGACTCCTGACTATGATAAAACTCTACAAGTATACTACTCCAAGCCTTACTTCAGTTTTACCGTCTATTAGAATCTATCACTAATAAACTTCAAATTGTGATATGAGTCTATCAGTGATAGAATAACATTAATAAAAACCTATCAATCTAATTTAGGTATTGCATTTTATCACAATTTATTATTTGTAGACTTCTAACTGTGATAAGAGTATCAATGATAAAAGTTTATCATTGATAGAATCCTAACCGTGATTAGAAAGTCTATCAGTGATAGAAGCCTATCACCGATAGAATTCTAACTATGATAAAAGTCTATCAACCTATTCCAAGTCATACTTCAAAATTGCATTATACCGCATTCAATCACTCATAAACTTCTAATTGTGATAAGAATCTATTAGTGATAAAAGTCTATCACTAATAGACTCCTAACTGTGGTAATTATGTATTAAGATGACAAATAGAATTCTAATTGTGATAAGAGTCAATTAGGAATAGAAGTCTATCACTGATAGATTATGAACAATGATAAAAGTCTATCAAGTTTTAATCAAGGGTAAAATAAAAATTAAAAAACGTTATTTAAACTATTTGTTATATTTACAATCTTTTTTTAAAAAAAAAATGCTATATTTACAAATAAGAATTCATATTTTGTTACCTATCACAATTAAAATGGTTGAAAGTTGAAATTGAAAAAGAAAAGTGGGAGTGGGTGTAAAGCAAAAAAAAAAAAAAAAAAAAGCTAGTAGCTACCTAATATTATTTAATGTGCTATGTATAGCTCAATAGCCTTAAAGAAAAATCGTACGCTAAAAACCCAATCCAAAAATTTTAAAAATATATATATGTATGAAAAATCAAGACTAAATCAAAGACAAAACAATATTGAAATTAAATCATACGTCACCCAATACAAAATAATAATTATTTTTTTCATATAATTTATATATACATAATGAATATGTCTGGTCATTCTTGTCAACTCAACTGTTTAAAAGGTAATTTTGTTTTTACACGCATTCAATCTCCCTTCCCATCTTTCACTCCAACCAAAATATACATGCATTGATTCCCAAATTCTTCATCGCCTTTATTTTATTCCATTTTATTTTTAATTATTATCATTTCTTTCTTTTCTTTCTTTCTTTTTTTTTTTCTAGTTTAAAAGAACGAAGTTTCATTATCCATAAAGAGAGACTAGAATTCTCAATTATATAGAAGATGAAATGGATATTTATATTTAAAATTTATATTATACATCTTAAAAATTTAATGATTTAATTTATCTTAACCATTTAAAAAATTGACCATAAAAATCAAAAGAGTGACTTTTTAGTTCAACAACATTTAGGTGTAAAAATTTTTTATAAGATCAATTACTACCAAATTATGTTCCTTTGGACATCAAAATATTCACTTTGATTAAGGAGTTGATAGGCAATAGAAAAAATGGAATATAAACCTATTTTATTTCTGGAATAAGAAAAGTGCATATGTGGGAACAAAGTTGGGATGCTTTATGATATTCCCACCATAATAATAATAAGAAGAACAAATAAAAAGTAATAAATAGGGTAAAAAGGAAAAAAAAAAAAAAAAAGAAAGAACAAGTGTATCTCTGTCAGTGCTCTCTCTCTCTAGGAAGTAGCTAGTACCAAACATGTCCTCCTAATCTGTCTTTCTCTGACAGTACAAAGATTTCACGTAAATTGATGTTAGTGTTATGATTGAGAAACCCCATTTCATAGATATCAAAATATCATATCATATCACAAAAAATTAAGAGAAAACAAGAGGGAAAGAGAGATTGATTGACATTTCATTATCCATTATAAACCATCCATAACCATAACCCAAATAAAAAATTACAAAAAAAAAAAAAAACATCTGAAATTTTTTCATTGCTTGATCTTCTCCATTTCTATCAATAATATTTGCTTCTCCAAAAAAAAGGAAAAGCCAAAAAAAGAAGATAAAAACAAAAAAGAGAGAAGTTACAAAAATGGATGAAATTTTGTTGTGTCAAGGGGAGCAAGGATAGTATTGGGAGGTGATAATGCCATTGTGTTTCATGGAAGGGCCAGAGGGAGGAACTGGGAAGGCTTTTGGAAGGAAGCCATTGACAAAGCTTGGGGAGGAATTGCTTCTAAACTTGAGAGGCTTTTCATTGAAGAGCTGCTTGAATCTTGAGCCATGGCTGAAACCCACATACAGAATCAGTATTATAACCAACACCAACCATATTAGCACCAAAATTTCACGTCCTTTTCCCATTGAAAAAACCAAATATTGAATCAGTTGTAGAAGGAATTTTATGTAAATGGATTTTTTGGCCTCGAAAATTGAGGGATTTCGAGAGAGATGAAAGGAAATGGGGGCGAATGGGAGAAGAAATGGGGGTGTTTGGGGGCTAATGGGGCAAAAGGGGCTTATTAAAACAAAGAATTTTAGGGTATGGGCATGGGATGAGAGAGAAATTAATTATATGAAAAAAAAATGCCAAAAGAAAAAAAAAAGAGAGAGGTTGTGGGCAGTGATTTGAAAGGTTATAAAATAAAGAGGGAGGGAAAAGGGGTTTTGGGGAAGATTTTTACAAGTCTCTTTTTAGTATACTATTGAGATTCTATTTTCTGGTGTTTAAGCCAACTGGAGCATAATTAAATTAAATAAAAATTTAAATCATTTATCATGTATGTTGAATTAAAAAGAGAAATATATCGATGAAGTTGTGTTTAGACATATTCTTAAGGAGTCGTTTGGATTGAAAAGTTGGAGAGCATGAGTAAAAAAGTCTGTAAGGCATACAGAAATACAGTGATCATAACTTTGATTCTGGATGATGGGTGATTTGAAAATATTGAGGGAAAAAAACTAAATCCTAAGAGAGAATTTTTCAATTTGTTAGTTTTATAAATTGAAGGGTGGGTAATTAAGATCCACCATTTTGAAAGGTTAGAGAGATTGAATAAAATGAGATACATAAAAGAGAGTGTGGGAGATGATGTTGTGGGAGAGGAAAAAGGGAAAAGAAAAAAGAGAGGAAAATGGAGGGATGAGAGATGAGAGAATGTGACCAAAGAATTGATAGAGAAAATTTATTTTTTATTTTTCTAATTAAAAAATCATTTTATATTAAAAAATGTTGATTTTATATAATTAATTGAAAAAAGAATTAAAAAAATAAAAAAAATAACCTGAGACCTTTTAAACCTATTTCACAAAACTGAGCTACTAAAAGGGTTTATTTTAAAAACTCAGGTACCAAAGGCACCTATTGCTCAAAACTCGCGAGTTAATAAAGTTGCGGAACCTACAAACAGTAGTTAATAGTTCTTTGAGCCAAACAAGGAGTTGGGGGGAGTTATTATCTACTCCCAACTCCCCTCTCTCCAACTTCTTAATCCAAACGACCCTTAAGTAATTTCAAATAAGATTCTAAAGGATCGATAATCATATATTTAAAAATAATGAAAATATGAAATACAATTTTATTTTTCATTAAATTGCTTGGGTTGTAACTTAATCCATCCTTAATATTCAAGGATGGTTGGATCTCGACATCATTCTTAAAGAGTAGTACGGAAAATTGTATACGCTACAAACCGTAGTACTAAAAAAAATTTAATGGAGAAGAGGTGTTTTCTGAGTCAGAAAGTGAAAGAAGGGGAGAAGGGTGTGTGGGGTCTTAAGCAAACATTAATGGCCGACTGAGAAGGGAGCTCCAAAACAACAGTGATGTTTTTAAAAAACCATGATACCCACTATTGTCCCTTTCTGCTGTAGCTTTAACTGTAGACATGTTTTTGTTTTGTTCTTGTTTTTGTTTTTTGTTAAGGAAGGGTGTTGTGTAGCAGGTTTTGACCAGCTAATTTTATGCTAAACTAAATCTTCTCAAATCCAGCTCTCCATAGCAGATGGTACGTACAACGCCCATTCTTAGTCTACTTCGTGCTTTAATATAACTCTAACATTTTTTTTAAATGTTAAATACTTGAATCTTTACTCTCCATGTGATGTGATGTGATATTGTAAAAAATATTCAAATGAAAATTGTGAGTCTTTATGCTCTCTCATCTTACTAGTTGAAATATGTCGGTTTATGAAACTTTCCTTTTTCGGAAAAATTCAAATTCTTAGTCGTTAGATTTAGCTGGATTTGTCAATTTCATCGAATAGAATATTAAATTTGATTAAGTGATATAGTTAATTTAACACCTTTAATTAATTAGTTAAGTTTACTTTTCTATTCTATTTCTTCTTTCTTTTTTTTTTCTTTTTGAATATTTGTGACTAGCTATGAGTTCACTTGTAATTTGTGAAAAGATTATATTTTAGGGAATTTATTCTTCTAACCATGTTGGATTTGCCTTTTAGTTTGATTTTGAGATTTTGTTGTCGAGTTTGAGCATACTTTTGACTATTTAAATTTGTTGCTTATGTATGTTCGGGGTATTTTCACGGTTTGACATTTTAGTGGCTTGTTCTTGAAGCTTTTGTTGGGTTGAATTTAGTGAACAATTTTTTAACTTAGTTTTGAGGAGGTATTGATTATACTCATTACTCAATTAAGTTTAGAGTTTAATGCGATAAAATTGTAGATATGACGTCAAAATTGTCCAACTAAACCAACTACAAAAGTCCCGTTTTATAATGGTTAAGCCTAATATTAATTCAGGGATTAAATATTAATTGGTTAGAAGATGAAGAGTAATTCAAGGATTAATTTTTATTGCATCTTCAATTTGTATATTTACATATATTCTAATATATATGTGTGGACACACAAATACAAATATACAATAAAAAAGTTAATTGCAAATGTTGTTTAACCCTACAACTAAGTTTATTTTAGTTCAAGGTTTGATTTAATATGATGAACTTTTGAAAATTTAAAATACAAATTGTCAAACCAAGCCAGCTACCAAAGCACCTTTTTACAATAATTAAGCATATAAGTTTAAATACCTTCAATATGTCCTCACAATCAGAATGAAATGAAGAAAATGTTCTGCAATGATTTCGATATCATTTACTGTGCAACAACACACTGAATTTATACAGAGTAAGGTACCCAATTACGGCAGGTACAATCGAATGATTCAACATAAAAATAAAGAATAAAGAATAACAAAGCCAATCGATGATAGTTCAAGAAAGTATGTTGGGTTGATCTGTTGCTCTCTATCATTTCACAATTTGGGCCACACTCTTGTTGTTCGTACTTGACCCAATATTAGATTGCTTTGGGCCTTTATCCCTAATATCCCCCTCAAACGAGAGGGTAATTCAATTATACCAAGTTTGGACTGTAGAAGATGAAACTGAGAATGCTTGAGAGGTTTCGTTAAAATAGTCAACCAATTGATCGGATGATGGAATATAACGAACCTGAAGACTACCTCAGAGTACCTGGTCTATGACAAAGTGGGCATCAATCTCTATCTGTTTTGTTCTAGCGTGGAAAATCGGATTCGCAACCAACGCTCCTGCACTTAGATTATCACATTATAGTACTGGAGTGGATGCCTATTCAACACCAAGCTCAGTGAGTAGTTGTTGCAACCATATTATCTCAGCAGAGGCATGAGCAAGGGCTCTGTATTCTGACTCCCTGCTCGACCTAGCCTCCACACTCTATTTTTTTAGGACCACGAAAATAGAGAGTCACTACAAACACACAATAGGTTGCAACTGACTTCCGATCATTGTTGCGTATAATTTTGGATATGCAATACCGCAGTGTACGGGTCAAGTTTTAGTATAGTGATTTAAGAGTCCAAGTATCGTCCTCGGGAATGGGTTTCTAGATTAATTAATTATTAAGATACTAATTCTCAATTTTAGCTAAAGAAACATAACATGGATAGTTGGTTGAAAATAAAGACAAGTAAACAAACAAACATGTGGAGACACGAATTGATAGATTTGAGGGTAGCGATTATACAAGTTAATGACTCAATTAACACATGCAATGAACCAATAAGATGAATTTATAAACAAGAAGTAAAATACTCAAGAAAATCTCTCGATTCTTAGTGAGCCTCACACATGCAATTAACTTTATAGTCTCCATATGAACCTACGACATGCATGACATTAAGCAACTTCTTTATGTGTTTTCCTAAGATTTCTATGTCATTCTCATGCCAGATTTCTAAGGGTTTTGACAATTTTGCTCTAATTCAAGCTTTATCTCTCGAGTCCACTTAAACCAACAAATTAAGAAGTAAAGAACGAATTGCTAAAAATAAGAACAAAACATACTTCAATTCATGGTAAGAAAGTCTTAACAAGTAAATAAAATCCTAACTACAATGTTTAGCTACTCTAAATCACATGAAAATCAAACTAAACGAGTAGAAAACGTCTTAGAACGCTATTACAAATTGAAAGAAAAGGAAATTAAACTTATGTGTCGATGCCGGTCCTTCGTCTCCGAGCTCCCGTCTTCGATCTCGAACCTCCACGAGTGCTTTGGCTCCCAAAAACGCTCTTTTCTCTCTTCTTACAAAGTGTATTTCGAAATTAGGGTAAAAAAATCTACCAAATTCGGCTCCTCTGACAAGAATGCGTAATGATATATTTATAGATTCAATCGGTGCAGCGTTGCAACGCTAGGGACAGCGTTGCAATGTTGTACCCTAGGCGACTAGTAAATAAGGAAACTCGATGGTGTTTTGCCTTTGAGGCGGCGCGCGGCAACGCCGCTACATTAACGCGCGCCGCCTCCTATCGATACGGCGTTGCGACGCTGCAAGGCAGCGTTGCAATGCTCTCTGTGCGGTCCTTCATGTGCGCTTCCTTATCGATATAGCATTACGACGCTATCGCCTGGGGCTTCAACGCATCTAAACAGCAATCACGGAGTTGCAACGCTCTGCTTGGCGTTGCAACGCCATCACCTCGGGTCTACTAGCTTGGATTGATCTTTCTACTTCCAATTGATGTTATTTTTAGCTCCAAATAGCCTTGTTTCGATCCCGAGTGATCCAAATTGTCTCCAATAGCTCTGTTTAAGCTCTTAACCTGAAATTGAGTGATTAAACCAAATAAAAGCTATGAAATTATCATAAAACTAGCAATAATTAAGCCTAAGGATAGCACATTTTGTGTGCTATCAAACACCCCCAAACTTAAACTTTTGCTAGTCCCGAGAAAAAACAGAATTAAACATTGGATTGTTTTTAAACATACATTTGATTCAAGCCTAAAAAATTGAAGAGAAAATCTGGTAATCACAGGAAACACTCAAACATAACACTTCAGCAACCAATTTAAAACTTTTCCTAAGTGTTCCTACTTGTGTGTGTGATTAGCCTATGTTCCATTCATTTTTACTAAGCCCGGATCAACTTTATTAGGCTCTCCATTCAACTTCCCCCTACACTGGTCTTAATTACTAATCTTTGAGTCTCCCTACATTCAAGAATTAAATAACTCTACTCAGTACTTACTCACTTTTTTTTTTATAACTATTTCTATTTTCTTCTTTTTTTGTGTAAGGACACTAGCTTTCACACATCCACTGCAGGGACCCTTACCCAAAGCACTTGCTCAATGAGTGACCTAACTGATCACAGTGAAGGTAGCTCTTTTTGCCCTCACGTTTTTTTTAGCAAACAAACAACAAAAATAAACTATTTCACATATTATACAGATCATGCACTTCATAATGTCATTCACCCTATCCTGCAGTTTAACTCTCAAATCAGTTCTCAGACCTATCGAGGTGACATCAAACTTCTGAACCTAATGACTTTGTTCTAAGCATTTCAAAACTACAGGAACACAGACTATGTGCATAGTGGTGCAAGAAAAACTCAAGAAAATTTTTAAATTAACTCGAATTCATGTCATGCTCTCAAGTTTCAGCGAAATCACAAGAATTTCCAATTAAATCTCATCCTAGGCTATCATGATCATACTTATGTAAAAGATCAATCAACAATTCAGAACATACTCAGGACAGTCATAACAATTAAACAACATCCCACCCCCAAACTTAAACTAAACATTGTCCCCAATGTTTGCAGAAATAGGCACAAATTAAGTATAAGGATAAGAGTGAATAATATTGTCCTGAGTTATGGAGGTCTTTCTGAGTTCCTTGGATAGCCAAAGCATGTGTGTTGGAGTTCCTCAGAATGGGAGCATGGATTTCAACGAAGAAAGACATCTTCACAACCTACAAAGCAAAACAACAAACTAGTAAAGAAACTAAGAATTGAAGAACAACTAAAAACCAACTAAAGCAAGCCAAAGACAGAAAAACAAAAGTAAGTAAAGCTTGGGTTGCCTCCCAAGAAGCGCTTTGTTTAACGTTTGTAGCTAGACTGTAACTTATGATTGACATCAAGGCACGTAAACTACTCGTATTTCTTCGGGTCCTTCTTGCTTGAATCGATATAGCTTTCTAAGTCTAAAAGGCTATCTTGTTTTTCCTGGGCACCTGACAAAAAATTATTTTTGGTGTTTTTGTTTAATAACACAAAAGAACAAAAATCAAAACAAGACTCGTGAGTGTAGGACAAATGGTTATCAAGAATAAAGGGAATTTATAGGGATAAAAGGAAAGAAGACTTCTCAGCCTCTAAATCTCTCACCTGGGATTCCTCTGTGGAAGTGATTATATTACCAATGTCTACCTCACTAACCTGGTTAGGGTGTGCCTCAATCTCCCCCAAACTATCCTCACTATCATATGAACAAATTCTCCTAGGTGGCACCTCTTGAGTGGCCAGGACAATAAATTGTTCCTGTAAGGCATTTAGGGAAATTACTAGCTGATTAAGATATTGAGTTCTATCATGTACTATTTCCTAAAGTTCTACCACTTTAGCTTCTAACCTATTCAACCTTTCAAATTCATTATGAACCAAATTTTTAATTTTCAATTTTAAGGTATATTCCATCAATTGGTCCACGAGAGAGGATTTTTCATTAGGTTGGTTAAGGTATGAAAAATTATGGTTCCAAGTGCCTAAATAACTACCCTCGTGTGAATTTTCATAAATTTCAGGCGTAGAATGGTAAAAGTTAGACACATGGTATTCAGAGAAATTATGATGCACATATCTAGGGTCCTGGGAGGGACAATAGAATGGTGGAGAAAAATCATGCAAAGTTATACTTGAAAAATCAGAATTTCACAACAAAACTTCAACACAATAACAACACAACCAAAACAGGAGACAAAGACTCAAAAACACACAAAACTAAAATAAAACAAATAAGGAAAAACACACAAACACACTTTAGTCTAAAATTTCAAATTTTCTCATAATATTAATTAATCTAAATAATCGCCATTCCCCGGCAACGGCGCCAAAAACTTGGTGCGTATAATTTTGGATATGCAATACCGCAGTGTACGGGTCAAGTTTTAGTATAGTGATTTAAGAGTCCAAGTATCGTCCTCGGGAATGGGTTTCTAGATTAATTAATTACTAAGATACTAATTCTCAATTTTAGCTAAAGAAACATAACATGGATAGTTGGTTGAAACTTATTTATGTGTTTCCCTAAGATTTCTAAGTCATTCTCATGCCAGATTTCTAAGGGTTTTGACAATTTTGCTCTAATTCAAGCTTTATCTCTCGAGTCCATTTAAACCAACAAATTAAGAAGTAAAGAACGAATTGCCAAAAATAAGAACAAAACATACTTCAATTCATGGTAAGAAAGTCTTAACAAGTAAATCAAATCCTAACTACAATGTTTAGCTACTCTAAATCACATGGAAATCAAACTAAACGAGTAGAAAACGTCTTAGAACGCTATTACAAATTTAAAGAAAAGGAAATTAAACTTATGTGTCGATGTCAGTCCTTCGTCTTTGAGCTCCCGTCTTCGATCTCGAACCTCCACGAGTGCTTTGGCTCCCAAAAATGCTATTTTCTCTCTTCTTACAAAGTGTATTTCGAAATTAGGGTAAAAAATCTACCAAATTTGGCTCCTCTTACAAGAATGCATAATGATATATTTATAGGTTCAATCGGTGCAGCGTTGTAACGCTAGGGACAGCATTGCAACGTTGTACCCTAGGCGGCTGGTAAGTAAGGAAACTCTCGATGGCGTTGCAACGCTGAGGGCATCGTTGCAACGCCGATACCCTAACGCGCGCGCCTTCCTATCGATACGGCGTTGCGACGCTGCAAGGCAGCGTTGCAACGTTCTCTGTGCAGTCCTTCATGTGCGCTTCCTTATCGATATAGCGTTGCAACGCTATCGCCTGGGGGCTTCAACGCATCTAAACAGCAATCACGACGTTGCAACGCCATCACCTCGGGTCTACTAGCTTGGATTGATCTTTCTACTTCTAATTGATGTTATTTTTAGCTCCAAATAGCTTCGTTTCGATCCCGAGTGATCCAAATTTTCTCCAATAGCTCTGTTTAAGCTCTTAACATGAAATTGAGTGATTAAACCAAATAAAAGCTCTGAAATTATCATAAAACTAGCAATAATTAAGCCTAAGGATAGCACATTTTGTGTGCTATCAATCATCAACATTTGATGCCGAGTCGGCGTCCGAAAAGGCTGAGATGGACAAGTCAGAGCTTAGCTGAATAAGAAGTCCAAAATGTTTGGTACCACTAGTATAGCATAATACTCGTTTGACTGCCTGCCAATGAATATCTTTGGGACTCTTCAACAAATGACTTAAATGGTTAACAATATATGCTATGTCAGGTCGGGTGTTGGTCAAGTATTGAAGAGTCCCTAACGTACTCCGATAGACAAACGGACCCGAGAGAGGTATACCATCAGATATGGAGAGGTGTTTCCCAAGAACACTAGGAGACTGTTCTGGTTTGAGATCGTTGAGATCTAGTTTGTGAAGTAGATCATCGACGTACTTGGACTGATTTAAAACCAACCCTGAGTCAAAATATTGTGTATCTGGACATCGAGAAAATAGCTTAAGGCACTCATGTCTTTTAGCGCAAACTTAGCGTCTAGAGCATCAACCAATTGACTGACTAATGTCATGTTATTGCCTGTGAGAACTACATCATGCACATACACCAAAAGGACAATTATTGACAAGCTTGTGTCAAGGATGAAGAGAGAGGAGTCAGACCTTGAGTTAACAAATCCCCATGATAGTAGGGTATCTCTGAGGGTGTTGTTCCATGCTCGTGGTGCTTGCTTGAGGCCATAAATGGCTTTGTCCAGTTTGCACACATGATTAGGGTATTGAGGATCAACATACCCTGGTAGTTGGGCCATGTAAACATCTTCACTCAACTGACCATTGAGGAATGCATTGTTGAAGTCCAACTGCCTCAACTTCCATCCTTTTGATACTGTCAAGCTAAGAACCACTCAGATCGTTAAGGCCTTGACAAGTCAATGCCTGGACTTTGATGAAAGCCTTTGGCTATGAGTCGGGCCTTATACTGCTGAATGGACCCATATACATTTTGTTTTATTCTAAATGTCCACTTTTTTCCAACTATATTGTAGAAGGACTGATTTGGAACCAAGTGCCACGCACCATTTTTCATTAAGACAGAGTATTCATTGTCCATGACTTCCTTCGATTGAGGAGTTTGAATTGCACATGAGATTCTAGTTGGTTCTGTGATGGACCAATCAGTCTATAGGCTTTGTGTGAGCATCACCTTCGGTTTGAATATCCATGATTTCCCTCGAGTGATCATCAGATGTGTTGATTGTGGAGGATTATTTGCTATTACAGAGGTGGTATGGGGTGGTGTATGGGTGGAGGAATGAGGACTTAGAGACGGTGGACTGTTCATGATGGGTGAGAAAACATTGGGACAAAGATTGGGAGCATGGCAGATTGGAGAAGAGGTGTTGTTAGGTTGAGGCTATGAGAGAATAGGGTTGTTTGGTGTGGTAGGGTGATGAGGATGAGACTGTGATTGAATAGTTGAGGGGGGAAGTACTATACTTATAGATGGATGGAAGGAGGAAGTGAGATCAAGTGGTGTAGGAAGCCAGTGTGTCGGGGAGGGAGCAGAGATTGAATGATCCCCAAAAACCAACACATCCGACTCTCGGTGATGATGAAAACCTGCATCAAAAGGAAACTCAGATTCGTTAAATTGCACATGTCTAAAGATATAAATTTTCCCATTGGAATGCAAGCATCTGAAACCTTTGTGGCAACTGCTAGGGCAAAGATACACTCACTTTTCAGTGTGAAAGTTAAACTCGTGTTGTTGGTAGGGTCGTAGGTTTGGATAACAGGTAGAACCGAAGACCTTCATGTTGCTAAAAAAATTGGTTGACGTTTAAATAACATTTCCACAAGAGATTTATCATCCAAGACAGGCGTGGAGAGACTGTTATTAAAGTGGAAGCTACGAGAAAAGCATCCCACTAGAACTGAAGTGGCATGGATGCTTGAGCAAGTAGTGTGAGCCCTGTTTCAACCACATGCATGTGTTTTCTCTCGGCTCTACCATTTTGGACAGAAGTATACAGGCAAGAGTATCAAGACAAAATTTCATTTTGTTGGCAGTGTTGATGGATTCACGTGTATTCCCCCCATTATCAGATTGAAAGGCCTTTATATTGCAATTGAACTAAGTGAGCACCATAGTTTTGAAGTGTAAAAAGGCAGTTAGAGCATCACTTTTGAGCTTTAAGGGATACAACCAAACATAACGAGTGTTATCATCCATAAACAACACATAGTGCTTAAACCCATCATTGGATTGAACCGGGGTTGGTCTCCAAATATTAGAATGTCTTAGGTCAAACGAATTAGTAACTTTTGTGGCGGAGTTAGAGAAGGGTAGGGCACGACCCTTGCCATAATGACATGAATCACAAAATAGAGGAACTTCATTAACTTTTACGGGAAGATTACATCCTTTGATAATTGATTCTAGGACATGCGAGATGATGGATGTCTAAGTCGTCTGTGCAAAATTGTCATAGAAAGCACTACATTAACACTAACTTCACCAAGGGAAAAGGAACAAACTGAAACATTGTTATTTATATATTGGAGGCATAACGTTAACACAACCAACTCCTCCAAGACCAACCATAAACTTTACTTTGACATTTTCCAGCTGATAAGACCACCTTTAAGCACCCCTTTCAACACCGTTCTGCCCGTATCTTTGTCCTTAATGAGACAAAAATCATCATGAAATTCAAAGTAAATGTTATTATCATGAGCAAGCTTTGAGACACTAATTAAATTCTTTGCTATATCAGGAACACACAATAGGTTTTCAAGCTTCAATATAGCACTACCATTAGTTAAGCTAGAGTTCCCTACTTGGGAAATTGAGAGTTTGTTACCATCACCAACAATTACTTGCTTCTTACCTCCATATTCTGTCGGATTAGATAGGTTCCCATAGTCAGAGATTACATGAGTTAATGCCCCACTATCAGCATACCAAGACTGATCAGCAATCGTTTCAGGTGTGGCAAGAAAAGGATTCGAACTGGGAGTTGCTACAAAGGAAGAAATAGATGGTCCCCCTATACTAACTCCAAACTGATTGACATTGTTTCCTCTTGGACTTGGATTCGGAGAGTACTCTTTGTTGAATCGGTTATAGAAAACTAGAGCTATGTGACAAATTTTTCCACATACCTGACAGATTGGCCTGTTGGAGTTATTAGGATTTCTGCCGCGACCCCTTCCTCTATTGGTTTGATTTTCATTTCCTCGATGACTTTGAACATTGCCAGCATTTTGACGATTGACATTATAGTTCGAGTTTTGTAGAGGCTTTGGAGAGTTGTTGGTTTTGTTTGTCACCACATTGACAGGAGGATTTTGTCCAAAGGCATTTGACCGCTGTGCACTTTGATGCTCCAGACTTTTCTTAAACACCAGTAGCTCATTCTGAACCTCTTCCCATGATGCATTTAACCTGCCTTGAACGGTAGCCACCACAGGATTAAAATCTTCATCAAGGCCTAGAAACACCTGTGAGACTAGCGCTCTCGTGGAGACAGGATTGCCTGCTTGACCTAGGTCATCTGCATAACATTTCATTACACGTAAATACTCAACCATCTTTAAGTTACCTTTTCTGGATTATTGCTGAAATGATTGTCGTAAGAAGTCTTCTTCTACTCTCGATTGTAGGCCAAACAAGGCTTGTACAACATCTCATAGCGTTTGAGAACCCTTATAGCCCATCACTTGGGTCGCCACTTCAGGTGACATCGAGTTATAGAGCCACTCTAAAACAAGTTGATCCACTATAATCAAGTATTCATAATGAGGATTCACAGTTCCGTCACCGACAAAGCTTGACATTTCACTTGCAGCGGTTCTTGAACTAGACGCAGCTTCTATCGAGGTAGAATTTCCAGTGACGGTTGTAGGTCCAGTGTCCTGAATGAATTTTGGAGAGCAACCCGTGGTTCCTAGAAGAAATCCCTCTAGTTTGTAGCTGCGAAGAATTGGAATGGCAAGATTTTTCCATAACAGAAAATTCTCACGATTAAGTTTAATCGCAATTACCTGATTCAAAAGTTGATTTAGGGAAAATGTGCTGAAGGTTGCATTTTCAGTGGTTCTGGATGAAATTCTAACTGAAAAGGCGTTTGCCATTTGGGGCTCTGATACCAAATTAGGATGACAGAGAATGAAGAAAATGGTCTTCTATGGTTTCTGATATCATTTACTGTGCAACAACACACTGGATTTATACAAAGTAAGGTACCCAATTAGGGCAGGTACAATCGAATGATTCAACACAAAAATAAAGAATAAAGAATAATAAAGCCAATCGAGGATAGTTCTAGAAGGTCACCAAGTATGTTGGGTTGATCCGTTGCTCTCTGTCATTTCACAATTTGGGCCACACTACTGTTGTTCGTACTTGACCCAATATCAAATTGCTCTGGGCCTTTTATCCCTAATACTCACAAAGTATATATACGTACACATACATGCACACACAATTAAAAAAAAAGTGACTTGCAAATGTTATTCAACACCAAATCAAAATGGTTGATGTACAAATTAACTTTTTAAACTCATGAGATTTCACTATTTATGTTTACGATAATAAGGCACAACAGAGTTGTGAATGCAATCTCCATTTTTAATTCAAGATTTCAATCATCTTACCTTATTTTTCCATTTGCAAAATCAAGAGCGAGTCAAGGAAATCTCATGAGAACAAAATATATATCTCATTTTTATTTTTAAAATGAGGAAACTTAATTATTTAAATTAACTATGTATTTTTATTTTAAAACCCAAGTATTTAACTCTCTACTAATTGAAATAAATACAATTTTTATATTTTTATATAAATTAAAAATTTTGGGGTAAGTCTAGGGTGAGATAGAGAAATCATTTTCAAGAAAATTAATCGAGGGGAAATTTTTTACCATCTATCCCTATATATCATTACAAACAATTAAAGAGCCTAAAATAATAGTTTTTGTTGTTGAACTAAATAAGGTGTTATTTTTTAAAAAAAAATCTACCCTTAAATGGTTTGAAACTTTAAAATATATGTATCTTTATCTTTTAATTTTCCAAAAATTCACCCTACGATTTTTGTCTTTTGTTTTTTTTGAAAAAATGTGTTCCACCCTTTTTGAGTTGACGCCAATGAAAAATTTGATGGAAAAAGTGTGGTGTGGCTTTCATGTGTATATCTCAATTTTGCTTTTAAATTATATGTAAGATTCTTTTTTTCTTTTACAACATTTTTCATGTTCTCCAACAATATCTATTTTCGTTTCATTCAGCTAGCATTAAAGGAGTGTATTTTCTTTGAAAAAAAAAAAACCAAAATCTTATGACTCATTTGATAAGTATTTAATTTTTTATTTTTGAAAATTATGGTTGTTTGTTCACAATTTCTCTTCATCTTCCCCATAATGATTCCTATCTTTCTTGAGGAACCATTTAAGTTTCTAGCAAAATTTCAAAAACAAAAAAAAAAAAGTTTTTGAAAACTATTTTTGTATGCCCCGTTTGATAACTATTTTGTTTTTTGTTTTTAGTTTTTGAAATTTAAACCTAAAAATACTATTTATAGCAATCAGTTAATATGTTTTTTTATCTACTTAGTACCTATACTTTAAAAAACCAAGCTAACTTTTGAAAACTAAACAAAATAGTTTTAAAAAACTTGACTTTATTTTTAGAATTTGGCTAAGAGTTCAAATGCTTACTTAAGGGAGATGATTTCTATTGTAGAGGAATTCGGTAAAAATAAGCTTAACTTTCAAAAACTAAAAACAAAAAACAAAATGGTTATCAAACGGGACATTAGTTTTCAAAATTTAGCTTGGTCTTTTAAAACATATATAGGTATAAAAAGTAGTATTTTTAGGCTTAATTTTTAAAAACCAAATGGTTATCAATGCATTAGGAGTATATTTAAGCTTATGTTTGATAATATTTAGTTTCAAATCTTTGAGTTTTGAAAATTAAGCATATAAATACAACTTTCACGTATGAGTTTTCTTGTTTTTTGTTATCTACTTTTTAATTATGTTTTCAAAAACCAAGTAAAATTAAAAAAAAAAAGTCAAAAAAACTTGTTTTTAGAATTTGGCAAAGAATTCATCTTTAAGAAAGATGAAATTTATTGTTGAGAATTGATGAGAAAACAAATATAATTTTCAAAATAAAAACTAAATTGTTATTCAACCTAGACAAAACTTTTTAAACTTTTTAAAGTTTAAGGATTTTTTTTTAAAAAAAATAGCTACAAGGGGGAGAAAGTTGGGGTATTCGTACGGATAACCCATTTTCCAATGCATTAATGACATTTGACCTGACATTTCAAAATAATGAAATATGACCTATTCTAACGTGGCAATGCGCGCAAAATGACTCATAAGGGTAATATGAAGCGGTCTTTCTTGTTCACGCTCCTGCACGCTGTTCACGCTCCTGCACGCTGTTCACGCTCTCGCTTTCGCTGTCTCGCTCTCGTTGTCTCGCTCTCGCTCTCGCTCAAATGAATGGAAAAAAATATAAAGAAAAAATGACAAAAAAAGACAGAGAAGAGTTGGAGTAGGAGAGAGAGAGCGAGTCAGCGAGAGCGAGGCATCGAGAGCGAGTCAACTATAGTGCGATTTTTATTTGTTTTTCTTTTCTCCATAATTTTGACAACTTAATTACTATCATAAGCGAGAGCGAGAGCGAGAACGAGACTTGAACGAGAGCGAGAACGTGACTTGAGCGAGAGCGAGAGAGCTAGAGTCAGTATGATGCCCTTACGGTAATTTGGACGGAATGCACAGTACAAAAAGGGTCAAATGTCATTAATTTCAAAACATGGGTCAAATCACATTAATGCATGTGAAAAGAAGTTTTCCATGCAAATTTCTCGAGAAAGTTATAGTTTTGCGAGAAAAAAGACCAAACTATTGTGAGATCGATGTACTTTGATATATAACCCTTTTTTCCTTTTTTTTTTGTAGTAAAAATATATAACCTTTTCCAAATATAGTATTTGATAACTATTTAAGTCTAATCATAAATTATTCAATTATAAGAAATAAAAAATTACACCAAGTATCTTATTTATTTTATAGGATTCACAAATTCATTAGTGTTTTTTTTAATATTTGATAGCATGTAATTATGCTATCATATTTCTTATTATTTGTGATGATTTTGTGAACTTTTTATGCCTATTTCTCTTAATTTTGTGGAAACTGAGCTTGAAGAGTAAAATCGAGTGTTCGTGAGTATTTTGGTGGAGTTTAGGACATTTTTAAGCTTAATTGAAGATTCAGGCAAAATAGAGAAGTAATTTGAGCATAAAGCAGATTCTAGGAAATTTTACATCAAATCACGGTTCTGACGCATCAAATCGGAGGTTATTAGGACATCCAAGCGAAGAGATATAGTAAAAACAGTTAGGGTTGTCTGCTGGGCAGCGCCTAGGCGCTACAATTTTGGCCGAACACATTTTTTTGAGGTATTGCTCGATTCTTGCTATAAATAAATCATTTTCTCTTTGATTTTGGGAGGCAAAACCGAGGGGCTTTGCCCTAAACTTGATTCCATGCCATTTTGAGAGCGTTTTGTGAGCGGATTTGAAGATTCAAAGCTTGAGGATCAAGAAGATCACGACAGAAAATACGAGATCGATCTTCCGTCTGCATTCTCTTCTTTTCTCTTTCACTTTTAGCTGCTCTATAGGCTGGAAAATTAGGGATTCTTGGTTGTATGGAATGATTTTGTATTGCTTAATCCCTATTTACTCTGGTTTATTGAAATTAATTGTTTAGATGCTTAATTGTTAAAATTGTTGGATCAATTGCTTAGTTTATGAATGTTTATAACTTATGATAAACGCAAGACACAAGTGCACGTGATCGAAGTAATAAGAAACTGAAAGTATTCCAGAGTATCGTACCCAAGGAAACAGATTTTAATAAAATCAATTAAGAAAACACAAATTGTTGATAAATTGCAATTGAAAGGTAACCAAAAGTAATACAAATGATTTTTGGATGATTTTTAACTAAACTTAAAAGGAATGAAAACAATGGAAAAGTAAGGAGTTCAAGAATGCTTATGCCCCTTTGGAAAGAAATGCAACTACAATGCAATTGCAATCGTAACTAATACAAGAACTAGTAAACCGAATTCAACTCCTATTCGACCTTTTATGAATTATCTTTAGGAGGTTGAGTGATTAAACTTACATGTCTATGGCTAATCTAACTCAGTTGAGTGATTAAACTTACATGTCTATGGCTAATCTAACTCAGATAGTTTTGCACACAACTCTAGTGGTTTTGGAGTCTCGCCATATGTCTAGGGTCGAAGTTTCAGAACTTATGTCTAAGTCTTTTCCTCCCTTACTTTTGCGACATCCGCTTTCCTTAACCCTTTCGGTATTAAGTTCAAGCTTGACAAGCAACTCTAGATGGCCAACTAGGATTTACCCAACATTGAACTCACCAAAAGCAAATTAAGTTCAAGTGTTAGCTAGATTGATTTCACTATCGAGCCTCACATCTTTCCTCTAGGGTATTCACATCTTGAATCCCCAAGGAAAATTAGCCCCTCATAAGAAAAGTGATAAAACACAATAAGAATAATTCAAAGCAAACCATTGAACCAAAGAGATATATGACAAGGTTAAACTTAGGTTAAGGAATATATGAGATTTTGTCTTCAACTAAGCACTACTACAAATTTTATATTTCTTGACACATGGGATTTTAAATTACTTGACGTTTTCATTAAAAAATATCAAGAATTGTACATTTTAAACAAAAAAAAAAAAGGTCAAGAATCATAACTTTTGAATGAAAAACGTAAGAAAAATGTAAAAAATGCAGAGTTTGACGAAATTTTTTGGATTTTTTTCACGCTACAACAAACTTGTCATCTTTGAAATGTCAAAGAATAATGATAACATGCGAATTTATTTGTCATATTTTAATTAGAAGAAAAAAGAAGTAAACCCTAGGATCTTCGAAAACCTAGCGATACGAATTCCATTTTACAGAAATCGAAGCAAGGAAGAAAGCGTGAGTCGATTCGGAGGAAGCGTGGTTCTGGCGATTCTCTTCCAATCGCTTCGTGGCTTCTTCAGCTCGTCTAAGGAAAGCCTTCACCTTGTCTCTCATCTCCATCTTATTCTTCTCGATCTCCTCTTCCTTGGCGTGGAACAGAGCGAAGGCAGATCCCAAAAGCTCCTCGTCTTGATTCTCCTCAGCAACGATTCTCGCCATATGCAAACCACCCGCAAGGTTTAACTTTAAAAGGTATGTGTAACCTCTTTATTTGCTTTACCTTCACCTTATGTTCACCTTTCAACAGGAATAACAATCCATTTGAAAATGGCCTAATTGTCAAGCAATACATAGATTTCACCTGTGCACTTTGTTGTTTCTGCTGTGAAATTCGAATCCAAAGTACACTTATCTTTACTCAAATGCTTAATTGGTTACAACTAAATTTATAGATTGATTTAGAAGTTCTACATTTTTATTTTTGTTTTCTTGCTATTAGGAAGAAATGCCAAAAAGAGTTTACCAAATTGTGATGGTGAAAATCCTTATTGGACTTGGTCAATACGCAATGAAATGGTTTATTTTTTGCACTTTGTTGGTGTGTTTTATCTTCTTTATCTGCTTGTTATCCATGTTTACTGTTAGAAAAAGGTATGGTAATTGTTATGCTATAAGCTATGTTTGGTATTTTTTTTGTCTGCATCGTCCAAGCTAACTATTATTGGATGTTGTACTCTTGCAGAATAAGAGTTGACATAAACATAGCTTATGAATGAATTAAATGAACTTTTAATTTTGCTTATTGTATCTATAATCTTTATGGTTGCTGAGAAATGTACTCATTATCTTCATTGTGTTGCCATGTTATATGTTTTTAAAAATCTTGCCAAAAGCATTCTCATGTGAATATTATGTTAGATAATCTTTGCATTGTTGTTCGCAAATGAAAACTGGATAGAAAGAAAAAAAGATGTGTTTGAAGGATAAAATAGATAAATATCATGCATATCTAATGACATATGGGTAGCCTTATAGACCTGTAGGTATGGTAAGAATTCTTTGTTAGGGTGCTTAAGGAGAAAGTGAGGTGAAAGAATATGAGATATCTTAAGATGTGTTTGAAGGATAAAATAGATAATTGGGTCTTTCATTATTTTCCTCCTAATTTCACATCTTTTTATGCTTTGAAGTGTGATTAATTGAATGTTCTACCCCTTGTATGGAAGTCACAGGTAAGATATTGCTTCAATTTAGTTTTGTGATGAAAAATGTTACTCCGTAATATGGTGAGTAAAGTGAACAAATTTTTGGACTTTGATAAAAATTCGAGTAAGTTGAGTTGCTTGGTTATTTTGGACGAATGGAATTTCATGTGCAGGATAAGCCAAGTAAAAAAATGATGGGAATTTGATGTACCATTAGTGTCAATGGAGTGATAAATTGGGGTTGTCTTTTGTTTGACTTTCTAAAGAAAACGGTTTGCTATTAGTATATTAAATGATGGTTAGAAGACTCATTACTCTGCAACTTTGGTAGCTTTGATAGTTGTTTATAGATTGTATCGGTTCTTTTGTGTATTAGTTTGATTTCTTTTGAATGGTGGTTGGCTACCGCTGGAGTTTTAATGTGGGCGAACAAATTAATACAAAGACAAAAGATGTGAGTCTTCTGCTTTCTTTGAATGGCTTACAATGCTTATTGGTTGATGTTGGTTGCTTATTGTAATTTGGGAGGAGTTTCCCGAATGGTATATCTTGTATTTTGTTGTTAGGAAAATTGTTGTTTTATTTGTAATTGTAACTCAACTTCAAAGAGTATTTAGGCATTCAGAAGTTTTATGCTTTTTAAAATTGTTTTGTTGCGAAGAGGAGGAAGAAAATTCCTAAGGAGAAAGCAATTTTGTACATCTATGTTTTAGGTAACCATATTTTATGATCTTTATCGTGGAGTTTATGAGTTGTTTTGGTGTTTTAAATTTATCAATAATGCGTTGGACTTTGTTGGCGATTCAGGACCAAACATTTGAGTTCTAAGGTCGCCTTGAATCTTGAAGTAAATTAGAAAGTAGTCATTTAGATTTAAGCTCCTTTTAAGTTCCTTATTTTTAATTAATGGATATTTGAGAACTTGCGAAAAGAGCATACTTAAAAATTATATTTATGAAGCATGGAATGTGTTGTTAATGATCAGTGTGGAGGTTGTTTAAGTTGATAATGTCCTAATTATGTAGCGATAAGGGAAATAGGGGCTTAAAGACTCAAGTTTATTATAATTAGCATGTATAATACTTTAAAATTTTGCCTAAGGTTGTGATTGGGTTTGCAACATCCATGAGCCTGGTTGTGGTATTTAGATGGATTGCAGTCATGTGTATGTTGGCATGAATGTCTGGATTCTTAATTTAAGTTGAATTGTTTCGGTTGATTGAGTATGCTCTTTCAATTATGCGCTAGTAAACTCCTCAAGTATGAGTTAGTTTTTTGCCTCAAAGTACCCTTAAGTACCTCTTCGCTACTTTTGTAGCATCCAATGGTTGGTGTGTGGTTTAAATTTCACTTAAGGCACTTTCTAGGTTTTTTTAAGAGCCAAGTGACACTTAAATTCTTTTTAGCCAATTTTTAGGTTACAAGGGGCAAAGTAGAAACTTTTATTTTGTTTTGAGTTAGTCTTTGGCCTCAAAGAATACTTAAGCACCTTTAATACATTTTTGTTGCAACGGAGGTTAGATGTGTGATCACTTTATGCACTTTCTAAGTTTCAAAACAACACTTAAACTCATTTTAGCCATTTTTTTCACACTTTGTAGCTTCTATGATGGAAACTAGAAACTTTTAGGTTGTTTTGAGTTGTTTTTAGCCTGAAAGTATGCTTAATCGCCTTGAAGACACGTTTGTAGCATTGAAAGTTCTAAGTTTCTTTAAACTTTGAAAGTTCGAGTCAAAATGATTCTTAAACTTTGTTTCACGACTTTTTAGCTACTCTTTAGGTTCTAAGGGTTTTCTAACCAAAAAAGGAAAATAAAGGTTGCCCTTTAGGCACTTTTTTTGTGCAAGCATTGCATTTTCGTATAGTTTGATTGCACATATAAGGGGGATGGGTATAAGTTTCATATTTCTTTTGGATCATACCACTGAATTTGGTTGTTTCAACTGCAAACTTCAACATATTGCTAGCAATACCCTGACGACGTGCTGCTTTGGCTACACATAGGTTTGCAATATATGCATATTTATTTGGTATCTCTTTATTGATGCTGCATAAATTCTTCTCTCTTTCCTGCATTTAAAGATTGTTCCTTAGCCAAAAGGGAAGAAGGGGGAGATGAGAGGAAGTAGATAATAATAACATAAATTTGAGTTGGACCCCTGGAGATGATGCTGCTGCAGCTGATGATGGTTACTTCTTGTTGTTGTGCTCTGCCATGTCTGCTAATGGGTGTGGGGATGGGGGAGGACCCAAAGAAAGGTGGGTTCCTCTGTGTGGACTAATGGGATTTATGAGAGGATGAGATTTTGATGAAAGGAGAAAGAGAATGAGAATGAAAGAGAAAAAAAATGAGATGGGTCCTCTATGACTGAGTTCTTGGAAGAAGCTGACTTGGCTCCAAGATTTGGGCCACCCTTTTCTTTGGCTTGGTTCCATTTTCTAATTCTACTACTACTCTCTTTTTCTTTTATTTATGAGTCAAAATGGGGATTTTGGCCCTTCCTCCACTGTTTGCTTTTAATTGCATTACAGCTTGGTTGATGTCTCAATTCCTTATTTCTCATTTATCAAAAAGAAAGTGGAAACAAAAAGGCTGAATATAAATGAATATAATCATCCATATAAATACTATTTTGATCTTGTACTTTGAGTCTCAAACTTTAGTATCTAATGTTTTTGAGATGTTTTTTGATGAACAATACTTACTTACTCCTTGTTTGATGCATGGGATATTCTTCTGGCTTTGTTTGTGGTGGGAAAAAATATAGTACTGTCATTATTTTCATTGGTGTCATATCTGTGTCAAAGCACAGAGTTGCAATCAGTTTGTATCCAACTCTTTCACTTTATCGAATAAACCATTCCTAGAATTCCCATTCTTCTTTTGATAACGTATGAGCCTTGTAATTTCAAAATATTTGTTATTATAGACCGCTGCTTGGCTTTCTTATCTCAGCCCCATTTGATATCAAGTACAGTTTATGTATAAATTTTCGAAAGCCTAAAAGTTCTGTCCTAATGTTCTAAGTGTTCAAATTTGATAAATGATAGCCTAAAAGTTCATAGAACATAAAATATTAGAACATTAGGACAAAACTTTTAGGTTTTTGAAAATTTATGGTAGAACATAGAATATTAGAACATTAGGACCTCAACGATTTTGTGTTATAGTTTTCTAACCAAGTATGCTTCATTGTGGTTTATGTTTACTAATTGTTCATCAAGTACTTATGGTAGTTTTATGACTTCACACTGAATGATTTTGACTTTAATATTATAGGAATTAGGAAATAGCCTTGAGATTAGAGAAGGGGGTGAATATCAGTTGTAGAAATCAGAGTTTATTATCCTTGATTCATAATTCTGGTGAGTGCAATGTTGAAACTTTACAATGAAACTTTTTGTAGCTACATATTTGAAACTACCCCAATCTTAGTTGGAATACTATATTTTTATGAGATTTTCCTCTAATGATTCTAAAAGTTGCCAACTAGCATGATTGATATCATTTCCTTTGATTCTTTTACTTTGAATATCTATTATTAGTTTGCAAGTGCAATAACTATTTTGTGAATATCTATTATTACTAATTCTATGCTCCTCTGCATACTTTTTTCCGTTTCTCTAAGGCTTAATTTTACTCCCCCTCTTTTGTGATTATGATGTTACTGATTACTTATCATCGTTTCTTACTAGAATTGCAATTATGGACAAATCATGGATGAGCAAGAGTAGACTAACCAAAGATTTTGAGTTGGGTTTTGAAAACTTCATCAAATTTGGATTTTCTAATACAAATAGTACATCTATTCGTTGTCCTTGTTTAAAATGTGGGAATTGTGAAAAACATAGTAGCAATGATATTAGAGATCATTTATATGTCAATGACATTGATGAAAGTTATAAAATTTGGTTTTGGCATGGTGAAGAACTTCCCAATTCATCTGTACATGGAGATTTTTCTAAGTTGGATACCCATATGTATGAAGAGAACGATATTGGAAGTATAAAAGAAATGGTTGACGTTGCTCATGAGGAATATTCTAAAGACCCAAATGGATTTGAGAAGTTGCTTAATGATGCTGAAAAATCCTTATGTGAAGGATGTAAAAAATTCACCAAGTTGTCTACGTTGGTAAAATTGTATAATTTGAAAGTTAGATATGGATGGAATGATATTAGTTTTTCAGAACTACTCAAAACTTTAAAGATGATCTTGCCTGCTACTAATGAGCTCGCACCATCAATGTATGAAACAAAGAAAACATTAGGTGCATTAGGAATGGAATATGAAAAAATTTATGCATGTCCTAATGATTGTTGTTTGTATAGAAAGGATTATGCTGATGCAATTGAATGTCCAGAATGTGGTGCATCAAGGTGGAAACATGATAAGAATACAAATGAAGGAAAAAAAGAAATTCCTGCAAAAGTAATAAGGTATTTTCCACCTATTCCAAGATTCAAAAGGATGTTTAGAAGTATTGATTGTGCTAAAAACTTGATCTGGCACGTGGATGAGAGGTAAGAAGATGGGAAATTACGTCATCCAGCTTACTCACCAGCTTGGAAGTCAGTAGATTTGAAGTGGCCAGACTTTGGTTGTGAACCTAGGAACCTTCGCTTAGCATTGTCAGCAGATGGAATAAATCCACATGGTGAAATGGGTTCGAAATATAGTTGTTGTTCAGTAGTGATGATTATTTATAATCTTCCGCCGTGGTTATGTATGAAAAGAAAATTTATGATGTTATCAATGTTGATTTCGGGTCCAAAACAACAAGGGGATGACATTGGCACATATCTATCACCACTAATTGAAGATTTAAAACTTTTATGGGAAAGTGGTGTTGAATGTTATGATTCTTATCGAGAAGAATTATTCAAATTAAGGATAGTTTTGTTGTGGACAATTAATGATTTTTCTGCATATGGAAACCTTAGTGGATGTAGTGTGAAGGGGTATAAGGCATGCCCAATCTGTGGAGATAATACAACATCTTTAAGATTGAAATATGGAAAAAAAAGGGCATACATTGGGCATAGAAAATATCTAGCACATAATCATCCATATCGACGTCAAAAGAAACCATTTAATGGGAAAAAGGAACTTGGAACAATTCCAGAACCGTTGTCTGGGGAGGTTGTATTTTCAAAAACAAAAGATCTTGAATTTTCAACGGGAAAGAAAAAGAATAAAAAACAAACTATGAAAGGAAGCGCAAAAAGTTGGTGAAACAGATTGTCTTCTTTTTTTGAGCTCCCTTATTGGAAACATCTGCATGTCAAACATTGTTTAGATGTGATGCACATTGAAAAAAATATTTGCATGAATATCTTAGGTACCCTTCTTGATATTCCGGGGAAAAGTAAGGATGGATTGAATGCTAGACGTGATTTAGTCCATCTAAAAATTCGACCAGAGCTCGCACCTATTAGTGGGGAAAAAAAATCTTCATTCCTCCTGCTTGTTATACTCTTACCAGCGAAGAAAAATGTTGTGTTTTGAAGACATTGTCAGGAATTAAGGTTCCTGAAGGATACTCTTCCAATGTTAGAAATTTTGTGTCAATGCCAGATTTAAAACTTAATAGTCTGAAATCTCATAATTGTCATGTGCTCATACAACAATGGTTTCCTAGTGCAATAAGATCTGTGTTACCAAAACATGTTCGGTATGCCATAACTTGATTGTGTATTTTCTTCAACGCTATATATAACAAAGTTTTAGATGTCATCCAACTAGAAAAATTGGAAGAAGATATCGTGGTTACATTATGTTTATTGGAGAAGTATTTTCCTCCTTTGTTCTTCACAATTATGGTGCATCTCACCGTACACATTGTTAGGGAGGTCAAACTTTGTGGGCCTATATATTTAAGATGGATGTATCCCTTTGAAAGATTCATGAAGGTTCTTAAAAATTCCGTGAGAAATAGACATCGTCCGAAAGGTTGTATTGCTGAAAGTTATATAGTAGAAGAAGTTGTTGAATTTTGTTCAGATTTTTTATCTGGCGTAGATGCTATTGGGCTTGAGACTCAGAAGGTAGGAGTCGATTCAAACAATTCAAATATTGGTAAACCATTGTCAGCTGGAGTTCCTTTCAAACCTGGACAAGAACTTTTGTACCAAGCTCATCGATATGTTTTGGAAAATACAATTGATGTGCAACCATATATAGAGTAAGTTTTTATGATTTTGTCCCAACTTTTTTATTGCAACATATGATATATGATCCTGACTATATGACAATGTTTCGATGTACCTTTAAAAGGAAACATATCATAGAATTGCAGTCACAATATCCAAATCGATCAAAGAATCATAAATGGATTCAGGATGAACATAATTGAGCGTTCATACCATGGTTACGAGAAAAGGTAACATGTTAAACGTGTCATTTAACATATCATTTTATATACCCTCATTTCTAAATATGTTAAGTAATTTTCATGCTAGGTAGCAAGTGAGCTTCAAATGAGAAATACTGATATATCAGATAACTTGAGGTGGATTGCTCATGGTCCTCATCCAAATGTGATTAAATATAACGGTTATGCCATTAATGGATGTCGCTATCACACAAAGTCTTGTGAAAAGGATCGAACAACACAAAATAGTGAAGTTAGCTTAGTTGCAAGAACGATGCCAGTATCAAGCTCGAAAGATAAAAATCCTATCATTGGAGCATTTTATGAAGTAATACAAGAGATTTGGGAACTAAATTATAATACATTTAATGTTGTCATGTTTAAATGTGATTGGGTTGAGAATAACAATGGTATCAAAATCGATGAACTAGGTTTTGTATTAGTTGAATTAAATAGAATAGGTAACAAGTCTGATTCTTTTATTCTAGCCACCCAAGCAAGACAAGTATTTTATGTTGAGGATCCAAGTGATGTTAGATGGTCAATTATGCTTACTCCACCACAAAAAGACTTCGAAGATCAAAAGAATGAGGGCGAACTTGGAGATACAATACTACATTGTCAAGGACTACCAAGTGATATGTCAAATATTGATACAAATGATGACTTAGATGAGAACATCTTAACAAATGTACGAGTAGATGGTGAAGGCACGTGGATTCCTAAATAATGTTGTCTGTTGGGTTCGTGATGGTTATCTATTATGATTTTCGACTCTATCTTATTCATCTTTTTTAATTTGTCTTCATAATGTATATTATACTAATTCTTTCTTACAGTTGTTTGACAGTTTAGTTTTTACACCACATGGAGCCTGCCGATGTAAGTGACAAAGACTTGTAACTTGATGAAGTTGAACCTGCACCTGGAGTAGAGGACAAGAACATGGATGTTAATCAAGATGAAATACCAAGTAAAAAGAAAAGACGACGAGGGTCTACTAATATGTTCGATGTAACGTGCATTAGGAGTGCAGGAGATAAGAAGTTAGTGGAATACAATGATGATGGAATACCCATCGGTTGTGTTAATGCTAAAGTATGAGAGAATCCGTATGTTCTATTCCATTCACTCAAGATATATATATATACAAGTATACTGAGGTTAACCTAAATAGAAGAGCGTAAAAAAAGACAATAAAGGACACCCTTAGAGTTATATTAACAAAATACAATTATACTAATATAAGGACTCTAACACTCCCCTCAAGTTGGAGCATATATATCCATCATGCACAACTTGTTAGAGAGGTAATCAATTCGTGTCTGATTCAATGCTTTGGTGAAGATATCTCCTAATTGCTCTCCGGTCTTCACATATCCCGTCGATATCAAACCTTGTTGTATCTTCTCACGCACAAAATGACAATCAACTTCAATGTGTTTAGTTCTCTCATGAAATAATTGGATTAGATGCTATATGTAGAGTCGCTTGATTATCACACCACAATTTGGTTGGTGTTGTGATATCAAATCCCAATTCAATAAGAAGTTGACGTATCCAAACTAATTCACGTGCATGATTGTGCCATTGCTCTATATATTCGACTCAAAGACTTGATCGTGAAACCACATTTTGTTTCTTACTCTTCCAAGAAACCAAATTACCACCAACGAATACACAATATCCTCGACGTTGACCTTACATCTTCCTTAGATCCCGCCCAATCAAGATCTCGAGAAACATTCAATGTTCATATGCCCATAGCTCTTATATAATAAACCACGCCCAGAGTCGCTTTCAAATAACACAAAATCTGCTCCATCGCTGCATTCAATGATCAATTGTAGGAGAAGACATGTACCTTGGCTCACAATACTCATTGAATAAGCTATGTCCGGTCGAGTTCTTTGTAAGATAATTGAGTTTTCCCACCAACCTCCTATATCGTTCGGGATCTTTCAATAATTCTCCCTCTTTTGTGAGTTGTACATTAGGCATCATCGGGGTACTACATGGCTTAGCCCCTAACTTCCCCTGCTTTGATCAACAAGTCAATAACATACTTTCTCCGTGATAGCATGATTCCCTTCTCGCTTCTCATTACCTCAATTCCTAGAAAGTATTTCAACATTCCCAAATCTTTCGTGTGGAATTGACTATGGAGAAAGGTCTTGAGAGATTGGATGCCCAATGTATCATCTCCCGTAATCACAATATCGTCAACAACATACACAACCAACAGGATGACACCACTCTCGCATCGCTTGTAAAACACAGAATGATCGATTTGCTCTTTCTCATTCCAAAGCTTTCAATCACCGAGTGAATTTCCCAAACCATGCTCGTGGACTCGCTTTAATCCATACAAGGATTTACGAAGGCGACATACCTTTCCCTTCTTCTCCCTGAGCAACAAACCCTGGAGGTTGCTCCATATACACCTCTTCCCCAAGATCACCATGAAGAAAGGCATTTTTAATATCAAGTTGATGCAATGGCCAGTGATGAATCGATGCTAATGAAATGAATAACCTGACAGAAGTCATTTTAGCAACAGGAGAAAATGTATCAGAATAGTCAATCCCATAAGTTTGTGCGTAGCCTTTAGCAACAAGGCGAGCTTTCAATCGAGCAACCGATCCATCTGGATTGACTTTAACCGCAAAAACCCACTTACAACCAATAGATTTCTTTCCTGCAGGAAGAGACACTAAATCCCAAGTACAATTGTCATCTAAGGCAGTCATCTCCTCCACCATTGCAGCACGCCAACCAGGATGAGACAAAGCTTCAGGAACAGTCTTAGGAACAGATATAGATTGAGAGGATGCAATGAATGAACAAGTAGAAGATGACAAATGGTTATATGAAACAAAAGAGGAAATAGGATATGTGCATTGACGTTTACCTTTACGAAGTGCAATAGGAAGATCATCGTTTGTTCCTGAATCCAATGACGAAGAAGCCTCTGATCATATGACAGGTAATCCAAATTTATTCTCTCATATCCGTCCAGTATAAATCTTCACCTAATGTTACTATAATTGATGGGACCACCTCTCATGTTTTAGGGTCTGCACCTTTGTCAATCTTACCAAGTCAATTTCCTTGTCTTCTGTTTTTTAAGTTTACCGCAGATTCTCCTTTAACTTGATTTGAGTTAGTAAGCTCACTCGAGATCTAAATTGTTGTGTCTTATTCTTTCCTGGTTATTGTTTATTTCAGGATCTTGACGACGAAGAAGCCTGCAGTGCAGTGCAGGCATGCATCCAAGGAGGTCGTCGTCGAGAATAAACCTGAGTGATAGGTGGGTTAATACAAACGGATGGAGATGGAGAAGAAGCACCCGAAGACTCACAAGAGGAGAAAATTGTATGAACAAGAAAATCATCCTCGTCTTCTCGATGCTCCCCCTGACACGTATTCGAAGATGAAGTAAAGAAAGAAGAATCTTCAAAGAACGTGACATCGAGGAGAGACAAAGTAACGATCAAGACTAGGAGAATAGCACCGATACCCTTTTTGGACACGAGAATAACCAAGGAAGACACATTTTAAAGATTTGGATCGAGTTTGGTGAGAAGAGAGCGAACATCTCGAACAAAGCAAGTACAACCAAAGATTTTCGGTTGGGAGAGGGAACGCAGGAGGTGGGGCACAAAATACGATAAGGTATCTCACCTTTAAGAACCGAGCGAGGGCATACGATTGATTAAGAAACAAGCCATCAATATAGCATCACCCAAAATTGTTTGGGGACATTCATCCTGAAACATTAAGGCTCTTGTTGTTTCAAGGAGATGGCGATTCTTTTCGTTAAGCAACTCCATTTTGAGACTGAGTATCAACACATGAGGATTGATGTAGAATGCCATGTTCACTTAGATAAGAACTAAGAGCATGAGAAAAGTATTCCTTAGCATTATCACTTTGCGAACTTTAAGAGAACCATGATATTGAGTACGAATTTCAACATGAAAATTGCGAAAATGAAAGTAACTCGTAAGCGATTCTTCATTAAATATAACCACGTGACACGAGAAAAAATCATCGACAAATGTAACAAAGTACCAAACCCTCGCTTAGACTCAACAGACAAGGACCCCAAACATCGAATGAACTAACTCAAATGGAGCATTAGCTCGTTTATTGACTCTAGGATACATACTTAGACGATGAAATTTAGCAAACTGACATGACTCGCAATCTAACGAAGACAAGTGATTAAATTGAGGACGAAGACTCTTCAAGACAGTAAAAGATGGATGACCCAAACGACAATGTTCTTCAAAAGGAGAGGTCATCAGAGAGCATGGAACGCATCGTGGATATGTGTGGTTCTTTTTTCTTTTCTTTAGTTATGGCTAACAAGAAAGGTATGGTGATGACGGAGATGATCCCTATGGTGTCAAGGAAATTGACTTGGTAAACTTAAAACAGAAGACAAGGAAATTGACTTGGTAAGATTGACAGTGCCCGACCCTAAAACATGAGAGGTGGTCCCATCAGCTATAGTAACATTAGGTGAAGATTTATACTTTGAGATATGAGAGAATAAATTTGGATTACCTGTCATATGATCGAGGCGCAGAGTCTATGACCCATTTGGAAGAGGAGGAAAGAAGACACATAGATGTATTACTGTGGCCAAGAATGACAGATAATAGGAGTGGAGGATGATGCCTTTAGCGACTCTTTTGATATGGCGGAATCGAGCAAACTCCTCTGCGCAGAAATCGAGATAGATTTATCGGGATTATCAGTGTAGAGGCAACATGCGCAGATGGAAACCTCTCGCCTCTATTCAACAATAAATGCAATCACGCTTCATATGACCAAAGCTTATGGCAAAGAGTGACAAACAATATCACCCGAGTTTGCTCTCTCGAGTGTTCGAATTACCTTTATATGCGTTGGGTCCAACCTCTCTGTTTCCTTTGTACTCACCATCTGTCCAACCAAGGCAATCGTTTTGACTCGTGTGGCAAGGTTACCTCGCGACTTCTCAAGATTTAAGTATGCGAGTATAAGCATCTTCCAATGAGGAGATGTCGAGCTAGATAAAACTTGATCTTTTGCCATATCATATTTAGAAGTGAGACCAACTAAAAACTCATGATGAAGCAGTTGTTCACGTTGTGCGATTTGAACTTTCACATCATTACTAATAGGCAACAAGGCATTAAACTCGTGATATGATGTTTTGCACTCCATAAAGTAACTAGTCAGAGATTTCTCACCTTGATCGAGTTGAAAGAGAGTTTTGCATACATCAAACACTCTACTAATATTCCCTTTCCAGAGTAAAGGAATTCCAAATATTCCAAGAGCTCGTGAATGATTCACAATGATTAACCAACCCTACGATGTTGCTCTCAATAGAGTTCTTTATTTGTAGAATAAGCCTAGAATCATCAGCAGAACCAATTTTTTTCTAGTATCATCGATCGGTGGTGAATTTCAAAGTGACATGATCATCCATATCGAGACTCGAATGTAGTGACGAATGTTTGTCCGCCATGCATAAAAATTAGACCCATTAAGCTTATGTTCTGTAATCTTTGACACCATAGGGATCATCTCCGTCATCACCATACCTTTCTTGTCACCATAACTAAAGAAAAGAAAAAGGACCAAAAAAGCAGATTGAAAGGCCCAAAAGCAGAATTGTACCAAAAACCCTAGATTGCCAAAGAGGGTGTCTCAAACCGACCCTAAACCGAGAGGGATATGACCCCAACAAGCACAACACTAGAAAGAGTATGCAAAACCGAGCTAAGCCCAAAAAAAAAAAAAAAAAAAAGATTTCGTGCAAGTAGCAGTAGCATCGGCGGTGGCGGTTTCCGGCGACAACAACAAATGGATTTCTATGCGGTGAAGAGAGTCCCGATAGTAGTGGCAAAGCAAGCAAACCTCACACACAAAGGACTTAAACCTTCAAATCTCAAACCCTAATTAGTTCCAAATCCCTAAGGACAACAAAAACAAAGAACCCTAATTGCCCTAGAAAACCCTAGGCTCCGATACCATGTTAATGCTAAAGTATGAGAGAATCCGTATGTTCTATTCCATTCACTCAAGATATATATATATACAAGTATACAGGGTTAACCTAAATAGAAGAGCGTAAAAAGACAATAAAGGACACCCTTAGAGTTATATTAACAAAATACAATTATACTAATATAAGGACTCTAACAGGTTGCAATGGAGCTAAGTTACATTCTTTTATTGGGGCCTGCGTGCATTATCATATCTCTATCACACATGCATCTTGGAAGTGTGTGCCTAATGAGTTGAATGATAAACTATATAATATGGTTGAGGTATGTATATGTTTCCACTTGATAATATTGGAGAGTTATATATATTTTTTCCTTAAAACTGATCAAGTCTTTTTATGTTTAGGCTGCCTTTATCATCGATGGTAGATCTAGAAAAGTCATTCTTAAAACTGCAGGCATAGGATTTCGTCAGTTCAAAAGTTAGTTAACAACAAGACACATTATGCCATTTAAGGATGAGCCTGAACTTTTGGTAACTCCACCAGCAATATATGTTGGAATTTATGCTCTAAACTTGTGTAATTTTGATCAAATAAATAAAGAATTATTTGCTTTGATAAAATTATATTCTTGCTTTATAAATCCAATAAACTAAGCTCCAAGATTATAATATATCTTGAACATCAGTGTAGTGGACACTATTTGGATTGTGTTCAAGAATATAACCTAAATGGTCTATGGTATAAGAATAAGGTTGGAAACCTCATTCTAGTAACACCATGGATGCGATCAACTTTGTAATTAGTACAAATGAGGTAATCCAACTCATTCATGTGGTTGACATGCGAGTGAGGGCATCCTGTATGAAGAGTTCATACAAAATCGGACTGCAAATTATTAGTCTAATCAGTGTAACACCGTTAACATGATAAGACTGATATGTAGCCGACTCAATAAGCCTACCTTCTTAGGGGCAGAACCTCGTAGGTAGCTGGGGGCTTAACTATACAAGATGAAATTCACTCATTCTTATACTGAGGAATTAGATAGGTTGTTCCCTTAAGAACTGACTCCAAGTCTTGAACAACGGGGCCCCACCCTCTATGAGGATATGAGTCTATGGTAGGACCTTAGACTTGTTGTTCATTAGAGGATCAGTGGTGCTTAAGGAACAAAGAGGTAATCACAGGGGTAAAACGGTAATTTGACCCAGTCGTGATTACGAACAACCTGTGAAGGGTCGACTCATGGGTAATAATTATATCAATGGACAAAATATAATCTACAGCGAGGAGAGTGCAACTACAAGTCTATAGTGGAGTGACTCGTAGTTAATGAATATTGATTAACTTGATCAAAGAGTTTGATAAGTTAACCTCACATCATTGGAGCTCATGAACTATAAGTCCATTAGGTCTCTCCGTTGGCTCAACATGGTTATATTGAGGGTATAAAGTTAGGAATGAAATTGAAGTGTTCAATTTCATATATGAGATGTCATATCAGTTATATGTGATATAATTGATATAATATATAGTTTTAATGTGAATCAGATTCACATATTAACTATGTACTAAAGAGAGAATGAAAGAGGGATAAGATGGTAATTTTCACATTTTTTTCCTATATATATAGTTGCATGAGATGCAATTTTGACCTAAGCCTTGGAATAACCCTAGTGTGTCATTTTGTTGTTGGAAAGGTTCCAAAACACAATCTCTCTCACAAACATCTCATCTCACCTAAAGGGAACACACCTTCCTCCCTCACCTAGAGAACAACGGAGAAGATCCGGTGGTAGTGTCCGTGATCGCTTGGGATCGTATTGCTGAGATCGTGATCGTGGGAGAAGGAGCACTCGAAGAAAAGTTCTTCAAAGATATTATTCTTGTTGTCCATCTTGCTATTGTATGCTTAATCTAGTTAGATTTGTTCTTGAATGTAATCCATGTAATGAAATTAAGAATGCGCGATTAACAATCGCTTCCGCTGCAAGATTCAATTCCCTTTAATTGGTATCAGAGCCCAATTGCGTTCTAAATTTAAGTTCTGGATTTTTCAAGAACGAGGTGGGATTTACTGTTTTGCATGTGATGTATGAACGGTTTGCAATTTTGACGTTTTCAATTTTGGCACTTAGATTTACAATTTTTCATTGAATCATTCAATAATAGGTCCCGGTGTTTTGGGCAATTTTAATTGTAAATCGAGTCTGTAAGTCCGAGTCGATCGAGGCAAGGTGGTTGCTGAGAAGATCGGAGCAAAAACGAGCAAGAAATTGATCGTGGGGTTGTTGTTCTGTGAATGGCGTTGCAACGCTGTTAAAAACGAGCAAGAAATTGATCGTGGGGTTGTTGTTCTGTGAATGGCGTTGTAGTATTTGTTAAAAACGAGCAAGAAATTGATCGTGGGGTTGTTGTTTTCAGTGAATGGCGTTGTAACGCCGTTCTATAGCGCGCTGCAACGCCATCGTGGCGGCGCGCTGCTGGGGAAGGAAGACGGCAGTTGCTGTAACGCCGCCTCGTGGTTGCAACGCTGAGGCGTTGTGTAACGCAGGAGCTGAGGCGCGCCTTCAACGGGCAGAAACAGACAACATGCTGATGGAGATCGGATCTCCTTGAGCAGCGGAAACATGGTTTGGGATTGTTAATTTGCTTGATTGTTTTAATTGAAACAAAAACCAGTACATTGACAAATATACAGAACAAGCATATAATTAACTCTAATCTAATTAGGCATGAATGTTTTACATGCAAACATGCTACAAGTTTAACAATTAAACTGAAGAGAAAAGAAGGAATTATTACCTTTGTAGTTTCGCAGAACAACAACTCCTTCCTCCAATGTTCAAGACTCTCAGAACTTCAAAAAGTTCTCTTTTTCACCAAATGTAACACCACCAACAGTGAGCACCTTCTATATCTCTGAATTCTTAGAACTTCCTTGGTGGGAAGGATCCAACAATTGGAAGAAGAGGGAATGAGAGTGTGAGAGAGAGAGTTTTGCAGCAATTCTCTAATTGCAAGAAGAATGATGCAATCATCGATCAAAAACCAAGAGCAACCCCCTTCCCCTTGATGTACTATCGATAGGGAGAAGTGGGGGTAGTGGGAACGTGTCTGGATGACACATTCCCTTATTTTATTATTAAAATAATAATCATAATAATATAATAATAATTCAATCAAATTTAATTATTAATTTGAATCATATTTAAATAATGCAAATTAAATATCATATATTTAATTTGGATTGAATCTCATTTAATCAAATTACCCCTTTAACATATAGTTTTAATGTACATCTAGTGCACATTAAATTTTAACCTATAGTTTTCAAATGTGAATCACATTCACATTTAATATAATATTTGAACTCTTTCAAATATTCAATTCTCTCATATAATTTTAATATGAATCATATTTACATTAAGTTTATAATATATAGTTCCAAAACTATATATTATATCGTATCTAAATACATTAAATATATTCCCAATGAGTTTGAACATTTCAAATTCAAATGATCTAAGAACCCTTTACGAGCTAGAAGGTGGACCTAATGGACCTACTGATCGTAAGCTCTAACGATACGAGATTGCTTTCGGTTAATCTCATTAACCTCCCAATCAACATTCGTTAATCTGCGGGAACACTCCACTAAAGTCCCACGTTTGCACTCTTCTCACTGCAGATATATTTCTGTGTCCATGGATATTGACCAATAACAGCAAGTCAATCCTTCACGAATGTTCGTAACGCCAGCTGGGTCAAATTACCGTTTTACCCCTGGGTTATATCTTGTGCCTTAAGTACCAGTGCTCTTCTAATGAACAATTTGTTTGTGGTCCTACCAACAAACAGAGTCCCTCTCGGGCCAATGAGATGGTCGGACCCGTTGTTCAAGTCCCGGAGATACCACTTAAGGGAACATTCCTCTACATACCCTAGTAGGCGGGAAGGAGTGAATTCCATCTTGCTAAGTTAAGTTCCCAGCCGCTCACTCGATCTTGTCCCCAAGAAGGTAGGCATATTGAGTCGGCGAATCTGGCCATTCTCACTCATACTAGTCAAAGGACAATCCCTCACGAACAGGAGTTCGTAACCTGCTCAGGATTGAGATCTAGTTGCCTAGGTCATCCTAGTGAAATAGAAACCTAACTAGTCAACGGAGTTACAGCTAGAGATTACTATTTCGTGGTCCGGTCTTATGTAATCTCATTACATAGGATATCCCCACTCACATGTCATCCACACGAACACGTTAGGATCACAGTGTTTATATCAAATACAAAGTGGGCCACATCAATAGTTTTACCAGGGTAAGGTATCCAAACCTTATCCCCTAACTATAGACCCTTTAGGTTGGATCTCGAACCGAGATCCTTTATATGTACACTACATTCAATTAGAGATTCATTTAACAGCCTTGAATGTTTAGTTTATTGGATTTAGGGTTTAAATAAAGGAAAACTCGTAGATAACGAACAATAACACTTTATTGAAATAATAACACTTTATTACATGAATTAGATCATAATTACAAACTACGAGTTTTAGGGCACAAATTCTAACAAACTCCCACTTGAACTAAAACTCTAGTGGGGTACATCATAATCTAAAACAGTGGTTATAAGAGATAAAAATATAATAAACTAGGGCATCCATATACCCCATTACATATCTCCCACTTGCCCTAAATTAACATATGTACATATCTCGTGGACCCAGACTTTCCAGATGCCCCTCGAACACTTTAGCCGTGAGAGCCTTTGTAAACGGATCAACAATATTGTGCTCCGAAGCGATCTTCATGACTGTCACATCTCTTCGTTGCACTATTTCTCGTATCAGGTGATACTTCCTCTAGATGTGCTTACCTCGCTTATGGCTGCGAGGTTCCTTCGAATTGGCTATCGCACCACTGTTGTCACAATATAAGGTGATGGGAGATTCCATATTTTGAACAACTTCCAAATCTGTAAGGAATTTCCTTAGCCAAACAGCCTCTTTAGCTGCTTCACAAGCAACGACATACTCAACCTCCATTGTGGAGTCAGCAATGCATCCTTTCTTGATGCTTCGCCATACTATAGCTCCCCCGTTAAGGGTGAAAATTGATCCTGATGTGGATTTTCGAGAATCCTTATCGGTCTGAAAATCAGAATCAGTGTATCCAGTAAGGATCAAATCCTTAGACCCATACACAAGCATATAGTCCCTCGTTCTCCTTAGGTACTTGAGGATATTTTTAATCATTGTCCAGTGGTCTAACTCCAGATTGGGTGGTACCTCACCGACTATTCCCATCGCATAACAAATGTCAGGCCTGCGCACAAACATAGCATACATTAAGCTACCTACTGCAGAGACATAAGGAATATGTCTCATATCCTTAACTTCTTGAGGTGTCTTGGGACACTGTTCCTTAGACAGTTAAGTTCCCAGCCGCTCACCCGGTCTTGTCCCCAAGAAGGTAGGCATATTGAGCCGGCGAATCTGGCCACTCTCACCCATACTAGTCAAAGAACAATCCATCGCGAACAGGAGTTCGTAACCTGCTCAGGATTGAGATCAAGTTGCCTAGGGCATCCTAGTGAAATATAAACTTTACTAGTCAACGGAGTTACAACTAGAGGTTACTATTTCGTGGTCCGGTCTTATGTAATCTCATTACATAGGATATCCCCACTCACATGTCATCTACACGAACACGTTAGGATCACAGTGTTTGTATCAAATACAAAGTGGGCCACGTCCATAGTTTAACCAGGGTAAGGTACCCAAACCTTATCCCCTAACTATAGACCCTTTAGGTTGTATCTCGAACCGAGATCCTTTTTATGTACATTACATTCAGTTAGAGATTCATTTAACAGCCTTGGATGTTTAGTTTATTGGATTTAGGGTTTAAATAAAGGCAAACTCGTAGATAACGAACAATAACACTTTATTGAAATAATAACACTTTATTATATTAATTAGAACATAATTACAAACTACGAGTTCTAGGGCACAAATCTCAACAAACTCCCACTTGAACTAAAACTCTAGTGGAGTACAACATAATCTAAAACAATGGTTACAGAGATATAAATACAATAAACTAGGGCATCCATATACCCCATTACATATCTCCCACTTGCCCTAGATTAGCCTATGTACATATCTCGTAGACCCAAACTTTCCAGATGACACTCGAACACTTTAACCGTGAGAGTTTTTGTAAACGGATCAACAATATTGTGCTCCGAAGCGATCTTCGTGACTGTCACATCTCCTCGTTGCACTATTTCTCGTATCAGGTGATACTTCCTCTCGATGTGCTTACCTCGCTTATGGCTGCGAGGTTCCTTCGAATTGACTACCACACCACTGTTGTCACAGGATAAGGTGATGGGAGATTCCATATTTGGAACAACTTCCAAATCAGTACGGAATTTCCTTAGGCAAACAACCTCTTTAGCTGCTTCACAAGCAGCGACATACTCAACCTCCATTGTGGAGTCAGCGATGCATCCTTACTTGATGCTTCGCCATACTATAGCTCCCCCGTTAAGGATGAAAACTGTTTAAAATACTACGTAAGACTAAAGAGTTCCCCCGTTACTTGATGCTTCGCCATACTATAGCTCCCCCAGCCTTAGACAAAACTTCACCGGTAGAGTTCCCTTATAACCAAAGTCCTAAAGTCCTACTATATTTTAAACTATTTAAAATACTACGTAAGACTAATTTCTAATCCTATTAGAAATTGAAACTTAGGTCTAAATTAATTTTAAACAATTTAAAACTAATTTAAAAAATAGCCCAAGTTCCTATGTTTGCATGCATTTTTTTTATTATAGGTTATGGTTTCTAAAACCTCTTTGATTTATAACTTTTATAAATTTTAATAATTAACCTATAAAGAAACTATATTATAAATCCAACCATCTATATTCAAATTGGAATTATAAAAGGAATTCAACTATTTGAATTATAAAATTACTTAAACAAAATAACATTTATTTTATACTATGTAATTTCATGCTCCATGCAATTTATTTTCCATATAATCTAATTATAACACTTATAATTAATTACTCATGAAAAAATAAATTAATCATGCAAGCATATTCATATAACATTTATATAAATAAAATGCATGAACATGCTTATCCTAAGATGAGAATTATCTAAATGACATTCATAAAGACATAAAACTGTAAAACCGGAATAATTTGGCCCCTAATGTGTAAAAAATAAAATTACATTAATTTTATTTCATGAAATCGGTCCAAAAACATCCTAAACCGGCCTTGAACCGCTCGAATCGAACCAAAACCACTGAACCAGCTGAACCGGTCTGCAACTACTGGAATGCCCCACGGCGTTGCAACTATGATGCCAGCGTTGCAACGCTTGCTTTGTCGTATCTTGCGCGCTCTTGCTCCGGGATGGCGTTTGTAACGCCGAGGGGTAGCGTTGGTAACGCCATCGACCTCGAGCGCGCGTCGCCGATAGGGGGAACGCTGACGTTGCGACGCCGTTCTTCAGCGTTGCAACGCTGATGCTTCGGCAGTGGTAGAAACTCACGAACACAGCAGCTTCGTTCTTCAATCTCTCCTTCGATTCTCAACCGAATTGCATGAAACTGGTCCCGAACGACTCGTAACTCAATTACAGACTCAATTATGCACTTTTTGCCCAAAAACGCAGGGGCCTTTACATACAATTTGATCAAAAACAAAGTAAACTAAGGCCAAAAAATTTCTAAACAAGTTTTACAACAAACCAAATGCATTTCCCACCAAATCAATGCAATTTTGTTTCAAAACAAAACAAATCAAGCATTGCTCTAATACCAATTGATGGAGATCGGATCTCCTTGAGCAGCGGAAACGTGTTTGGGATCGTTAATGTGCTTGATTGTTTTAATTGAAACAAAAATCAGTACATTGATAAATAATACAGAACAAGCATGAAATTCTAATCCTATTAGACATGGATTATAGCAAACATGCAAACATATGTTTAACAATTAAACTAAAGGGAAGAAGAATAATACCTTTGTAGTTTCTAATTCTCCAGCAACGCCTTGCTCCAAACTTTTCAGCAAAGCAGCAAAACTTCTCTGTATTTTCCAAGTAACACACCACCAATTGGAAAACCTTCTATATCTCTGAATGCTTAAATCTTTCCTTTGTGGGAAGGATTCCAACAGTTGCGAAGATTTGGGAATTCTAAAATTGAGAGAGAGAGAGAATTCTTTCTGTGTTTCTTTCAAAATCAAATCAATCGATTGAATCCTTCTGTTCATTTGTCCTTCTCACCAGGAGAAGGACTTCACTAGGTAACTCCCCACTCCCTATCGAGGGAGAGTTGGGGAGTAGTGGGAACGTGTCTTCCTGACACGTTACCAATTAATAACATATTAATTAATCAAATATGAATTAATTACATTAAATCAAATCACATTTAATTCAATTATAATATTAATTAAATTGATTAAATCATATTTAATCATTTTATCCTTTAACCTATAGTTTAATGTACATCTCATGCACATTATGTTTTAACCTATAGTTTTCAAATATGAATCACATTCACATTTGAATTTAATATTTGAACTCTTTCAAATATTTAATTCTCTCATATAATTTAATATGAATCATATTCACATTAAATTTATAATATATGGTTCCAAAACTATATATTATATCGTATCTAAATACATTAAATATATTCCCTAATGAATTTGAACATTTCAAATTCAAATGATCTAAGAACCCTTTACGAGCTAGAAGGTGGACCTAATGGACCTACAGATCAAAAGCTCCAACGATACGAGATTGCTCGGTTAATCTCATTAACCTCCCAATCAACATTCGTTAACTGCGGGAACACTCCACTAAATTCCCACAGCTGCACTCTTCTCACTGCAGATATATTTGTGTGTCCATGGATATTGACCAATAACAACAAGTCACCTTCACGAATGTTCGTAACGCCAGCTGGGTCAAATTATCGTTTTACCCCTGGGTTACATCTTGTGCCTTAAGTACTAGTGCTCCTCTAATGAACAATTTGTTTGTGGTCCTACCAACAAACAGAGTCCCTCTCGGGCCAATGAGAGGGTCGGACCCGTTGTTCAAGTCCCGGAGATACCACTTAAGGAAACATTCCTCTACATACCCTAGTAGGTGGGAAGGAGTGAATTCCATCTTGCTAAGTTAAGTTCCCAGCCGCTCACTCGATCTTGTCCCCAAGAAGGTAGGCATATTGAGTCTTGAATCGCCACTCTCACCCATACTAGTCAAAGGACAATCCCTCGTGAGCAGGAGTTAAGTGAATCCGCTCGAGATTGAGATCAAGTTGCCTAGGTCATCCTAGTGAAATAGAAACCTAACTAGTCAACAGAGTTACAACTAGAGGTTACTATTTCGTGGTCCGGTCTTATGTAATCTCATTACATAGGATATCTCCACTCACATGTCATCTACACGAACACGTTAGGATCACAGTGTTTGTATCAAATACAAAGTGGACCACATCCATAGTTTAACCGGGGGTAAGGTACCCAAACCTTATCCCCAACTATAGACCCTTTAGGTTTGTATCTCGAATCGAGATCCTTTTTATGTACATTACATTCGATTAGAGATTCATTTAATAGCCTTGGATGTTTAGTTTATTGGATTTAGGGTTTAAATAAAGGCAAAGTTGTAGATAACAAACAATAACACTTTATTGAAATAATAACACTTTATTACATTAATTAGAACATAATTACAAACTACGAGTTTTAGGGCACAAATCCCAACAATAATTAATTACTCATGAAATATAAATTAATCATGCATTTTCAACCATATTCATATAACATTTATACAAATAAAATGCATGAACATGCTTATCCTAAAGTGAGAATAATCTAAATGACATTCATAAAGACATAAAGCTGTAAAACTGGAATAATTTGGCTTCTAAGTGTGAAAAAATGAAATTACATTAATTTTATTTTATGAAACCGGTCCAAAAACACCCTGAATCGGCCTTGAATCGTTCGGACCGGACCAAAACTAATGAACCAGCCGAATCGGTGCATTCTTTGGAATGCCCCACGGCGCGCTGTAACGCGATGCGAGCGTTGCAACACCCGCTATGTCCTTTTGCGCTACTCGCTATCGAGGTAGCGTTAACGCGGCGAAGGCGGCGTTGCAACGCCGCTGACCCCTTGAACGCACGCGTCGATAGGAAACGCTGGAGTTGCGACGTCGTTCTTGGCGTTAACGCCGATGAACGCGCGTTGTAACGTCGCCAGTAGCGTTGCAACACCGCCGCTTGGCTGGCGGTGGCAATCCACAAACACAAAGACTTTCAATTGCAATTTCTCCTTCGATTCTCCACCGAATTGCTTGAAACTGGACCCGAACGACTCGTAACTCAATTACAGACTCAATTATGCACTTTATTTGCCAAAAAACGCAGGGGCCTTTACAATAATTTGATCAAATCAAAAGTAAACTATGGCAAAAAAACTCCTAAATAGTTTTACAACAAACCAAATGCATTTCCCACCAAATCAATGCAATGTTGTTTCAAAATAAAACAATACTCAAAATAAAACAATACAAGCATTGCTCTGATACCAATTGATGGAGATCGGATCTCCTTGAGCAGCGAAAACGTGGTTTGGGATCGTTAATTTGCTTGATTGTTTTAATTGAAACAAAAACTTGTACATTGACAAATATATAGAAGAACCATGTAATGAACTCTAATCTAATTAGGCATGGATGTTTTACATGCAAACATGCTACAAGTTTAACAATTAAACTGAAGAGAAAAGAAGGAATTATTACCTTTGTAGTTTCACAGAACAACAACTCCTTGCTCCAATGTTCAGTAACTCAAGAACTTCAAAAGTTCTCTGTTTTTCACCAACAGAACACCACCAATAGTGAGCACCTTCTATATCTCTGAATTCTTAGATCTTCTTTGGTGGGAAGGATCCAACAATTGGAAGAAGGAGGGAATGAGAGTGTGAGAGAGAGAGTTTTGCAGCAATTCTCTAATTGCAAGAAGAATGATGCAATCATCGATCAAAAACCAAGAGCAACCCCCTTCCCCTTGATGTACTATCGATAGAGAGAAGTGGGGGTAGTGGGAACGTGTCTGGATGACACGTTCCCTTATTTTATTATTAAAATAATAATAATAATAATAATATAATAATTAAATCAAATTTAATTATTAATTTATATCATATTTAAATAATGCAAATTAAATATCATATATTTAATTTGGATTAAATCTCATTTAATCAAATTACCCCTTTAACCTATGGTTTTAATGTACATCCAGTGCACATTAAATTTTAACCTATAGTTTTCAAATGTGAATCACATTCACATTTAATATAATATTTGAACTCTTTCAAATATTCAATTCTCTCATATAATTTAAATATGAATCATATTCACACTAAGTTTATAATATATAGTTCCAAAACTATATATTATATCGTATCTAAATACATTAAATATATTGCCTAATGAGTTTGAACATTTCAAATTCAAATGATCTAAGAACCCTTTACGAGCTAGAAGGTGGACCTAAGGGACCTACAGATCAGAAAATCCAACAATACGAGATTGCTCGGTTAATCTCATTAACCTCTCAATCAACATTCGTTAACTGCGGGAACACTCCACTAAAGTCCCACAGCTGCACTCTTCTCACTGCAGATATATTTCTGTGTCTATGGATATTGACCAATAACAGCAAGTCAATCCTTCACGAATGTTCGTAACACCAGCTGAGCCAAATTACCGTTTTACCCCTTGGTTATATCTTGTGTCTTAAGTACCAGTGCTCTTCTAATGAACAATTTGTTTGTGGTCCTACCAACAAACAGAGTCCCTCTTAGGCCAATGAGAGGGTCGGGCCCTTTGTTCAAGTCCCGGAGACACCACTTAAGGGAACATTCCTCTACTTACCCTAGTAGGCGGGAAGGAGTGAATTCCATCTTACTAAGTTAAGTTCCCAGCCGCTCACTCGGTCTTTTCCCCAAGAAGGTAGGCATATTGTGTCGGCGAATCTGGCCATTCTCACCCATACTAGTCAAAGGACAATCCCTCGCGAACAGGAGTTCCTAACCTGCTCAGGATTGAGATCAAGTTGCCTAGGTCATCCTAGTGAAATAGAAACCTAACTAGTCAACGGAGTTACAGTTAGAGATTACTATTTCGTGGTCCGGTCTTATGTAATCTCATTACATAGGATATCCCCACTCACATGTCATCTACATGAACACGTTAGGATCACAGTGTTTGTATCAAATACAAAGTGGGTCACATCCATAGTTTTACCAGGGTAAGGTACCCAAACCTTATCCCCTAACTATAGACCCTTTAGGTTGTATCTCGAACCGAGATCCTTTATATGTACACTACATTCAGTTTGAGATTCATTTAACAGCCTTGGATGTTTAGTTTATTGGATTTAGGGTTTAAATAAAGGAAAACTCGTAGATAACGAACAATAACACTTTATTGAAATAATAGCACTTTATTACATGAATTAGAACATAATTACAAACTACGAGTTTTAGGGAACAAATCCCAACACATGCAGCGTTGTTTTAGGGAACAAATCCCAACACATGCAGCGTTGCAACGCCGAAGGCGTTTCAGCAAACTGTCTAATGGGCGAAAAACATTTTTTTTATATATTAAATATAAAAATGTTTTAAATTTATTTTATTTAATTTTAATTAATATAATTAGATTATATTAATTAAAATTAATTTTAGGGTACCAAAATTGGTCTAATTTTGTTATTTAAATTATGCAATTGTTGTGTAATTATTGTCATGCATAATGTATGCTTTTAATTTAGAAATTCTACCTTAGGTTAAGTATTTCCCTGCATCATTTATAATATAAAGAGTTATATTATATAGTTTGCATGATTAATTAATATAAGGTGTTATATTAATTCATGAACAACATTGACATGCATTATATTTCATGAGATGATTATGCTATGTGTATCTTATTATTCATGAGATGAATGATCAAGCAATATAACATAGTATGCATGTCACCTAAGGTTAATTATTAGTTTTAAAATGTTTAGAACTTGGAAATAATAGACTTTAGGTTATCTAGTTCTAATTAGATTAGAATTAGGAACCAAGTAATTTATAAACAATGATTAAAAGAGGAACTCTGTCTAAGGAAGGTTCTGTCTAGGCTGGGGTATTTAAGCTGACGGAAACGAAACATGCCTACCTGGGAACTGACCTAGAAATGAAATTTAATCAGAGAGTTTATAAATTCCAGTAGCGTCAACGGGTTTATTAAGGGGTTAATAAACTAGAAATCCTAGGCTTAATTTAAAGAGTTATATTAGCAAACTTAGGATAAAATCAATATAAGAGTTATATTGATATTGTTAAATTTAGGTAAAACCATTAGTCGGGTTTTAGCCTAAGTAAAATTCCTATAGATTTAAAGTATCAAGTGGGAGGAAGAGTGTATAGAATACATATTTTTCCACCTACATATCTCCGGGAAGTTCACACCGTGAGACTCATAGTTGGCCTCGTGGCGCAAACGAGAGCATCCCCCTTCGGATGGTGTTTGTATGAGTCAATATCAAGGTGAATGAAGAGGGTACTTATAGTGAGTGAGAGCAGGTTTAGTGAAAACAAAACCTATGGTCTCTTCAGTCGGTTTACACCGTAAGATCACTATGGTCAGCCTGCTAGTTTGGCCTGGACCAGACAATCCCTTCGGAGGGCTTGATCATAGGGGATCGAACACAGTAGACATCCTAAAGGGATAAAGATTTCCTTAGTCTGTTTTTCAATCTAGTCCTTCCTTCGGCGGATTTTATTGGATGGAGACTCTGGGGTCTAGAGACAGAGGGTTACACTCACGAGGTACATAAGTTGTGTATGTATCCTGACCGAATAATGGTAACTAAAGCCTATAGGAATAAGGGTTATTCTGGCATTAGAGTTTGGTCAAGAGTGTCTTGATCCAGAGGAGGAGTGTTTTTTATTACCTTTCGGTGTCATAAATTCTAAACCTTTGGAGTATCATTGCAAATTATAAATGACCTAGGAATCTTTTGATAAATAGCTAAAACATGATTGGATTAGAAAATTATAGCAAGAAACTCATACAAGTTTTGGTTGTAAATTTTCAGCAAAAATGTCTAGCTCTATAATTTCCTTATTGGGTGCGGAAAAGTTAACCGGAGAGAATATGATGACATGGAAAACAAACTCAACACTATATTGGTAGTGGATGATCTGAAGTTTGTGCTAACTGAGGAGTGTCCTCAGGTGCCAGGCTCGAATGCGTCACGAAATGTTTGTGATGCATATGATCGATGGATCAAGGCCAATGATAAGGCCAAGGTCTACATTTTGGCAAGTATGTCTGACAGATTAGCCAAGAAGCATGAGGGCATGATGACCACTAAGGAAATCATGGATTCAGTGCAGGGTATGTTTGGACAACAGTCCACACAGGCCCGACACAATGCCCTAAAGTACATTTTCAACTCGAGGATGCCAGAGGGTACATCTGTTTGGGATCATGTCCTGGATATGATGGTACACTTTAATATCGCGGAGTCGAATGGTGCTTCCATCGATGAATCGAGCCAGGTCAGCTTCATTCTGGAAACTCTTCCAAATAGTTTCCTTCAGTTTAGAAGTAATGTTGTTATGAACAAGCTTACTTTTAATCTTACCTCCCTTCTGAATGAACTCCAGACCTTTCAATCTATGATGAAAATTCAGGGATCGAAAGGTGAGGAAAATGTTGCCAATAGGAGTTATCATAGAGGTTCGACCTCTGGATCAAAAACAGTGGCTTCAATTTCTTCTAACTTGAAAGGGAAGAAGAAGAATATGAAGAAGGTTGGTAAAGGGAAACGAGCTGACAAAGCTGCCGCCTAGAAGGACAAGAAAGTCAAAGAAGTTGCTGACAAAGGAAAGTGTATCCACTGCAACGAAGACGGGCATTGGAAACGGAACTGTCCGAAGTACATTGCAGAAAAGAAGAAGGAAGGTAAATATGATTTACTTTGCTTAGAAGCTTGTTTAGTGGATAATGATAAAACTGCTTGGATACTTGATTCAGGCGCCACTAATCATTTTTGTTCTTATTTCCAGGGAATTGATTCCTGGCAGCAACCACAAAAAGGAGAGATAACACTCCGGGTTGAAAGTGAGAAGTCGTCTCAGCTGTAGCAGTAGGCATGATGAAACTTTATTTTGGCAAGAAATATATGTTGTTAGACAATATATTAGTGATACCAGGGTTTACTAGAAACCTTATTTCAATTTCTTGCCTTATAGAACAATGTATTTATGTTTCTTTCTCTATGAATAAAGTGTTTATTTTGAAATAAGGTGTGGAAATATGTTCAACTTCATTAGAAAATGGGTTATATGTTTTAAGGCCTAATTCAGTCAAAATGATTTTGAACACTGAATTATTTAAAACTGCAAACACACAAACTAAGAAACGTAAAATTTCTCCTAAAGAAAATGCTCATTTTTGACATCTTAGGTTGAGTCACATTAATCTCAATAGGATTGAGAGATTGGTAAATAATGGACTTCTAAATGAGTTAGAAGAAAATACTTTACCTGTATGTGAATCCTGCCTAGAAGGCAAAATGACTAAAAGACCTTTTAGTAGAAAAGGTTATAGAGCCAAAGAATCTCTTGAGCTTATACATTCAGGCCTTTGTGGTCCGATGAATAATGTTAAAGCCAGAGGAGGTTATAAATATTTCATCTCCTTTATAGATGATTATTCTAGATTTGAGCATATTTACCTAATACAACATAAGTCTGAAGCACTTGAAAAGTTCAAGGAATTCAAGATTGAAGTTGAAAATCAATTAGGTAAAACGATTAAGACACTTCGATCGGATCGAGGTGGTGAGTACATGGATTTAAAATTCCAGAACTATATGATAGAACATGGAATTACATCCCAACTCTCAGCTCCCGGTACGCCACAACAAAACGGTGTATCGGAAAGGAGAAATAGAAACTTGTTGGACATGGTTCGATCAATGATGAGTTATGCTCATCTCCCTAGTTCCTTTTGGGGTTACGCAGTAGAGACTGCGATATACATTTTGAACAACGTGCCATCAAAGAGTGTTTCTGAAACACCATTTGAACTCTGAAAAAGGACGTAAAGGTAGTTTATGTCATTTCAGAATTTGGGGTTGTCCAGCACATGTGCTTGTGACAAATCTAAAGAAGTTGGATTCACGTTCAAATTTGTGCCTATTCGTAGGATACCCAAAAGAAACAAGAGGTGGTTTATTCTATGATCCTAAGGAAGATAAGGTTTTTGTGTCGAGAAATGCCACTTTCTTAAAGGAGGACCACATAAGAGACCACAAACCAAGAAGTAAAATTATGTTGAGTGAGTTAGACGGAACAATAGCAAAGGTTGCTAATAAAACTAGTATGTCAACAAAAGTTGTTGATACTAGCTTTTCTAGTCAAGAGAGTCCATCTCAAGAGTTGAGTATGCCTCGACGTAGTGGGAGGGTTATAACGCAACCTGACCGTTACATGGGTTTATCTGAAACCCAAGTTGTTATACTAGATTACAACTGTGAGGATCCATCGACTTATAATCAAGCGATGGATGACAAAGACAAAGACAAATGGATCATAGCCATGAACCAAGAAATGGAGTCTATGAACTTCAATTATGTTTGAGATCTTGTAGATAAACCTGATGGGGTAAAACCTATAGGTTGTAAGTGGATCTACAAGAGAAAGCGTGGTGTAGATGGGAAGGTGCAAACCTTTAAAGCTAGACTAGTAGCAAAGGGTTATACCCAGTTTGAAGGGGTTGACTATGAGGAAACTTTTTCACCTGTTGCTATGGTAAAGTCTATCCGTATCTTACTTGCCATTGCTCATATTATGACTATGAGGTATGGCAAATGGATGTCAAGACAACATTTTTGAATGGCAATCTTGAGGAAAACATCTACATAGACCAACCCGAAGGGTTCATTGAACCAGGACAAGAGCAAAAGGTTTGCAGGCTTAAAAGGTCAATTTATGGACTGAAACAAGCCTCTAGGTCCTGGAATATAAGATTTGATGAGTCAATCAAATTTTATGGCTTTAATCAGAATGATGATGAACCTTGTGTCTACAAGAAAATCATCAATAGTTCTGTCGCATTTCTAGTTCTATATGTGGATGATATCCTACTCATTGGGAATGATGTAGGATATCTTATTGACATTAAGAATTGGCTAGCTACGCAATTCCAAATGAAAGATTTGGGTGATGCACAGTTTGTTCTTGGGATCCAGATTGTCTGGAACCGCAAGAATAAAACACTAGCCATGTCTCAGACATCTTACATCAACAAAGCGTTGTTGAGGTTTAAGATGAAAGACTCTAAAGGGCTTATTGCCTTTTAGACATGGAGTTCATTTGTCTAAGGAACAATGTCCTAAGACACCTGAAGGAGTTGAGGATATGAGACGGATTCCTTATGCATCAGCTGTTGGGAGCCTGATGTACGCCATGTTGTGTACTAGGCCTGACATCTGCTTTTGCGATTGGAATGGTCGATGAGGTATCAATCCAATCTAGGACTTGAACACTGGACAACGGTTAAAATAATCCTTAAGTATCTACGGAGAATAAGGAACTACATGCTTGTGTATGAGGCTAAGGATTTGATCCTTACAGGATACACAGATTCTAACTTTCAGACTGATAAAGATTCTCGGAAATCTACATCAGGGTCAGTATTTACTATTAACAGAGGAGTTGTAGTATGGCGAAGCGTCAAGCAAGGATGAATCGTTGATTCCACCATGGAGGTCGAATATGTAGCAGCTTGTGAAGCAGCTAAAGAGGTCGTTTGGTTAAGGAAATTCATGCTAAATTTGGAAGTTGTTCCAAATATGACTTTGCCCATCACGTTGTATTGCGATACTTGAGTGGTGCGATGGCAAATTCGAGGAAACAGAAGTCACAAGAAGGGAAAGCACATTGAGCGGAAATATCATCTCATCCGGGAGATCGTGCATCGAGGAGACGTGATTGTCATGAAGATAGCCTCAGAGCAGAACGTTGCTGATTCTTTTACAAAGTCTCTCATGGCTAAAGTGTTTGAGAGTCACCTAGAAGGTCTAGGTTTACAAGTCTTCCCCAACTAGGGCAAGTGAGAGTATTTTGTACAAAGGGTTTAAATGCCATAGTTTATTGTATTTACATTACTGTAATGTTTTAGTACTCCACAAGCTTTAGGTCAAGTGGGAGATTGTTGGGATTTATGCCCTAAACTTGTGTAATTTTGATCAAATAAATAAAGAGTTATTTGTTTTGATAAAACTATATTCTTGCTTTATAAATCTAATAAACTAAGCTCCAAGGTTATAATATATCTTGAACATCAGTGTAGTGGACACTATTTGAATTGTGTTCAACAATATAACCTAAATGGTCTATGGTATAAGAATAAGGTTGGAAACCTCATTCTGGTAACACCATGGATGCGACCCACTTTGTAATTAGTACAAATGAGGTAATCCAACTCATTCATGTGGTTGACATGCGAGTGGGGGCATCCTGTATGAAGAGTTCATGCAAGACCGGACTGCAAATTATTAGTCTAACCCGGTGTAACAGATTGCGAGGATAAGGCCCGATAATTTATAGATGGTCATTAGTGACTCGACACGAATCTGAGTAAGTTAAGAACTCCTTCTTATAGGGGTTTGTCCTTAGACTAGTATGGGTGAGAGTGACCTGTAGCCGACTCAATAAGCCTACCTTCTCAGGGACAGAACCTCGTAGGTAGCTGGGGACTTAACTATACAAGATGGAATTCACTCATTCCTACACCGAGGAATTAGATAGGTTGTTTCCCAAGGCCCGACTCGTGTCTTGAACAACGGGGTCCCACCCTCTATGAGGTATGAGTCTATGGTAGGACCTTAGACTTGTTGTTCATTAGAGGATCAGTGGTGCTTAAGGAACAAAGAGGTAATCACAGGGGTAAAACGATAATTTGACCCAACCGTGATTATGAATAATCTGTGAAGGATCGACTCATGGGTAATGATTATATCAATGGACAAAATATAATCTACAGTGAGGAGAGTGCAACTACAAGTCTATAGTGGAGTGACTTGTAGTTAATGAATATTGATTAACTGGATCAAAGAGTTTGATCAGTTAACCTCACATCATTGGAGCTCATGAACTGTAGGTTCATTAGGTCCCTCCGTTGGCTCAACATGGTTATATTGAGGGTATAAAGTTAGGAATGAAATTGAAGTGTTCAATTTCATATATGAGATGTCATATCAGTTATATGTGATATAATTGATTTAATATATAGTTTTAATGTGAATCAGATTCACATATTAACTATGTACTAAAGAGAGAATGAAAGAGGGATATGATGGTAATTCCACTTTATTTCTCTATGTATATAGTTGCATGAGATCCAACTTTGACCTTAGCATGGGAATAACCTTAGTGTGTCATTTGGTTGTTGAAAAGGTTTCAAAACACAATCTCTCTCACAAACATCTCATCTCACCTAAAGGGAACCCACCTTCCTCCCTCTTCTAGAGAACAACGGAGAAGATCCGGTGGTAGTGTCCGTGATCGCTTGGGATCGTATTGCTGAGATCGTGATCGTGGGAGAAGGAGCATTCAAAGAAAAGTTCTACCAAGGTATCATTCTTGTTGTTGTCCATCTTGCTATTGTATGCTTAATCTAGTTAGATTTGTTCTTGAATGTAATCCATGTAATGAAATTAAAAACGCGCGATTAACAATCGCTTTCGCTGCGGGATTCGATTCCCTTCAGGCTCGAACAAATAAAAAAGGAGAATATGTCGATGAGAATGTCCAGGAAGTAGCCACACGAATAGTAAGAAAAATTTTATATGAATGTGTATGTTAAGTTGATGGTCCATTAACTATCTAAACTAATAGTATTTCCTAATTTTTTTTAGGACGAGATCTCGAAGAATGTGGGTTCACTGTCCAACATGTGCCTCTCTCCAAATGATATTTTAACTCAAGCTTTGGGCACACTAGAATACAATGCATGTGTACGTGGGGTTAGTGGCTTCGTCACACCTACAACTTACTTCCACACGGTGAAACATAGTTCGACACAAGATGAGAATAAAAACAAAGAAATTGTTCATGATAATGAAGCACTTCATCGGCGTGTTAGAGAATTGGAAGATCAAATTCAGAAGACATGATCTACACCGACATCTGAACATGGAAGTTGCTCCAAGCAATTTTTGCAAGATGAGAATGAACATCGAGATAAACGAAAATAAAAAAAGGTAAATGAAGAATTTTATCTAAACTTGATCATTTAAAATTTTTGTACGGTTGAATTATTACTCATAATCAAAATAATATATATTCAGAAGAACGACAAATGTAAAGCTGCAAAGATCTTGAAGGAGTGTGCCACAACTAGTCAACGCATGGAGGTTACAAAGATAAAGATAAAGATGCAAGTAGCTTCAAAGAGCTTGAAGGTGAGGGTATCAAGGAGCCTCAAGGTCAGGGTATCAAGGAGCTTCAAGGTGAGGATATCAAAGAGTCTCAAGGTCAGGGTATCAAGGAGCTTCAAGGTGAGGATATCAAGGAACCTCAAGGTCACGGTATCTCCGAGCTTCAGTGTGAGCATAACAAGGAGCCTCAAGATCAGGGTATCACGGAGCTTCAAGGTGAGCATATCAAGGAGAAAGACAATGACCAAGATGCTAGGATCCTGAAGGTGAGTAACAGTAGTAGTCAACATTTGGAGGACATCAAGGATGAATGCCAAAAGAAGATTGCTAAGGTAATTAAGTTTATCCAGCATAGTTTTAGATATAAGGTAAATGTCTTATATCTTATACTTGTGTTAGGAGGAAACTTCAAAGAAGATTGCTAAGGACAAAGAAGTTGTTGGTCTGCCAAAAGCTAATTTGCCAATATCTTTGAGGTCTATTCCTAATTTGCTGAAAAGGTAATGGACAGTCAATCGAGTATTTCCTATCAACTGCCTGTTGGTCTTTATGGAATAAGTCGAAGGAGTTATGTTTTGCGTGAAGATATAATTGACTTTTGTGGTATGCAACAAGTTAAAACATTATTGATGGTGGCTAACATGATATAAGTAAAATAAGCTTATTTTATACATTAATTAAGTATGAGTCTAATCTTTTGTAGGTACTTATACTCATACTTTGTTGAGTCAAAGCAAGTTTCACACTATATTTTTGTAGACCCATCTGTTCTATCTGGTCGACAAAACACTGCAGAAATTAGAGCTCACAATCTTTGTAGTAGACTTATGGCGTCCGAGGAAAATCAATTAATTGTTGCTCCTTATGACCCTAGGTACGTGAAGTTTTACTCACTTTAAACTTAACTGCATGTAGACGTATCAAACTTGCTAACTAGTTGTTAATTTTTAAGTGGTCATTGGATACTAGTTGTGATTAATACTCACGATGATATGGTGTATTATATCGACTCATTAAAAACAGGTTCTCAAGGAGATATAAAAAATGTAATAGACATGTAAGTTAATTCCTTTTCTTTTTCTTCTTTTTTTAGTTTTGTATTATCATTACACTTGATGGAAAACTTGTTTGGTTGTTTTCTCTTTTGCGAACTTAGGGAAATATCAATTTTTCGATCTCAGAAGAACTTGAAAAAAATACGAAAATCGATATTATGGAAAACATTGAAGGCAAGTATTTAAACTTAGTTTATTCTATTATATATGAACACATTTAGTGCGTGTATTATAAGTTTTTTATTTTGGTATTGCAGTGCCCTTTACAGGTGGGAAGTGTTGAATGTGGGTATTACGTCATGAGATATATGAGAGATATCATGACAAAAGGAAGCATCGTAGTCACAGATTCGGTATGTTATTTAGTTTGCATTCCAATTGTTACACTTGACAAAACATTATTTATTATAATATTTTACTCTTAATGTTTGTAGATTGATACAAGAAACGTATACTCACAATCAGAGTTAGATGAAGTGCGAGTGGAGTGGGCTGAATTTTTGGGTGGATACATATGATGAATTCTTGGGTGGATACTACTTTGGATTGTTCATGTCAATTTTTTGGGTGTGGCTACATATGAAGGTGTCAAATATTCTTTTTGTGTAAATGTGGTTTGACATAGGATTGATAGTGACATTTTTTGGATAGCTACATGAAGGTGCCAAATATTTTGTATAGATGTTTGCTTGAGATAGAATTGATAGTCACATTTTTTGGATGACTACCAAATATTTTTGTGTAAATGTTGGTCAGGATAGGACTCATAGATTGACTAACTATGGTGGAGATGATTAGTGTTTGAATATATATGGTGGAGATAAGTGTAGTTTGTCATTTTGAACCATTATGGGAGTTACTAATGTTGGAATTGTTAAAAGTTGAACTTGTCATTTTAGAATTGTTCATATGGGAAGAAGATGTGAACTTTTTTGGGTATTATTGATGGAATTTTATTTCATAGATCTTGAATATAATTTATTGGAATGCAATGCAGAAAATTCTAGATTTTAAGGAATAATTGATTGAAAAATAAAATCAATAACAAACAAGACATGTATAATGTGTCGAGATCTAATTCAAATTGACACTTTTTAAACGTAAAAAAAGAACATTACATTTGACACTTTATAATTGTCAAAGTTTACTTTCAATTTGACGTTTTAGAACTGTCAAGATAAACTCATATTTGACATATTTGAAGCGTCAAGTAACTTTTATTTGACATTTCTGCAATGACAAGATAAACATATTTATGACACAGAGAAAATGTCAAGTATTAACATAAATTTGACACTTTTTTAGAGTCAAGATAAAACTACATTTGACGAATAAAAAGTGTAAAGAGTTTATGTTCAAAATGACACATTATAAGCGTAAAAAAAGAGTATACATAACACTTTATAAGTGTCAAGTATGGTATATTATTCTTGACGGTGGATTCCTTGACGGTTTGAAAAACATCAAGTAAGGCAAAATTCGACATTTTATAGGCGTCAAGAAAACTAGTTTTTGTAGTAGTGAAGAGGAAAACAAAACTTGAAGGAAATACTAAAGTAAGAGAATAAAGTATGGAGCCAACAACTACAGTAAAGAAAAAAAAGAAATCCTTCTTGAAAATTCTTATATTGAAAAGCCTTCTATATTTAAATCTGAAAACTCATTAATATTGTATTCTAGAAATTAAAATGGCAAGAAAAATAAAAGCAAAAAAAAAACTAAGAGACGACACACTGCTTTTTTCATAAAGCATAAAAACCCAAAAACAAAAACGACTACAACTCTCCAAAATCGAGCTCTTAGATCAATACCACCTCCAACTCTCGTTGTGATGGGATTGAAGAAGAGAATCAAGATGAGAAGTAGAAGAAACTACAACAAAAACTAGAAAGAAAAAATTACAGAACTCGAAAGAAAACCCAAAGCCGGAAAATGAAATTCTCCTATGAAGACGAGCTCCCATTTGACGACTCCCTTCTCCAAAATATAAAGGGTTTACATTCTAGGATTTCCATCTTGATGGGTCAACTTCTCTTGTTGTATTTTTTAGAAAATCGGAATAAAATCATGAAATTCCCAGATTTCTTGCGTATTTTGTGTTTTTCCAGATTTTTCAAAATTGCCGTTGCATAGCATTTGCACTCTGCCCAAAATTTGGGTTTTCATATTGCACTACAACTTCAACTCCATGTGGTTCTTCCAACTCTTTGACCCGTGATTGACATTGTTATATTATGTTCTAAGTCTGGCACAAGTATGCAATTGCGTTCCATTTGCATTCTCCATTCAATACTGAAAAATATGAGATTTTGCTTTCATGTTTACTTATCTTCCCTCATACTTCAAGAATCTTTTACGCTTCCTTATTACATGTAATCGACTCCACTTTATCCACTTTTTACCTAAAGAGATGAAGAAAACATATAAGTATAACTAAGTTTAAAGGCTAAATAATTCTCATAAATGAGAATTATCACACCCCCCAAACTTGAGTTATTGCTTGTCCTCAAGCAATTTCAAAATAAACACAAGGCAAATTTGATTATAAGAATAGTTCTTTAGAAAAAATACACCTTTCAGGAGAGGTCTCATGCTCATAACACTTTAACTTTACATGAATGCTTTCACTACATGTAACTTTCATGCTTTCCTTGCCTAAACAAAATACTTTCCTCTCATAACCTCACCTTGAATTCATACTACCTATTACCTTTAGTCAAGTTTCATTTAGTTGCTAAACAAGCTATTTACATCTAACAATGACCCCCAAACTTGTTTTTCACTACTAGGATGATTTTTTTCTTTTTCTTTTTTTTTCAAGCGAGGACCTTTTTGTCATTTATGCCTTCGCTCTAGCTTATTTACACTTTTTGGTGAAAGTATCTAGCTACAAGTACTTATCACATTAAGGCCATTTCCACATACTCACTTCCTAAAATTAACCTTTCATGCAAAGGAAATCATGGGTATCATGACCACCCCTAGCTACTTAGTTAACCTTTTGAAGGAGGTGAAGGGAATCGATTTCCCGCAGCAGAAGACGTCGTGAAACGTCATTTATTTGTTGTGTGTGTAAATTCTCTTTTTTAAGAAATTACACACACAATGAATCAACGACGTTTCACGACGTCTTCTGCTGCGGAAAATCGATACGCTTCAATTGGTATCAGAGACCAACATTGTTCTTCGTTTTGTATTCTGTAATTTCTTAAAATTAAGGTGGGTAGCATTAATTTCATGAGATGAATGTCAATGGTTTGCGAAATGAATGTTTTTGGTTTTGGCACTTATACTAGATTTGCAATTTTTCATTGGTGAGATCGATGTAAGGGTCCGTTGTTTTGGGCATTATTGTATGTAAATCGAGTCTATAAGTCCAGGTCGTTCGTGGCATGAGTAGTTGTGAAGAAACAGAGCGAAAATGGGTGAAAAACTCAAAGTAGAGCTGTTAGACAAAGGAAAGCCTTGCAACGCTGTTCATCAACATTGCAATGCTATCCATGCGGATGGTAGGCTTGCAACAGGCAAGCGTTGCAACGCAAGGCGCTGCGTTGCAACACTGAAGATCATGGAGGCGCGCGTAACACGCTCAGCGTTGCGACGCTAGTGGCGGCGTTGCAACGCTACGTGCGTAGCATGCGCAGGAGACGTGCATCAAGCGCAGCGTTGCAACACTGCCCACGGCGTTGCAACGCTGCTCTGATAGTTGGCAATTCCAACACCTTTTCTACGCGAGAGTGGGTTCATGGGAGCGTTTTTAAGCCATTTTCTCCGAAATTATTATTTTTATTTAATTTATTTATTATGTATTTTAAGTTTTATTAATTTAATTTAATTAATTTTAATATAATTGTTATATTAATGTTAATTAATTAAATTAATGTCTCTAAGGTGCCAAAATCGGTCTATTTTGCTATTTTATTATGCAAGTATTGTATGATTTAAATTATATGCATAATGTATGTCATATAGTTTTAAAATCCCACCTTAGGTTAAGTATTTCATGCATCATATTTATATTATAAATGTTATAATATATAGTATGCATGGTAGGGTTTTATTATAAGAGTTATAATAAAATGCATGTTTTAATTTAGTTAATATAAGAGTTATATTACTTAGGTTAAAAGCATTGACATGCATTTATACATGTGATGTCTGCATGTTATAGTTTAATTATCCATATGATGAATGATCAAGCACAATAACATAGAAATGCATGTAATCTAAGTTAATTATTAGTTTTAAATGGTTTAGAACTTGAATAATTAGACTTAGGTTTTCTATTTCTAATAAGATTAGAATTAAGAAATCAAAATATAATTAATGCATGGTGACTAATTAGTAACTTTTTCTAAGGAAGGTTCTGTCTAAAAGCTAGGGTATTTAAGCTGACGTAGAGGGAGATCTTCTCTAGGGTATTTAGGTTGGGGTAACTCTATCTAAGAAAGATCTTCTCGGATGTTCTCGAAAGGTAGGGGGAGAGTTGTGGAACTCCCTTTGGAATTTGAAATGGAGAGAAAGTATGGAGAATTGAGAGAGATTAGAGAGAGAGCTTTCTTTCTCTTTTGGTGGAATTCAAAAAAATGAGAATCCTTGTCTTACCAAGTGCTTCACAAAGCACCTATTTTATATAATGGTGAGTGGTGGAGTTAAAATCTCCACCAATTCACCATTTTACCACAACCATATGATATGCAAATCATATTTGCATATCACATAATGTAAGGTATCTCATACTTTATTATACAAATCCTATTTGCATAATTGTGGAATAATTAATTGAATCACATTCAATATAATTTCTCTCAATTCAATTTCTCCAATTTAGCACTATTTAATCAATTAGGCTATTCTATAGTTTATTATAAATCTAATTCACAACAAACTATATATTATGTCAACTATATCACATATAATTGACATAGCTACCCAATTAATGAATTTGAACTCTTCAAATCCACTTCAAACTATAAACCCTCAATTTGTCCAATTGAGCCAACCGAGGGACCTAATGGACCTACACCTGATGAGCTCCAATGATATGAGATTAACCGATCAAACTCTTTGATCCGGTTAATCACTATTCATTAGCTACGGTAACACTCCAATAAAGCCCGTAGCTGAACTCCCACAATTGTAGGACAAGTTGTGTCCATCGATGTAACCAATACCCGCGAATCGTCCCTTCACAGGTCGTTCATAGCCACTACTGGGTCAAATTATCATTTTACGCCTGTGTCTACTTCTTGTTCCTTAAGTCCCAATGCTCCTCTAATGAACAACTTTGATGTATGGTCCAACCATAAACAATGACCCTTTCGGGCCAGTGAGAGAGTGGGTGCCCGTTGTTCAAGCCCCAGAGACAACACTTAAGGGAACAACCTCTCTAGATTCCTTAGGTCGGGAACGAGTGAATTCTTTCTTGCGTAGTCAAGTTCCCAGCTCCCCACGAGGTTCTGTCCCCAAGAAGATAGGCATATTGGGTGTATCCAGACCACTGATAGCTCCTCAAATAAGAGTTATTTAGACATTTTTTAGTGGAGTTATTAGTGCTTAAAAGCATAAATTGTTACTCTTTTGCTTTGAAAGTCCTTTTAAACTTTTTTTTTGGATTGGAAAAGTCCCTTAAGGGTAAAAAGCCTTCTTCTTGCTGATTATTAGATATTTTGGCTGAATTTTGCTTAATTTTAGCTTGTGAAGGTTAAATTTCTTGTGGCCAAATAAGCTAAGTGTCAAAAGTCCAAGGAAAGGCTAGAGCATCTTTAATGCTGGAGCATTTTCCAAAAGGATGCTGAAGCATTGTCATTGCTTGAAGCAACCTCCTGAAGCCTGTAGCAGTTTACACGGGGCAATTATATTTAAATCATTTGAGCTTTTTACAATTGGGCCCATTTGGACTATGGAGAGTATGGGGCGCGAATGGGTCTTCACTAAACCCTTTTTTCATCACTTGGGGGGAGGTATTTAAGCTTCATTAGGGTTGTTTGTCAAGGTGGGAACTTAGAGGAGGAGAGAATTAGAGGCTTGGACAACAAGTAGTTGTTGTCTTCTTCAAGAAGGAGAAAGAGAAGTTGAAGAATTGAGCCAATCTAGCACAAAGTGGAGCAAAATCAAGGAGGGATCGTTGTTCTAGCTCCATACCATAAGCTTTTCTTCTCCTCTATTTAATTTGCATCTTCTTTTCTTGCTTCTAAGTACCTCATTGTTGTATATATTTTAATTTAGATTTTCTGCATCTTTTCTTTATTTTTATGAGTTAATTCTTTCTAAGGCAAGGATTAGAGGAACTTTTGTAATTTGGGATTGAGCTTAAACTTTTGTATGCTTAAATTGTGGTTGGATTTTAGTTGAATTTATTATTAATGTGGAACTAAGGATGGTCATTTTCATTCCATACCGTTTTCTTTGCTTTTGGGGAAAAGAGAGAAAATCGATTGCTAGAATCCACTTTAGGTTTGATTACAAGTGAATACTTGCAGTGAAAATGGGTAGGTTAGGGATAACCATCCAACTAAAGTACAAGAGCAATGAGCTTAACAAGTTAATTGAATGGGAATTTAATTGCTGGAAAATTCTGGGAATTCTGGGAAGAATCTCGTGTTAAGTTGTTGTAGCATAATTCTGAGTATGCAATTACTTCTGCAATATATCTCAGATTGCATAAAAAACCTCTAATATGAGCCTATCACGTTTGTTGTAGCATTTTCAGTGCTTTTAATATTTGTTTCAGCATTCTGCTATTGAAGTTCTTTTTTCCTTTATTCTTGTCATCCTTAATTTGTTCTTTTGTTAGTTACAACTCCAATTCACTATAATTAATTTGAGCTAGATAAAATTCGCAGTTTAGTCCCTGAGGATTTGATACTCGGTACTCAAAATACTGTTTTATATTACTTCGATCGTGTGCACTTGCGCGCCGTGACAACCACCCTTACCCATACTAGTCAAAGGACAAACCCCGCAGACAGGAGTTCGTGACATGCTCAGGATTCAGGACGAGTCAGTAATGGTCATCTACGAAGTCATTAGTCCCATCGCAAGCGGTGTTACATCGATGAGGTCTAATGATTCACGGTCCGGTCTTGTACAATCTCATTGCACAGGATGCCCCCACTCGCATCTCAATCACATGAACGAGCTGGATTAACTCGTTTGTATTAATACAAAGCGGGTCGCATCCACAATGTAACCAGGATGAGGTTTCAAACCCTATCCATATACTGTCGACCGTTCGGGTCACTTACTCACACGTGATCTTACCCGTGTGTCAACTACACACCGTTCAAGTACAATAATATGACCCTGGAGCTTAGTTTATTGGATTAAGTTTTTAAAATTCGAGATACAAAGTTTTAACAAATCAATTACTTTTATTCATTTAAAACAACTGTATTACAAACTCCACGATATTAGGGAAAAAACTCCAACAAACTCCCACTTGAACTAAGCTAGTGGAGTACATATACATTTCTCAAATGCAAAGTAAAGTAATACATGAATGTAATACAATAAACTAGGACACACGAATACCCTTTACAATACTCCCACTTGCCCTAGTCTAGAAGGGCTCGAAGACCTAGACTCTCTAGGTGACCCTCAAACACCTTAGTCGTGAAGGCCTTTGTAAACCGATTAGCAACGTTGTGCTCTGAAGCTATCTACGTGGCTATCACGTCTCCGCGGTGCACAATCTCCCGTATCAGGTGATATTTGTGTTCAATATGTTTGCCCCTCTTGTGATTTCGAGGTTCTCTCGAGTTGGCTATTGCTCCACGGTTGTCACAAAACAGGGTCACTGACAAGTTCATACTTGGAACAACTTCCAAATCTAGCCTGAACTTCCTAAGCCAAACAACTTCTTTTGCAGCCTCACAAGCTGCTACATACTCGACTTCCATCGTGAAATCAGCGATGCATCCCTGTTTGATGCTTCGCCACACTACAACTCCTCCGTTGAGGGTGAACACTGACCCTGATGTAGATTTCCTAGAATCCTTATCGGTCTGAAAGTCAGAGTATGTGTATCCCGTGAGGATCAAATCCCTATTTCCATACACCAGCATGTAGTCCCTCGTTCTCCTAAGATACTTGAGGATTGCCTTTACGGCTGCCCAGTGATCTAATCCTGGATTGGATTGATATCGACTGACAATCCCGATTGCATAACAGATGTCGGGCCTAGTACACAACATTGCATATATAAGGCTCCCCACAGCTGAAGCATAAGGGATGCGTCTCATATCCTCAAATTCTTGAGGTGTCTGAGGATATTGATCCTTAGACAGGTGAACCCCATGCCTGAAAGACAATAATCCCTTCTTGGAGTTCTGCATACTATATCGGGACAACATTTTGTCGATATGAGATGCTTGAGACATGGCTAGCGTTCTGTTCTTCTGGTTCCGAACTATCTGGATACCTAGAACATATTGTGCTTCTCCCACATCTTTCATTTGGAATTGCGAAGCTAGCCATTTCTTAATGTCAGTTAGAAATCCTATGTCATTCCCAATGAGTAGGATATCATCCACATACAATATAAGAAATGCGACAGTGTTGTTGATGATTTTCTTGTAGACACAAGACTCATCAACATTTTTTTTAAAGCCATAAGATTTAATTGCCTCATCAAATCTTATATTCCAAGACCTTGAAGCTTGTTTCAGTCCATAAATAGACCTTTTAAGCCTGCAAACTTTTTGCTCTCGGCCTTGGGCAATAAACCCCTTGGGTTGGTCCATATAGATGGTCTCGTCAAGATTGCCATTGAGAAAGTTGTCTTGACATCCATCTGCCATACCTCATAGTCATAATATGCGACAATGGCTAGAAGGATCCTTATAGACTTTACCATGGCAATAGGAGAAAATGTTTCCTCATAGTCAACCCCTTCTCTCTGGGTAAAACCCTTTGCCACTAGTCTGGCTTTGAAGTTCTGTACCTTCCCATCTATGTCGCGTTTACGCTTGTAGATCCAATTACAACCAATAAGTTTGACCTCATCCGGTTGGTCCACAAGCTCCCAGACGGAATTGAAGTACATAGACTCCATTTCCTGGTCCATGGCTTTAATCCATTATTCTTTGTCAATATCATTCATTTCCTGCTCATAGGTCAATGGATCCTCGCAATCATCATCAGGTATGAAAACTTGGGTTTCAGCCAAACCCATGTAATGTTCAGGCTGTTTGACAGCCTTCCCACTACGCCAAGGCATTCTCAACTCTTGAGAATGGACTTGACTAGACGAGGTAGGACAAACAACATTTGTTGACGTACTAGCTTCATCAACAATTTTTGCTGATGAATTGTCCATTTCGTTCAACCCAATCTTACTCTTTGATTTATAGTCCCTAATGTGATCCTCTTTAAGGAACGTGGCGTTTGTCGATACAAGCACCATATTCTCCTTAGGATCATAAAAGAAGCCACCCCTTGTTTCCTATGGGTAACCTACGAATAGGCACAATTTTGAACGGGGTTCCAATTTCTTCGGGTTTGACACCAACACATAGGTCGGGCATCCCCAAATTCTGAAGTGGCGTAAACTTGTTTTACGACCAAACGAGAGTTCGAATGGTGTTTCAGAAGCACTCTTCGATGGAACAGTGTTCAAAATATATATACAGCAGTCTCCACTGCATAACCCCAAAACGAATTTGGGAGATGAGCATAACTCATCATCGACCGATCCATTTCCCAAACCATTGACATTCATCTCATGAAATTAATGCTACCCACCTTAATTTTATGAAATTACAGAATACACAACGAAGAGCAACGTTGGGCTCTGATACCAATTGAAGGGACGTCGTGAAACGTCGTTGATTTGTTATGTGTGTAATTTCTTAAAAAATAGAATTTATCACATAAAAACTATGTTAAGCATGTTGATTTGAGAAGGAAAACAATAAGTAAATGTTTTACTAACCTCTTGTAGACAACTTCTAGCAATTCCTTCTCGATCTCTCACGATCAACCGATCCTTATGAACAACGACACCTCCAAAAGTTATTCTCAGTTGTTCTCGGAAGGTAGAGGGAGAGTTGTGGAACTCCCTTTAAAATTTGGGATGGAGAGAAAGTATGGAGAATTGAGAGAGATTACAGAGAGAGCTTTCTTTCTCTTTTGGTGGAATTCAAAAAAATGAGAATCCTTGTCTTACCAAGTGCTTCACAAAGTACCTATTTATAATGGTGAGTGGTGGAGTTAAAATCTCCACCAATTCACCATTTTACCACAACCATATGATATGCAAATCATATTTGCATATCACATAATGTAAGGTATCTCATACCTTATTATACAAATTCTATTTGCATAATTGTGGAATAATTAATTGAATCACATTCAATATAATTTCTCTCAATTCAATTTCTTCAATTTAGCACTAATTAATCAATTAGGCTATTCTGTAGTTTATTATGAATCTAATTCACATCAAACTATATATTATGTTAATTATATCACATATAATTGACATAGCTACCCAATTAATGAATTTGAACTCTTTAAATCCACTCCAAACTATAAACCCTCAATTTGTCCAATTGAGCAAATCGAGGGACCTAATGGACCTACACCTGATGAGCTCCAATGATATAAGATTAACCGATCAAACTCTTTGAACCGATTAATCACTATTCATTAGCTATGGTAACACTCCACTAAATCCCGTAGCTGAAATCCAACCACTGTAGGACAAGTTGTGTCCATCGATGTAACCAATACCCGTGAGTCGTCCCTTCACAGGTCGTTCGTAGCCACTGCTTGGTCAAATTATCGTTTTACCCCTGTGTCTACTTCTTGTTCCTTAAGTCCCAATGCTCCTCTAATGAACAACTTTGTTGTATGGTCCAACCATAAACAATGTCTCTCTCAGGCCAGTGAGAGAGCGAGTGCCCGTTGTTCAAGCCCCAGAGACAACACTTAAGGGAACAACCTCTCTAGATTCTCTAGGTCGGGAACGAGGGAATTCTTTCTTGTGTAGTCAAGTTCCCAGCTCCCCACGAGGTTCTGTCCCCAAGTAGATAGGCATATTGGGTGTATCCAGCTCACCCTCACCCGTAATAGTCAAAGGACAGACCCCCGCAGGCAAGAGTTCGTGACATGCTCAGGATTCAGGACGAGTCACTAATGGTCATCTACGAAGTCATTAGTCCTACTGTTAACGGTGTTACATCAGTAGGTCTAATGATTCACCGTCCGGTCTTGTACAATCTCATTGCACAGGATGCCCCCACTCGCATGCCAATCACATGAATGAGCTGGATAACCTCATTTGTATCTAATACAAAGCATGTTGCATCCACAGTGTAACCAGGATGAGGTTTCCAAACCTATCCATATACTGTAGACCGTTCGGGTCACTTACTCAAACTCGATCCTACCCGTGTGTCAACTACACACTGTTCAAGTACAATAATATGACCCTGGAGCTTAGTTTATTGGATTAAGTTTTATAAAATGCGAGATACAAAGTTTTGACAAATCAATAACTTTTATTCATTTCAAACAACTGTATTACAAACTTCACGAGATTAGGGCAAAAACCCCAACAGGAGGAGTATCCCACTTCTTTATTTTCTTTGTAAAATCCTAGCAGTTGTCACAACAACATAAAATTACAACAACATAAAACTACAACAATAATATTACAACTGTAGTGTTACTACAACATACTATTACACGAGTAATATTACATATATTACATAATTCACCCTCAAACGTAAATGGGTCAATGTCCTCATGAACTGAATATAGCATATGAGGTAAGAAGGGTGATTTACAAAACATATAAGCTAGACTCTCCTAAGGGGATTCGGTGTACAAACTTAGGTGGGTTGAGACTTAGGTATTTTATAAAGACAAGGAATCATTAAGTTGTTTGTTTGCAAAGCATAAACGTAATGATTCTAAGTGTTTAATGAACTGAGCATACTCTAAAATTTCATCATGAAGGGTATTCAACAAGAACGTAATTCAAAGAAATCTCATAAGAATTGTTTTGGCAACTTGAAAAAGTCAAAACATTCACTTGTTTTTTTTTAAGAGAAAAAACTAAAGAAAGCACAAAAGTACCTAACTAAATCTTAAACCAAAAGAAATAAGAAATAATAAAAGCTGAAAAGAAAAGTTAGAAAGAAACTCCCCTATGTTGAAGAATGTAACATTGTTCCCATTAATCGCCTCAGGGCTCTTGGATGTGGAAGAAGGATTTCTAAAATTTGAGGAGAACGATTCCTTTGCCCCTTTGGTCTTCCACTCACAAGTAAATGGTAAAAAATTTCACATAATCTTAAAGAAGAGTTCACACATGTTTTTTTTTTTGCTTTATTCTTTCGAATTTTTGAAATTCTCAGGCAATTTCCCAGGTAGATCCCCAGGTAGAGGTGTTCCCTAGACGGTCGGCTTAAGTACCTCAGCCTAGACAGGTGAAGGGAATGAAAGTCCCGTGCAGCGGAAGATAATTGAATCGTCGATGTATCAATTATGCAAACCGTCTTTGTTAAAATTGATCTAATACATAGATCTAGGCTAAACATGCTTGTAAGAAGAAGAAAAACAGTAAGAAATGAATTAACTTACTTGTTGAAGACTTTCTTCAAGATTTCTTCTACAAATCCACGAACTCTTCGTGCTCCTCGTACACAACGAACACCTCCAACAATTATGAACCGAACACCACCAAAATTGCCTTCTCGGTTGTTCTCTTTTGGAGAAAGGAGGCTTGTGGGAACCTTTTTGGTTTTGGAGAGGGAGGAGAATTTGAGAGAGAATAGAGAGAGTTTCTCTTCTCCTTTTTGTGTAAAACTAAAAAATGAGAGAATCCCATGTAGTCCTTCTTGTAAGAAGGGTTTATATAGTGGGATTAGTGGAGTTAAAATGTCCACATTATTACCACTTTACCACAACCAAAGGTTATGCAAATCTCATTTGCATAACCACATAATATAAGATATCTCATATCTCATATTGCAAATCTCATTTGCAATAATTGTGGATTTATTAAATTGAATCACATCCAATTTAATTTCTCTCAATCAAATTCTCCAATTAGCCCTAATTCAACAATTAGGCTAACCTATAGTTTATTATGAATCTCATTCACATTAAACTATATATTATATCATTCATATCTCATATAAATGACATAAATGCCCTTAAGGTGAAATTGAACACTTCAATTTCATACCAAAACTTTATCCCTTCTTAAATCCGGATGGAGCCAACCGAGGGGACCTAATGGACCTACAAAGTGACGGGCTCCAATGATCCGAGACTAACTCGCCAAACTCTTTGACTCGGTTAACCAACATTCATTAGCTACGGTAACACTCCACTATAGCGTCGTAGTTGCACCCTCGGTCTGCAGAATATTACGTGTCCACCGATATAACCAATGTCCATGAGTCGACCCTTCACAGGTTGTTCGTAGACACGGCTGGGTCAAATTACCGTTTTACCCCTGTGTCTACCTCTTGTTCCTTAAGTCCCCACTGCTCCTCTAATGAACAACATATTGTGATGGTCCAACCATACACAACACCCTTCTCGGGCCAGTGAGAAGGTGGGCGCCGTTGTCCAAGCCCCGGAGACAACACTTAAGGGAACAACCCTCTAGTTTCCCTAAAAAGCGGAACGAGTGAATTCCATCTCGCGTAGTTAAGTTCCCAGCTCCCTACTTGGTTCTGTCCCTGAGAAGATAGGCATATTGGGCGAGTAACTGTGACCACCCTCACCCGTACTAGTCAAAGAACAGACCCTCGCAGACAGGAGTCCGTAACACGCTCAGGATTCAGGTCGAGTCACTAATGGTCATCTACGAAATTATTAGTCCTTACTGTCAACGGTGTTACATCAGTAGGTCTAATAATTCACGGTCCGGTCTTGTACAATCTCATTGCACAGGATGCCCCCACTCGCATGTCAACTACATGAACGAGTCAGATCACCTCGTCTGTATCTAATACAAAGCGGGTCGCATCCACAGTGTATCCAGGATTAGGTCTCCAACCCTATCCATATACTGTAGACCGTTCGGGTCATTAACTCGAACGTGATCTTCCCTGTGTGTCCACTACACACCGTTCAAGTTCTAGTTCTCTCATAAAATCAATGACCCTGGAGCTTAGTTTATTGGAAAAGTTTATAAATATTGCGAGACACAAAGTGATGAAATAAATAACTCTTATTAATTTCAATCAATATATTACAAACACGAGATTAGGACAAAAATCCCAACAACAGGATCCATCCTTAGATAGAATTTGCCCAATAATTTCTCAATTAAAAGAAATAAGGATTTTTTATTTTATTTTATTTTATTTTTTTGTATTGTTTTTCTTTTATAAAAAAATAATAATAAAAAAATAAATCTATCCTATTCCAGTAGGTAGACCGCAACCATGTTCCTTCATTTTTCACCTTGGTTTTCATGATGGACGAGATTTCAGCCTTAGTTGAGGTGCTTTCATCACAATGGGTCTTGCTTGCTCAAGAGATTTATATGTTCCTTTGGAATTAGAGATTGTAGTTGCAATTTTGGATGACATCCTGCAAATTTTCCTCCAACATGCTTTCCTTTTTGCATTCTTCTTCATTTAGCTTTTCCTGCATGACTTCCTTGGGTGGCTCTTTCTCTTCTAGAGATGGTTCTTCTTTAATTTTTGTTCTCCCTTCTGGCTCCTCAGTGCTTTCAAGTGTTGGGATGCATTGTGCTTCTATTAGGAGTTCAGGGTCTCAATGTTCCATTTCAACTCTAAGTGTCACAACCTCACATTGTTGTTTTTCTTCTTAATTTAAAGTCTCTATTTTTTCAAACAAGATTCCTTGGGATCTGTCCTGCAATTCATTTGCACTTTGTTCTACCTGGATCTCCAAATTTTGTAAAGATATGGCTTGGCTTTGCATCACAACATTGTTCTTTGCCTTGTATTCCCTCACAAGTTCTTTAATGCTAGGCTCTTTTGGAATCATCTTCCCTTGTTGGAAACACTTGTACCGATGTTGATTTACAAATATGGGTAGAAGTCCATAATATAAAGAATCAAGATTATAAGGACAATTATCAAATATATCACTTCCTGTACAATAAATAAAAGAAATAGAAGGAATAGGGTTAGCAGGAGCTATGAAATTTCTCATCAGAAAAGTTTCCATCATGTAGCTTAATGATGAAGCTTGTTTGTGCAATGTTGTCATGATGTATACTTCTATCTTTTTGATTATCTTGAGCAATTGCCTTTTCTAAACCTGTAAAATAATGGGAACAAGATTTGATTTCTTTTTACAATAGAATAGATTGCAACTGCAATGCAATCACAATCGAATTGCAATATGCTCACAATCTGTGTGTCTACAATAAATTTTATTGAAAAAGTCGTTCCCCGGCAACGACGCAAAAATCTTGATAAACGCTACACGCAAGCGCACGTGATCGAAGTACTGCAACACTTGTCAAATGGGGCGAATGTGGAAAGAAGGTTGGCATTTTCTTTTAAGAGAGAGGGTTTTAAAAAAAAATTTGAGGGATCCCTTACTACGTGTACGCTTCCCTTCCTATCGCTTCTTCTTCTCCAGCCGCCTTCTTCCCTTCCTGTCACTCATTCTCCCCGTCAATGGCATCGAAGCCTCGTCGTCTTCTCGCATCACTGACAAGAGGTGCCGCCAGTCCCTTCGTTTTCTTCTTCTCTTTGTGACGCAACCGACATCCAGCCAGCGACTCCGTCCGCCGCCGTTGCCACTGCCTCTTCTTCTTCATCTGCTTTGGTTTTCAGCCGCCGCCAGTGCCATTCTTCTTCTTCTCTTCGCGACATCGCCGACTCATCTTCCTCTCTTTCTTCACACGAATGTGGTCGGATCTGTTACTTTTTCCCCTCTCTTGCACGGTTTGCACAACGAGCAGAAGATCGCGGTTTCAAGGTTGCGTTCCGGCGAGACTGTGAGCGTGCAACCATGTTCGGAACAGATTGAAGTTGATTACCCTTGATGCTTGAGTCTTGGATTCACGAGTTTAGACTATTTGGAGTCAAGCTCAATGGTGATGCAAGTTCGACCAAGGTTGGAGGCGTTCGTGTTAGAACAATTTTATTTGGGTAAGTTCTCGGCTGCTTAAAGGAGAATTTGTTGAGCTTTAAAGGGTGTTTTGTTTACTGAATGGTCATTTAATGTTTCCCTTTGATTGTCGAACTAAATTCCAGGGCATCCATCTGGCTTAAAGACCATTTTGGACGAGTTTGGATTGACCAAGCTGCTTTCCGACAACTCCCATGGTTGTTCTGTGTAAGGTAACCTCTGAAATTAAAGCTCCAAGTTGATCTTTGAGGTTAAGTGTCAATGTTGTGAATTTCATGTATTGGTTACTTTAAATTCTTATAGGTTACTTTTGATATCTTTAGTAGGAGCTGGAAGTTCCTTGTCCTTGGACTCGTAGTGAGGTAAGTAGTCAATTGGATTAAGCCTCTTAAAGTTATCATTTGATTTGTTTGATTATGGTAATTCGTGAATTTTGATTTAATGTGCTGAAATTGTGTTATGATGCATACAGTTGATATTGGGTTTGTGGTAGTGTTGTATGAACTAAGAATGGACTAAAAAAGTAATTGTTATGGAAATAGGGGCTTAAGGCTTCGAGTTAAGAGTGAGACTTAAAGCCATTGATCGTAATTGATTGGATCGAATCCCATAGCAGAAGCGAGTTTAATCGCGTGTTTTTAGATTTCATTACATAGATTCAATCAAAAACACAAATATACTAAGATTAAGCATAAAACAAGAATATGGACAGCGTGTCTTACCTTTGTAGATCTCCTAGTACTCCTCCTCCTTGGTGATATTAATGAACTCACGTTCTCTACGAGCCTCGAAAGAATTCGACACACTTGATCACCGTCGTTAGATCTTCTCCGTTGTGACTCTATGAGAGGGAGGATGGTGGGAATCCTATTAGAGTTAGGAGAATAGGAGGAGTGAAAAACACTTTTCCACTTGAGAGAGCACTAGGGTTTTTTCTCTTTTAGATTGCCTACAAAATGTGCATCTTATGAACATATTTATAGGGAAATAGGGTGGAAATTACCATCCTAACCTTATAGTGTTGTTATTATGTATCTCTCATTTTAGTATGTAGTTTATTGTGAATCAAATTCTCATTAAACTATATTATATCAATTGTATCACATATAATTGATATATCTCCTCATATATGAAATTGAACACTTCAATTTCACTCCAAACTTTATACCCTTAATATTTGCATGTTGAGCCAAAAGAGAAACCTAATGGACCTAATGGACCAACAGATCATGAGCTCCAATGATGGAGATTAACCGATCAAACTCTTTGATCTAATTAACCAACATTCATTAACTACGAGTCACTCCACTATAGACTCGTAGCTGCACTCTCCTTACTGTAGAATTCCATCTTGCAGAGTTAAGTCCCCAGCTACCTACAAGGTTTTGTCCCTGAGAAGGTAGGCATATTGAGTCGACTACAGGCCACTCTCACCCATACTAATCTAAGGACAAACCCCCATAAGCAGGAGTTCGTAACTTGCTCAGGATTCAAGTCAAGTCACTAATGATCATCTATAAATTATTAGGCCTATCCTGTTAATGGTGTTACACTAGTAGGCTAATAATTTGCAGTCCGATCTTGTATGATCTCATCATACAGGATGCCCTCACTCGCATATCTACCACATGAACGAGTTGGATTACCTCGTTTGTACTAAATACAAAGTAGGCCACATCCATGGTGTTACCAGTATAAGGTTCCCAACCTCATGTGTATACCATAGACCATTTAGGTTATATATGCTTGAACATTATCCAACTTGTGTCCACTACACATTTGTTCAATATCTATCATTATAACCTTGGAACTTAGTTTATTGGATTTAGGTCTATGTGCGAGAATATAATAAATAACTCTTTATTTATTTGAACAACATTATTACAAAACTACACTTGTTTAGGACATAAACTTCAACAATCTCCCACTTGACCTAAAGCTAATGGAGTACAATAAAACTAGAGTGCTTGAATGCCCTTTGTACAATATACTCCCATTTGCCTTAGTTAGGGTAAGACACGTAGACCTAGACCTTCTAGGTGACTCTCAAACACTTTATCCATGAGAGCCTTTGTAAAGGGATCAACAGTATTGTGCTCTAAAGCTATCTTCGTGACGATCATGTCTCCTCGATGCACTATCTCTCAAATTAGGTGATACTTCCCCTCAATGTGTTTACCCCTCTTATGACTTTGGGGTTCTCTCGAATTTGCCACAACACCACTGTTATCACAATAAAGTGTGATTGGCAAACTCATATTTGGAACAACTTCCAAATCCAACATAAATTTCCTTAGCCATACGACCTCTTTTGTTGCTTCACAAGCTGCTACATATTCGACTTCCATAGTTGAATCTGTGATGCATCCTTTCTTGATGCTTCGCCAAACTACAGCTCCTCCGTTAAGAGTAAAAACTGACCCTGACGTAGATTTTCTAGAATCTTTGTCGCTTTGGAAGTAAGAATCTATGTATCCCGTAAGGTTCGAATCCTTAGCTCCACACACAAGCATGTAGTCCCTCGTTCTCCGAAGATACTTGAGGATTGTTTTAACCGTCGTCCAGTGTTCTGGTCCTGGGTTGGATTGATATCTACTGACCATTCCTACTGCAAAGCAAATGTCCGACCTAGTACACAACATAGTGTACATCAGGCTCCCAACAGCTGATGCATAAGGAATTCGTCTCATGTTCTCAACTTCTTGAGGTGTCTTAGGATATTTTTCGTTAGACAAATGAACCCCGTGCCTGAAAGGTAATAGACATTTTCTTGGAGTCTTGCATCTTAAATCGTGACAACAGTTTGTCGATGTAAGATGTTTGAGACAATGCTAGAGTTTTATTCTTGCGATTCCATACAATCTGGATTCCAAGAACAAACTACGCCTCTCCCAAATCTTTCATTTGGAATTGCGTAGCTAGCCATTTCTTAATGTCAGTAAGATAACCTAAATCATTCCCAATGAGCAGGATATCATCCACATATAGGACTAGGAATGCGAAAGAACTATTGATGATGTTGGGATTTATGCCCTTAAACTTGTGTAATTTTTTATCAAAGAAATAAAGGGTTATTTGTTTTGATAGAATTACAATCTTGCTCTATAAATCCAATAAACTAAGCTCCAAGGTTATAACATATATCTTGATACATCAGTGTAGTGGACACTATTTGGATTGTGTTCAAGAATATAGCCTAAATGGTCTATGGTATAAGAATAAGGTTGGAAACCTCATTCTGGTAACACTATGGATGCGGCCCACTTTGTAATTAGTACAAATGAGGTAATCCAACTCATTCATGTAGTTGACATGCGAGTAGGGGCATCCTGTATGAAGAGTTCATACAAGACCGAACCGTAAATTGTTAGCCTAACAAGTGGTAATAATCAGTTAATGAGGATAAGACTAGTAATTTATAGATGATCATTAGTGACTCGACCTGAATCCTGAGCAAGTTAAGAACTCCTGCTTATAGGGATTTTTCCTTAGACTAGTATGAGTGAGAGTGGCCTGTAGCCGACTCAATAAGTCTACCTTCTCAGGGACAGAACCTCGTAGGTAGC